>PPNA03000001.1:0-600000 GCA_003708055.3 Torulaspora maleeae | reverse complement strand
CAACGCGAACAAAGTTAAGAAAGCTCGAACTATGTAAGACACACAAGAAGAGACCATGTAGAGAGAGCCACCTGATTGGCGGCACTTGACAGGCTTTTCGAATATAATCTTGTAGTAGAGCCCAAGCAATTTTTGTTCGATCCATCTAGCTTAACTACTTTCATCGCTAGTTATTAGGTTACTGAAACTCTGCCTGGAGCTTTTCGACTGACTATCTTATTTCAACGCCTTGCACGCTCGTTCAAACACTGGAAGAGGAATGAATTCTTCAGGCGCATCAAATTTTCCACGCCAGGAAGTACTCTCCTGAGCTTCGTTTGATGGAGCACTTAATTTATTTAGTTTGTAACTCCTGATATGTACTGTAAAATCTACGGCGAGCCAGAGTGCACCAGCATTGTAGCTTTTTTGATGAGCTACCTGGGTCGCCTTTGCATCTACGTCGGAGAGTCCGGTAAGAGCGGGCTTTTGCCTCGGCGGGTCCGGGCTCCAGTAAAACTCCAAACAAATGGTCAAGAGTGTCTCGACCATGTTAGTAATTACAGGAAGTCGATTATTGCCTTTCATGGATGGTAAAAACGATTGATTGTTTGTTTTGTATAATACAACGGCCGACTGACTGTCATGAGACTTTTGCTGGTCCCATGTCAAACTCGTAAGCTATCCCTCCCGTGAGCTCCATGCTCAGAGATCATCCTACTTTTCATCTGGCTTTTTCCACGAGTGTAAGTACTTTTGTGCAATCTCACGGGCATTGAGCATCATCTTTTGTATGCTTTCATTCGCCTCATCGTTGGTCCCCTCGTCCTCATCATCTAAATGGTAGGCTTTCAAATGTTCGTTCATTTCACGTAACTCGTTGTTAGAGGGCTTGATACCCTGGTTGGATACCACGGATCTGACGGAGTCCGACCTGGGGGAGAAACTACCGGAAATAGCCACGTCACTAGCCCCCACCTCAGCAAGAGAGGAAGAGTTCTTGAGTCGTATGCTCTTAGATGTATCCGAGCGCTGAGGAGGTACTGACGACGTGAAAGTCCTTGGATCAGGAGACACTATCGTACCTTGAGGGGGTACGGGTCTCGACTGTTTCAAAGTAGGCGTGGCACCTTTCTTAGGATGAATAGTATTTTCATCTGTGCCGCTGGGTTTGTATCCATCACCTAAGTATAGCTCATTTTCTTCTTCATCTTCATCTTCGTTATCCTCATCACTATCGGAGTTGAAGATAAAGCTTGAGGACGACGAATTGCGCTTCAAATAACGGGGTCTACTTGGAGTCTTCCCATTACGAACAGGTTCCTGCTTGGATTTTCCAAGATTTTGTACAGCAGTGTCCATTGCTTTACCTGTGATGAAACTGCGAGTCTTCGTTGGCCCAATAGATGTGGTGGAAGCGGGTGTTGTCAGATCTCGAAGTGAATTGGTTTTCCCACTTTTACCCAAAGAAATTGTTCTTCTCAATGACAAACCATCATCATCATCGTCGCTGCTTCGATACTGCGAGTTTTCAATGAACTGCTCCTCACTATCTGAATCACTACTCTGTGGTGAATCGTAAAGAAAGTTGTTGGTACCCAACAATTTACTTTTTTGAGTGGGTCCAACATGACTTGATGCAACTGCATGTCCCATTTCATAAGTTGAGGCATTATCAGCAGCCATTGCAGCATGGAGATCAATACCATCAGGAACATCGACGACGTCACAACCACCTACCGGGAGGAAACTGGAAGTATCACCGGTATACACAGAATTGTAGTCATACATGTAATCGTAGCCACGATAGGTGTTGACGTTATGTGATACAGCATTCCCATATCCGTTGTAATCCTCATTATCAGAATCCTCTTCATCTGAACCGTAGTTTAATGTTGTTGCCGGAAGAAGTTTGATTATAGGGTTCATGGGCAATCTTGAATGTAACGAAGAGTTCTGAGATGAACTATCGGTGTAATGGCTGTTCGACTCTGCTCTTCGCGATGTGGTTGGGTTGATGAATAATCCTGCATTATCTTCATCATCATCGCTTTCATCATCAGAAGATGATGAGCCATCACTATCTGCGGATTGCAGGCCATCGTCATTTCTCGAGCTAGAGTCACCCTTGACAGACCTCGAAAAATAACTGCCACCATCATCATCTGAATACTCAGCATCAGAGACGGGAGTTGCTAAAGCCATACATTGTTCGACCCTGTCGTTGAAATGTATATGCCTGCTTTTGTTCGATTTTTCTGTTTTGAAATTTGACTTAAGAAATGTGAAAGGACTTTCAACGTGCTCACTTGTTGGCTGACCATTTTCGTTGGATTTTTCTTCATCCTGGTTATTTATATTGGATTGGTTACTTCTAGAGTCCGAGAACCGATCGGTTTGACCTCTATTCTCAGAGGCTAGGTCAGACAACCCTTTCGCTGGAACGTTATCTATAACTTGCGAATAATCTGAGTCTTCATCATTTGATGATTTACCACTACGAAAATATTGAGCGTTGACTTTAGCTGCCAAGGCATCGTAATCATCATAGTCATCCTTCGATCCTTTAACACCACCGGTAGGATCCATAACGACAGATGCATGCCTGATTTCGTTAATATGTTTTTTAGCCTCATTCAACTTCCATTGAGAGTTCTCTGCTAGGATTTCGGAAACGGTTCGCTTTTTCAAAATGGGCTTTGGAGATGGAGAAGACGGTGTCTTTTTCAGCACAATCTTCGTTGGTGCTGCCCTTCTCTTTGAGTTTTCATCGTCTGAACCATAACCACGCTCTATATCACTAGCGTCGTCCGCATCGCGATCACGAACGATAGGGCCATAAAGCCAGGTGACATCAGAATCCTTGGACCAATTGACAATCTCTGGCGACACAGTTCTTAAATGATTTCTAGCCTTTGCCCACGTTCTCCAAGAAGCATTTTCTAATCGGGCCGCATTGACCAAATCTTCGGTCCGCTTCTTTTTCTTTAGAATGATGTACTTCCAAGACTTCGATATGTCCCACTCGTTCCACTCGTGTGATAAATAGTCAACATGCCTCTCTGGTTCCCTCATTAGATCGTTGTCGTCTTGCGGAAGAAGGTATGTGTCTGCATTCGCTGGCGGCGGTGACACTGAAGGCGACAACGCACTAGGCTGTGGGTCGTAATCCTCGTCTTCTTCTTCGTCTTCAAAATTGTCATTATTGTCGTTATCGCTATAGCTAGTAGTATCGCTATCGCTGTCTGTATTATAATCGTCGTCATAATCATCTGAGTTCTCCGACACCTCCTCATCACCGCTTGAGTTGTTATGCTGCTCATCATTATCATCATCCTTGGAGGTAGATTTCCCCAGAAGTTTTTTTGTAGGGTCGATATAGTCATCGAAGTAACCCATTGACCTGGTTCTCTTCAAATTGAAGGTCGATTTTTGGAAACTATCATCATCGTCCGCCTGCACCGCCATCGAAACTGACGGTCCCATATCGTCATCTTCCTCATTCTTGCCATTCTTATCCACAGAACTCGTCGATCTACTAAACGTGGGTGTGGTGGGGGCGCTATTCGATTTCTGCCTCTCCAGCTGTGATTGACTGTGATCTGCAAAATAAGCAGCACTTTTGCTTTCCATAATACCGTAAGGGCTCCGCACCTACCCCTATCTCAGTAAGTCCCTGATAGCTGCGCAAATAGATCTTAGCTGTGTGAACGTCCTAATACCTCCACTAAACGGGACTGGCACAGTTCCAGAAGGACTTCGCTAAACAAACCTCTCTAAGGCCACACTGCTTGATTCTGGCTATCAAACCAGTAAACTGCCGAAAACTTGCCGCACTCACCAAAGCCTGGAAGTCCAAAGGAAAAGAGGCTTGAAAGACCAAACTCACGGACAAAAACGAAATCAGATAGAATCGTCTCACCGATCGAAAAGATCTGCTTGCAATGGCAACTATTTGATCGTCTTCAAATACCAACTTAGCTTCTTTGTAGGTAGAAGACCGCAGGGGGTTGTTCCCTGATTCCCGGAACGCTGCCAAATCAGCTGTGGAGCCAGCTTCTAGAGAAAGCGGTGGCGGGTAACAGATCTTGTGTGCCGGGTAATACGAGCTACTATAAGCTATAATTTACAGATTCGAAGCCATGTACTCGTAAATGCAGCCGTTTCCGGGGTCTGTGTTCGGGGCGTTGGTGCCCAGATAGAGCCTGATACCGGTGGAGTTGGTCATGTTTCTTTGTAGAGCCATTCCTGTGAAGAAGGAAGTGAGTTTCCTGTTGGCCGCACTCTTGGTGTTGAAAAAGGTGGTCGGCAGGTCGAGCTTGTTCCAGAGTTTGCCCTGGTGGGTCTCGAAGACCTGGACGTCTCCGTAATCAGTGTTGTGGACAATAAACTTGTCGAACCACGCGAGCCTTTGCGAAATTCGCTTCTTGTATCTGTTCCGCATGAGATCGATCGGTCCGATTTGGATCGGTGGTAGTAGGTTTGGACTGAATGGGGACCAGACGTAGCACTTGCCATCGGTGCCCGTGGTCGTTAGCGAGGCGCCGCTTTCGTCCCAGCACATGTCGTTGCAGCTCTTGGAGTGAGCCAACTCGGTGTCTGGCTGGCCAATGATCCGGAGTTGCTTGTTTGCCATTCTTAGATCCCAGAGTTGAACTTTGCCCGCGGAGTTGCCGGTGCTCACAAGATGTGGCCTAGTCGGGTTGCTCTTGCAACAGAGAATCTCGCGGTCCATCTTACCGTGTGACAGATTGGTGATCCCCGAGCTCACCACGGTTCGCAGGTCTAACAACCTCGGATACACGTCTTCAGTAGCAGCGATGATGTAGGTTCCGTCTGTGTCGGTATCCAGTTGGTTAATTTGATAGCCCAGGTCTATCTCTTGAACAGCTTCGAACACTTCGGTGTCCCAGATCTTCACCTTGCAGTCGTTGGAACCAGTGAAAAACATGCCGCTATCAACGGCGTACCATTTAGCCGATGTAATCGCGAAGCTATGACCATGTGTTGAAGCTGCGACGCTTTGAAAGGCGTCATTTGCTGGTTTTGACGACTGGCGATACATTTTGAATCTATTCTGCCTAGTTTCAAAATTATGAACCATTCTAGGCTCCTCAAAAGACGTCTTAAATCTCTTGGTGCTAGGTGACGGATCGTCGTCACGATTTCGTGCCTCGTAGCTTATCCTCTTGGTGTATAATCGCCCATCTGAGCGACTCAGCCTTTCGTCAAGCGACCATAGCGAAACTGAGCCATCATCACCGCAGCTGAGCAGCAGTTTACCCGTAGCAGTATCTAGATCAAGGCAACTCACCCCTGTGGTGACCCTTTTCTGCCTCGAGTGCGTGTAACACCTTGGAGCGTCGCACTCAAAGAGCTTGGCGAACTGTAATTGTCGACCGATGCTGCTCAACGTTGATCCATCTATATTCCCCAGCCGATATTGCACTATGGCATTATTCATGTTGTCTTTTTTTTCAATAAGAGTACGATACAAGAATCAACCTCTTAATTGACAAGGCGTACATCTTTCGAGCACTAGCAAGCACAGAGACCTACCTGCCCAGCGATGTCGAACTTTCTAGATCAATTGATAATGGAAGACGTGGCCAAACATTGTCCACAGCAGTTCATGGAGTACCACAAGTGTATCTCCGCCAATCACGACGACCCTTCACAATGTTCATACAGGAGAAACGATCTCTCCAAGTGCATTCAGGCCAAGGTCCCCTCGGTGCAGAAGGTGATGAGCAACTGTGCTGATATAATGAAAAAATACGAGAGTTGTATCAAGGACAACATGGCCTCCCGGACTATCAACGAGAACTGTCTGGGCTTACTATCAGACCTAAGAAACTGCGCTGAATCTCAAATTGAAAAGGATGGTCTAAGGCCTATCAATGACATGTTTGTGTATGAGGACAAGAAAACTGAAGAATAGAGTTTAATTCATGTAAATAATCGATACAAATGGCAGGAATAACGGAATCTAAAATTTTTGAACGGTTTCGTAGAAGCTCTTACCTTGGATCTCGTGAATAGTCAATTCCAATTCCGATGGCTGTCTGGAACCGTCAGAGGCAGCAATGGTACCTGCACCCCATGGAGAACCACCGTGAACTTCGGTAATGTTGCTCAACTCGGCAAAGGCGTTTTTGTAACCCAATGGAACGTAAATGATACCGTGGTGAGCCAATGTGGACAAAGAGTTCATAATAGTGGCTTCGTTACCACCACCGGTACCGGTAGAGACAAAGATACCAGCGACTTTGCCATGTAGGGCTCCTTTAGCCCACAAACCACCAGTGGCATCCCAGAATGCCTTCCATTGTGCTGGCATGTTACCGAATCTGGTTGGGATACCAAACAGGTAGCAGTCGAACTCTTGCAACGTTTCCCTAGTGGCCAACGGATAGTCTGGCTTTGGCTGACCACCGAGAGCCTTCACGACATCGGCAGATAGAGTCTCTGGGACCTGGAAGATTTCAGCGGAGCCACCAGCAGCTTCAACACCTTTCTTCTCAGCTTCCGCTAGAGCAGCAGTGTGTCCATAAAGGGTGTAAATGATAATAGCAACTTTAGGAGCCATTGCGATACGAATTGTCTAGTTTTGAATTGGTGAAGTTATACTGCCCTTACCAGAGTACCAGTCGAGTCTCACAACGATCAATGACGTTTACCACACCTATTCTTATACCATTGAAGTTGTTGTTCGAGAAGTGAAATTTCATTGAAGGGGGGACCTACCAGCTGGCGCACACGCTGCCTCGAGATTAGAAAAACTTACGTAAAAGGAAATAAGTTTAAATAATTATCAATTCTTAGTCAAATGAACTGAACTGTCCTGAATCAGCGTTTGTAAAGCTTGATGGTTTGTAGTCGTTGGTCAGTCCCAAACTGGCTGTCTCTTGGATGAGACAAACTCCAGCAGAGCAGACTGCGTGGCGATCTGGACCACGTTGGGCAGCTTGTAGATGGACCCGCCGCGTGTGTCTTTGGAGACTTGTGGACCGTGCTGTACGTCTTCGTTGGCCGTGGTCACGTAGAGATCGTTTCCGGCGATGGCGCAGCAGGTGACTCGGGGTGCGTGTGGTGGCAGTAGGTACTCTTTGAGCAATGAGCCGTCTGTGAGGGAGAACTCCTGGATCTTGGCAGCGCTGTAGATGCAGACGTAGAGCCTGTTGTTCAAGAGATCGATGGCGCTTCCATCGGGTTCCGGAGACTCGAAGCTTTTGTTGTTAGAACTTTTGATATCGACAAGAACGCTCTTCTCCTTTGTCTTCTCGGTGTACTGCCAAATGGTGAACTCGAGCGAGTCTGTGAAATACATGAGATCTCCTTTCTCGTTCCAATGCAAAGCGTTAGGGATCTTGATCCTGTCCCAGACCATTTCGACGGTCTTGTCGGCGAGATGGACCCGCACGAGACACCCTTCGTCCCTCAGCGGTTGATCAAAGTCATTCATGAGCCCCACGTAGAGGTATCTGCCACAGGGAGACACATTCCCGTCGTTTGACCTCAGCCGCAACGACCTGTCTTCGTCCAGGTCGGGGCAGTCCCGGTAGAGAGCGATATATTCCCATTCCTTACTTGCAAAGCTGGCCTTCCCGATACCGTACTTGGATGCAAACAGGACCCGAGTGATACAATCGGTCTGCCCCTCGTCGACCAACGGGAACACAACCCCTATGGATTCCTTGGCAGAGTGTGGGAACGGGTACTTGATGCGGGCTTCCGCCCTGTAGTTGTCCAGCCCGATGTTGATGTAGTCATGGGACGTCTCGGGATTCCGGATATGCTCCACTTTATGCACTTCTCCCTTGTAGATGTCCACCCACAAAAGGGTCTTGGTCTCGTTTACATACGTGATGCCTTCAGATAATCTCGCATCGGGAACATGGTAATACGGCTTCAATTGCGTGAAATCTACTGTCTCAAACTCTGGCATCCCGACTCTTTGCCTCTTCATGAGTGGTGATCAAGTTACTCATCGCCGGTATCCCTAAGCTTCCTTATAACTTCCACCGCTGCTTACCCTGAAGTCAGCCGGTTGTGGGAGCCAAGATGCCAAGAGATCGGCACGCCAAGCAATGGGCAAAGAGGCCAAGGCCAAACTCTTCGAATTGGTTCGCTCTTCCCCATCTCAAGGCTTACAACCGCATGGTTTTTTTTCGCTTCAAGATGCGCCAATGACAACAGGCATAACTTGTAAGAGAACATCAAGAGAACTCATCTTCGGTGAAAAAGTCCAGTAACGTTCAGATGATTCAAAGCATCCAGGAACTTCCCAACGACTCTGGCAGAAGTCTCTTGAGCATCCCTTTCTTGGTTGTGCTGAATAAGTGAGAAAAAAAAAAATAGCGCATCGGTCGTCGGACTCGCGAGCGCTGTCGTTTGTATCGCTAGTGGAAGACTGCATTTCACGGATACGATATACATCTCTTGATGGCACTTGGTATTCCATTATGGGCAACAGGGAATTCATGCAAACAAACAATAGCATCGGACACCTCGCTCGACATGAATCATTATGGGCTGCATAAAGTGCCGAGTCATTTTTTGCATAGTAGGCCAGTGAGAGGGATTCTCGCCGTGCAGGGCACCAGCGCTTTGTTTAATCTTGCCTTGGCACACGTACACCTTAGAGCAGCTGTCTCGGGAACTTTCCTTTTCGGCGCGAGACCTATAGTTCTCAGAGCTGTTGACTAGGTTGACGGCGTCAGTAAAATGTTTTTAATTCTGGGGGTTTTTCTGTTGAGGGAATAAGGCATCTAGCAGCTTCTCACTAGAGTTGTTTGGAGATGGTTGTTATGGGAAATAGAAAAACAAAAGACACAGTCGAATGTGTAGGATCTTGTCCTTTTATGGTTGTAATAGCACTTTTACTCACTCATTATTCCCGTGAATGGTTCGTTTGGCAGGTGCCGGATGTCAACATAGTGCTGCCCTTGAAGCTTACTTATCCAAATGGAGTAAATGCACTGCGTACTTAGTCGCCGTCTGTGAAATCCGACTGACAAAGGCACTCTGGTAAGAGAAAATAAATCCCTTGCAATAGGGCTTCAGTGTAGATGTGTGAGAGATTCGACCAAAACGTACTATCCAAGGAGCCTGAGATCGGGCATCTTGTGGATGAAGGCATGGGAGATCGGGAATTGGGACCATGAGAGTTGCGATGTTTAGTTCTCAAAACTCTCTCAGGTTGATTCCATTCCGTGCGTACCACAGCATCGATCCAGGGAACTGGAAGTATAAAAACTGTTCGTAGGTCCCCATCTTGATCCGTTCCTCAACTTTTATTTCACTTGTAGTTTATCATAAAGGAATCAAACTGATTGGTATTGGCAAAACTGACATCCAAGATAATTTTAATACCTAATAACAACCGTTCTCAGATTAATAGAATCTTTATTATAATATTTTCCCACTCTATTATTTGAAATGTCTGACTTTGTTGAACTTTTGAAAAGAGGTGGTAATGAAGCCATCCAAATTAACCCACCTGTCGGTGTTGACTTCCATTTGACTACTCGTGGTTCAGATTGGTTGTGGGCTGCTTTCTGTATTTTCATCGTCATGGCCATGCTGCTCATCGGTCTGATGTTCAGAAAACCTGCAACGGAAAGATTGTTTTATTATACCGGTATTGCCCCAGTGGTCTTCATGGCCATCAACTATTTCACTCTAGCTTCTAACTTGGGTTGGACTCCAATCAAGGCCAAGTACAACCATGTGCAAACATCTACCCAAAAGGAACATCCAGGTTACAGACAAGTTTTTTACAGCAGATACATCGGTTGGTTCATGGCTTTCCCATGGCCAATTATCCAGGCCTCATTGTTGGGTGGTACTCCAATGTGGCAAATTGCCTTCAACGTTGGTCTAACCGAAACTTTTGTCGTTACTCTGCTGGTCGCTGCTCTGGTTAAGTCCACTTACAAATGGGGTTATTACACTTTTGCCATTGCCTGTGGTATCGTTTGTAGTATCAGTGTGATGACCACTACCAGAAACTTGATCAAAAACATCGGTTCCGATGTTTTAACCGTTTTCACCTACTTCTACGGTGTCATCATGTTCCTATGGTGTATCTACCCAATCTGTTTCGGTCTTTCTGAAGGTGGTAACGTCATCCAACCAAACTCTGAGGCAGTCTTCTACGGTATCCTAGATGTTCTATTGCTCGGTGTCATCCCATGCATATTTGTCCCACTAGCCAGCTACATCGGTTTGGACAGATTGGGTTTCGGCCAGAAGGCTTCCTTCAGCCCATTGCCAAGCGAGAAGACCATGAACAGCATTGCCTCCGCTAGAAACTCTGGTGAAACCGCCGTCTCTACTCCAAAGCCAGCTCCAAAGAAGGCTAAAAAGTCTAAGAAATAAGCAGGTCTCCTATCCAGCTAACCAAAAACATTTCAATCCCTTTAACAGACCGTCATTGAATCACATTTTCGTTCTTATGACCACAAATGATTAACGATACCAAAACTATGAGACGAAATCATTTGCTCTTCTCTAATGAACCATTATACCACAGTCATTCGTTTCACTCATTCATCGATTTCATTTTATTGTGTTGTTTTGTACTATAAGGTCGGCAGATCATTATTTTCCGCCAAGACAAACCTTTGTATACAGATAATCAATCATTTAATATTACATAAACTAGTCCGTAATAGCACTTAATCGTAATAGAATAGCACGTACTATATTCCGAAGAATCGACGAAGCTCTTAGAGCGCCATCGAGATGAATTGTGGAGGTTCTACCACGTCAAAACATCCTGATCTGACATTTTATATTTACTATCCTTGCCATACCAAACTTTCTCAAGTCTGTTTAAATTGTGTTCCGTTAGCCTTTGAAACCGTCCGCCGTTCAGTTTATAATAGCTTCTGACAATGTTTCTTGTTTCTTCATCCATCGCATTTAGACCTGCTATCAGGACGGCAAAATTACTATAACATGTTCTGGAATTGGCTGGTGGTGAGTCACTGTCTAGGAATTTGAAAAACCCTAAAATCTTCTTCACCACCTGTTGGATTGTGATAGACTCCTTTGGAATACCCAGTAATTTCAGAAGGACGAGAAGTAGGAACGAGAGTACCTGTGTTTGATGCGAGATGTCATACCAACTGATGGCGATCGTTTCTCCACTTCTCAAAGTTACCATATCAATTGCATTGTCCTCGATATTACTATTATTTGGGTGTGATTGACTGTCTGGAGGAATGATGCCGGATTTATCAATGAACTGGTAATCGAGCTGTTGGTCGATCTGAACTAAAATTTTCTGAGTCCGGAAATAGCAAAGGGGTTCGGTAGACTTCTCAGGATCAGCCTGTGGTGACCACAGTAGGTAATCGAGATTCTTGGGAAAGATATCTTCTTCCTTGGCGAGATAGAATTTTTCAGATTTTCTGATGGACGTCAATGCTTTGATAACCTCTTTGATGACCAGATCAAAGTCCTCTTGATGACCTCTCAATAGATTAAACTTATTGAGAGGCGTCATGATATTGAGAAACCTCAATGAATCGACATACTGGTAATCGAAGGGGTCAAAGATTAGGTCGAGATCGTTATCATCTGTGACCGAACCTCCCAAAACAGTACTTATACTAGCAAAGGTTTCCATTACTTTGAACCAACACTTTGCAACATTCATGACTTTGGAGGAATTACCAGAGTTGATTTTCCTGAAAAGATCTGTCACACCTTTCAAGTGAGATCTCCACTGTGAATTCATTGTGTTGATGCAATCCCATGCGAGCATTATAACCGTCAGAGTAATGGGCTCGATTTTGTTCAAAACGTTAGATTCGTTTTGAAACTGCTCACCTAGCAGACTCAAACAATGCGACAGATATGCACAGTAGTTCCTCTCATCGTCGAAACTATTCGATTTACGATGGGCTATGGATGCCCCGACCGCCAAAGTTGCTGACAGAAGGTATGATTCATTTCGTGCAAATGATAGAATAATATCTCGCAAAGGATTTTCTTGTCCTTGAAAAAACGGGGCAATGGAATCCAGACAGTCGTTGAAGAACACTCCTAGATAGTCATCATGGACACCACCCAGTTTGAAAGAGCTCAGTTTTGTGTTAAAAGTAATGACATTATGCACAAGGAAGGATATAGGCACTGAACTTGCCGCACTCTTAGAATTAGGCATTAACTCAGGTATATCCCAGCTTGGCAGTTCTAAACCTTTTAGGTTCGCATTATCCAGCAGCGAGTCGTTCAGTTTCATGCTAACAATGTCATTAAGGTTCTGTATCAGTAAATTTGCGTCATATCCATCCATATTGCCGGCCGGAATCACATTGGGTATTTCAAGTAGTTGCATGTCGTCCCCATTGTCCTTCTGTGCTGCCAATGTTCTAAGATTCTGCTTGACAATTGCTTCCTTTTCATTATTTTTCTGGCGACCGGTCTTTTCCTTACTCTTTCTCTTCTTGTTCTTCAGATTTAATACATAAACGCACTCACGATTCAGTCGTGCACATTGCCAACAAGTAGGTTTGGTCTCATCACATTTTATTCGTCTTCTTTTACACTCTGTACAGCCGTTCCTCGAGTATTTTCTTTTCACATTTCCATTGGAATCTTTTATGGTTGAGGTGACTGGGGTTGGAGGCATGGTAACAGAACCCTCAGCACCATCATCGTCCCCGACTCTTTCATTTGAAGTAGTTGGAGAATTCATTGAAGCATAATGCTCAACAGCCGATCCACCATTTGCATACGATAACGACACAAGTGGTCCACTAGTCTGATTCGCAAGCAGCTTTTCTGCACGAAGAAACGATGACTGTGAACTAGAGTCACTAGGAAAAGGTGACAAACTATTCGGTGACGTAAAAGCGGAATTGATCTCCTTATCGATCTCGTCTATCCTGTGGTCAGACCTCGAGAACATGCTGAGGGAAAAATTCTGTTTCAAGAACCACGGAATTTTCGTCCAGCTGAGAGAAGATGATGCAGATCCGACTACCAGCCGCCGGAAGCGTTGAGTCTTTGGATTTCCTTGGTGATCTCGACTAGATTTGGAGCCCAATCACATACTAGGCCATCTTATGAAATTCCCCAGGAAAACTTTTCACTTCGCGTCCTATACCTACCATCACGTGACTTTGTAGTAACTCTTGAATGGATGCATGAGATGTACTAATTAGAGATGCCTGGTCTCCATCAACCGGTTGTGCTCCTACTCATACGATCAGGCATCTTTAAGCAGTAGACCCAATACTTCTGACGGCCCGTTGTACTGATGGCGCATATCTTTGGTCACGGAAGTCCACAATGGTCCGTAAACTGGCTCATGCTCTTCAACCTTTTCGAAAATTGAAGTCACATCCTTATTTATCTTCTTCGAGCTTCTTGCAAGCCATATCCAGGCATCACCAAATGCGGGGTTACTCTGTGTGGCTCTTTCAAACCATTTTAATGCTGTCACATATTGCTTGTCACGGAAGAAGCTCAATCCAATCTCAGTCAAAACCTGGCAATTGTTTTTCGTGTTCTTTAAAGCGTCCTGGAAGACTGTTTTCTTTGTGGAGGTCTTCTTAGGAGGGATCAGCTTTATATTTTCTGACCAAATTTCGGGGCTATTGGGGAACTTTTGCAATGCTTGTAGCACAATTAACCTAGCCTGATCATTGTTACCTACCCTAGTTTCCATTTGTATCTTTGCTAAATACAAAGACTCGTCTTGGGAGTTTCTCAAAAGAGCTATATCCAGCTCTGAACGAGCTTTTGGAGAGTTATGGAACTCCATTTCATCCGCCTTCGCTAGCACCACCCATAAAATTGAGCAGTGCGGTAATTTCTTGGTTGCCGTAGAATACGTGTCTCTCATTTCTTTCAATTGCCCCATATCATGATGAATTTGTCCTTTTTGCAAGTAAAACTGATAGCAGTTCGGAAACTTGACAAGACATTCTCTTTCCAGAAAATCTATGGCCTCAGGGAGACGATCTTGAAATCGGAGGAAGCTGATATATTTCAAATAAAGTCTTTCCAAACGTGGTACATCAGCAGTGGACAGGCGTTTCAATGCACAGAGAAAGATTTCCTCAGCTTTGTCAAACTGTGAAGAAAAACAAAGCACTTTCAGTTCAGCTACCCAGAAGTCCAAACAGTTTGGCACTATTTCGATGGACTGTTCCAAAATCTTCAGAGTCTTTGAGATGTCATTTTCATGTTTCCAAACTTCCTTGGCATAAATAAGGACCAATGTCGGAGTTTGTCTCAACGTTTCAAACGAATCATTTTTATTGAACAACAGATCTTCATATGTCTCATAAAGTAGATCCCGCCTCTTCATTTTGTGACAGGTATCTTTCAAGGACCCCCATACTTTGTAATTGGTAGGAAGCTTGCCTAGTAAAACTCGATACGCAATTATCTTGATAAAACAGTCACTCATGCCGTCAACAATGTGAATGATGGAGGACAGATTACTATTTGTACTTCCGTCAGCTAAAGCGGCCTGAGCAACCGCAATCGCGGCTTTCGGTGATGTGCCCTCTATATCTAGTGTTTGAGCAGAATTTAACCATTCCGATAGACCAGGATTGCTATCATTTTTACGCAGCTGATTCATACCGCTACTCAAAAGGTTTTGCAATCTTTGCACTGGGACTGTGCCATTAGAACGCTCTTCGACTTGAGCGGCTAAAATCCAGACTTCGCTATTAGTTGGGTGATATTTTCTTGCTGCATTCAGAGATTTCTTTGCCGCCGCATAATCTTGCAAATATATTAACTCCTTCAGTAGATCCAAGCTCTCCGGTATCAACTCAACAGCTTTCTGTAGAATTCTTTGCCGCTCCGCTTGATCGCTTTCAAATGATATGACTTCCTTCCATAACTTTTCACATTTCGGTAGCTCTTGTAGCGCCTTCATTACGACTCTACGTTTATTGAAAGGCTCACTTTCTAGTTCTGCAGCCTTCAGCCACAGTGCTAATGACTTTGGATTATATTTGATACCCTCTGCAGCTAGTGCCCGACGCAGAACAAATTCGGATGCATTCAATCTGATCCTCTCGAGCCATACCTCATCACTCTTGGGACACACAAGACAAGCCTCCTCCATTATACTCCTTGCTCTTTGGAATTTAGTGGCCTTCTCTTCGAGTCTGGCGGAGGCAATCCAACCTTCAGCCCGCTTGGGATCCGCCTTGCGATAGGATAGGAGAACCGCTCTCATGCGCTTAATTTCCTCGATTTGACCAGAATGATTGAGGTTTTGAGTCTTGATACTTTCAAGCTCATCCAAATAGTTAGCCGCATCGTTACCAGCTGCCAGCGTATCGAAGTTGGTCTCATCGATCAAATTATTATCCAACTGTCTTCTCAACAATCTCTCACGTTCCTCTGTCAACTTGGAGAAGTTCACACCTCTATTGATCAATGTATCAGGTGCTGCGTACTCTTTTCTGCTTAACTGGTCCTGTAGCCTTTCCCTCTTGTTCCTTCTGGTCAAATCGCCGGCATCTGGCAAATTCAGCCATTCTTCCTCACTCACAGTTGCAAGGGATCTTTTCAGATCAGCAAACTGCGCTGGAATACGTTCATTCAATTTCTGCTCTGCGCTTAGCGTTGGTTTCCTTCTCGAGGACAACTTGGCCTCAATGGAGCCAAACACCTCTTGCGCTTCCTCATCCTCTTTACTCACCACTCCGTCAGCAGTATCCTCACCGTCACCCTGGGACCGCAACCCATGGTTACCTGTCTGCAGCCGTTTTGGTACCTTGGCCCTCTTCGACTGGTCGCCTCTAGTAGAGAATCCCGTCGCACCTCTTCCAACACCTGCTATATACCCAGGCGGAGGCTTTTGATCCAAGAATGACGGTCTCTGCATTCGGTCTTCCAGGCTATTTCCATTCATTTCGGCTATAAATCATTCTTCTGGCATGGTTTGTCCTCTAACTATGAATCCGATGAGCTCGAGTAGCATTTACCAGACACATTACCTAGAGAGATGTACCAGATAAATATTGAACAACCAAACAGGAGGGCCACCAACCGTCACTAGGACACGGAGAATAACCGTTGCTGATTCCCCAGACTGTACAGTTTCACGTTTAATATAATCTCTTCTTTCTTGATAGTTTGTATGGAGGGTTGGCCGAGTGGTCTAAGGCGGCAGACTTAAGATCTGTTGGACGATTGTCCGCGCGAGTTCGAACCTCGCATCCTTCATTATTTTTTGCAAGATGAAACGAGAAACAAGTACAACACTTCGATGCTGTGTAAATCCCTAATAGTTTCGATTTATGCATCAACGTGCCACCAAGAGCCTCTCGCACTAATTCAGAACCGTTAGAACCTGAAACAAGCTCTCAAGCACCAATTATGGGATCAAGTAGACGGAGGATAGTCGCTTGCCACGGTCTAAAAGCAAGACTTGAGTACTTAAGGGTAGCAGAAATCAAACAACTCGAACACTCGCCATAGTCAGTCCAGCCCTCAATTGATAATCTTTCAAGGTTATAGTGATGTTTGATAAGCTGAAGCAAAAGTTTGAAAAGGCCAAAGGGTTTGCTGGGAAGGAGGACCACTCCGTTACGGTATCCATCCCGCAGACCAGCGGCTTGAGCAAAAAGGATCTTTTAAGGAACCGTTACAACTACGGGGTCAATCTGGGCTCCCTTTTTGTTCTTGAGAAATGGATTTACGAGTCAGTGTTTGACAAAGGTGGCGACAACGAGTTCGATGCGGTAAGCGCCCAAGTCAGCGGATCGAACGTCGATGAGGCTGCCAACAAGCTAACTAGTCATTACAATGACTACGTGGGCAAGATTGACTGGAATTGGCTCAAGAACGAAGCTGGTACTACTGCTATCAGGGTTCCCATCGGTTATTGGCATGTTGGGAACGGGCAATTTGTCGATGGTTTGCCCTTTGAACCTCTAAAAGAAGTGTACTCGAAGGCTAAACCATGGGACAGGCTAAAGGATCTCATCAATACAGCAGCGCAAAATAATATTGGTGTTGTGGTTGATATGCATGGTTTACCAGGTGGTGCTAATACAGATGCACACAGCGGCTATTTTAACAGCTCTCCTACATTCTTCAGCACAGGCTCATATGTCGATAAGATGGTCAACGATATCTTGCCATTCATTTGCAGAGATGTCTGTGTCAATTCCGAGAATGTGATTGGGCTACAACTTGTTAATGAGTCGGTGTTTGACAACAACGCCGACGGTCAAAAGAACTATTACTCCCGTGCTGCTCGTGCTTTGAACGAGATCGACGCTGGATTGCCAGTGATCATTTCAGATGGTTGGTGGCCAGACCAATGGGCCGACTGGCTTGGTCAAGAAAACTTGGCCTCTAGCATTGTTGTGGATTCTCACGTCTATAGATGTTACTCCGACGAGGATAAGTCCAAGGATGCCTATCAAATTATCAATGATTTACCGGGTAGTATCAGATGGCCAAAGGATAGGGCTGATTTCATGGTCGGAGAGTTCTCTTGCGTTTTGGACGGCCAGACGTGGGACAAGACTTCCGGGAACCGTGATGAGATAGTTGTTCAATACGGACAAACTCAGACTAATGCTTTTGCTGATGTCGCCAGTTGGGGTTGGTTTTTCTGGACTTTGCAATTTCAGTGGGGTGACGGTGGTGAATGGGGGTTGGTACCTATGGTCAACAAAGGCGCCATTCCACGCAGACCACAAGGTTCCAGAACTGCCGACGAAAACAGTGTTAACGAAATCATCAATGAGCATATAAATTATTGGAAAGATAAAGGTGGTGATGGTATGGAGCACTGGAGATTCGAAGATGCCTTGAGAGGCGTCGTTGCCGACATAAACGCTTTTGCGCAGTTTGACAACTCAAGGCTGGGCAGATGGCACGCTTGGGCTGCGCAACGCAGAGCGCAGTACGTCTCACAAAAGGGTGACAGCGAGTACATGTGGGAATGGGATCAAGGCTTCCAACGTGGTATTCAAGAATTTGCACATTAAATCAACATGCTAAGTCTCCAGGTCATTCAGCTTTTCATGAACAGCTACTCACTGCTACCATCTCAGCTAGCTCTTCAAAACATATTTTGTAAACTCAAAAACATATACTAGCCTAGTAATGCTCAATGGCTAATCCAGTGCTACAATCCAGTATCAAAAGATCAGTGCTGCATGCCTACACGTGACAGTTTTCTGCGTGGATAGCATGCCTTCAAGCTTTTTTAACAACCAGTTACATGGTTCTATAGTGTAGTGGTTATCACTTTCGGTTTTGATCCGAACAACCCCGGTTCGAATCCGGGTAGGACCTATTTTTTTGCCGAGCCTCGGGGGCGCGGCTTGGTGAAACAAGGCTGAACCACCAGAAAAACTGCATGTCGTCAGCGAAGCAATGCCAGTTAGAGCAACAATAGCGACGTCCCAGCAGTATAAATAGTATCAACCGCGCCTCTTGCGACTTAGCCGCGCTCTTGCGCAGTATATTATATAAATGTAAAGCCCCAAAGTCTTCGAATAGCCTAACTCAGAGCACCATTGCACGACAAACACACCGATCAAGAAATGCATGTCCACCAACAACCAATGTACTATCCACAACCAGTATACGTGCAACAGGCGCCGGTGCGCAGGGAAACTGGATGCTGCCACTGCGGGGGCTGCTGTGGGACGCTGTGTAATATTCTGCTGTGCTGCTGTTTGATCGACCTGTGCTGTAACGTTGTGGGATGAATTGCGATCGACGCTTCAGAATTTAAGTCGGGTATGTAACCAAATAGGAATCTTCATCATTCATGCTTAAGGAATGTTTGCATGCGTGGAAGGCTGCGACAGAAGATCAAATTGTGACATTTTCGAGTGCCAGTAATTCCTGACGCACGCAGTCCGCGGGCGGGTAATAAAGTGAAAAATTTGCGAATCGACTCATAATTTTGACAGTAAATCATAAAAGATCGCTGGGCACAGCTGCACATTGCAGTCAAGACATACCAGATCAGCATTCAAGATGTTTATTAAAAACGACCACGTTGGCGATAGAACCCGTCTGGAAGACTGGAGAATCAAGGGTTACGATCCATTGACTCCACCAGACTTGCTGCAACATGAATTCCCCATCTCTGAAAAAGGTCACAAGACCATTGTCGAGGCCAGAGAGGCCGTTTGCGACATTCTGAACGGTAAGGACGACCGTTTGGTCATTGTCATCGGCCCATGTTCGATCCACGACCCCAAGGCCGCCTACGAGTACGCGGACAAGTTGTCCGAAATGTCCAAGAAGCTCTCCAAGGACCTGCTGATCATCATGAGAGCGTACCTGGAGAAACCAAGAACCACCGTGGGCTGGAAGGGTCTGATCAACGATCCCGACATCGACAACTCCTTCCAGATAAATAAAGGTCTGCGGATCTCGAGAGAGATGTTCACGAACCTGGTCGAGAAGCTACCCATCGCCGGCGAAATGCTGGATACGATCTCTCCGCAGTTTCTGAGCGACTGCTTCTCGCTGGGCGCCATCGGCGCCAGAACCACCGAGTCCCAGCTGCACAGAGAGCTGGCCTCCGGGCTGTCGTTCCCGATCGGGTTCAAGAACGGCACGGACGGCGGGCTGCAAGTGGCCGTTGACGCGGTCAGATCCGCCGCTCACGCTCACTACTTTTTGTCTGTGACCAAGCCCGGCGTGACCGCGATCGTCGGCACCGAGGGCAACAAGGACACGTTCGTGATCCTGAGAGGCGGCAAGACAGGCACCAACTTTGACGCCGAGGGTGTCAAAGCGGCCAAGGCGCAACTGCTGAAAAACAAGCTGATCGACGAAAACGACTCGCAGAGAAGAGTCATGATCGACTGCTCGCACGGCAACAGCAACAAGGACTACAGAAACCAGCCCAAGGTCGCCCAGAACATCCACGACCAACTAGAGGCGGGCGAAAACGGCATCTGCGGCGTGATGATCGAGTCGAACCTGGTCGAGGGCAGACAGGACGTGCCCGCCGAGGGCGGTCGCGCGGGACTCAAGTACGGCTGCTCGATCACAGACGCCTGCATCGGCTGGGACACCACCGAGCAAGTGCTCGAGCTGCTCGCCGAGGGTGTGAGAAAGAGAAGAGCCGTTCTAGAGAGTAAATAATGAGCAACCTATGCGTGTCTATGCTATGTATACGTGAGCGAATCCTGATTAAGCTGTGGGTATGCGCTGCGCGGCTAGCTCGGGTCTGGGTTTTGCCGGCCAGCGGGCTTATCGCCGAGGCTGCTGTTCTCAAGCCGGGCGAGCTGCAGCTGGATCTGCAGCTCTTTGGCCCTGCCGTACGCGAGCATGCGCGCAAGCTGCTGGTTTTCGCGGGTGAGTGTCTCGACGCGCGCGACCACTTTGTGCGCCAGCGCCTCCGCGTCGTAGCGGCCGTACCGCGAGAGAGAGTTGGTCGGATCGAGCGCCAGCGCCGTGAGCACACTCTCCAGCGAGTCCTTGGTCTGCGCCAGCTCGTCGCTCTTGCTCTGCAGCGCCTGAGAAAGCCTGCGGAACGCGTCCTCAGTGCTCTGTGGGACCTCCATCGCTGCGCTCTCGGCCCGCCAACCGCGACCGGCCTGCTTGAAATTAAGCGCCTCGTTGAAGGAGCTTCTAAGCCTCTGTATCTCGTTCTCCAGCGCCTCATTCTGCGTCTCCTTGATGCGCAGTTCGAGCCCCAGCGCGTCCCCGCCGCCCTGGGCCTCAAAACTGCTCTGCAGCGTGGACGGCACGCACTCCTCCGACGACGCGAGCCCGAACGACGTGTCCGTGAGCTGCGGGGGCGCGCAGTGGCCGGGCCACTCGCTCGCCAGGAACCCGAGATCGGGCTCGCCGCGGAGGTCGCTTGTTCGATACATGGGCCTGCCCATCGGCAGTTCCGAGCCGCTACCTACTTGACTCATTACTTGTCGGCCGCGGTGTGCCGCGAACAGACAGAGGCTGCCAGGTCGCATGCGGTTCTCCCTTCTTATATGGGGTTCGAAGCATGAAGCGCCATCTGCAGATAGCGGTGCCTGCTGTTTCAGCAACCCACGCGGGCAACTGAATGTTGCCAAAACAGCGTTCGAAGCTCGCGCAGCAACAATACGCGGTTGCTAGGCTAGACGCGCGAGAAAAAATATAGGAACCCGTTCTTTCCGATCTCCAACAGATTCTCGGCAGTCGCCACGACGATCTTCTCGTCGTTGTACAGCACCCACTGCTGCGCGTCGCCGACCGCCCTGCGCACGAATGCCACGTAGTGGCCCGAGTGCGCGGAATTCCCCTTGTGGCACACCACCGCGGCCAGGCCGTAGCGCGGTGGGGCCGTTTTCTGCGCGGCGGCGTCTGCGGGTGGCTTGGGGCTCACCGCGGCGTGGTCCGCGGTGAGCTCGCCGTCGTCGTCCGCGTGGCTGAACACCCAGGCCACACTGCGGCTCGGGTCGCCGTCGCACAGAACGAGCGCCTTGCGGCACAGCTTCGCGTCGAGCCCCATCGCGAGCATGTCCGGAAGGGCTGCGAGGCGGGTGTCCGGCGCGGGGGCCGCGGGGGCGGCGGCGGCGGGGGGCTCGTCGAGCCCCGGGTCAGACGCGTGCTCAAAGAGCCAGTTCAGCGCGGGCTCCGCCGCGGCGTTGCCCGTGGCGCGCAGCGCCTTGGCGGCTGCGTTCGCAGAGAACCCCATGTCGGCGAGCAGCGCGACGCAGGCCGGGTCTGGCACGAACGCGGCATCCGCGTCCGGCAGCAGCGACTCCGTTGCTGCGTCGAACCCGCGTGCCCGGAACCGCGACAGGTCCAGCACGGCGTGCGCGTCGCGCACGCCGTGCACCGCCAGGTCCGCGCTCGTCTTGACGGGGGCCCAGTTTACCAGCTTCAGCCGCACCGGGTTCAGCACCAGCGTATCCGGGAACGTGCGGAAGCCCGGCGTGCGAGTCGCGGTGCCCAGCCGCCGGCACTCCGGACACCGGAACTCGAGCTCTTCGCCGCGGAAGTACGCCTCAAGTCGTTCGACCAGGTCCTGCGGGGTGTCTGGGTCCTCGGACTCCAACAGCGGGATCTGGATCGATCCGCAGGGCTCGCTTGTGTACCTGACCTTGCCGCACCCGTTGCACTGGAGCCTGTCCTCCATGACGAACTTCATCAGGTCGTTCGGGTTGGCGGTTGTCTTGGCAAAGATCTTCTGGTCTAGGCGGTCGGTCAGGTAGGTCAGAAACTCGAGAGCATCTTGCTGTCTGTCGCTGCTGAACTCTTCGTGGCCCTGGCCGACGCATTTCTTGAAACTTCTTGGTCGTATCCCGCCGGCGTAGCGTTGTGGCTCCAGCTTCATCGCGTTGTTCAGTTTGATCAGCTGACACAGAAGGTTGGTGCCCGGGTAGAGCACGTCTGGCGGGAAAGTATGGCCCAGCTCGCTCCAGGAGTACTGCTGGACTCCGCCGTTGAGCAGGCATTGCAGCACGGAGTTGAGGTAGCAGGAGTTGCCCAGGTTGATCAGACCGCAGCCGTACTCTTGGCCGGCGGGGAGTCTTTGCAAGTCGTGGCCTTGCGAATCGGTCATTTGGAAGTCCCAGCTCATGTTTTGCTCCACTTGCAACTCGAGCAGGCTCTTTTCGCTGGCCATCTTGGTGTCGAGACTGATGCCATGCTGGGCTAGAGCGCCAGCTAGCTGGCTGATCTCGTTGAACTTTACTTCGTCATTGCACGAGTAGCAGTACAGGTCTGCCGACGACTGGCTGAGCGAGCCGAGTTTGACCGCGAGAGAGTGCGAGGGATTCGACTCAAAATGTTTCAGGGCGTGCGAGTGGCCCTCGATGCCCACCTGCTCCCTGCCGCACCCTATGTTGCCACAGTGTAGACAGAGCCACAGGTTCTGTGTCAGACGGCAGTCGTTGCAGTCCTCCGTGACGACGTTGGGCTCGCCCTCGGGAACCTCAAAGTCTTGCGTGTGCGGACAGGTCTTGACTGTAAGCTCCCAGGAAGAGGTCTTGTCCACGAGATCCTGCGATTTGGAGCCTAGGATATGTGCAACCTTTTCAGCGACAACCGCAGGGATTTCGGCATCACTGTCAAATATCAAGCGCTCTTTTGATTTGGTTGAGGAGTCGTACTCGAATAATGACCACTTGGTGTCATAAATGTCGTCGTCAGACTTGTCGACGACGTTGAGTTTAATTTTCTTGTTGGCCTGGTCGGCCTTTTGCTCGTCCAGGTCTTCCGCC
This sequence comes from Torulaspora maleeae, assembly GCA_003708055.3. Lineage (NCBI taxonomy): Eukaryota > Fungi > Ascomycota > Saccharomycetes > Saccharomycetales > Saccharomycetaceae > Torulaspora > Torulaspora maleeae. Next base: position 576,835 of record PPNA03000001.1, on the reverse strand, counting down.
TTGCGAACTTTTGAAATGCTTAGGTAAGTGGGGTGAATGCTGTCTTGGGTCAGTTCGCTAGCCTTGATGTGCAGGGGTAGATGCCTCTGGCACACGGTTTGGAAACACGAAAGGCATAGCTTAAGGCTGTGCAGCACAGTGTCGTCGGTTACCGTATCGTTGTAGGCCGTCTCAAAGCAGTAGAGACATTCATCCTTTGCAATTACAGCTGGAACGTTCAGTTCCTTCCAAAACTCCTCGTTCATGGCACAGTTTGCGAGTCCAGCGGTACGGTGTTAGTGAGTTCTTCGCGAAGGATGGTAATTTCGCCTCGTCTTTTATATGGGCGATGTCCAATGCATTCCGCAATTTACGATGTAACGTCATCTCGCGAAATTCGTATAGTATTTACATGCTATGGAGCTAAAGAGCTAGGGAATACAGGTTTCAGTGATTCCATTGTAGAACATCGGCCTCATTTATCGTACATTTTCTTTCAATAACCATCTTACAAAGCCTGTCCACAGCTACTTTGCCCTTGGAAGTCTTGTTGAAAGTGGTAAAGTGTGAGACAACTTCGCTCTTGGTAATGGAAAATGTATCGTTTTGGCCGTCTTGACCCGTGATGTGTTTCATTATGGCATTCTCGGTGGGTAGCTGGTATTTCAGATGGTGAGGGTATTGTTTCCAAGTCACGTTGGCGGTGTTCCTCCACAGAGACACGGGCATAGATGGCTTCGGAGACACCAATGCAGTTATTTTGGATGGGGAAACGTTGTCAATGGTCTGTTTCCAAGAGTAGGGTGTTTTCTGCTTTTTAAGCAGTTTATGAATGGTAGCTTCAGAGAATTCCACAGTCGAATCTTTATCCTCTGCTGCGACGCAGAAGTTGGTAGCTGTGTATAAGTCTCTTTTCAAAGCGGATTCGATGTTATCCTTCGAGTTTTCTTGTAGCAACCTGAGGGCCACCGATAGAGAAGTGGGGGACTTGGTCATTAGCTTTGCTTTGGTCTCCGCAGCAAAACGTTTGGCTTCGTCGCTTACTCCTGTGTTTTTGGTCAAAATTTCTTCGAGCTTCTGTAACAGCTGCTTGATTGATGTTAGCTGGGTGAGATCGAAACACTCTTCGATGACATTCAACTGGTCATTTGAATATCTGAACTCATAACCCTTGGGCAGTTGACTGGAATATTCCTCGACCGCGTTGTTGACCATAGAGAAGAACGAGTCGTCCGCTGCTGTTGAATCCTGGATAACTTTCAACTCGGCCAACCGAGACTCCAATTCGTCCAGGTTTTCGTGCTTGACATAGTGAGACGCCAGCCCCAATAAATATGCATCCTCGCCATTAATGACATCCCCAGTCAGAGCCAAGTACAGGGCCATCTGGCCATTCGTGTTGGCAAGGGTTATGATTCTTGGCATGGCAAAGGTGGTCCCCACGTCTGGGAACAGACCAATGTCCATCTCGGGCATTGCCCACTTGGTGTTCTCGGTAGCTATCCTGAAGGGAGTGTGAATAGACAAACCAACACCACCACCCATGGTGATCCCATCCATAAAGGCCACAATTGGCTTCGAATACGTAGCCATTTGGAAATTCAACGAGTACTCGGCAGTGAAAAGTTTGGCAGACTCAGCTGCTCCACCGTTGACGTTCTTTTCAGCCACTGCAGAGACATCACCGCCAGCGCAAAAGGATCTGGGCTGGTTGGCTGACTTAAACAAAATCAATTGCGCACCATCGCTCTTAGAGTACTCGTTCAAAGTCGTAAACATGGATTCGCACATTTCCTCGTTCAAAGCATTGAGTTTCTTTGGCCTATTCAGAGTCACTACCCGGGCAGTGTCGCGGACGCTGAACAACACTGGTTTCTCCATCTTAACCGCAGAAGTTATGAATGTTCGTCTGATAACTTCGCTTCTCCTACCGAGGTTACGCAACATGCTAGCAATTGAGCGACTGGGGACTCCTCACACTTTTATATATCTAGCTCAAGCCTACCTTTCTTTATCATGTTCAAGTCATTCATCCAGATGTCTCCAACATTTTTTCACCGATCCGAACATTGTCCGACTTGGACCCTGTGACATCCGGACAGCAGATTTGGCACTAAAGAGAGAGGTCTTGAATAATGCTCGAGATAATGCTGCCATTGGAGACCATTGAGATCACTAGGAGCCGGTGGAATTGCTGCTATGCTGTTCTTCGGTGCGTATTTCCCTGGTTTGTTGTCGAAAGTTAGCCGACCATCTCTAAAATCGTGTCTATATACTCTGTTAAACTGTATCTTATTTGGTGTATTGTATGGTATTCGTTGGGTCTTGAGGTCTCTGCGCCCGTGAGACATCTTCGACGTCGGTAGCAAGAGTTCTGCTGGGCTGTGGACGTAATGCTAGTGGATTATGCTCGAGGATACGCTCCGATGTGACTTACAGCAGAAAGTACTTGATCAGACCAAAGAAACTTAGACTGAAAATGATCAGAAAGAATGCGTGCAGACAGAATGAATCGAAAGATGTCATCAGGTAGAAGGGTAGGTGAATGTAGTACATCCAGTAGAGACTTTCCACGAAATCTCCTATAGCGTCACCGGCTTTGTCAAAGATGTCTTTGCCCGGGGCTTTACGTATCTTACGCTCTCTGATGGTCTCCACGTATTTCATTGAACATTTGGCTCTGTGAGCAGTAATCTTTTCCTGTTCTGTTTTGCGTGCTTCTGTGCTGTTCATCCTGAAGTTTATGAGACTGGCTGGAACCGATAACGACAATTGCTTCAACTGTTGAAAAACTGTGGTTGCAGTATGGAATTGGGCCTATGAAACTCTCCGAGGTGGCTTATTGGTCCTTCTGTTACCTGTCTATGCCATCAAATGTCTAACTTGTCGACGCGAGAAAGGGAGATCAAGAGAAATCAGCAGCTGTACGGTCAAGTTGAGAAAAGTATAATTTACATGTATCTTTCTATGTGAATTTAGTATCGAAGTCTATCTTACAATCGTTATTGCTTATTTCTTGTCGCTTCTGAAGACCGAAAACAGTGAACGTCTCTTGCCTGCACTTGCAGCGTTAAGTGAAGATTCGCTGCTGCTCAAGGCTTCACGACGCACTTTTTCCAAGTCTAAGGATTGACGTGCCTTAGCAAATGATCTCCTCATGCCACTGACACTTGTGGAGCTTATGTTAATGCTGCTGTTGCTACCAGAGGAGTTCTTCGCTTTGTACTTCTCCAAGTCGTTCTTATTTTGCGAAGCGGTTTTAGGTGCATTGCCACTATTCGTGCTGTGCTTACGACTAGCAGTGCCACTGCTGTTAGCAGATCCTCGGTTACGTCTAGAGGCATGGGAACCGGAATGCGAGCCGGTGTCGGAAGCATCAGAGAGTTTTTTGCTCACGGGATGATTCGTCCTTTGTTTGCTTGATGATTTTTGATGACCAAGCTGGCTTGGTGCGTTCTCACCCTTGAGATCTGGAGACGAGAAATGTATTTCTTGATACTGCAGATCGAGCGATCTACGAGTCGGAATCTCTATCTCAGAGTCCGAGTCGAGATGGCGAGTTGCCTTCTCTTCATTTCTAAAGTCTCTTCTCCTGCCCAAAGGAGAGTCGATAGATCTTCCTTGAGCATCGGCTCGTTTGATGCGAAGAGATCTATTGCCCAGTTTGGCCTCATCAAGGTTAAGTTCTATACTTTCACTTGAAGCCATGCTGCTATCCATTCCTCCGGTATGAAGAGCCAGGCTATCAGTGTCGGTCCTTATGAGGTCCTCTTGGCTAAGATCCATCTCATTATAAGTTAAATCGAGACTCTCATGTTTGAGTACATCCTTCTGTAGTTTGGATGGGGTTGCTTCCTTTACGATGGAATCCGGATGAGTGTACGCCTGTTGCTTTGGAGGTGAAATAGCTATTAACAACTCTTCCTCTTTCTTACGCTCCTCAGCGGAAGGTTCTGAGCCTTCCACAGAAGCTCTCTCACGGCGAGCCGGCATGGGCGGTGGTTTCTCTTCCGAGGCCCTATCTGGCACTGGATGAACCACGGTCTGATCGATGTGGGCAGGTAGTTTATGTGGTTGTGATTGTGAGAGTCCCATAGGACGCGACAGTGGTTCGTGGTGTTGAGGTACATTGAAAGCACCTGCTTGCTGTACTGCATAGTAGGACTGATTCGCATTAGATGCAATACTGGGGTAATTGTACCTCATGTTAGGATTTATCATGCCTAGTTCTTGCGCCTGTCTGAAAGTTAAAGGCTGTTGTTGATTCTGCTGAGCATTGCCCAACATGAAGTCTGCCTGGCGGTATACATAGCCATTCTGCTGAGCTTGAGAGACCTGCTGTTGGTGCACTTGCTGAGGCGGTTGACTTAAGTATTGAGTGCGTTTCGGTTGTTGCATACCGTCGTTCTTCGCAACATAGACAGCCTCAGTGGCGGAGTATTGTTTTTGCTTTGGTTGAACTGGCTGCGGTGTAGCAGACGTATCACTGACAAAGAAGTTTTCCGCTTTCGTGGAGTTCCCGTAGTCTTGAGCTATTCTTGGGAAAGGGTTGTTGGATTTGTGTTGTTTGATGTTGAGTACAACATCTGTTTTTGCAGCTGGTTCGACCATGTCTTCTGAGCTCAAAACCGGCTGTCCACTCATATAAGATTTTCCACCGGAGGAAATCGAACTAGTGCTCTTTGGTCCTTGGCTTATATCAGTGGTCGTTAAATGCTGGCTGTTTTGGGCATTTTGAGTGGTATAATCATCAAGATCATTTCTATCCCTCTGTACCTCACTACTTTTTTGGGTCCCATCACCAAGAGGAGTTTGATCGTTATCTAGGTGTACTGCAGTTTGTTGTTCTCTATCCACCACTTTGTCTTCAACTACCCCGCTGATCGTTCTCTCTGTTCTCTTGAGCGAGCGTCCCCTAGCAGGGACCTCTTCAGATAGAGAGGTCGACTTACGTTCAACGAGATCCTCATTCGAAGACACGAGACATTCTGGTGCACTTTCTGGCGCCAGCTCTGGTGTCTTAGAAGAGCCGCGAGAGTCTGCCTCCAGAGGAATCTTAGCCGATACTTCGAAAGTAGCAATCATCAAACTGTTTAGCATACTCTCCTCTGATGGATTCAGAGAACCATTTTCAAGTCTTTTCTGTTGTAGCACGTACATCTGATATTGTGTGTCCTGAAGCTTGGTTTGGAACTCCGAGTATTTTTGGTAGTCATATGGTCCAGAACCGTACTTATCCTCAATGGGTACTTCAACGTTCATTGTCGTACAGATCTGCTGCAACACCTGATAAATATTCGGCCTGACGTAGGGATTCTCGGCGAGCATGATTATGATCAAGTTGATCAGATGCGATGAGTAATTGTTTGGAGGAAACTCGTATTTGGAATGCAGTATAGCGAATTGGCCTGTCATCTCAAATGGTGTTGTGAAAAATAGTAATTTGTAAAGGAATATACCAAGTGCCCAGATATCCGATTTCTCGTTGATGGGCAAGCACCTGTAAAGATCAATCATTTCAGGACACCTGTACTGCGGGGTCGTATGCACATAGATATTCTGCGTGAGAATGGCAATCTCTTGATGGGTTGTCACAACTGGAAAACATTGTGAAGTGGATCCAAAGTCGCAGAGTTTGAAGTTATTTTCAGCATCAACTAGAACATTCTCAATTTTGATATCACGGTGGATCAAAGGCACTGTTAAGTAATGCATTTGAGCAACAGCCAGAGACACATCATACATTATTTTGAGAATCTCTTTCTCTGTAAGCTTGGTAGCAAGTCTCTGATTCATATAGTCCAAGAGAGACTTGTTTGAGCACAATTCCATCAGCAGCAGAACTTCAAAACCAGAATTCCCATTATGGCGACGACACGCATTTGAATCGTAGTATTGTACAATATTCTGAGCTCCCATCAGCTGCTTCATAACTTCCACTTCGTTTCTCATCTCACTCAGACCGTTTTCATCCTGTACAAGCACTCTCTTCAAACACGCAACTTCACCCACCTTAAGTGGTTTCTTGAGCTCGTTGTCAAACTCGTTCAGGTATTCAATAAACTTCACCACATATATCTGTGCGAATCCACCCTCGGCTAGGTAGTTCACAATCTCCACCCTATGTGTCCCTACCGAAACGATCGCACCTGGCGGGAACCTCTCCATCGTGTGAGTTGCAACCGAGCTGGGTGTTCGTGTAGCACCATTTGTAGCAGCCATCGTGAACTCTAGCAATACTAGACCAGTACCCACAAATTCAAAGGCCTGGTTCTCGATATTTTAGCGCTTGATGGCTGATTCTTGTTTCAAGATGTATTGAAAAGGGGGCTGACTTAATCGATACCTATACAGCCGAAAAATACAAACAAAGTGAAAGGCTCAGTAGCCACCTCTGGAGGCCTCGTTGAAGTTCAATGGATCATTTACGGTGATCCGGACGAGCCAGACAGTCTGGGCACTCGGTGGAGGCTTCATGTTAGCTTCGCAGCAGCACTTTTAGTTCTCGTTACATGAGCTATTTATCAAAGACTAAAGGTCGTTGAGTGCCACAGTCAGGAGTTTGTTCATTTCTGAGTAGTTGTAAGGCACCCATACGTGCTCGGTTCCGGCGGGGTTTTTCGATATACTTGCCATCTTGTGTTCGACAAATTCCGTTAACATACTCCTCAGTGACAGCTCGTTGGATGCAATGAAATCTGCTGCACATAAATGCAGCAATTGTTTGAACTCAATCCCCATTGTGGGAGCACCACGTTTCGTAGGTGCGACTTTCCCTTTGGTGTTGGATGATTTTTCCATGTTATTGACTTGAGTCTCAACAAGTAACTTGTACATTTTCTTGGAGTTGACGGTTAGTGACTCCAAGACATACTTGGCACCCTCTGCGCCGCTTGCAGAATCGTTTTTGCTCATCTTCATCACATCACGGAATGAGGACTCCACCGTGAATGGTTCATAATTCGTGACATCGTGGAATACAAAGTTGTAGTTCTGACCTTTGAAATTATCCCACAAGATGGGTGCGTAGATGTGATCCGTTGAGCCAATGATGGCAACTTGTCTGATGAGTGCCAAATAGCACAACATGGTTTGAAAGGAATCCTTTCTCAGAGTCGGACCATCGAGATTATGCACAATAATGACCACTTTGATATCGGGTGGCTCGTTTTTATATATTTCAATCATCTTTTGAATATGCAATAGGACGTGATTTCCCCAGTACTTTGTTTCATTTCTTGTCAGTTCCTCGGGCAGGATCGCTGCTGAAATATCTTTGAAAACATCTCTATAGTTACAAGTCGGATTGTATCCATTAATGACAATACAAGGTATGTTATAATCTTCGATGTCGGATGAGCCCTTGGGATTTACCTCCCGATGCTTCTCCATTTGAGAATACGCCAAGTTCGGTACCAAATAGTCAAATACAAATTTCTCGATGAATTCACGTTTGGAGCCTATCCCATAAAATAGCAGCGAAAATCCCTGTAACAACTCTAACCAGAATTGAGGGAACATCTTTTGCTGCATTTCGAATAACTCAGTACGCGCATTCTTGTGGAGATGCTTCTGAAAAACGTTCGATATCAGGGCAAATTCTCCTCTAGTCAATTCACTTGCCATGCTCATTGTGTTTTTTGATTTCTTGGATCCCCTAACGGTCTTTCGCTGATCGAAATAACCCTCGTATGTATCGAAAAATGATGACACCATCTTTTCAGATTGCGCTTTGAAACGTTCTTGGTTCGTGGGCAATGGAGTTGGATTGAAATTCCGGCTCAGCTTGAGTGATTTCGACGACGCAGTATCCTTGTATTCTTGAAGATTATCCTGAATGGCTTTCTTTAGAGGTGACGTAAAATCGTGATCCAAAGACTTACCCTTGGGAGTTTTCCTTGACGGTGTTGATGGTACCTCATCTAGCTTGACATCCACAGCCAGATCCACATTCGGAACTGCGTCAGCCGAAAGCCTGGATGGCGCCTCCGATAAGAACATGGTGTCCACAGGTTCCAGTTTGGTTTCCACATCGTCTTCGGGATCCGAATTCAGTTCGCTGAGAGGAATTGCTGGTTTCTCAGTCTTTTTCGGAGAGGACTCAAGCCGTCTTCGCTTTCGAAGTGGTGCCTCGTCCTCCTCGTCCTCCCCAGCCACTTTTTCTTCCCCTCTCTCCTCTCCCTTCTCCTCTTGATCCGCTTTGATAATACTCTCAAGCAAGGATTTCCTGCTGCTCTCCCTCTTCTTCCTCTGTGTATCTTTAGTACGTGTTGCGAAGGCTATTGCGCTGGATCTCATACGACCGCCAGCGACCCGCTTGGAAGGCGAAGACAGAATGTCATTATGGGCCACAATATCGTATCCCCCCTCTTCATCATCATACATCACTGACTCATAGAGCCAACCACTTCTACTTGAGCATACTAACTGCCGTTTAGATGCTCTTGCCAGCCAGTTTACTCAATGATCAAGGTCTTTTCTGCTGTCCGGTCCAACCGGTGACCGTTCGGACAGACTCACTTCAATTACCCGTCCGAAATGAAAAATTTGAAATTTTTTCTTTTCATTTCACGATGACTCGCCTGTTGTCCTCTCGAGTAATATATAGGAATCTATCGATACGTGATTGATACAGCGGAAGCTTGCTGAAAGCATCTTTCACAGTTCTTATCTTGTCAAAGTTCCCTTGTGACGTATTGGAATAGAAAATGTCCCAAGAAGAAGCTACCAAAGCTGCCGTCGATGGCGTCGCCAACTTGCATCTTGATGATGTTACCGGTGAAATGGTCTCCAAGTCTGAATTGAAAAAGCGTATCAAGCAGAGGCAAGTTGAGGCAAAGAAGGCTGCAAAGAAGGCTGCTGGTCAACCACAGCCTGAGCCAAAGAAGAAAAAATCCGACCTTATGGCCGATCTATCTCCAGCTCAGTATTTCGAAGCCAGAAGTCGTCAGATTAAGGAATTGAGAAACACTCATGCACCAAACCCTTACCCACACAAATTCCACGTCTCTATCAGCAACCCACAATTCTTGGAGAAGTATGCCTACTTGGAGAGGGGTCAAACTTTGCCAGACGAGAAAGTTGCCATTGCTGGTAGAATCCACGCTAAGAGAGAATCCGGTTCCAAGTTGAAGTTCTACGTCTTGCACGGCGACGGTGTTGAAGTTCAAGTGATGTCCCAATTGCAAGACTACCATGATGCTAGCGCCTACGAGGCCGACCACGACTTATTGAAGAGAGGTGATATTGTTGGTGTTGAAGGTTACGTTGGTAGAACCCAACCAAAGAAAGGTGGTGAGGGTGAGATCTCTGTGTTTGTGAGCCGTGTTCAACTGTTGACTCCATGTTTGCACATGTTGCCAGCTGACCATTTCGGTTTCAAGGATCAAGAAACCAGATACAGAAAGCGTTACTTGGATCTAATCATGAACAAAGATTCTCGTAGCCGTTTCATCACACGTTCCAAGATCATCACTTACATCAGAAAGTTCTTGGACTCCAGAGAGTTCATTGAAGTGGAGACTCCAATGATGAATGTTATCGCTGGTGGTGCCACCGCTAAGCCATTTGTTACTCATCACAACGATTTGAACATGGACATGTTCATGAGAATTGCCCCAGAATTGTTCTTGAAAGAGTTGGTTGTTGGTGGTATGGACCGTGTTTACGAAATCGGCAGACAATTCAGAAACGAAGGTATTGATATGACTCACAACCCTGAGTTCACCACTTGTGAATTCTATCAAGCATTTGCTGATGTTTACGACCTAATGGACATGACTGAAGTCATGTTCTCCGAGATGGTTAAAGAAATTACTGGTTCTTACGTGATCAAGTACCACCCAGATCCAAACAACCCTGAAAAGGAATACGAATTGAACTTTGCTAGACCATGGAAGAGAATCAACATGATTGAAGAACTGGAAAAGAGATTTAACGTTACTTTCCCTCCAGGTGATCAACTACACACCGCTGAAACCGGTGAGTTCTTGAAAAAGATCTTGATCGACAACAAGATGGACTGTCCACCACCATTGACCAATGCACGTATGTTGGATAAACTAGTTGGTGAATTGGAAGACACATGTATCAACCCAACCTTCATATTCGGTCACCCACAAATGATGTCACCTTTGGCTAAATACTCCAGAGACATGCCGGGTCTATGTGAGCGTTTCGAGGTCTTCGTCGCCACCAAGGAGATTTGTAATGCCTACACAGAGTTGAATGATCCATTTGACCAAAGGGAACGTTTCGAAGAACAAGCTAGACAAAAGGATCAAGGTGATGATGAAGTTCAATTGATCGATGAAGTCTTCTGCAATGCACTAGAGTACGGTTTGCCACCAACTGGTGGTTGGGGTTGTGGTATCGATAGATTGGCCATGTTCCTCACTGACTCCAATACCATTAGAGAAGTGTTGTTGTTTCCAACTTTGAAACCAGATGTATTGAGAGACGAAGTTAAAAAGGAGGAATCGCAAGCCAAGGCCGCTTAAATAAGGTATAGTCAATCGCTTGAAATAAATAAATAGATTGTGTTAATTCGAACTCTTCGAGTTTTAGTAAGATGTAGTATTATAGTATATCTAAAAGTTAAAAACAAAATGCCTAAAATAACAAAACTAATGGTCCATTTTGAATGATTGACCTATTATACATTCCGCCCTTCAAGCTAGAAAGGTTGATCAAAAATTTTGAAAAGAGTGGATTAAGAAGTGAAGATCCTTAAAATTTCTGGCGGATATTGATGTCTGTTTGCAGGGTAGTAGTGGTACTGTAAGCTTCAAATGGATCTCTTCTTGATTTCTTCTCCAAATCGTTCTCAGGGTTCTCTGCCTTACCCTCGTTCTTGAAATACAATCTCTTAAAAAATTTGTAAATTTCAGCACCGATCCAAAAGGCAATAGTGAAAGCAAACGCAATACCCCACTCATAAGTGATAGGGCCATGTAGGAAGACATCAGTGTTGATGACTGGAATATAAACAACGGGGAAAGCAGTGACGAAAGCAATAAGGATGGAAAAAAACAAAAATTTGTTGGACCAAATATCTTTGAAAACTTGAGTGTAAGGTGTATCAGTTTCAGGTTGCATCTTGAAGAAAGATCTTCTCATGTCGACGACTTCCCAAGCTAAGATTAAAGCACACCATGTCATTGTAGCAAATGTTGCTGAACGAGCTCTGAAAACGCCGTGACATGAGCTGTTATCAGCACTGTCACAGTTAGAACCCAGATTACCACCTTCTTTACCGTAGATGATGGAAACAAAAGTAGCCATACAAGACATAGCCATGATAATACCGTAGGCGAACATATCAATGATACATTCCCAAGTAAAGATACCATGTTTGGAGTCATTTGGTGGTCTGTCCATGATGTCAGGAGCAGCTTTCTCCAGACCTAAACCCATTGCTGGGAAACATGAGGTGAACACAATAATCCACAAGACTTCAACAGGAGACAAAGGGAACACGGACTTGTTGTTATCGTCACGGAAAACCAAACCAATGATTAGATAAAGAGCCTGGGCCACATTTTCGGCCAACAGTTGAAGGACGAACTTCTGAATGTTGTCGTTCATTCTTCTACCTTCTTCGACGGCGTTCAAGATGGAGGCAAAGTTGTCATCACTCAACACAATATCAGAGGCATCCTTTGCCACATCTGAACCGTTGATACCCATAGCAATACCGACATTGGCCATCTTCAAAGATGGAGAATCGTTAACACCATCACCAGTCATGGCGCAAAATTTACCACGACGATGCAAAGCTTCGATCATACGAACCTTGGTCTGTGGAGAACAACGGGCAATGACCAATGGCAAAACGGGCAGGTTATCAATTTCATCGTCGGACAGTTGACCGAACTGGGTACCGGTCATAACCATGATGTCAACCACTTCCTTGGGGTAATGGTACAAGTTTGTAGGCAGAATACCAACTTCTTGGGCGATAGCCTTGGCAGTACCTGGGAAATCACCAGTCAACATACGAACGTTGATACCGGCGTTGTGAAAACTCTTCACTGCACCAGCAGTTTCATTCCTTGGTGGATCATAAATACCGATTAAACCTAGGAAACACAATTCAGACTCCACATATGCCCTCTTTGTGGTCAGTTTTTCCATCATTTCGTCGTCCAGACTAGCCTGTGGGACAATTCTTTTAGCAAAGGCAAGAACTCTCAAACCCTCTGCGGACAGGGTATCGATGTTTTTCTTGATAGTTTCAACGTCCTCTTCTTCCAAAGGAGCCATCTCGTCCGTTTTGCCACCGTACCAGTATTTACAACACTGCAAGACACTTTCAAAAGCACCTTTGGTGAAGATCGCCTGAGTTCCATCGGACCTGTCTTCGTAAACGGCAGACATTCTCTTGATGGTAGAGTCGAAGGGGAATTCGGCAGTCATTGCAAATCTCGCTTTCTTGTTCTTCTCCTCGGCACAAGTAGAATCGCTGTCGTTCGAAGTCTTGGAATTTTCGCCAGTGAGCGAAGAACGGGGCATATCCATTTTTTTAGCAAAGACCTGAATGGCGATCTCGGTTGGATCTCCATGGGCCTTCCATTCCTGGGTCTCAGAGTCCTGGAAAACGGTAGCGATGTTAGCCAGCGTGGCGGTTTCCAACCATTGAGTGAACAGGCTAGTGTCCATCTCGGATGGCAAGTCATTCTTGTAGTATCTGTCTTTGAAATTGGACAGGATACCGACATCTTCAACATCGTTGTGGGAGTATTCGTGTGGGGACAAACGTGGGATCACCACGGTGTCGCCAGCATGTGGATTAAAGGGTTCATTGGAGTTGTTCACCTGGATGGTGCCGAATTTGGGGACCCAGATTTGTCTCGCCAGCATCCTACCCTGCGTCAAAGTACCGGTCTTGTCGGAACAGATATCGTTAACAGCGCCGAGAGCTTCCAAAGAGTCGAGTTTCCTGATGATCACGTGCCTGGAGACCATCACAGCGGCACCGACAGACATGGTGATTGTCAGGACAACCACCAGCGAAGATGGGATCATCGACAACGCGACACAGATCGCATACACGGCGACACTACGGTCGACGTTAAACTTCTGGGACGCCATAACAATGATGGCAAAAAGCACGGCAACGAAAAACAACAGAATAGCCAGTTTGGAAAGTTTACGGTGCAACGGCGTACCAATGGTAGTCCCCAAGAAGGCACCGCAGGTGCGCTTGACCGAGATCCACGCATTCTGCGCAAAGCTCTTTAGCGGATCCCTCGAGATCAACCCATCGTCGCCACGCAACGACTGCGCGATCTTACCAATCTCCGTGTGCAACCCGGTCTTGATTACAATACCCTGCGCACGGCCCTTAACGACGGTCGAAGACGAGAACGCCAGGTTCAAACGGTCTCCGATCGGCGTGTCCTTCTCCAAATCGTACACAGCATCCGCATCCTTCACGATAGGCAACGACTCACCAGTCAACAACGCCTCATCGGTCTCGAAATTGTTCCCGCTGATCAGCCTCAGATCCGCAGGTATCGTGTCACCAACCTTGACCAAACACACATCACCCGGCACGACGTCCTTTGAAGCAATCTCTTCCGACCGCCCCTCGCGGATCACGTGCGCAGACGGCGAACTAAGCGCCTTCAAAGAGTTCATCGTCTTGGAAGCTTTGTACTCCTGGTACATCCCGATGCTCACGTTGATAAACACCACAAACGCAATCACACCACCGGTGATCCAGTCACGGATCGCAAACGAGATAACCATCGAGATGATCAGCACTAAGATCATCGCGTTACAAATCTGGTGGATCGCCATAGCTTTGTAATCGATCTTGGCATCGTCGCCCAACGAGTTTTCCCCCACCTCGCGTACCCGGCGCTCCACCTCGTCTCTCGACAGACCCTTGTCCAAGTCTGTCTCTAGTCTCGCGGCCGTCTCAGCCGCCGAAAGGCCGTAAAAATCACTATACTCAAAGTCAAGAGTGCTCATGTTACTGACCTTCTGCCCCGAGCCGCGAGAGGCCCCAACTGCAGGCCAGACCCTTTCTTATATACCTGCCTTCGCACCCACAGCAACCGCACAGGCCTGATAAGCGGCCCGGACGCGCGCACGCACGGGGGGCGAGCGATACGCAATCGGGCACGCGACGCCGTGCGCATGCAGCGATGAGGGACCCTGTCCGTAGAGAGCGACGCAGGGCGCGCTGTGGCTTCTCGAAGCAAAAAGCAACGCCGCAACGGGGCTTTGCGCGGAGCGGGAGAGGGGGCACGTGGCAGGACCTTGGGCTGCGCGCTGCGGGGCCGCCGCAGAGGAGTCGCCGCAGAGGGGTCAGCGCAGAGGGGTCAGCGCAGAGGGGTCAGCGCAGAGGGGCCAATTTACCCTGGCGCTTGAGCGCCAGGGCGTGCTTGTAGGGCGGGTTGGTGGGCTGCTGCACGGGCGCCAGCGAACTGGGCGCCGTGGGCGCCGTGTGGTAGGTGGCGTCCGAGTCGACGCTGTCGAGCGAGCCGCACGCCATGAAGGCGGCTATCTCCCGCGCGGGTTGCTGCCCTGCCGGGCAACACCCCGCGAAGAAGTCCTGAACGGACTGGTCTGCGTCGAGCCGCGGCTGCCAGCCCGCGGGCGGGCTGTACTGCTCGCAGACGATGAACGCTTCGAGCGAAGTGCCGCGCGACGAACGCGGCTTCGCGCACGTGACGCGGCCGAACAGCAGTCCCAGCTGCGAGTAGAGCAGGTCGATGTCGCGGCCGCGGAAGATTTTGGCGACAAAGGTGCCGCCCGGGCGCAGCGCGCACGCAGCGAGCTGCAGCGCGCTCAGGATCAGCTGCTGCTGCACGTACTCGTCCAGGTCGTGCAACCCCGTGACGTCTGGCGCGCCGTCGCTGCACACAAAGTCGGCCTTGTGGTCTCCGAACAGCTCGAGGATCCTCGACAGGGTGCGTGGGTGTGTGATGTCGGCCTGGAGCGTGGTCACGTGGTCGATGGGGGACATTGACTGTAAATCAACAGCGACGATCTTTCGGTCGGTAGCGTCGGCGACGCCGTCGAACAGCTTGCGCGAGAGCACTTGGGACCAGGAGCCCGGGGCCGCGCAGAGGTCGACCACACGCTTGAGGTTTGGGTCGTCAAGGAAGTGGAACTCGTCATTCAATTGCAACAGTTTGAAGGCAGACCGGGCACGGTAGCCTTGCTCCTTGGCCTTCCGGTAGTACAGGTCACGCTTGTCCTTGCTGCTCTTGCCCATTGGTGCGTTGATGTGCTTGGCAGAGGGTCTGTCTGGGCACTTTTTTTCGAGGTTTTAAGCAGGCGGCAGCGGGTAACGGGCGCGCAGTAGTGGTAGTTGAAAAATTCGTGTGCTGAGGGCACTGGCATGATCAGAAAGAGCAGTGGAAGTGAAGCATGTTTAGACGGGTGCAGCCTGTGTGGCGGTTTGCGCGGTGGAATTCTTTGCTGGCGTTGAAGGACGAGTCGGTGGTGGCTCAGGCGGTCCACGAGCGTCCCATGCCCGTGAACGTCGAGGCAGTGTACCATGCTCCGTTGAAACTGCCGGTGGAGCACGGAGATCTGGTTGCAGACTTGCAATTGAGGGCGTACGATAACGAGAATCTCGATTTTTACTCGGACTTTGTTCTCAGGGCTGGGTACTACTTGGGCATGCCTTTGACGGGTCCTAAACCGTTGCCCACCCGCAGGGAACGCTGGACAGTGATAAGGTCGCCATTTGCGCAAGCCAAGTCAAAGGAGAATTTCGAGAGACACACGCATAAGAGACTGATCCGGGTCTGGGACACTAACCCGGAGATCGTGCAAATATGGCTGTCGTACATATCGAAGCACGCGATCACCGGTGTTGGGATGAAGTGCAACGTGTACCAGCGGTCCGGGCTATCGCTGGAGATGGATAAACTCACCGAATCTTCGCTACCACAGGCGGCAGAGGGCAGCGCTAAGACAATAGACGAAGCCGTTGGCGACAAGGTGCTGGAGTTGTTGAACAGTCCCGAATTCAAGAAGCATCTATGATCGTTCCGAGATTAGCTAACCTGTATATACATAGTTATTAACCGTACATTCCCCAATCTTCCTCCATCTCGACGCCGGAGGTGTCAATCTCTACCTTGTGTGACATGACGTCGTCTCGGCAGAGGGGACAGCTTGTGCTCTTAGAGAACCATGCTGTGATGCACTCGAGGTCGAATTCGTGGCCGCAGTGTGGCAGTTGAACTACGAGCGGGTACTGGTCGTCCAGGTAGTTCCCGCAACATATGGCGCAATTGCTCTCCGGTTTGAGTTTGGACTTGGGTATCCTCGGCAGTGATTCGATGAAGGAGTCCGGACACCCCTTCTTTTCAGACTCTTCCATTTGGCTCAGCCATTCTTCTTGTAGGGACTCCGGTATCAATTGTGATAGAATTCGCAACACGGCAGACTCATCTCCAAGGCCTTGGCGTCTGAAGATCTCTCTCAGCTGCGATCTCAGCTCCTGGCTGTCATCATCGTTCTCGTTCGACATCTTTGCCTCTGTTGCTCACTGGTGTGCCTTTAGCAGTAGTTCGCTTTTTCGAAGGCTTCTTGTTTAGCGCCACCTGAAGAAGTGATTTGATTATCTTTGATTATTTACAACCTATCTAGACTAACTATTCTACGCCTTGTTCCTGGGTTGCTTGCTCCCTAAATTTGGAGAAAATTAGTGATCTGGCTGCTATGGCGGCAACATTATCAGGTCGCTTTGGTAATCCCAACCGGGGAAAACTTCTCAACCGGCCTTCAATTTCTGTAGTGACCTCGCTACAGTCTATCGTACACCAGGTGTTGAGCTCTTCATCGTATTCAACTGGAATTTTCTCCGGATCGAAAAGCTGTCCACGTCGAGGTGTCTCGACTAGTTTGTTATATTTTCCACCTTCATTCACAATAAAGAGTGAATTCTTCCTGAAGAAGTTTAATTTCATCACTATGCCAAACACAATCAGTGATACCACCAGCCCCAAGGCAGGTGAGTAATACAGCCTCGCATACTTCTCTGAGTCCTCAAATGGTGAGAACTCGTCCATCAGGTAAGTCTCTGTCATCATCTCGGTCAACGACAGAGTCTCATACCTATAATTGCTGCTGACCGTGGTCACAATCCCATTATCAGCAGTTGAAGAAAAAAACAAGGCTCTTATTAACTGTATGGGTAATTCGACGGCCACAAACCATAGGGCACAAATTAAATTTATTATCTTGGAATCAGTCACTTTCTTATTCAAAAACGATACGCGGTTCATACTGCCATCCATGACAAAAAAAATACAATTTTAGTTAAATATTTGAGCGCCTAATGCAGACTTTCAAAGCTCCAGATTTGACACTCTTTTAGATTTTGGTCTCTTCTTTGTGACCTTATGAGATTTACTCTTTGACGCCGCCTGAACCGCCTTGCGCACGTGACTTTCTGGCACCTTGATCTCTAAACTAATCATCTTGTTTAGGCTCAGGCTCAGTTTGATATTCTCGCTCGTATTGGCGCCAAAAGAAGCTGCTGAGAAACCTGAAGTCCATGGTATGACGAATATTCGAAGGTGGTTTATCTCCAGTACACCTCTTTGTAAATCTTGACTCGTTCGCAGGGTGGACTTAGATTCCTCTAAATTCTTGACAAATTTGGATCCCAAGTCTTCGCTCTTGAACCTTATCCCACCGCAGCGGGCCTTGTGATTTATGATAAGCGAGGTAGTGGTCCGATCCTGCCAATCCTGGGTTTTTACTGCGTCTGAGATGGCGTTTGAAACCTTCCACTCCGGCAGCGAAGAGTCAATATTATAGATGAAGAACGACTTGCAGGGCGCCGTGTCACCAAACGACTGATTCAAAGGTAACTTACGAAGTATGCGCGATATATCGACATTTTTGAATTTATCTGCAAGTGCTGAATCGTCTCTTGTTTTCGTTGTAGCGGTAGCTGAACTGACGGGACCCTTGTGCAGGATCTCCTGCAGTTTATTCATGATATTCTCAATCTCCCCAGGGTCGCTTGTAACGCGAGCACCACCGAGTTTGACGTCCTTCAGGGCAAGAAATCGCTTCATCATATCATTTTTAGCCTCCTCAGTAACGTTTGATGAATCCTTTTGAATCATCGATAGCATCCTGTCACGTAGCTGAATCGATATGTGCCACACCATATCGAGCATGCAACATTGACAGATGTTCCGCTGCTTGGAACAACGGGTACATATCAGAGTCTTGGTCAGGTTGGTATTTCTCCTGTGTGGTTTAAAATGGTATAGCGTGTAGGGTAAAGTGCATATCTTACAATGGGCCCCGTTACTGACTTTAGTTAGCTGTAAATGATCTGAATCCCCCAAGCACAGGTCGCATATCACAGGTGGTGGCTCGTCTCTGTCCATCTTTACTCGCTGCACAAGTTGTTACTACCCATGAGCTACGTGAAGAGGGCCATTTTTTTTTTCAAGACTACTGAAGAACAAGAGAAGGTACTGTTGCAATGTGAAAAGATCAGGGTTAAAAAGCTATGTCAATATTTGTCTCCACATGTAGACAATTCGGTTGAAGAAATTCAAGTTGTTGTTGTTAAAGGTTATCATCATTCAAATCACACTGCAACAATTACACAAGGAAGAGAATTACCACCCATTCCACTGAATCGGTACATAATTCAACGCAACTGGCCATCTGCCACACATCTCCTTGAAAGTATCATCTAGAGTGGAAAGTTAGTGAACAAAACTTATCACCTCTTTATAGTGAAAATTTGTTGACGACCGGCACAACACCCATACCTCTTATGATCGAAATCATCACTCTAGGGCTCGTAATCGTTATAACTGCATATAGATCTATGTAATGGAGTATGCTAATGGGCAGTGGGGCGTCGCAACCCGCCTATTTCTTGCGTAAATGTGTTCTGTAATGTTGAATACAATTGTCATGCCTGCTGAACCTTTGATTGCAACCTTCGTAGGGGCAAAAATGATTCTTTTCGCCCGTGTGTATTCTGTTGTGTCTGGCCAGATGGCCCGAAGTCGTGAAGCCCTTGGAACAAACTTTACAAACGTGCCTGCGTCTTTGTTCCACTTCAGCAGCGCTGCTATTCTTCGGGCTTCTCACCGACTTCTTTCTCTTGCTCGTGACGGTCGACGACGACGACGACGACTCGCTCCCGCTGTTGTAGACACTGCTGTTAGGCGAGAGCGGAAGCACACCGGCAGAGATCACGTATTCCCCCGCCTGCACTGGCGTCGTTGAGGGCGTGGGAACCGCAACGGGCGAACGAACGGGCGTGTCAAACGCACACTTGTTCAACCGATTTTTCAGGTCATCCTCTATCAGATGTGCGTCTGTGATCGAGGGTAGCAACGTGTAGTATTTGCGATCTGCGCTCTGAGCAACAATCTTGGTGCTCATCACCGCACTGTTAGACCGTGCTATTGGCAATGGTAAGACAGTCACAGACTGCATCATAGTTGAACCAGCACTGTGCATTGAAAACTAGTCTAAATGGAACAATTTTTGCCAAGCCTTATGGACAGCCAAGCCCTCTTATATATTTTTCACCACGCGTCTGGACGTGTCTGTACAAGCACGACAGCCCAAGAAACACCCTGCTTTTGCCAAGACTTTCAGGGTCTCAGCGTGCCAATCGCACAATCAACGTGGCGGACCCATTGAAGCCCAGCGTTAACTCCTTTCCATGGTGGACGCTTGCAACGGCACGGCAAACACGCAGGGAAGGCGTCACTGCGCTCGATTCGCGCCGCGGGCCGGAAGAGTAAAGATAAGCACCGAGCCCTGCGGCCGTTACATGGTCGGGAATTTACCTCTTGGCAAACAGGGTTACAACCGCGCCAATTTTAGGCCACGAGCCCCGTCGATGACAAATGCGGCACGGCGGGTGGGGCGCCGAGAGAGCCCGCGCAGTGCGCCA
Organism: Torulaspora maleeae; assembly: GCA_003708055.3. Taxonomy (NCBI): domain Eukaryota; kingdom Fungi; phylum Ascomycota; class Saccharomycetes; order Saccharomycetales; family Saccharomycetaceae; genus Torulaspora; species Torulaspora maleeae. The sequence continues at coordinate 556,941 of PPNA03000001.1, read as the reverse complement.
TTTTTGCGTGGGCGGCCGCAACGCGGTGCAAGAAACAGGCGCAGGAGCGGAAAAACGTTGTTCCACGGGGAGGCGTGGTGCTGGGAAAAGAAACGCGCGGGCCGGCTGGGCCCTGCGGAATAACTCGGGAGGGTTTTGCCAAGCCTGGCTTGGCCTTCCATCTCTGCCGTTGGCAGACCCTGTGGTCGCGTGACGTGGGCGAATGGATGTGAATGGGAGGCAGGCGGCGTGGCCAAGAGGTAGTATAGTGTGTTGGCCTATCTAACTATCTATCGAGGCTGAGGACGAGGTAGGCTGGCTGCCTGGCATCTGTAGTCTTGTCTTAGAGAGCGCTTGCCGTATGCGGCAGACTAAAGGTTTGAATTTAGTGAAAGCAAAAGGCAAGGCGGTGCAGAGGCACAGCTAGTTGCCGGTCGGCGCTGGAGTATCATCAAGGACTCTCTTGTATGTTGCAGCACTGGCCTGTTGTCTGCCCCGCTGGTTGCGGTGGCTTGAGATTGTTCCGATTGCGACTGAGTAGAAGTATCTGTTCCACTGCTTGTGGTGGTCGCACTGCAGGATCTCGTCGCTTACACAACCTGATCAGAACTCGTTTCACTCGAAAAGCTTCCGCTTCTTGAACGGTTGTGTTCCTAGTGAACGGAGTCTGGACATGGTAGATGGCTTTGATACTGTGAAAACCATCAACTTCCTCAGTAGTATTCACACAGGTTGCGTAGGTGGAATTGGAAGATCCGGTTCATGCGATTTAACATTGACGTACTTCATGCCTTAGAGTTTACCTCGACTTGAGAGTGGCCGCTCCTTAAGAGCCAGCAGCACCCCGATGCTGGCCCCAAAGTATCACTTATTGGGGTCTCGATATAGCGAATGGTATCGAGAACCCTGCAGGGCCTCAGCATAAAAGATGGTGCTGATAGTGTCCACACCGTCGGAAGCCTCCACTGTAGTATACAGTAAAGCTGTCGAACTACTCCATGGGGATTAGGTGGTCGTGATACCACGAGGCTGTGAAGTTTTGACGTTATAGGTAACTTTTGAGGTCCTTAGGCCATCCCTTCCAGTAGAGCGGGTTGAGGCTGTAGAATAAGCAGTGGTGTAGCATTGATTGGTTGGACTGGAGTTTCGACTACGATGACGTTATATGCGGTAAGCGATCTTAGCGGGTTGCTGCCGACCCAGTTGTTTTAGTGGACTTGTCCGTTTCTGGCCAGCCAAGCCTCGGGTAGTCGGTGGAACATCACATTTTTGACCAATCGATAGATCCCCGCCGCTGAAAACATAGCCAATCCGGTCGGTGTGTTTGAAACCAGTCGTAACTATCAACCATTAATCCAAATCGCCAGTGTCCTCTCTGTTGACGTGAAAAACTCTGATTGAGTTGTAAAGACCTCCCACAAGATTCACGGAGACCTTTGCCATAGCACGATTATCATCTATTAACATAGTACGGAGGACGAAAGCACATGGGGAGCTTACGGTACTGTTTCTTTGGTAGCGATCTAAAGCATTTCCAGCTCTTAGCTTGATTTAAATCAGATCATCGCATTACTAAAATGAAAGGTGTAGGAATCGGTCGTCGGAGCTTTCAAACAACTAGTGATCAGAATGATGAAACTAGTATTATCGATGATCTAGTCAAAATGGTAAGTGAGGGGTATTTCCGTCTGAGGTACGACAGAACATGACCCTGGGACAGTCGAACTGAAACTCAGATTAACTACCCCAGCGGAAGTCTCAAGGACCCTTTTTCCAGATGTTCATAAAAACCAACCAGATAAAGATTGCAACACAATCCAGCCTTCACCTTCCAGACGAGCCTTCTTCGGTACAGAAATAGGATACACCTGCTACGAAATTCTCATTTTTACAAGACGATGATCTGTTGGACGAAGGGCTTCCAGAGAATGAAGATTTTTTACCTTCTGGTGATGAACCATTGAGCAACCAGCTTCCATCAAGGAAGAACTTGATGTTAGCGTGACACCTTCTCCTGGAGTGCCCAGAAATGAACATTTTGTTCAGGTGCCCACTAACTATTGTCAGTCTGCGCCATCCGTGCATTCAGGTGGGCATACTTCGAGATATGATCCTGTACAGCAACTCAAAGGTCGTGAGAGCTCATTTTCACCTGCAAACCAAAGCACTGCTCCGCAGTATGGGATCGCAACTCCACAACTCGCGTTGCAGCAGAGCCTTCTAGCTCAGCCGTTAAGCATTTCAAGCAACCAAAAGGCTGTTGAAAAGATAATGGAGGAGATAAAGAAGTCTGATGCTTATGAATTTCAGCCTGATCTTTTTCCTAAAAAAAAATAGCATGGCACATGCTAAGCCCGTCAGGGTCCCGACATTTGACAATTATCCCATTAGTAAATATGCTGTAATAGGGAGTCAACTCAGAGCGATCTCCCGCATTATCAAGCGGCTATTATTAAAAGTCAACTCCGATAGACTTTTGGGGTTAAGACCTAGAATAACACCATTGTCAACATGAGTTTCCCCTGGGAACCAAATGAAAAAACTCAGGTAAAAGCACACCTTCAGGGAAATCAACTAATTTTTCCCTCTATAATTTTCATTTGACAAAAGTATCTGAGCTGATAGGCGCGCAGGTCACAAGAATGCTATGTTTGTCCACAGCTTTCCTTCATTATGGTTTCCACATACTTGTCTAGGGGTATGCCTCATTTGTATACTCTTGTCCTTTTCTTGAGCCTGACTGGGGGCAAACTTCGGAAATTTTTCAATGTAGATCTCAAGCTACCGTGCAAACCAGACCGATAACCGCACGACAAACTGTTCGCTGACAGCCGGTCATACACCCAGCCCGTATATGCAACCATCCGAAAGCAAACAAATTCTAGACATTGGTTTGGCGTCAAGGTGAACACTCACTGGCTAGACCCATTTTAGAACCACGCACGGAAACGCCCCATCTGATGCAACCTCCAGATACACGGGAGTTGTTGTGACAACCGCAGCCCTGGGAAAAAATATACCGCTTTCGGCAGCTCATGTCCCAGAAAAGAAACAGTGACAATAGGAGACACGGTCGCTGATTGGCTGCATTGTATTCTCGAGCCCCAGACAATAGCAGAAGGCCCCATAATGTTACGCCGATCTTGCATAATTTCCTGAAGCAGACGAGCCGTTACTGCTTCTGGCAAGAGCGTCTAATTGTGGACATGCGGTTTGCTCAAAGTTGTGGCACGACAACACCTATGGTAGACCCTGCTTTTCCTTCAGCAGGGAGGGCAGGCGGATATATGTGCCAATTCGATTCAATGTTATGGCAATTGAGATGACGTGGATGGACTAGCGGCTCGCACGGTTCCCTCGACAAACAGCTCGTGTCACATTGTTATTTGCTGCAATCAGCTTAAACCCTGAATGGTGAGTATTGGGGACTTCTAATGCCTTCATAAGGAAGGACCTATTCCTAAAGCGCCCTAAAGGGAAACGTGCCACCCGGTTTCCCACTGGAAAGCAGGAAAGTATGGCGATTGTTCTCATCTACCAGGGACAATCTTTTGTTTGATGTTTCAAGTAGACTCTAGAGTGTAGGCACTGTGCTCAGGCACTCTTGAAAGTACTGCTATCTCTATTTGACCATTGTCTTGATGCTCTTGGCTGGAGACATCTCAATGCTGGAAGTCTCTGGTCGTGGAGAGCTAGAGCCGACACCTGGTCACATGACCAAATGAGGTCATGTGACCTGGAGTCAGTTGAGTTGAAAAAGAAAAATAATTTTCGCCGAATTTTGCCGTCGCGTGGTTGGCTCGTTTAAGCGCCTCGTTTGCGAAACGCATCTCGCCGCATTATAGGTGACGCCTTGACGCCTAGCTTATTATCCAGCGGCCGCAACCTGATGACAAAGACCCTCAATGGGTACTATTGCCCGTCGCATTGAGAAGTTTAATCCGTCTCGTTTAGATTTCTTCACCAATGTTCCTTTAAACGAACTGCAGATCACTTCTCATTTCGCATCATATTGTCAAGCTTGGCACCTATCCGTCCAAGTTGGTAGGTGGTGTTGATCGCAGTTTTTGTTTAAACGATCCAACAACCATTTCTGGAAGTCGGTTTGATACTGGAGGTTCGGTATATAAGTGTTTGAATTTACCAGCTTTCCTTGCCTTCCTTACTTCTCTCAATTTTATTATACTCTTTTCAAAAGATGGCCCAAGACTCAAGAGATCAACTCAAGATGCCAGCTCCTCAAGATCCTCAGCATTTGCCTATTAGGCAACAAATGGAGGCTTTGATCCGTCGTAAGCAAGCCGAAATCACTAAGGGTTTGGAAACTTTGGATACCGTTAAATTCACGGCGGACTCATGGACCCGTGGTAACGACGGTGGTGGTGGTACTTCGATGGTCATCCAAAATGGTGAAACTTTCGAAAAAGGTGGTGTCAATGTCTCTGTCGTGTACGGTCAATTGTCGGCCGCTGCTGTGAGCGCCATGAAGCACGACCACAAGAATTTGAAATTGGTCGAGGATCCTTCAACTGGTGTGCCTCAGGCTGATGGTGTCAAGTTTTTCGCTTGTGGTCTAAGTATGGTTATTCACCCACACAATCCTCATGCTCCAACCACTCATTTGAACTATCGTTATTTCGAGACCTGGAACCCAGACGGAACTCCACAGGCTTGGTGGTTCGGTGGTGGTGCTGATTTGACCCCATCCTACCTATACGAAGAAGACGCTGCGTTGTTCCATCAGAATCACAAAGACGCCCTGGACAAGCACGACAAGGACTTGTACCCACGTTTCAAGAAATGGTGTGATGAATACTTCTACATTACTCATCGTGGTGAAACTCGTGGTATCGGTGGTATCTTCTTCGATGATTACGATGAGAAGAACCCACAAGAAATCTTGAAGATGGTTGAAGACTGTTTCGATGCTTTCTTGCCTTCATACTTGCCAATCGTTGCTAAGCGTAAGGATATGCCTTATACCCCTGAACAAAAGAAATGGCAAGCCATTAGACGTGGTAGATACGTCGAATTCAACTTGATCTATGATAGAGGTACTCAGTTCGGTTTGAGAACACCAGGATCACGTGTCGAGTCTATCCTAATGAGTCTGCCAGAATACGCTTCATGGCTCTACAATCACCATCCAGAACCGGGTTCTGAAGAGGAAAAATTGATCAAAGTTACCACCAAACCAAGGGAATGGGTCCGTTGATTAAATTGCTCTATCTCTTAATGCCATTGATGTCTTTATTATTTATAATTTTTATAAATTTTCATGCTTTGATAGTGTGACAACTTTTCCAATTGCAAATACAATATCCTTTTCTCATATCAGTTCTCCTTCCATCTATGACCACAATTAACACACTTGTAGAAAGTTGTCATAGGTTCATCTGCAGATCTAATTTGCAACTGGAAAAAATATGCACTCTCACCACGACATGTATCATAATTGGGACATTGAACTTTTGTTTGATCCACATTATCCCAGCCTCCACCAAGGACATCATCCACTTCCTTCCTGGGGAGTTTCTTACGATCGTAGATTTCGATTCCTTCTATTGGAAACTCATAGGGGCATGATCGACACGATAAAGAGTACACATTACTGTCAGCACTCCCTATCAGGAGCATATTGTTGCAAAGGGGGCAAAAAGATAGCATTGAGACTCACTGATATTCTCTCTTTCCGTAAACTTTAGAATGTGATGAGTTGATTAACTTTTCAAGATGTGAATCTTTTCACGCTAAGAGAAAATATGTGTCACGTGCTATCGATCAAGGTAGTACGATCAGCCATCAATTGATAGCTGACGGTTTGGCCACTATGGGTCAGCATTCTTTTCGATCCATGCTTTCAACCCGTACCAGTCGACTTCATCGTATGTCAAATCCTTAGGAACGTAGTGATCAACAGGGAAACTTTTTCTTACCGCGACCAACATTGGAATATTATTGACTCCGAATCTCAATGTTGCCTCTTTCGTTTCCGGCCAGTCTGTCTCCACATCGACAACGTTCACTTTCCTGTCTGTTTCCAACATCACTATTCTATTCAACGCTCCAGTGAGCTTGTCACAAGCCGTGTTATTTCTCATAGTAAAATTCATGATCAAAGGAGTTTTGCTACTGGCAATCAAAGTATCGGTCAACTCGTTTTCATTTCGTACCGACAAGAAGACCTCATTCGTCTGTCTCGCGCCAGACCCATTGCGAGATCCGCCATTTGCTAGCCAATTCCAGTACAATCTTTTACTAGAGACTAGGAATGAAGACCTATTACAGGCTGTTCTGAGTGCGCTAAACATGCTAAAGTCCAGGCTTTGAAGCTATTCGATCAATCTCGATAGTTGCGTTATAATCCTCGTTGGGGATACGCATAAACCGATAACTGAAAAATACTCGTACGAAATGTTGCTAAGGATGACATGAACTATTGATACTAAAGCTAATAATCACTTCGGCACTCGATCCCTTTGGACCTAGCAACCTGGAATATCCAATTGAGTTTTCTAGCTGGGATGAGTGGTTCAGTTTTCGAAGCAGCAGCGTGTCATAAGCCCCGGCTGATCATATTGATCAGGCATGGCGAAAGTGAATCGAACAAGGATAAGACGATCAATCAGCATACCCCTAATCACTTAATACCGCTGACCGAGAACGGCTGGAAACAATCGAGGCAAGTGGGACTCGATCTACTGCGGGCTCTCAATCTGGACACCTACGATGCCGTGGACAAACTCGAGGAGAAATACGCCATACCGAATGAGCAAAGGAATAGGCTGCCCTTAAGAGGTTACACACGGCTTAGCAAGAAGAAGGATAAGAATATTGTGTTTTACACCTCGCCATACAAAAGAACAAGACAGACTCTAAAGGGAATTTTGGACGTCTTTGACGATTACAACGAATTGAACTCCGGAGTTGAAGTGTGCGACGAAGAGCGGTATCAGCCAACCGGTAAAAGCAAGTTCGCTCTATGGTACCCGCCAAGTTTCCCCAGTGGCTATTATGAGAATAAGAATACCATAGAGAACGATAGCGCTGAGTCCGACAAGCATTTCCTTCTCTACCGGGTGAAGGATGATCCTAGAATCAGAGAGCAGGATTTTGGCAACTTCCAACAGGTAACTGGTATGCAGGATGTCATGAAGAAAAGATCTACTTACGGGCACTTCTTTTACCGTTTTCAGGAGGGCGAGAGTGCCGCTGATGTTTACGACAGAGTGGCAAGTTTCCAGGAGACGCTGTTCAGATACTTCGAGCGGACAAACAAGAGACCCAGAGATGTGGTGGTCCTGGTGACGCACGGAATCTATTGTAGGGTTTTCCTGATGAAATGGTTCCGGTGGACCTACGAAGAATTCGAGTCGTTCACAAATGTACCGAACGGCAGTATGATCGTCATGGAGTTTGACGAATCAATCGATGCGTACGTGCTCAGAACAGAGTTGCCGAAATGGTGCTAAATCATGCCGCTAATATCTTGAAGATCAACATGTCACGTGAAGCTTCTTAAGAAGCGGCTTCCACTATTTTTTCTCTCGCCGAGCTTCCTGTAAAACGAGTCGAAAAAGGTCGTCACCCAACAGCGAAACGACAGCAGCAGTGGACTTGGTCGAAGATTCGTCTACTCTCATGGTACAGCGACTTTTGCCTAGGAATATGCACTAAGATTATTGCAAGTGTGGTGGTAGTAATGACCTGAGGGCGGTGGTATTCCTTCTGCTTCTAGCAAGGTGGCACAATTATGGCCATGGGTATGCACGTAATATGGTTTGATCTCGCGATTTTTAGGTCTTTGACTAGGGAAGAATATCATATATAAACATCAAACTTGAATTGGAACATTTAAAAGAGTTTTGGGCTCATTGGTTTTCCTCTTGGTTCTCATAAAAAGACATTATCCTAACAGATAACTCTAATACAAATACATTAAAATGGCTAGAACTTTCTTCGTCGGTGGTAACTTCAAGTTGAACGGTTCCAAGGCTTCCATCAAGGAAATCGTTGAGAGATTGAACGATGCTGCTCTTCCAGAAAACGTTGAGGTTGTTCTATGTCCACCAGCTCCATACTTGGAATACACTGTTTCTTTGCTAAAGAAGTCTCAATTGGCTGTCGGTGCTCAAAACACTTACCTAAAGTCTTCTGGTGCTTTCACTGGTGAAAACTCTGTTGAGCAAATCCAAGAATTGGGTGCTAAGTGGGTCATCCTAGGTCACTCCGAGAGAAGAACTCTTTTCCACGAGGACGACAAGTTTGTCGCTGACAAGACCAAGTTCGCTTTGGACCAAGGTGCTGGTGTCATCTTGTGTATCGGTGAGACTTTCGAAGAGAAGCAAGCTGGTAAGACTCTAGATGTTGTCCAAAGACAATTGGAAGCTGTCATTGCTGAAGTCAAGGACTGGAGCAAGGTCGTCATTGCTTACGAACCAGTCTGGGCTATTGGTACCGGTTTGGCTGCCACTGCTGAGGATGCTCAAGACATCCACAAGTCCATCAGAGACTTCTTGGCTGCTAAGTTGGGTGAGAAGGTTGCTCAAGAAACCAGAATCCTATACGGTGGTTCCGCCAACGGTAAGAACGTTGCTTCCTTCAAGGACAAGGCCGATGTTGACGGTTTCTTGGTCGGTGGTGCTTCTTTGAAGCCAGAATTCGTCGACATTGTCAACTCCAGAAAATAAGCGATTTGAATGTGTAAAGTATATGTACATGGATAAATGTTTTATGTCAGTATAATGAAAGATTAAACGAGTATACCGTGATATTTAGCCCTGGGATGAGACGTCGTGAGTTCTTCCCACTGGACAACGAAAAGATCAGCCATCCAGTACAATATCTTACCGGTCAAACTCAGCGTCGTGATCCTTGCTAGCGATTCGATGTAGACTATATTGGAACACGGTTGGAAAAGGTTTAACCACTCTATTACTTTGAACCACGTTGCTATTATGCAGCAAGTTCCTGGACCATTCAGCAAGACAAGGTGCGGATTCCCGCTCATTGACCGCGATACCCTGAATATGATCGCCAACGACGCAAACAAAGTCTGCACGACACTAAGAAGACTTCTCATCAAACTAGCATTCACTTCTCTGGCCTTCTGAAACTGACAGTACTCGAAACGGCACTCCTTGTGCTTATTGGCTATCCGATCAACAAAGCTGTGACGTGATTTCAAGTCAGAGTAGCCAACGTAGACGGTGTTCCCTTTTGCCAGTAATGCTTTCTTGTAATTCTCTACTAGTCGCAACATCTCTCCAGTGTGGCCCCCGGAGCCCAGAAACAAGAACACATGAAGCGGCTCCTTGGTCTTGCGCTTCATTGACTCAGGGCCAAGCACTGACTCTTCATAGTCGCCATTACTGTAGCTCTTGAAGAAGGGCAGGATCGATATCAGCCGTGTGATGTACGCCACGTACACCAACAGCAATACCACGATCACGTATTCCAAATTCATACTCGGTTTGAGCAACCTAAGGTGCCCTATGACTGCAATTCGCAACCTGCAAAGTGATCAACCGGACAGCTTGGGTTCGATAGCCCTTATTCACTATGTCAGCTGGTCTAGTTCCCCAGGTCGATATCACTTCCACTTCAGGAAAGATCACGAAACCCGGCGCGATGCGAAAAGACAGCTTGACAGGTAAGGTCGAATCACGAAAACCGGTGAGAAGTCCTTGGGATCTGTGGCGATTCTCAATTCGTTGCAGTGACGATATATAAATGAGCTGAAGCCCATAGTGCTACTGCCCTTTGGTCTAACTTCGGTCGCTTGAAGACATCGCGAAGAGGCAGGACTCCGAACCTTGTAAGATGTTGAAACGAACCAAGACTTCTAGTAGAAAGAGACACTCCGTCTTTATGGATATAAGGCACGCGAAATCCGTTCAGTCGGCTTTGGAGGAGGAAACTGGTAAATCTGAGATGTACCAGGTCAAGAACAAGTCAGTTGAAGGGTTGCCTTCAGACGGAAGTTCAGTGGCTCCGACCAGAAAGACACAAAGCCGAAGCAAATTGAAGAGAAGCAGTGTTTTGTTGGATAACACCATGGTCAGGGACTACAATCTAGCCATAAGACATTTCGAGAAGCTGGATACTCGCCCCATACAAACCAGTTCTTCACACGGCAGCATTTCGTCGAACTCCAGCACAGTATCATCTCTTTTCTCAGCAGCCAGTACAACGTCCATTCGTGATATGCTTTACGATGGGCTGGAAGAGTCCTGTGAGGAGGATTGCGAGATCATCGACAAGACACATAGCTGGATCATGAAATTTAATGACGGGAAAGGTCGTCTGCGAGTCGACGACTCGGAACTGGCGGGGCACGCATGCTCAAGAACCAATTTGCAGTTTGAATAGACGCTATAGGCAAGATAATACATATAATTAAAACGTAGTTGAGGTGATTTGGGATGTGGAAGTATGACCATCGCTCTGAAGCGTGCTTTTCTCAGTGAAAGGGAGTTGGCTGGAACTCTTCAAGGCTGGGGGCTGTGACCACATGTGGTAATTCCACCCGGATGGACGTGGGGTACAGATTCTTATTGACGCTTTTCCTTTGTCTGCCGCAGTTTCCTTGGCGACGGGAATATTCTAGCATTCGCGCGACACACAAGGGATACTGTCCAAGCGTCAGTATATACAAATAATAGAGTGTAAAAACGAAAGTGATCGAACCTACTAGAAGATCGGCTGACTGTAGAAGGGAGTTGATGGCAGAAGATGCTAAATAACGCACACTCCGGTTCAAACATATAAATTGAAGTGTCATGGTTGATGTTCACAAATTGCTCTCTTGCGTAAACCAATACAAAATAAATAAAAAAAAACACTATCGATATGTCTTACAACGCTCCATTTTTCAGTTTTTTTGATGCCATTAACAACGAAGTTGATGCCTTCAACAGGTTGCTAGATAATTCTGGTTACAAATCATACCAGCCAAGGCGCCAGCAATTGGAGGCTGGCGAAGAGGACAAATCTGCCGGCAAACAAGTCGCCAAGAAGGGTCAAGATAAAAGCGAAGTTTACAATCCTAGGCATTTGGATGATTGGTTCGATAACGATTGGTCATTGTTGCCCAGAACCTTCTCCGGTTCCAATTTAACTCCTCCAGTGGATATCTTGGACCATGAAAATAACTATGAAATCAAAGTGACAGTCCCTGGTGTGAAAGAAAAGAAGGACATTAATTTAGAATATCATAAGGAAAAGAACCAGATTGTGGTTGGCGGTGAGATTTCCTCCGGTTTCAGTTCTGAAAATAGAGAAAAGGTCAAGGTGCAGGAACGTATCTTTGGTAAATTCAAGAGAATTATCAGCTTGCCCGAATATCCTCGCATTGATGCCGACAATATCAAAGCTGACTATTCTAGTGGTATTCTGACTTTGAGCGTCCCAAAACTTGAACCTTCCAAGGATGACGAGAACGCAGTCCGTAAGATCGACATTTCTTCTCAGGATTCATGGAGCAACTAATTCAAGCCTCTTCGAGAGCTTTTTATGAATGAAGGAGTTTTCTGGTTATTTAAGTAGGGCGTATGATTTTCGTAAATAAATGTTTAGGTGTCTTAGAAAGAACTTGGACTGAAGTCCAGAAAGTATCAAATCTTAGCAATGAACTTGTTGACTTCAATTTCTCAGCAAGAGTCTTGTTCAATTACAGCCAACGGTCACATTTAGAGCCTAGCGCTATTGTCTTTAAGCTCTTGTAGTATATTAGCGTCCTGTTGGGCTTCGCGTCAAGTAAACATAGCAGATTTAGAAGATCATCTTTAAGCAGTGTGGTTTGAGATCTGGAAGGAAGTCGATGCGCCTGCCCAAGTATGAAAATAAACCATTCAAGCCACCAAGACGATTAGACAATGCAGAGTCTCGTGGCTCTAAAGCTCCTGTGAAGATCGGCAGCATTAGACGATGCGTTAAACAACTAGCACCAGACTCAACAGGGAGCATAGGAGCTAAGAAGTTAAAGCTCGAGTCCCAAACTCCTGAAGAGACTGCTAAGAAGATATACACGATAATGTATCGAAAACCCTCATTGAAGAAGCACAAAACGTGGAAAGGCGATGGATACGCTATATCGAAAGACTCCAACAGGTTTGGATTCTATGATGAGTTTGGCAAGTTTTTAGGCAACTCGTTTTATGAAGGGGAACAAGAGCAGATGTTTGAACATATATTTCGAGCTGCAGCTTTAGAACTGCAACTGGACTATGAAATCACTGGCTCTGAGGAACGACTTGAGGCAGAAACGGTCCTTGGAAAAACTGCTAGCGCTCCGAAAACCCAAACTGCAGATGATTTGCCCCTCAAGAGTAAAGTCAAATCTGTCCAGCGGCCAGCAAGTGCCTTTGAAGACGGCATTGTAAATGGTCAGTCTAAACACAATGTTGTAAAGAAGTTCAGCCCAATTATACGAAAGTCGACATGGCAAAGTCTCTCTGCTACAGAAGAAAAAAATCTCAAAGATCGCAGGAAGTATCTACCGGTGTTCGATGCCTCCAAAATCGAGAGTCCCATAATCATGAACAAGGCAATCGATGCGGACGTCGATGTGATAGTGGATCCTTTTCTCAGCAAACACCTGCGACCGCATCAGCGTGAGGGAGTAAAGTTCATGTATGATTGCCTTCTTGGTTTCGCTAGACCACTGAAATGCGAGCCTGAAAACACTACGGTGGATCTTACGACCAAGAGTTTGACGCTAGAGCGCGATGCAGACATAAATGGTTGTCTGCTCGCTGACGAAATGGGCTTAGGGAAAACTCTTATGACCATTACCGTCCTCTGGACTCTTTTGAAGCAAACACCTAGGGCTTCCATCGTTCCATGCTCCCAACAGGGCATTCCACTCCAAGGTCTCTGTCACAAGATACTTATCGTCTGTCCCGTCACGCTTATTGCTAACTGGAAAAGAGAGTTTAACAAATGGCTCAATCTTTCCCGAATTGGAGTCCTCACCCTAGGCGCCAGCAACACTGCGGAACGAGACAAATATGACGTTCGGAACTTCCTCAGGATTCAGCGAACTTATCAAGTTCTCATCGTTGGCTATGAAAAACTTCTGTCAGTCTCAGAGGAGCTGCGGTCAGGAAAAGATTTCCTTGATTTAATTGTCTGCGATGAAGGTCATCGATTGAAAAACGGTTCTTCAAAAATACTGAGCGTTTTGAAGTCGTTAGACGTCAGTAAGAAAGTACTTCTTTCTGGAACTCCGATTCAAAATGACCTTAATGAATTTTACACTATTGTCGACTTTATAAATCCCGGGATACTTGGTAACTACTCGCAGTTCAAGAAGCGTTTTATAAACCCAATTACCAGGGCTCGTGATCCTGCAAACAGATTTAATGAAGCCGCGGTTCAGAAAGGTGAAGATCGTTCAAGAGAAATGATTGAAATTACTCAACGGTTTACATTGAGAAGAACCACTTCAATCTTGGCCAAATACTTACCACCGAGGTCAGATTTCATCCTGTTTTGCAAGCCCACTGAAGTACAAATATCCGCATTCAAAGATATCTTGCAAGGAGCTCAGATTGATCTGAAAAATCTCAACCTCAATTCTTCGCTTGCTCTGATAACTCTGTTGAAGAAGGTTTGCAACTCTCCTACTTTAATCCAAAGTGATCCTTTCTACAATTCAACCTTGAAAGACACCAATCTATCAGCGAAATATGGCCGCGCTTTGAATTCAGGCAAACTCAAGGTCTTGATGACACTGGTTGAGAGAATCAGAAATGGGACAGATAATGAAAAGGTTGTCATTGTCTCCAACTACACTCAAACTTTGGACATAATAGAAAATATCATGCGATCGGCAAATATGAGCTTTTGTCGCCTTGATGGCTCAACTCAAAGCAAACAACGGGATGCAATCGTAAGTTCATTCAACAGTAATCAATCAATCTTCGCTTTTCTTCTCAGTGCGAAATCCGGCGGTGTTGGGTTGAATTTAATCGGAGCTTCAAGGCTAATTCTGTTCGATAATGACTGGAATCCTTCGGTTGACTTACAGGCGATGTCAAGAATTCATAGAGATGGGCAATTGAGGCATTGTTACATTTACCGTTTAGTTACCACTGGTTGCATAGATGAGAAAATACTACAAAGGCAGCTTATGAAACATAGCCTGAGTCAAAAATTCCTAGATGATTCGACAATCGCCAATGGCCATGCAGACGACGATCTCTTCAGAAAGGAGGATTTGAGAGATCTTTTCACAATTGCCCGTGATACCTTAAGCAATACTCATGATTTGATCTGCTCCTGTAAGGGACTAGGTGAGGAAATCACCATTAGCGACGAAGGCAGCGAGAAAGATCAAACGACCAAGGAGTATTCTAAAGAAAGTGGCACAATGCAATTAGATCATTGGCAAAGTGCGCTTGAAGCACAGAAGATTATCGAGGATGGTGAATCTGAAGATGAGGATCGGAAAATGAGTCTAATGAGGAGATGCCTGGTCGGATATAAGCATATCGACCCGAATGCGGTTCATGACTTGACAGACCCGGTTGTTACAGAGGTTTTTCAAAGGGTTCCTGATGACATTTCCTTTGTTTTCACTAAACCTGGGGAATCACCAACGGTTACGACATGAATTGATGAAAATGAGAAAATGATGCTGTCATGTATTTTTGCTTTACATAATTTAATGCTTTTGCATCCTGGCTTCCGCGGCTCGAGCTCGCTGTTCCCTCATTAATTTCTTTCGTTGCTCCTCACTCAGCGAGTTTAAATTTGGTGATATTGAGACGCCTGGGCCCTCGAGCGTCTTCCCAGGACCCCTTTTGGCCTCAAGTTCCGCCCTTTGCCTTTCTTTGACAAGTCCTAGTTCGTGCTTGATTGCCGCCTGCGCTTCTTCATTTTTGCGTTCTGCTTCTTCTCTATCAAGCTCTTCAATCTGCTCCCTGCTTAAGGGTTCTGCGATGTGGGATTTAGTCCAATCAATGCCATTTTCACCAAGTTTGTATCTGGCCAGTTGGAACGCTCTCTTCACTTTGACATCCTTTGCCAGGTCCCATGCCGTTTTTCCTGCACTGTTCATAATACAGGGATCACATTTCATGTTAGAGAGTAAAATTGTAATCATCTGCTTCAAGCCCTGTTGTGACGCTACATGCAACATCGTTGGTGTCACTGAGTACTTCTGATGAGGTGCCAATCGAAAATTGACGTCTATCTTATGCTTACGCAGATATGCAAGTAGTAATGGTGCCTTAGCCTTTTTCAGATACAGTAGTACCTGTTCCGTATGCGTCTCTTTAGCACTTTTTTGCACTCTTGGCTGTTCCTCCTTACTGCCTGCTCTCGAAGCATCCACGCTTCTAACCGGTGTGTTTGCCTTTTTGGGCGGTAGAGGCTCAGGCTTCACGACCTTCTTGAGATATGTTAATTCACACCATGATCTCTTCAGCTCTGAGACGGTGGGTCTACCCGTAGTAAAAGGAAACGACTTTATTAGCTCCTTCTTAGCCTTGATCACTCTGTTCTCAGTGAACAATCTCATTTCGAGTCTATTATGTGCTCTCACGAAGATATTCTCACATTTTGAAAGGTAAGGTCCCCACTCCTCTAGCAAAGCTTCAATATCCATCCTTAATGCAGTTTCGTTGTATCTACGCAAACTCGAACCGGCAGAATTGGCTTTCCCCTTGGCTTGGTCCATCGCTGATTGAGATCCACCCTGCTTACGCCTAGTCGTATATCTATGGAATGTCTTATGCTCTAAGAAGCTCACTGCTTGCTCTTGCAAACTTTGATCTGCCTTTCTGGCATTTCCATTCACATTGGCCCTTTGATGCGAGACTATAGCTCCGGCGAAGTGACCGCCTCCAAGCATGAAGAGTGCAGAAACCGAGGTCGAGTGATCTGAGGAATCATTCCACTGTTTTAAAGTTTTGTAGGGAACAGTGAGCTGAGAGTTCGAAAATAGCGCCTTATAAGTACCAAACGCTTCTGATTTTCGAAGGAGACAGGAATTGAAGTAGATCTGAGCTGATCTGGTGTTAAGATGGCTCACCGTAGTGTCGTTTTCTGTGTCCACTGATAGTTTTGATATTTCATTCTCTAAAACATCATCTAGTGAAGTGCTCTTCTCCCGATACAGGTCCTCAGAGTCACTGCCCTCACTGTCACTGGCGGATTTATCACCGTCCTCGTCGATTTCAGTTTCATCGGATGCAAATTTGTGTTCTCGTAGCATGACTTCGAATGTAGTCTCATCTACAGGCAATAAATCCCTTAAACTTCGCTTAACATTGAACGTGTGTAGATCTGTCTTACGATGGTCTCGGTTCTCTTGCAAAGTCTCAAAATCAGCCCCACAAACCTGGCACTTTAAGGAGTTGGCAACTATGTTCTTGATAGGTTCATTCTTGATTTCTAATGTATCAGTCTCCGTTTGCTCAATGGGTTCTACCTCTCTCAAATTGTTGTCAAAAGTCACTAGCTTCAATGATTGCAACACCACCTCTGATAACTCATAAACGTAGAGGTCATTCTTGTTGAAAGGAATCACATTCGCCATGGTAAACAGCAGACGTATCGTCTATCCAATTTCTGCTTTGCACTTTTCGATGTCCCAAGTTTAAGTAATTTTTCACTTTGACGCCGCCACTTGCTGCTAGTCACATTTAAAAAGATCAAGCTATGTACTACGAGATATACAGGTTGTTGCTGTTTGATACTCTCTATTTACACGCATCTATCCTCAGTTCTGGGATCCAATTCTATGGCATTCTTCCAGGAAAAATCTGATCTTTTCTGTGTCCATGAAAGGATGAGTACCGTGGCCAAAATTAACGATGTAGTGCTGTTTACCACCTCCAAAACCTTTGATCATCTTTTCCACTTTCTTGCTGATCATTTCATTGGTACCATAGATGGTACCCGGGTCTAGGTTCCCTTGCAGAGTAACACGTTGGTTGTTGATTCTCGAGGCTTCCTTTGGATCCCAAAGCCAGTCCAGAGAGACAGCATCATAACCAGAACTACAAAGCTTGTCCAAAGCATACCATGAGCCTTTTGCAAAGACAACCAAAGGAATCTTCTCCTTGATACCTAATTCTGCCAACTTCTGTGGCACTTTAGTGGCGATCTGTCTCAAGTAAGGAAGAGAAAACTCGTCAAAGTCATCAGACGAGAGCTCACCACCCCAACTCTCGAAGACTTGCAAAATTTGGGCACCGGCAACTACTTGTTGTGCGAGGAATTCGACTGCAACGTCTGTGATCTTTTGCAACAACTTGTGCGATAGATCTGGGTGCTCGTTGATCCAAGTTTTTGCAAATCTGAAGAGACGTGAACCACCACCTTCTGTCATGTAAACCAGTAAAGTCCATGGACCACCACAGAACCCGAATAGGGGAACCTGACCTTCCAATTTTTTCCTAGTCAAAGTAATCGCCTTGAAGGCCCAGTCCAGCTCTTTCAATACGTCGACTTTATAGTCCAAAACCTCTTGCAGCTCGCTCTCGGTCCTCAAAGGCGTTGGAAAATGCGGTCCCTTGCCTTCCACCATCTCAACTTTCATTCCCATAGCCTGTGGAATGACCAGAATATCGCTAAAGATAATTGCAGCATCCAGCAATCCCGCATAGCGTCTCACCGGCTGAATTGTAATCTCAGAGGCGATCTCAGCGTCTCTGCAGGTTTCAAAAAAGTCTCGGCCGTCCTTCACTTCGTGATACTCTGGCAGATACCGTCCAGCTTGGCGCATGATCCAGCAGGGAGGCCTCTCAACCTTTTCACCTCTAGCGGCCCTCAGAATTAGGTCATTCTTGAGCGGAGCGAACTCCTTATGATCAACAGATTGCGAAGATACCATGGCAGACCACTACTTGAAGTTATGACCAGGCTAAACTACAATTGAACTTGTTTCCATTTTCCATGTGTTGGATGTGGTTGATGTTACTCGTTAAATACGCACGTTGGGAATCGCCGAAGTCCTTGCTCATCACGCACAGCTAAAACCACAAAGTACCGACACTCGTTCGATTCAACTGCTGTGCCACTGGCTTTTCCAATGTTGTCAGAGTTTTTCAGCTCCATTTTCCGGTTTCGAAAGACCACCGTTAGCTTGCTGTGTGTCTTGACTTATTCCATTATCGGGATACTTTACGTGTATGACCGCTTTCACTACCAACGTGTCACGGTTTCTCCAGATGACTTCAGGCGGGCTCCTCAGCTGCTGGAGAACGCTTGGCTTGACTTGCAGAACATCACTGAAACTTATCATCCGTTTACATCCAGGGCAAACATCAAGGTCCATGACTATCTATTGGAAAGGGTGTCCAAAATGACCAAAGGTGTGGAATATGCTACGGTCTCGGATGATGTAGCAAATAGCCGGATTCATGTTGGGAAAGGTCTGTCCGCTGTGAGCAAGGAGCTGGGATACGTTACATATTTTGAATCTGCCAATATCCTCGTGAAGGTCGAGGGTAAAGATTCTGAACTTCCTGCGCTACTACTATCCGCGCACTATGACTCCGTGCCAACAGCACATGGTGCCACTGATGACGGGAAGGGTGTGGTATCATTGCTTGGGATTCTTGACTACTACTGTCAAAGGCAACCGCAAAGGACTTTGATATTCAATTTGAATGATAACGAGGAGTTTGGTCTACTAGGTGCGGAGGCTTTTTTCGATCACCCTTGGTCCAAGCGTACTCATTATGTGATTAACCTTGAGGGAACGGGAACCGGAGGAAAATCTGTGCTTTTCAGGACTTCTGACGTTTCAACCGCTAAGATATACCAGCAAGCCGTCACGAAAGCGCCATTTGGGAATTCAATTTATCAGCAAGGTTTCAATGATGGCCTTGTGAGGAGCGAGACAGACTACCTTGTATATACCAAGAACAATCTACGAGGATTCGATATCGCCTTCTATAAACCCAGGGACTTATACCACACTATGAAGGACTCTGTCAAGTACACATCCAAAGAGGCTCTTTGGCATATGTTCCACACAGCGTGGCAACTGACAAACTACATGGCTGAGAATGCTAACATAGATGACGACAGCGACGCAGCCGCAGTATACTTCGATGTTTTCGGGGCTTACTTCGTTGTAATGAGCGTGAAAACACTTTTCTGGTGGGGGTGCTTTTTGCTCATTGCCATGCCAATAGTTACTATCCTTGTCGATATGATAGGGAGAAGAAAAAACCGGGAAACGAAGAAACTCTGGATTCTTTGGTTAAGATTGCCAGTCTCCCTGGCCATCTCTGCAGCTCTAACCCGTGCTTTACAATGTTTCTTGAAAGCTCAGAACCCCTTCATTCTTTCTCGCGATTATCTGGGTCCTCTCTTTGCGTTGTCATCATGTTTTGTATTAATCAATTACTTGATTTTGGCGTCATGGGAGTACTTCTCATCCACCCAAGATCTGAAGACGATTTTATTGAGACAGCTTGCCATTATTTCGTGGATTGTTCTTCTACTTGAAACAACTAAACTTTACAGATCGGAATACAAGGAAACTGGAATTTATCCATTCACAGTCCTTTACATCTCCTTATCTTTAGGATGTGTTACGGGCTACTTGTGTCGTGCTGCAAGGAGAAATAACACGGATGAACACTTGGTGAGTGTGACGAGCTATGGTTCCGGAGTGCAAGACGAGGAGGTACCCACTCATGACAATCTGTCTCTAGAGGCCAACGAGAGGTCGAGTGATTCTATCAGCGTGGATGCTGCTCATAACGAAGACGACCAGAATACACATGAAGACGAAAGGGCGCCGCTTTTACACGCTAGTTCATCAGGTAACCCCTCCAAAACTGGGAAACTTGAAAGTGAAGTCGCTCAAAAAACATTAAATTACGACTGGTGCCTGCAATTTTTAGTTGCTTCCCCGATTGCAACTTACTTCATCTTTAACAGCGTTGATTTGATACTAAGTGCGTTGAACCAGACAATACAGGAAAGTGAAGAAGCCACAGTCACGGTTTGGAATTTCTTACTCCTGGGAGGAATACTGATCTTCATTCCACTACTGCCTTTTGTCTACAAGTTAAATTACTTCGTAGCACTGACATTTTCGGCCACTTTCATCATTTCCTTGTTGTTGAGCACAATGAGATCTCCATTTACCGAGCAGGCTCCCCTCAAGGTACGCTTTGCTCAGAGTGTAAATCTAGACAACAATACCGACGCCATCGTTAGTGTCTATGGTAGAGTTGGTGGATTTATTCCAACCATTTTGAGCGACATCCCAAGTATCAAGACCGACAGAAAGCAAGTTTGGTGCCAAAAATTGAACGATGGCAACGAAGAGTGCTCCTATGTCGGGGCTTTGCCCAATCTTGTGGATTCGGATACTCCGCTGAAACCACATGATATCTTCTCAATTAATATTTTGAAAGACGATAGAAACTCAAGCGATCGGTCCTCTTATGCACCAATCAATGCTGAGGTGAGGATCAAAGCTTTAGAGAGCAGAGCTTGCAACATAAGGTTCTCTAACTTTTCCACTGTTACTTCTCCTGTGCGGCAGGTCACGGTGTTTCACGACCAAGGCGATAAGGCTAATACAAGCAGCGTAATCAGCTTATCTTCAGGAATAAATGAAGTGCTTCTGCACAAATTAAGCTTCGATGACTTTTACTATCGTGTTGGAATCCAATGGATACCAAAAATCATCACGACCGGTGGCGACATAGAAAGTTCAGATAATAAGGAGAACACAGATGCTTTAGGTGTGACTGTTACTTGTTACTGGGGTGAGTACGATTCGGAGACTCGGGTCGGGGAAACCCTGCTACGGAAGGTGCCTGCTTTTGACGAGTTACTAGAGTATTCTCCTCTTGACGTCACCTATTCTAACAGAGACAAAGGTCTGGTAAAGTTCACCGAAACGATTGAAGTCTAAATATTAATAACCCTATAGCAATCGATAATAGTCATGTCAAAGATTCCAGAAAAAATGAAATAAAAAGTAACCAGTCGATAAGCATGTAAAAGACATTATCTTTCTGTGTAAACGATACCCGCATCTCCATGTTTGGCAGTCACGGGTGCGTATTGCGGTGGTTGAGGTTGTTGGGTGGACAACACTGATATAACAGTCGGTTGTAACGAGTTAGCAGCGTATCTCGCTCCGTCGGAGATGTAAACTGGGTTCGGGAACTGCGGCATGATTACAGGAGGTCCAAAAGTTGGAGGTAAGCCTTGCTCACCTAAACCATTTGAATTATTCCTGAAGGCTTCCTCAATGGATTGTTGTGGGTAATAGAATGACGGAGATGCAGAAAAACCTATCGGTTGAATCGGATGGGAGTATGATGCAGGATAGATGCCAGTAGTATGCGATGAAATGAAAGTTGGATAGCCGAAAGGACCAGCTTCGTGATGTTGATGTATTTGGTTAGATTGATTTTGTTCATCACCATGATATAAATAACCGAAATGTTGTTGTTGATTAGGTGTAATGTTTGGATTATGAGTTAGGGGTTGTGCAATGAGGGCGTTATTAATTTGATTATCGTCAAAGTTTGTAGTTGTATTATTATGTCCATTAGAGATGACGACCCTGTTAGCGTTAGGGTCGGTAGTGAAGTCCTGTTCTTCCATATTAGGAATGTGAGTGCTTGATGTTGAGTTGCGAGTCTCGTCAAAGGTCTGTGAGGCCTTCTTCTTATATTGATTCGAATAGTTCTTATCGCCTTTGGAGATAGAGAGGTTTGCTCGTCTAAAAATGTCGCTTTTCCTCTTATTTCTAAACTTGGTGGTCTTAATCCCGTCAGGAGTCTTTTTAATAAACTTCCTCTTTGGTTTCTTGCTGATGTCATGGTGACCACTGGCTTTGATACCTGCATGAGAACTTGGACTAGTGGTTTGGGGCATGATCCTTGGTAATATCAATGAGCTTTTTTCCAATCTGGATTCAACTTGGAAAACTTGGCTTTCTTCTAGATAGAAAACTGGACTCAAGTAAAAACTCATTCTTAACTCAGGCAATGACATATCTTCTTTTAACTGCTTCAATGCCTTATGATCTCCCGATTGTAAAATTTGTCTAAATTCTTCCAATTTCTCCTTTTCCAATAGATCGCTGTGGTCCAAAGAGTCAATAGACTTTTCAATAGACTTTTCAATTGCGCTCAACGATTTTTCGACATCGTCTGTACTCAGGTAAGCCTGAGCAATCCCATACCAAGCCAGCGTCTTGACTTCATCCCGCTTCTCCAAGTAAGTGTGTCGTGAGATCGAGCATCGATGTTCGGTCCTAGAGTCAAGTAGTTCCATGCACCGGGAAAAGGCAAACAAAGCATCAGGGTATTGTCCCAATTTCAAATGCAAGGAAGCCAAGGAGATCCACACGTAACTCTTTGAAGGATCCAACTCCAGAGATAACTGATAGTATTCCAACGCCTTATGAAGCGTTTCCTTCACACCTAACTCGACCATGATCCTTGCCGCAATGTAAAAGACGAATGGCTTCAAACTATCAGGAGCCTTGGACATCTCGGAGACGAATTCTTCCACATGGAACTTTTCACCGATAGTGACACTGTAAATACGGCGTGCGACGGTGAGCATATGGATAGTCTCCGTGGTATGCGGGAACCGAAAGCAGTCCTGGAAAAGTTGATCAATGGGTTCCATCTTTGCCTCTATTTTCGTCTGCAAAAAGATCTTGTACAGATAGGTAAACGTAGTCTTGTAGAGGAAATCCTTAATCTGGAAACGAGTCATAGCCTCTGGGTTTTGTAAGATACTTATCGAGTCTTGCAAGTCGAAAAAACATTTCTCCAAGTCACAGTTCTTTTCGAACAACTGTGCCCTTGTCAGCAGCACTTCCAAATGCAATGTGGGCACATTGAACAGCTGAGTTAACTCCAAAGTTCTCTCGAACTGTGGCATCGTAGCAGGCAAAGAGTTATTCCTCAACTCTGCCAGCAGTAAGATCCTGCACTGCAAGATATTCAAGTTCAAATCGAGCTCTGACTCGTCGTCTTCCTTCCCCTTGCAATGTCCTATCGCCTCCACCGCACGGTCGCACAGTCCCAGCCTGTAGCAAGCAAGTGAAAAAATGGCCCACAGCTTCGGATCCTTGCCACTGTCATCCAGCAACTCAACCACGCTCCCATACTCCTTCTTCAACAGATGTATCCTGGCCAGCAACAGGAGCGCACCCTTGTCCCCGGGACTCTTGACAAGCACCTTGTTCGTCAACTCCAACGCGAGCGGCATCAAGTTCATCTCCACGGCCAAGTGGCCACACACAAGCGAAACTTCGTTAGACAATTTAGCTATATCGTCCATGCCACCGGCTCATACTCTTCACCGGCTATATACAATACTCTATAGGAGCCTGTTAGAACCTCCGACTAACAACCCCGTTACTCCAAGAAACTCGATTACACAATCCAGATCCCATATATATATATGCTACATCCATATGTACGTTCAGTAACGCCCTCACAATGCATGGGAAGGGGCAGCATCAGGCGGGAGAAGGGGAACAGCGAACAACCCAAAAGTCCTCGTCGCAACCACGCGGAAATGCTGTAATGCATGGCGGGACGCTCGAGGCGGCGTTGGCGATATATGTCTGACCGCTGCCCTGTCCCTTCGAGCTCCAATAGGTTTGCAGCCTGCAGGTATTGCTCATGAAACAGGCACCTGGCTCGCTTGAAGGCTCCGTGCCACTACTCGAGAGAGAGCTGAAAGCGGTGCGAACACTTCCTGTTCGGGCGTGCCCGCCGTAGGCACGGGTGCTTTATTTTTCCTTTTTCGTCTCCGCGGAGTGCCTTCCTCGTCTCGCTCGGGATATTTTGCGAGTCTATTTCCAGAACGGGAAGGAAGGGCGGTGCCGCGGTGGAAATCAGAGATATGGCTAGTGTGAGCTATTTTTTTGCTGCAAGATTGTGGGCTTCTGCTCATTACATTCTTGGCTTGTGCTTGCGTGCCACGGTTCCTGACATGTGTATGCGGTTTCTGTCGGGGGGTAGATGGGCGAGCGAGGTGCAACGTGAGGTGAGAGCGACGTCGCAGACAGTCGCGGACGAACGGTCAGCCGCACAGGTTACCATTGGATTGTGCGGGAGCGACGGCCGTTTGTGGGCGTGACCGGAAGACGGCGGTGAAGGATTGCTTTTCTCCAGGTGCGGCTTAGCGAGTTTTTCTGTGCGCGCCAGAAAACAAAAGTGTGACGAAGCCCCAGGCTGGAGCCAAGCAGCATGGTTGGGAGCGGCGGATTGTGCGATAGCTAGGAGGATATAGTTTCATAATATGGGTGTGTGTTCCGCTGCTTGCGGGGCTCTGTTGCCTGTCGCTAGAGATTTAGAGGGTTGGATAGATAACACAGCAAGCTACGTTGATGACGACAAGGACGATGACAATAGCTACGGTGGGGAAGCCGACTTGGATGGTGACGACAGCGGTTTCAAGAGGAAAGTGCCTGCCAAGCGAGACGTGTATGCTGGGCAGGATGTCTTTTGGGAGCTAGACCAGCGTGATTCCGTTTGCAAAAACACACCGCTGGTGAACGAGCACAAAGCCCTGATCTTGCCCCGATCATTTCAGCACCATAGGATACAAACGTGGCTGAAGAGACACATTCTTGCTCAAGGTTTCGACCTGGCTAAAAATTTTCAGTGCCCGCCTAGTCGGTGCGCAGAGGACCGTTTTTCAGCCAGCCCTGGAACGGCGGACGGTGATGTCAACTGGATTTCGTACCGCTACATGAGGCAGTCGGCCGAGGGAAAGCAAGTGCTGTGCAGGTTCTGCCACGGAAGGAACTGGATCAAGACTAACAACTTTTTCCGGCACCTCTTCCTAGCGCATGGCATAATGACCCAGCTGAAGCCCGGCTCATTATCGGGTTTTGTGGCGGAAACGCTCAGTGTGACCGATTATTTCACGGTGCAGATCCAGGTGATCCGCTCTGTGGAGTTCACGAGGAATCTGCTCCCGCTTCTGGATGTCTCGCTGATGCCCGTGCCACAGAAGTGCTTTTCCAAAGTCCTGAGTAACGGATTTAGGAGAACGCATGTACTTTGTCCTCGTTGCTCGAGATGGATCAGGCTCGGCTGGTGCGAGTACGACGAAATCATAAGACAAGATTTCGAAGATTTCGACTCTCTGCGAAATCTCAACAGAGAAAACTACCTGAGAATCTCGTACGTGCAGACGCGCGACAGAAACGCGATAGAGGGTCTGTACGAGAACTTCTTCTTGCATTACATCGAGTGCGATTTCGCGAGGTTCCAGTCCAAATCGCTGTACGTCCAAGTCGTCTAATGTATGGAAGACAACAAAATTTTTCTTGAAAATTTTTAATAATTAAAATGCTAATAAGTTATCAGATATACTCTTTCGAAATGCAATGTAGTGAGATTGAGCTCAGAACTGAAACTTTAATTTTTCAATTAAGGAGTCAATCATCTCAAAATTATACTCGTTCTGCGCGAACACCTGGTGCTTTTCCGTGGAAATATGGTCGTCTAAGCTCTCATATTTCACCCTACAGTTTTCACAGTAACCAGCATTTTTGACGACGTCTTTCTTGACAGGCTGTGGCGCGGTTATTGTTGTTGAGCCTTCGACCTTGTTTTTTCTCTTCCCGGCAAGCTGCTCATTGTTTAACCCCGAATGTTGTTGTTGGGGGGAAATGCCGTTTCCGGCTCCGGTTCCTGGCACCGGTGGACCAAGGCCATGCATCAGATTGTTTGATTTTGCACCAAGTCTCCGGTCAACCACGAGTCTGCTTAGAGTCTTCAAATTCTTGTTCATAACGCTGGCAGTGGTCGGGCCGAGACCATTACCGAATGACGTAGCGACGTCGTTAGATTGATGCGCACCGCTGGCCTTGATCTCTTGGGTAACCCTTGACTTCTTCTTGTTGTTTTGGCACAGATCATCGGGGAATTCTTCAGTCTCTTCTCGAGACAATCCCAGCATGGCAATCGCGCTCTGTTTAGTTTCTTGTTTGAGTTCGCTCGTCTTGCCGGACATTCCATGCCGGCTCTCGGGGGGTTGAGTTGGCTCTTTCCCTAAGGAGACATGCGTAGTTGTAACGTCACCATTGGTTTCATCAGCCATCGTTCTTTTCCATTTCTCAAAACAGCGTTTCGAGTCCAAACATGTATGTGGTATGAAGATCAAGTCTTCCTGTCGTGCGCAAGGTTGGGCATTGAATTGGTACAATCGACGTAGTTTGAGTGCGTAATTTTTATTGGCTTTATCACGAGCGTACCTCTTTACAACTCTTCTGTATGAGGTCTCATCGCAGGAGGCATCCCCAATAAAGGGACATCTACCAAAAGTACCCATTTTCAAGACGGGATAGGGCAGCTTCTTGATATCTTTCAACTCCTGTGGCTTCCATTCAAGCGCTATTATTGGAGCCCATGTCTGCCACAGATCAAACATGTAAACATAGGCATACTTGAAATAATGGATGTCATCACGACGCGTTCTGGGGTCTCTATCTGTTGGACCGTACAACTTCTCACTTTGCAAAAGATTTGACAAACTAGGAGCGGCAAGATCTGTTTTCTTTCTCTCCAGATTATCCAGATCTACATCCAAATTCTTTAGAAACCTGAACGCCTTGTCGTAGCCCCAAACTTTCATATAACCCTTCTTTGCTCTGGAGAGAATGTCAGACTCCGGCAGTAGATGGATGTTGTCCAGTGGCCGCCTGGTGATCACAATGGTAACATTACAATCAAAGAACTGGGTGATCTGTGCTCCCAGAGACAAGAACCCGCTCTTCAACAGGTCCTTTTTCCTGTCCATCTTACCCTTTTGTTTACTTGAGTCATTCTCATCTGCGCTATCAAAGTATATGCGGGACTCTCGTTTCATGATTCGTTTCCAGTTGTTCTGCCACTCCAGCAACTCAGTTGGTGTCACTTTCAGTTCGATGTTCTTCACAGTCGCGCTCTTGCTGATCTTTACAGCACCTTCAATGGACCGGGCACGTTCCGCTTTGCATTTCTTGCGTTCCTGAAGCTCAATTCTCTCCAAAGTCCTCTTCTTGGTGACTATGCCGCCTCTCACAATGCCATCCTCATTTACGTGTCCCGCTGGTCGATGTTGTAAGTTAGCATCGGTCTCTTTCAGTGGAGATCTTGCCATTGTATCTCCTCCACTATGCGTACAGCCCAACTCAGCTCAGCAACAGCCTCTAGCAACCAAAGAACACTCCTAAGTACTGGTTTCCTTTCGCATATTTATCATGATGAGGGTCCCAGCTTGGTATATTTCGCGTCACCTAGTTGAAAAGTTTCAGTCACGTGACTTTCCAGTACAATACAGTTAAATGCTATAAGACTATTTAAACTGAACTTGTAGAGACTTGTAGCTCTCAATCTCGAGGCCAGCTCTATTATCCAAGCTTGTACCCATACATATCTTTGAATGCATGGAGAGCTTTTTGCATCTTGAGCGTCAGGAGCCCGTAGGGATACTCTGCATCTGCGATGAACAGCAGCAGCAACTCGCTTTGAGGTATCTGTGCCACGCAGGCATGCAGATCTTCGATCTCGTAGGTGTAGATGTCTGTGGAGAGTGTCTCGTTGTCCTCTGATTCTATAGTGTATTTGGTACAGCTGGTTTCGCTCGGGGACGACCGATCGGTGGCCTGCGACTCGTCAGCGGACCATTTATCCCTTATGAGCAGACTCATCATCTTTAGGTTGTTCACAGAATGATTATCCTGTTTGGTGTCATTGCTGGCTGCGAACGAGATCACCGAACCGTTGGTGCTCGCCAGTAAAATCGCCGATTGTAAAGGTTTCGTCTTGAATGAAACAACATCGATATTGATCGGTTTCAACAGGGTCTGTAACAGTTCCCTGACATTGCGGGACTGGATTATCATTCCTAGAGTCGAGGATGGGGGCCGCTTACACTTGTGGTGACATTGATTCGCATATGTTCTTTGTTAGCGACAGGGCTTTCAAGCGTTGCGCGAGACTTTCTAATGACGAAGAACAGACATATTACTAGATAATCAAAGTACGCAGATAAACACATACGTATACGCATATAGATGACAATGGTATACTTATCCAACTTGCTGTAGAAATTCTCGTGTTTATAGAATCAAAATGCGACAACCGAGTACTTTAAAGAAGTGTTTTTCACTTTTACTGGAAGTGAATATGATGGAGCCTCTTCACCGTCGTTGGAACATGATGTATAGGATGCCTTGTTGAATGATGTATGCTATTATCTCTTGCCCACTTTCTCCACTTCTTCCAGATCTTCACTCTCGTCCTCGGTCTTATGAGGCTTTTTGCTATCCATGACACTGTCGTTATCCATACTGTCGTCATCGTCTTCGAACCCTATTTCTTCTTCATCGTCGTCATCCTGACCACCTCTACGGCCTCGGTAGTTGTAAACGTCGTCGTCATCGTAGGAGAACGAATCATCGTTCATATCCCCGTTGTCATCGTCATCAAGATCACTATCGTACCAGAAATTGTCAGCCATATCCTTGGCCTCTTCCGGTTCTTCTCGTTTGCCAAACTTGGACACATAAGCCGAGTCCGAAGTGGGCATGACAAATCCTTGAGGTATGTCCTGTTTCGACCTCTCCACTTCCATCTTTACCCTCTGCTTGTACTTATCAGGGTTCTTACGGTAGTCCACCGCAGCATCCACGTTTGCTGGGGACGATATGTTGGGATCTTCCAGCAGTGACACAATGGAGATCAAAACGCTCTCTACAGTTTGCACTGGCGACCAAGTTTCAGCATCGGGCTCATCGGTCATCGGGTCTCCACTCTGATGCAAGATAGAGATACATAGCCTGCCGTCTCGATAGACGTTGGGGTGGTAGATCGCCGGCGTGAACCTGAACTGCGGCGGTGAAAACGGAAAATCCTCTGGGAACCGCATCTGTGCCTTAAAATATCCCCCATGATAGATAGACTCCTCGTTCAGTACCATAACACCAATATCCCACACAAATATATTCGAATCATCCTCCAACTCTATGTTGAACGACGGAATAGCCTTCTTGGGATCCGTTAGCTCCCTGTATTGTCGCAACAATAGGCTGGCAGCGGTACTCTTGCGGTTGCTCATATTCCGCAAACTCTTATAAACGTCCCGATCCCTGTATCGATACTACTCTACCGGACTTTACCACTTCCTTCTGACTGTTCCACAAAGTTGAACTTGTATCACTCACACTTCAGAAGAGTGGTTTTAAACTTTGTCGACTAGCCTACTTCGCTTGGTGCACCACTAATCGGAAACAACGACCCAGAAGACACGCTACAAAGAGGCGGGCTGCCTGACAAATCACCAAGACAGCTCTTGTAATCGCTTACCAAGGTCTCTGCTTGACGGATCTGTGCAGACTCTCAAAGAGTGTTCTGACTATGGTCGGCCACAGTTCCATCGGCCTTCGTCCTTGCACCTTTGAGGCCGTGTCACCTTATACGTAGAATTACAAAGACCAGTATGTCTAAAGAGTCAGGTGAAATGAGAGCCAGTGATGGATATCTGAGTTTATAGCATTGATGAGACCATTTGGAGTACGTAGTAGGGCCTATTTCAGGCGCCTGTTGAGATATGTAGTTTTTATTACTAAGCCTCGTATATCGTTGTCGACGACTTTTAGCCGCCGAAGTCTATCAGTGTGAGTTATACCTTACGTCGAGGTGATCGCAACGTGGTAAGGCCCTGGAAGAAGTTTTTGGGGGTCACTTTGACATCAAGTTCGTCCTGGTCCATGCGGTGGTCGTGATCGCATTCTTTGTCTCTGGCGATTATGTAGCCTCTGAGAAGGAACAGACAGAGGGCGGCGCCAAAGTAGCCGAAGCCAGCAAAGATAGCGGTGTTCACGTAGGCCTTGCCACCGCCCTGGTCGGTTCTCAGCTCGAATCCGATCACGGGGGCAGGTATGCTGAACAGGGCGAGGACGAACCACAGGGCCCCGAAGGTGACGTCCAACTTCTTCAGCCCAACCACACGAGCACCGATGGAGCCTACAGTGAGCCAAACAGTGCCCATCAGGGAGCCCTCTATCAGGGCGAAGATAATCGCCGTGGCCAGGTTTTTGCACGGTATCCACATGGCCCAGGCGAAGATCGCCACTATCAGATGAACTAAGATGCCGACGGTGATCGGTCCGTAGCGATCTGCTATTCTGCCCACTACTGGCCTGCCAAACAAGTTACCAACACTGATCATACAAGAGACGTAAGATCCTTGCTTGGCAGAATAGCCCAAACTGGTCGTGAATGCCGATAGCGAGTAAAGAAGGATAACATACCCCAGCATGGTGAAGGAAACCCAGCCATAGATTAGCCAGATGCAAAACTTGGAAAAAACCTGCTTATCGATGATTCGGATCTTGTAGTCGTCGCCCTTGAACACTACGTCTCTTCTGGTTCTGGTCAACATCAATGAAATGGTGCTTAACGTTGTACAGATGATGAACTGCGTGATCAGAGCCCATTTGACGCTCTTTACCTCAGTGATTTTTTGCATTGCCAAGTTGAAGATGATACCTCCAAGCCCACTACCTGCGGTGCCAATTCCGGAAGCTAAGGATCTTTTCCGGCGGAACCACTGAGGAAGCAAGGTCATGCTGGGAATATATATGAACGCCAACCCAAATGAGATGAGCAAACCTTGAGTCAAGTACAACTGCCATAATTTCTTCGAGAACGCGGCCAGCATCAGGCCTGTACCTTGGCACACAATGCCAATACCGAAAGTCAGATGTGCACCAAACTTGTGGGAGAACCAAGTAATCACAGGTGCAAAGAACAATCCTGCCCCGAAGGCAATACCGCCGATAGCGGAGTAATCCAGTTTGGTACCGCCGGGAAAAGAATTGTACTCCAGGTAATGGTTCAAGTATATGGCATAACCTGCATTGGCACCCCAGGTACAGAAATTGAAGAAAAAGAATGCCACTAGGACGACCCAACCATACCCACCATCGGGCACCTCTATCTCTTTCACTTCCTCCACCGAGACATTCTGTTTCTCAGGCTCTAAAGACATCTTTATGTTAATGCCCATCACACTGAGAACGAGTTAGCAACCCATAGGCCATCTCAACGGTATTATATATGCTACTTGCAGACAGAACCTTTGAAATTGTTCAACTTGGTGAGTAATACATATCACAATTTAACTCCGCTCGCAGATAAAAAAAGTCTTAGCGCCGGGTATACTGCAAGGATCTACGTTGCCAAGACTTCAAGAAGTTAGATGATCCTGGGCATTGAGCATACTCTTGCCTCAAGGGCACTGCTATACGATACCTGGTGGTCTCTTAACTCCTGAGTCGACTTAAACCCAGGAGTTAAGAAGCAAGTTAAGCCTCTGACTCTACTACCACCATTGCCCGTAGCAGCACAAGCGGGTGTTCTAACCCAGTTAACTCAGCAACGGGTAACGTATACTAGCAATCGCAAAAGGGATACTGGGCGCCGCAGTCTGAGTGCGCTGGATTCTATGTTTCAAAGCCGCTCGGAAATACAGGCCCCAGAGAGGGAGCTCGGGCATAGCCAAGACCCTGGCCAAAGTTTACCTGGTGCCAGGATGCGCGCGATTGCCAAGCGTAACAACCGACATCAACTTTTGGCGATCGATCTCCGACCCTCGAGCGCTTATCTACCGCGCGTTATGATTCGCGTTATGATTCGCGTTATCGCTTATCGCTTATCAGATGCAAGTACTAACGACATCTAAGCAGGGTACCGAATGTGATCATTGAAGCCTGAAATATAAGAATGAGTGCAGCTCAATGGTGCGAGGTTGCTATGTATCTGTTGAGTTGACCCCAAGAAGCTGCTCTCTGACACTCGCCATTCAATCACTATGACCTTTTCTGGACAACCTGTCGGTGAACCCGTCGATGCAACCAAGTTTGCGCAATTCAAACCCTTGATTGAGAAGTACAATCAGGACAAATGGGATCAAATGGAAAAATTCGACCCTGAATTCTACCATCTTTGCCAATCAAAGATCCCCAGTGAAGAAGTCCTGGACTCCGAGCCCATAGACGCAAGAGAGTTTGTCACCAAGCCGGGTCTACTAGACGATCTTGAGCGTAAAATCGTCAACGATATGACGATCTCGGATTTACTTGCTAAACAACTATCCGGCGAACTCACCGCCCAACAGATTACGAGCGCGTACATCAAATCAGCGATCATTGCCCAGTTTGCCACAAACTGTGTCATGCAGTTTTTGATCCCCACCGCTCTAGAGCGGGCCAAGGAGCTGGATGAGTATTTGAAGGCCAACGGTAAACTTATGGGCCCCATGCACGGCGTGCCAGTCTCTTTGAAAGAGCAAATGGGCTACCAGGGACAACCTACAACCGCTTCCTACGTCTCGTTGATCGAGAACGTCGTCAAGAAGAGCACCGTCTCCAACCAGATCTTCTACAAGATGGGAGCCGTATACCACGCCCGGACCTCGCAACCGCAGGCGATCATGCATTTGGACACGTGGAACAACATCATCGGCAGAACCAGAAATCCCTGCTGCACTAGACTCTCACCCGGCGGGTCCTCCGGCGGAGAGTCCGCGATGGTGGCCATGCACGGCTCGGTAATTGGGATCGGCTCGGACATCGGCGGCTCGGTCCGCTGCCCTGCCGCGTTCACCAACCTTTACGGACTGAAACCCACCACGAAAAGACTCTCCTCGATGAACGGCATCTCCGGGGGCAAAGGTCAGGAATCAATCGTTTCCACCGAGGGCCCCATCGCGCGCTCGATCGAAGAATTGGAACACTACATGAACATCTACATCAACCAGGGCCAGCCCTGGCAGTACGATCCAAACAGTCTGCCCATCCCATGGCGCACCGACCAGGCCACCCGCGCAAAACCTCGAATCGGAGTCCTATACACCGACAACCTCGTGACCCCGTACCCTGCCATCCAGCGCGCCATGGCGCAGGTAGTCGCACAGCTCGAGCCCCACTACGAGATCGTCGATCTCTCCGACAAGTGGTTCTCCGAAGACGAAATGCTCTCCATCTACCAGACAAACCTCTCGCTGTACACCATCGATGGCAACCGCAGCCAGCTCGACCTCATCCTCCCCAGCGGCGAGGCCATCCTGCCCCTCACCCAGCACTTCCTCGACTTTGGCGGCGGCAAGGAGCTCTCCGTCTACGACAACCGCAAGCTCAACATCCTCAGAGACGCCGCGCGCCTCGCCGTCTTCGAGAAGTTCTTCTCCGCCTTAGACCCGGCTAGCCTGCAGCTCGACTTCATCCTCTCGCCCGCCAACGTGGCCCCCGCAGAGATCCCCGGCAAGAGCCGCTACTGGGGCTACACCTCGTTCTGGAACCTCACTGACTACCCGAACCTCGTGTTCCCCACGGCCTGCACGCACGACCCGGTCCGCGACGCCGCGCCCGCGGGCGCTCTGCGCGGCAACGCCTTCGAAAAGATGGTATGGTGCGACCCTAGCGACCAGGCCAAGCTCGACTACGACCCAGCCGCCTACGCCGCTGGGCCCGTGGCCCTGCAGCTGACCGCGATGCGCTTCCACGACGAGCAACTCGTTGCCGCCGGCAAGCACATTGCCAGCCTCACGGGCGTCCCCCGGCGCTAGCAGGCGCCTCGGGGCCGCAGGCCCCGAGGCTCGGCGGCTCCTAGCTACATACCAACCGATATACGTAGATCACAACACCAGCGGCCCGATCCGGCCATGTTTACCTTTTGCCCCATGCAGCCGCATGCGCCGCCGCGGTCGCGTCGCACGGCGGCGTACGAGGGCTGGGCGCGCGCCACTATTAATAGCGCGTCGCGGGTTTCCCAAACGGGACGTCTCGATTCGAATCGACCCGGCAGCGAGGCGTCCCGTCGCAGACGCAGCGTTTTGTTCCTTGTGACACCACTTTCTCGGCGAGCCGGTGGGCTGGCTCTATATAAATGAAACTCTGAGATCGCTTTTTTGACACTGTCTTTCGCTGCGTGTTAGGAGAACTGGTACAAAAGAATTTTTTTGGGATTCATACTACGACTGCCAGGGAGTTGAGAGATAGGTCAAAAGTTTTGCCACATCTCCTTCACACATTCGCTACGCCCCGGTCTGATCTATTCTCACATTTGAACTAGGATGCATTTCAAAACCACCGTTGCCGCAGCCTTGATCGCTGCCTCTGGTGTGCTAGCACAGTGTATGTTGTTGCTTAAGCGGTCTGTTACCGGATCAGGAATTTTTTTGCAGATTTTCTCTTACTAACACGTTAGCGATCACGTGCAGCCAACGACACCGATATTCCATCATCGTGTACGATCTCCTCTGACGCTACGGCTACTGCTCAGGCAGATTTGGATGAGTACTCTGGTTGTAAGACTTTGGTTGGTAACTTGACCATTGGTGGTGACAAGCTGACTTCTGCTGCTCTTGCTGGTGTCGAGGAATTGCAAGGTTCCCTTGTTATCAAGAACTCGAGTCAGTTGAACGATTTCCACGCCGACTCTTTGAAGAAAATCACAGACTCTTTGACCTTGCATCAGTTGTACATCTTGTCTGCGGCTTCTTTTGGAGCTTTGGAAGAAGTTGACACCATCGATTTTGTCACTTTGCCAGCTATCTCCACTTTCACCACCAATTTGAAGAGCGCCAGTGTCATTTACATCTCCGATACCTCTTTGGAGACCGTCAACGCTTTCACTTCCCTACAGGAAGTGTCTGTCTTCAACGTTAACAACAACAAGGGTTTGACCAACTTGAAGTCCGACTTGAAGACCGTTTCTAACTCTTTGGAATTCTCTTCCAACGGTAACGACGCTAATGTGACTTTCGACGACTTGATCTGGGCTAACAATATCACTTTGAGAGACGTTGACTCTGCCTCCTTCATCAGCTTGGAAGCCGTCAACTCCTCTTTCGGTATCATCAACAACACCATCTCATCTTTGAACTTGTCCAGTTTGGCCAGCGTTGGTGGTTCTTTCGCCGTTATCTCCAACGAACAGTTGACCGAAGTTGATTGCAGCAACTTGACCTCCGTTGGTGGTGGTTTCGTTGTCGCTAACAACACCGAGTTGAAGGAGATCGATGGTTTCTCCAAGTTGAGTACTGTTGGCGGTGCCCTTGTGGTCACCGGTAACTTCACCAAGCTGGACTTGTCCTCTTTGAAATCTGTCAAGGGTGGTGCCGAAGTTGACACTTCTTCCGGTAACTTCTCCTGTGACGCTTTGAAATCTTTGCAAAGCAAGGGTGCTATCCAAGGTGACTCCTTCGTTTGTAAGAACGGTGCCACATCTACTTCCATCAAGTTGTCTTCCAGCTCCGGTTCTCAAAGCTCTACTGCCTCTTCCAACTCCGGTAGCACCAAGACTTCTTCCTCTTCCACTTCCGGTACCGCTTCTGGTTCTACTTCTTCAAGTTCCCACAAGGGTGCTGCTGCTGTCGATTACGCTCCAGCTGGTTCTATCTTGGGTGTCTTCGCAGCTGTTGCCGCTGCTCTATTGTAAGTTTCTTCTGAACTTCAACCCACAAAAAAAAAGCCAACAAAGCAATAATAGAGATGAAAATACTTGAAAATTTGTAGATCAACTTTTAATTCGTCATATTTCAGTTTTTGTTCAGGAATCACTGTCTGTTTGTATCTAAGTATATAATTTAAAACATATGCTATTATAATAAAAAATTGAATCTTGAGTATATCTACAAAATCTAGTTACCTCTAGCGGCTCTCTTGGCTCTCATCTTCTCAGCGTAAGTCATTGGTCTGTTACCTTCAGTGGCAGAAGGTTGTGCTGGCGCACCACCAGCTTGCTTCTTGGCGGCGGCTTCCTCCATTTCTCTCTGTCTGGCGGCAATTCTATCCATATCCTCCTTGGATCTTTGGCCCCTACCGAATGGATCGCTACGTGGAGCAGAGGAAACAGTGGTTTGCTTCTGAGCAGCGGCCTCTTCCATTTCTCTTTGTCTGGCGGCCAATCTGTCCATATCTTCCTTGGATCTTTGAGCCCTGCCAAATGGATCAGAACGAGGAGCAGATGGAGCGGATGGTGCAGCTTGTCTCCTGGAGGCAGCTTCTTCCATCTCTCTTTGTTTGCGTGCAATCTCATCTTGCTTCTTGGTGATCTCGGCTTGCTTTCTAACACGCTCGTCTCTCTCCTTCAACGCAATTTCTTCCTTACGTTTAGCGACCAATTCCTCGTAACGTTGTTGACGAACCTCTTGAATTCTTGCTTTCTTAGCGGCGTCCAACTTGGCTTGGCTTTCAGAATGTTGCTTACCGAATTTTTCATCGTATTGGGTCCTCAAACGGTTTTTCAATTTTTGGTAATCAGCAAAAGCATTCGCCAAACGGTCGTGGTCAGCAAGTTTGGCCTGGTGTTCAGCCTTGGCAGTCTCCAAGATCTTCTGTTTCATAGCTTCGTATTTGCTCATGTCAACATCCTTCAATGCATCTGCTTCTTTCTTTAATAGTGGAAGTTCAGTCTTTCTCAAAGCTCTTTCGAAATGATCCAGCTTCTTTAACGCAAATGTCATTCTTTCATCCAATTCCTTTTGGTCCTTGGACAATTGTTCGACAATGATCTTTCTAGCGTCCTTGATCTCCATGTTCTTGGCCTCTTCAGGGTCAATGTAAACTTGCCCCTTCTTGTTCACTTCATCGATGAAGTTCTTCACTTCTCTCAATTTCAAAGCCTCCAATTCACGCTTCTTCTTTTCAACCAAACGACGTTGAGCTTCTTCCTCCATTCTAGCTTCAATGGCGGCTCTCTCTTCCATAATACGCTTTTGTCTCAATTCGCTGTCTTGTTCAGCGTTCAAAGCAGCAGATGCCAGATACTCTTGCTTACGTTCCTGAGACTTCTTAGCACGCTCTTCAGAGATTCTCTTTGTGTTCTCAATGATCTCTTGAGTTTGGTTGATCAAGCTCTCGCGAGCCAATCTGACTTTGTCCAAGTAGGAAGCTTCCTTGAATGACTCGTTTTCGTAAAGAACAGCAGATAGAGAAACCAAAGCCCTACGAATGTACGCATTACGTGTGACAACGGGCTCAGGTTCTGCTGCAGCTTCTTCATTTTCGTCGGCAACAGCGGTTTCTTCTCCCTCGTCTTGTTCTTCACCTTCAACAACCTTCTCCTCCGCGTCCTCAACTTCTTCCTCTTCCTCCTCCAGCTGCTCCTCTTCTTCAGCGATAGCAGTACTGGAAGAGAATGCATCAAATGGATCTTTTACGAAAGTCACAGTGTTAGCTTCGTGATTAATTTGAAATGAAACGTAATCCTCAATAGCAGCTTGCAACAAGGCCTTCTCCAAGTCCCAGTATCCCATGTCAAGTGGAGCTGGCAAAGTTGCCAACTTGAACAAGTCATTGATGTCGATGGAATCATTTTCTTGCGAAGCACTAACAAAGACCTTTCTGACAATCAAACTTCTCAAAGAAGCGGAATAATCTCCGAAGTAGCTCTTAGCAGTCAATTTTGGCAACAAAGTAGCCAAATCTTCTTTGATGGTAGCAGCTTGATAATTGATTTCAAGAAGCTCGTAAAGTTCCTTGACCTCTGGATCAACTCTGGAGTAGACATCCTCTTGCAAAGCTGCTTCTAAGGAAGCCTTCTTACTGGGTTTCGAGTCAAAGTTCAATAGACGGTTTAGACGCATTTGAGGATCGTAACCTACAGCTGGCAAATAGTCAGGTTGAATTGCCAAAGCTGATAACATGACAATAGAAGCATAACGCTGCAAGTCTTCTTCCTTAGCTTTTTCGTTGGTGAGGTAAAGCTTGAAGAACTTTTCCCAAGCAGCTGTGTGCAAAGCTTGGTTTCCGGAGATGTAAAACACCTTAGCCAAGTTTTCGTAGTAATTTGCCAAAGTAGAAGGTTTTGGTTGCTTCTTAGACATCTTCGACAAATGGTAGACGTCCTCAATAGACTTGAAAGCTTCATGCCATAACTCCAACTTGACACACACGTTAACCAAATGGAATCTTTGCTCCAAGTAACGTTGCAGAGTAGAGTCATCACTCAAGTCAACAATGTTGCTACCACTCTTGCTTTGCTGATAGTTGGCTGCATCCAAATGCTGACGCAACATCTCGGCCAACCTCTTGAACTCATTCTTACGGTTGTATTTCAAACAGAATTGCATGGATCTGCTGACTACACCAGAATAGGTGATCTCCAGGTGTGAGTTGTTTCTCAACAAATCTAGAACAGCACGGTATGATTCCCAAGTGAACTTCAACCAAGAAGTGACAGCTTCATCGTTGAAACCGCCCACAGATTGATCTTGTTGATATGCGGAGATAAGCAAGTTCTCTGGGGTAACACCACCTTCCAGATCGTCGTCTTCTTCCTTTTGAATCTCCTCAGCCTTGGCCTGCTCGGAGGCCATCTTGGTCTCAACCAAATCAATATACTTACGTGCGACAGCACCGACGGAAGCCAAACCTTCTGGAGATCCTTGAACAAGTTTCTTGTATTGATGCAGACCATCCTTGATGAATCTTCCTCTCTTCAACTCCACACCAAGTTCCAAAAATCTAAAGACAATTGGTTCGATAGCAGATGGTTGGGCCCAACGGATTCTTCTAGCAGTTAGATAATCGTAGAGCGATTGCAAAGCGGCTGGACGCTGACCGACAGAAATAAGCTCGTCGGCTCTCTTTAAAGCATTTTCTGGACGTAGAGGTGGGGGTGCCATGACTAGAAACGCGCCCTTCTTGATGCTCTATGGGCTACTGATACTTTTGAATCTAATCATCTAAAGGAACTTTTAGCTCATCTCGCGCTGTAGACTGAAAAATTTTCTGGTTACCCGCCTTGTGTGTTGAACTAAGAATTGTGATAATCTCCAAGATTTCTATCCGAGAAGCGATGAAGAGCAAGCTTGCTCTCCTAGTTGGTCATTGTCCGATTATGTGTATGTCACTTTATCTTGTATGTAGACGTTACGTGAATTTTATGTGTTTTACGAGCCGTTGACCTAAGAGGATTGGGCCATCAATTCGATAATTTCACTAACCGGATCATCATCGTGCCTGGCGGTCTCGATGTTTGTAAGAGCTTTTTTAATACCAATATTGAATTTAGGACAGACTTGCGACATTTGGTTTATCACTTGAACTCTTTCCTCATCGCTCAAAAAGTTCGATTCGATCATGACGTTATTGAACTCGTCGATGTTTGTCATGTTGGGGACAGCGATCTCACTGTCAAAACAACTCAAAATGTCCATTTGTTGCAACACGGAATAAGTGGACGTGGTTGTCATCAGCAGTAGACGACGATCTTGGGGTGGCTTACGCTTTAAGGCGACTTTTAGTACTTGTAGGATATTATTGGAGAACCTTGGTCCGATGGGGACCCAGTCCACTAATGTCTCCAGCGAATCAATCACTAAAATGTTAAGCGGTGACTTGTAGGCATCTCTGAATGTGTTATCGATGTAGGTGATCTTTGCGCTCTCCGACATACCGGATAATTCAGTGGGGGAGATTAATCTAATGAATGGGAATTCTGATTTCAAGGCGATAGCGGCTGCTAAAGCGGTTTTGCCAG
This sequence comes from Torulaspora maleeae, assembly GCA_003708055.3. Classification (NCBI taxonomy): domain Eukaryota; kingdom Fungi; phylum Ascomycota; class Saccharomycetes; order Saccharomycetales; family Saccharomycetaceae; genus Torulaspora; species Torulaspora maleeae. The sequence continues at coordinate 517,456 of PPNA03000001.1, read as the reverse complement.
AGCCCGCAGGACCATGAAGAAGCAATGAAACAAGTCTTGACTTTTCACTTTCACGAACTTGGCGCACATATCTTCCACCGTTTTTCAGAATAGCATCGACTCTTTCGGAGTACCTGATCATACCACCTTCTACACAGGTTTTCAGGTCTTCTTCACTGATACCAAAAGCGGGCGTGACTTCTCCAAGAGCATTCAAGAAATCTTCACGGGTCACTTTCAATTTAGCAATATCTTTTGGGTTCAGCTTGGTTGCACCTTTTCCTATGTTAACAGTTTTATTGATTGCGAAGGAACTGGCACTCTTCACCAAACCTTCAATTTCTGCACCAGAAAAGTTTTTAGTCAATGCTGCCAGTTCAGCTAAATTCACATCTTTATCCATCATCTTGTTCTCACGCATCTTCTTTGTTTGAATCTCAAAAATCTGTAGTCTGCCATTTTCGTCAGGCAAGTGGATTTCCACCTGAACTTCAAATCTACCAGGACGTAGCAAAGCGTTATCGATCAAATCTTTTCTATTGGTCATACCGATGACCAGAATGTTGTTCAGTTGGTCGACACCATCCATCTTTGCTAAAAGCTGGTTAACGACGTTGTCACCAACACCGGTACCATCACCACGAGACCCTCTCTGCTTGAAAACGGAGTCCAACTCATCGAAGATGATGATGTGTAAGGAAGATTCTTCTCCCTTTGCTCTATATTCGGCCTCTGCATCCTTGAACAGGTTACGAATGTTTTCTTCAGATGAACCCACATACTTGCTTAGTATTTCAGGCCCGTTAACGATTTTGGGTTCTTTAGCATTGAGCATAGTTCCAATTTTACGGGCAATCAGCGTTTTACCTGTACCAGGTGGACCATACAAAAGTAGACCTTTGACATGTGAGATACCCAACTTTTCGATAACTGATGGGGGAAAGATTCTACTAGCAAAAGCTCTTCTGAAAATCTTGGTGAACTCTTTGTCAAGACCACCAACTCCCAAGTCTTCAAACTTGAAATCAGCCCTGATGACAGCATCAGACCTGGGTCTCAAAGAATTAGTAGACTTCAAATTCACAAGACCATCTCGTCCTTTGAAGAAGTTAATCTGAGTTTGCTTGGTTAGAATTCCCTTGGCCTCGATCCCAGAGGACACTGGCGCCACTGGTTCGACGTCACCTAAATCGATGGTCTGAAGATTTCTCACTTTCAAATCGAAAATGTGACCCTTGAACTCAAAGATTAGATATTGAGTGGGGGAGAAGATCTGGGACTCAAAGCACTTGGAGAAATGCAACGCTAGCTCGTCTTGATCAAAGGGAGCGCTTACCGCTTTACCTCTTGATCTGAATGATATGTCGAGATCTAGGGAGCCAAGGTAAGAGTGCTTGCCTGAGTACTTGAAAAGGTCAAATGCTCGAGCTTGAACTTCTTGATTCAAAGACCATCCACCCCATGTTCTCTGATTACCGTTGAATCCTATAGTGCCTGGGGTCAATTCGCTTGAATGCCTAGTGGTGAACACGAACAGATTATCCACCAATATGTATATGTTATCCGGAAAGTCTGAAGGAGACACTGCTGCAACATTCGCCAACGCATACGAATTGTTGGGACAGTTAGCCACGTAAAGATGTCTAGGTTTGGGATCCACATTACTCATGTCTGGGGGAGCGTGATTGGCCGTCGCCCTGCCGAAAGAAGGTAGCTTAAACTTCTCCATCTTTAACTCCTAGTATACTCTCAGTTAATTCTAGACAGCGTTTACTCGGGGTCTTGTGTGGCAGAGTGTATCTATTTAACTAATTAACTAGGAGGCTTGAAGCCCGTAAGGTACACCAAAAACGTAGTTAACGATGCTACACCTCTATAACCAACGATATAACGCGAGTTAGACAGTCGATGAGCTCCAGAGAGATCCTCAACCGATACCTTTCGGGCAATCAATTGACTGGCAGTTTAAACCTCGAAGAGTTCCAGACGGTTGTGCTAAAAGGCCTTGAGAAGGACTCCGATAAGGCATCTTGCTCAAGGGAAATTATTAAGGAATGGTACGCGACTTACCAGCAGCAAGAACAGGTGGAGAGGGAATATATTGCGTCTCGAGTAGATCAGTTTTTGAATCGAATTGAACGCCAGGAAATCCAAAATTTGGAGAAATCTCAACTCAAAGAGTCCTTCACATTGGAAGAGCTTGTGGACAACCTGTACACTGTGGATCAAATTTTAGACGCTAAGTTGAAATTGCTGAACGAGAGCTTTGGGTCTAGTGCCAACGTTTTTAATCAGCTTAGTGTTCTTCTAAAGAGCGCAATTCAAATGAATGATGAAGCTGATTTTGAACACCATTTGGAGGCAGTAGTCAAGTATAAAAGGATGCTACAAACGGATGGATGATCTTGACGTGTGCTTTATCAGCAGCATACGTTTTCATCGACATTTGGAGTCTGGTACTCGTCTCCTAACCATTGAAAAACTTCGTACTTGGAGTTCAGCATGTGGTTGTCATGCATGCTGTAGCCGTCGCCGCTGTTGCTCTTCAGGCTACCGGTGTGTTGCATCGGCTTCAAAAATATACATCTTTTGATTCTGGAGTGAATTAGCGCCATCGAGCACATTGAACATGGTTCATGAGTTGTATACACGTCGTAGTCGAGGCAGAGATATGCGTCAGCCTCCTGTGCCGCTTCAGAGCTTTTTTCCTTCTGCGCAACTGACATGATGCCGGTCATGATGCTATGATCAAGAGGTGAAGACTCTATTCCCATTCGTTGATCGAGTGCATACATAGGGTTCTCTTTGTCCTTGGGATTCACAAAAGCCGTCACAACTGGGGTCTTGTTGCCTTTCTTTTCTTCCAATTTCGCCAGCTCTGTGACTTCATTAAGCATTTTTTTGATGAAGCTCATATCAAACTTATAGTCATTCAGAATTTGATCGTTTGGATTCCCACACCATGTCAATGGCCAATATTTCTGTGACCATTCGAGCATCAGTTCCTTAGTTGGAGCTCCCTGGCGCGGCACCTCACTCTGGTCACTCAGGCGCTCGAAAGCAACGTTACTTTCCTTCAATAGCGAAGTGATTGATAATCTGTCACTGAACAAGTCGCAAGAACAGACGATTATTACGAGCTTTTTCGATTCATCAGGTTTTTTCCTAATTCTTTTGATGTGTGTGAATGTAAGTGGATCTTCGGGTTGAAGCTTTCGGCGAATAAAGCTACGGCAAGCAAGTTAGTCATTTCGTTCTTACAGTTCGTGCGGGGCATGAGATATACATACTCTATGGTGGCTTTTGAGTTCCTAGCTTCGATTTCTATTGTCCAAACTCGAGCTTTTATCTCAACTGTTAGTAAACTTTTGTCTTTGGAAGATACGGCTTAGTGACAAAGATACTTACCAAGGGTTGGCGTGTCTAAGTTCTGCTTGCTTCGTACCTGAAGCAGACGATCTTCGACTATACAGTTCTTGTAGTCGATTTTCAGCGGATTCAAAGCTTTTTTCACCATTTTTGTCTTTCTTTTGGAGAACCTTACAATTACCACTCACAGCAGCGATTGATTACAGCGATTCTCGTCAGATTCGATCAACCTGGAAGGTGGATTCCGGTTTTCGAGGTCGATACTTACTTATCAGTTGTCGATCGATTTTAGTCAAGCGCGAAGGCACTTTTTCTCGGTTGACAAGCCACTAATGCACAGCTCTTCTTCAATACTCGAGTGGATTGCAATGCAACCTACTGAAGACCTGCATGTCAAAACTATTTGAGTATGGCAACGTCAATAAATGATCAGGAAACGGTCTAATGGTTCGACCAAGTGGCAGGGTAACAGCATACTTCTAGCATCTGACTAGGCAAGTTGCTGAGTTTTCGGGAATCAATGGGTACCATCAATTTAATAGATTACGCTTGTCATTCTTGTGCTATTGGTGCGTTGATAGTTGTGATGGGATCAACATTTGAATGAAATGCATGGAATCATTTTTGAGGAAGGATCTTGGAATTGACTTCTCGAGCCAGAAGAGCCAGCAAATATATGCTTGTCGGCATTTTAATGGCCTTTCTGAGGTGCTCTCTACCTGCTATGTTGTTCCAAACGATGTACAGTTACCACTTCCAATGGTGTCGGAAGCAGATGAGCATAAAGCTCTTGTGGATCATTGTATTATTTTCATGCTTACAGAAAAATCTTATAGCAACGTGTTGACTTATGGGTATCGGATAGGATCCAGCCACATCGTATCATCAGCACTTCACTGTGCTGGCGTCAATTCAGCTGTTGCCCTTATTAAAAGCGAACCTTGGCGATTGTTGCACGAGGTCGTTGGATCCCGACATTTTGTCAATCTGCTCATCAACCATGCTCTATTTTGCCGTAGGAACAACACTCTAGTGCAGGTTTCAGGCAATCGGATCAATAGCTCGCACTTTTCAGCGTCTCCGGCTCTTCAAAAATCAAAAGATTCGCCCAACAGTATTCTTATGCCAGTGAGAGTGAGAAGCTTCTTGTACAAGAGCTCTTTCAGATTCAGGTACGAAGACATTCTCCCGAAACTAGAGGATTTGGTATCCTTGAGGATGGAATTGACGAGTGGATGTCCAGTGCCTATTGGGAATAGTATCATAAAACAAATTGACAAAGTACTACGTCGGATGCTAACTAGCCACCATTTCAAGATGAAGTACCCGCAGATACTGAATAATCTTTGCCCAAAACAGGATTCTAAAGATCATCTTGGAGCTCAGACACCGACAGAGCAGGTTTTCAGGCATATAGTTGTTGTACTTGAAAAACTATTATCCAATGAAATGTTTGGCTCTAAAAGGAATAAGGCTGTTATTTTCAAGTCTGTCTCCAGATTATTGAGATTGCCTATAAGAGGTTCCCTTCAGCTTGAAGAAACTGTGGCAGCCTTGAGACTTAAAGATTTCCGTTTGTTCAGACCTCCTAGTAAATGCTTTGCTAAGCTCGATTTTGAGAGGTCTAATTTTTTGGTTAGATCTTTTGTATCGTGGCTTTTTAAGACATTGATTCCTGGTTTGATATCGGCATTCTATTATTGTACGGAGGTTTCGTCTTGCACATCGATACTCTTTTTCAGACACGATGTATGGAACGCAATGTCATTACCTTACTTAAAAGCGTACCTGGACAAGTTCATGCTTGAAAATACGAGTTGCAGAAATCACGAAAGTTACACCCTATCCAAATTCAATCACAGCAAGGTACGTGTTATTCCCAAAAAGGCCTTAGGGGAATTTAGGATCTTGGCAGTACCAATGAAGGGAGCGGATGAGCTTGAGTACAAAGATTTCCAACAAAGCCTTCGAAATGTGATCTACCCGGTTCAATGCATACTAGAGCACCTAAGAAACAGGAGAAAGACTAATTTCAAAAAACTCTACTCCGCTAATCACATTGTATCTCGCTTAGGAGAGTTTAAAAAACACCTTCTTCAGAAGTACGGTCATGTACCGAAGCTTCACTATCTAAAGTTTGACATTGACTCATGTTATGACTTCATTCCCCGAGAAAGGGTGCTAAGTGTTGTGAGAAAAGCACTGGAAGGTGACTCTGGTTTCTTCCTCAGGTCTCAATCGTTCTATGATCCAGAAACTGGAGCGCTGACTCTCTGCAATGTAATAAATGGCTCCCAAAAACCTCGGCAAGATCAAATTTGCATTGACAATGTTAGGATGCATTATATTAGTTCTGAGGATTTGGTTCACACTGTAGTGACTGATTTATTTCAATCTGCACTCTCCTTCAATGGCAAATGCTATGTAAGAAAGAGTGGCTTATTCCAAGGTACTAGTCTTTCTGCTTTGCTAGTGGACCTGGTATACGACGAGCTGCTGGAGCACAATGAAACATTCCACCGCTCCGAAAATGACGACACTTTAGTTCTTCGTTTGGCGGATGATTTCCTAGTTCTCTCGAATAGTCAAACAAGAATAGTGAAGGCAAGGAGGGAAGCTTTAAATGGGTTTACTGAGTTCAATGCCAGAGTGAACCAGAAGAAAGTCATCAGCTCGATCGATGAGGATGCAAATAACACTTTCTCTTTCTGTGGTTTGAATATTAACATTGATATCTTAGAAATAACTAAGAACACAGAAAGCCTGGTCATTGCAGAGATTCCGCCCGCCTCAACTGGGAAAATGTACAACAAATTGCAGACTTTGTTCGAGTCAAGGTTATCTTACGGTACTACAAATCTACTGCTCAATTCCTTTGCAACGGTGCTGCATCAGATTGGGCTCATCGCATTTCATGTCGCTCAGGCCTTTGTCATCGCTTTCAAGCGTAAAAAGGCAACTCTTTCAAGTTTTGTGGTGTTCTTTAGTCGATTGAAAACCTCAGCCATTCGATATTGCTGCGACGATGACATCGATGATATTTACACTGCTCAGATTCACTTGCAAATTTACAACACGTTCTTGACTGTGTTGAGAAAGAAACAGACCAGATTTGAAGAAATTGTCAAATTTTTGCAAAGCGAGTCAGTTGAGCTTTTGCAGAATAATGATATCTATAGGTAGTCGATATGCAGCTACAACAATACACCACCAAAATTAGCTCGAAGATTTTCTTCATCTTTCTGTCTTCTTAATCTTTCTACTTCTTCTACCCCGCCAGACCTTTTTAAGCTAGAGTTCTCGACAAAATTTCCGAGCTCTTCCTCGAACTCACCTGTATCTCTATATTCTCTCTCTTTCAGCCATAGCTTTTCCGCCTTTTCTAATGCTTCTGCTCTGCCTTCATGGTCAGGGTTCAGAGACTGAACCTCGGTCAACAATTGATCTCTAACCCTGTTGAGTGTCCCCGGTTTAGGTATTGGAAGGATGGGATTGGTCTTGGACCTCTTTGGGTTCTTCTCCTGCTCCGCACAGCACAAATTGACCAGATCAAAAGTCTCAAGCGCTTTTCCCAGATCCTCTTCCAAGTCTGCAGCCAAATCCTCCTGTAGTGTGAGGAACTGCTGCTCTTCACAAACTTTATCTAGTTCTGCCTCCCAGATTGTTTTCCAATGAGGTTTCTCTGAGACAATGAACTGCTGCATCTGTTGAAGGTCGTTCTCCGCTGCTTCAAGATCTTTTTTGACCGAATCAAGCTTCTTTCGCGAGGGCTTCACTCCACGAACAGCCACATCCTTTCTCAGTATCTCAATCAGATCTTGCAGATCATCAACTCTGCTCAAAAGAGAGTCAGAAACTTGCCCTAGCTGGCCTTGGGATTTTCCAATGTAAACTCTGTTCGACGATGTACCTGAATCAACAGAGATGGTCTTAAATTTCGCTAGTTTTTCGGTTATAGTGGCGATAGTATCCTCCAGATTCTTTCTATTCTCTGCTTGAAGCTGTCTTAAGACTGAGATTTCCGTAGCCATCTCTTTCAAAGTACTCTGCGTTACGGATGGTTTCTTTCGCGCCGGATTCTCCAAGGTTTTGGAGGATAATGCATCGAGGTTTATTTTAGTAACCAGATCCTTGAATTGGCCCAGAAAATCTTCCTGACTTTTGGAGATCTCTTCTTTCACTTGCTGAATCAATTTCGATGGGTCGGCCGATGCAAAAATGTGGTGATCCTGATGCCGTAGCTCGATGACGCATCCGTCTGCAAGATCGGAGAAGTTATGATCATCCAGCTCATAGAAAACGTTGTAGTCCTTGTCTTTCATGTAGATCTGTGGAAAAGTATCGCCTCCCGGTGAATACGCAAACTTCTCGACGAATAAGAGTTTCAAAGCATTGATATTGCCCGGCATTGAAACACAGCATTTCTTTGTCTTACCTTCCATGGAAAGAAACAAAGTGTTTATGGAGCCATGGCTTGCCTTTGGCACGTTATTCACTGCATGTGAGTCTTTCACGTCCTGAATCTCGCTACTCTCTCCATCTGCTTCGGCGGCTATGTTATATGGCAAAGGGTTTGATTGAGTAGAGGAAGGCGCCGTAGGCAACGCTGATTCCGTTGCATCTGCAGTCGATTGATTCGTGAACTTAGCCATGTGGTAGGCGGAAAACCGCTTGGATGCACGCCTTTGAAGGTCAGAACCTTGCTTGAGCCGTGTCAGGGCCTCGTTCTCAGACAATACCCTCTGCTTGGTGGACTGTGACGGACACAAGAGTTCAGCACTCCTCTGATTCTCACTCGGTGTCTTCTCGATCTTTTGTAAGTGCAAACTAGATGAATCGTCTGGCGATGCGTTGACAGCACTTGTCCTGGTAGGTTGGGAGGGAGTCGACACAGACGACAGTGACAGACTGCTAACCACTGACGGCCGTTGCTGGTGTTGCATCGACCTCATTGACTGCTCTTGCTTCATCGATTTCAACAGCGCCTGCTTTACTTTCAGTTTGTCCAGTAACGTCACGATGATCTCTCGAATGCTGGGCAGGTATTTATTCAGGTTGTTATCAGATGGCTTCTCTCTCAAGGCAACCTCCAGCACTCTTCGCAAATCCATCGGCACATCACCTAGGTCCCTGACGTCTATGCCACAATGAGTGAAGAACTTCGACACGACCTTGAAGTCATTTCCTAGCTGCACATACGCATCAGACACAGCTTTCTGACTGACTGCCTGTCTAGACCACTGAGTAAGAGTCTGCAGAAGATGCTTGGTTGACATCAGCAGCTTCGTCACTATGGTTTCCACACTAGTCGACGCCGATCTCGAGGGAAACGACGAAATTGAGCCATTCCTCCTCGTCTCTGTCGAATCCTGTCCATGAACAGGAGCCTCGTGGTAGCTGTTGCTGCTAGACATCTCTACGGTCTGCTAATGGTCCTCGAGTTGAATTATTTAACTTCAAGACATCGATCTGTATGATACAACGCGTTCTTAAACCTTCACGCATTCTTCAAGTAAGACGAACATTGCGTCTAATAGATGGCTTAGTCGCGGATTAGGGCCTACTTATGAGCTTGAATGACTCTTCAAGCTCTGTAGTGGGGGATTCAGAGGCGGAGGACGAGACAGCTCAGGTCATATTTAGTCCTCATGATGCTTTTAGTTCCGGAGGAGAGGCTGAATCAACATTTATCTTGGGTGCGGTGGAGCCAGCGGGTCTGAGCTCTGGTGTAGTTCATGAAATTGTACCGGTTGGAAGCTTGGAGGAGGCCAGTTTTGGAGGCCACAGACGGAACTTAAGGAAACGTAAGGCGATTCAGAAACTGCCATATAGCCTGGACAGAATCAGGCACAGACAGCTTTTGCAGGGTTTTGACATATCCTCTTTCGATGCTGTCTCGGAGGAGGTGAAACTGCCTGAGAAACCAGCTCCAGTGATAGAGTACGAGCCTGTCCCTGTGGCAGCTGAGGCCGAGGAAGTCGCTGAGTGGCAGGAACAGGAGAGTGATCTAGAAGAAACTGTGACGAATACTAGTGGATCAGAGTTGCCAGAGAATTCTCAGGAAAACGAGAGCGGCACCTCTGAAACAGCAAGGAATCAGATCATGTTTAGAGGGAAGATGATTGACGTTGAAAGAGGTTATCGTGGTATCCTGCCTAGGATGGCTTGGGAGAAGGCCATGAAGGATAAGACTTCTTCTAACGTTAGGAAAAGAAGACCAGAGCAACAAGGTAGGAAGGGCCTCGCCAAGAGGAAGACCATCAAATATAGGCAGTCTAATCAGGACGTGGAGCTGATGAATGACCTGATTGTACCTGACGATGAGACCACAGAGGTTGAAACTTTTAATGAAAATATCTTGAGGTCTACTCAGTTGTTTGAAGATGTCGACGAGCTTCGCAAAATGAGCGCGTACTATCAAGAGAAGTATCACGACGAGCTATCATCCAGTGGCTCTGTGAATATACAAGGAGAGTACGGTTTGAACGAAAATGGACAAGGCGCACTGTCAGTGGGAAATGGCGAGCATGATGTGACAAACGCTGGGTATTTCAACCTTGATAGCGATTCGGAGCTGTCAGATGATTTCGAGATGGCCGCCAGAGAAGATAGCAGCAGAGATATCGAGCAGATGCTGATGAAGCAAAAAGCGCTCCCCTCAGGACCTCGAAAGCATACACAGGCTACGAAGGTTAAGTATAGATACGATAAGGATCACAAACGGGGAGAAACCCCCAAGAGCTCTTTCAGGTTAATAAAGCGACAAATACGAAGACAGGGTTCAAGTAAAGCAAGTGTCAAATCAACTTATTCTTCGGTTAAGAAGAGATTGAACGACGGCGCCAAGATAGTGTGTGAAGGTAATGAAGGACGAGAGAAGTCGGTCAATAAAAGACCGAAAGCTGCTCCCTTTGGGATATATCCAAAGCAAGGAGCCGATATCAATAGAGGCCCCAACACTTTTACCACAGTCATTGAGGGACTGAGCCGATTTTACGCCCTTCCACCAACCAATCAACGGGAAGCTAGCGGCGAAGAGATTCTCGATGATCAAGCCTTTGGTCAAACCTCAGAAAGGCCACTATACCTGACGGGTGCTGTTGATGCCCTTCTTACAGGCAAAGAGCTCGAGGTTCCCGATGTGATCAAAGTCAAGATTGCTAGCAAACAATTTATCTTATCCAAGTTTGGAGGCAAAGACATCTGTCGAGAAGTGATTGCAATATTTGATCATATTATTAATCATGGCATAACCGATAGAGAGCTCATTGACGTATGCGACTCCCTTACCAAGTTTCTTCTTCATCTTGACAACAAAGGAGCTTACGAACCAATTTCAGAATTCCACAGAGAATTTCGCTCAAAGGTGAACTCACTACGGCAGAACGCAAAGCCCATTCATTTTTATCAGATTGCAATGTGTCAGTTTATGCTTTTGGAGATCACGAAGTATACGAGTTTATCCAATAGTTTGAGGAATGAAATCGAAAATGAGATAGTCAGCCATATCGTGTCATTTTTTAAACTGCTTGCGGTCTGCCAGGAATACCTAATAAAATTGGATCATGATTATCTTTTGAGCTCGTATGATATCCTCGCCGTAGTAATTCGAATTCTGGGAGATGAAGATATGATATGGAAGCGCCTCGAGAAGGAGACTTTCCCTGCCTCGGTTGCTTTCATACTTGTAGAGACATTTCCAGCTCACAAAGGTCATTGGAGCATTCTCAAGTTTCACAATATATATGAGGAAATGGTTCAAACCTTTGATTTCATACAATACTGTATGAAAAAGTATCAGTGGGAAATTACTGGTGATGTGATCTTGTCAATCGAGCGGATCCTGAGACGGAGAAGGTTTGAAGACTTTCCTCCGGAGCGAAAAGCCTCAGAGTTGAACAGTGTGACAAACTCAAGAGATCAAGTACCAGTTGCACATACCATATTCAACAGGTACCTCTTTCTTCTAAGATCGTTCAAACTAACTAGAGCTTTCGTTGAAAGAATCATGCCAATGGGTGAAATAGCTTTGGGCGACAATGTGTCTGTGCTGATCAACCGACTCAACCTTCTTATTCTGCTGGCCGAGCACTCAGAACTGAACTCTGAAAAGAGACTGGGAGAGCTAGTTCGACCGATTGTCCGAAAGGAATACTTAGATTCCATGGATTCTGAAACCTTAGAGCGCATTTGTCAATGTGTTCTTAGCAGTTTGCTGTCCTTGCTTGAAATCAATTGTCACAAGAAAGTGCTCTTCAAGCCTAATGTATTCCTGCCGATCTTTGAGACGCTTATTGCCAAAAACGACAAAACAAAAGGCCTATTTCTCCAGTTTCTTGAGCGCTTGAACGGAAGTTCTAACAAATCGACAAGGCCTTTTTCGGCATTTCTAAAGGCGATGTATCCATGCTTTCCTGTCCTTTGTAGACAGCAGGATTGGTCAAAAGAAAGACTACTCCTACTGCACATATACTTGGACAATTTAAGTGCCTTGGGTCCGACATGGGTTCATGCGAATCTTTTTCAAGCTGTTCAAATATATGTGGAGAAATCCGATAGCTGGATAGAACACTACTGCGCTATAGGTAAGTTTCTCATCGAGAATAGTGTGATGACTTGGTGGTCTTTCTTTGTTTACAATAGCGTGAAAGAGAATCTGCCTGGTCGTCTCCAATTCTACCTTGAAGTGACCCAACTATGTGATCCGCAATCTTTCGGCATGATCAAAAGGACGCTTTTTGAGACAGCAACAATATCTTTCTTCCAAGAGAAAAGTGCGTTGTTCATCAAGTTCGTCGGCAGCTTAATAAAGCGCGTAACAGGACGAGAGTTTGACCTCAGGACGACAATTGACGGGACCTTCAACATTTTGGAGTCGTTTGTCTCCGTTTTAAACAAGTTGTCCTACGACGATCTGATTATCAGGCTCATCTCAGGAGTTAAAGATTTATATCAGAGGAATATCATCAAGAAAGGCTGTGCTACCAGAATAGTTGAATTTTTCAACTCTAATTTTGTTGATCAGGTCAAGAATAACCACGATTTTTTGGCACTGAAGAGGGATCTTGGAATATCGAATGAAGAGACGGATAAAAGTTCATTTAGGGATGCACTGAAACTCTGTCCCGATTCTATATCACAGGCCTGTTACGTTGAAAGTGGTCTTATCCATGCCACAGTCACCACTAATGAAGTTTCTAATTACATGGGGAAGTTAAAGTCACTCTTTGTATTTCCTGTAATTCCAAATCCATTCAAGTTTTTTCTATCGCTAGTGGATGCGCACTTAACAGAATCATCGGAGGATAAACATCTTCACATTAAAATTGGTATTGCGGCCTACTATTTGCGGCTATTTAATGAAGTTCTGATAGCCAGATTTACACAGGTCACAGAGAAGGAGTTCATTGAGCTGTGTCGGCTTTTTAGAATAATATGTCTCCGTTTGCCCTTGAGTCGTCTCTCTAAAATCTCTGGTAACCGGTCGTACGCTTTTGAGAGCGTGAGATTTCAGATTATAATCCTTGGAATTGCGCAAGGATTTAGGGAATACACTATGCTGGCATTTCATTCGGAGATTTTTCTAAAGGGCACTTACAAAGCCAAGGTCGGTGAAAGTAACGGTTTGCCCAAGAGGATTGATCAACTAGTTGTGAAAACTGCCGGCCAAACGTTACATGTTGATTTTGATGAACCTAGACCAGACTATGCCAAGCTCGAGAAGCTGACGTTATTGCCATGATGTCAAGACTCAAAGCCTTGAACAATAAGTAACTCATTATATCTTAAGATTCAGATACAGGGGGGAACCCTCTCGATTACTTGGCGATAGCTTTCTCGGCTTCAAGTTTATCTAGATGCTTTTTCAGATCCACCAGGGTCGCTATACGTTTGAGTAACTCTTCATGCCTTTTGACAACGCCACGGGTTGGCATGACAGGTCTCACAGGTAGTTCAAGCTCCTGCAAAAATGCCACCACTTTGTTTTGGAGAGCTGGCTTGTAAGTAGAGATCTTGGATGATCGTAGATATACTCCAGGGGGCAATTTATCACCATGAGCGACCACTCCCAAAGCATCTCTTTCTTCAGAGTTGAAGTTTTTAAGGAGATGCTCGGCGTACACACTTTCGGCCTTTCGCTTCATCGCTGTTTGTATTTCTTGCTTCTGTTTCTTGGTTTTCCGAGGTGAACCAATCTCATGACTATCCTGTCTCTTATCTTGCATTTGCTGCAACTGTTGTCGTTGTTGTGCGAACTGCTGCTGCTGTTTCATCCAAGGATTCTCTGGGACGACAGCGTTGTGCTTTCTCTTCTTTGACTTGTCCGAAAGTAGGCTACCATAGAGTTGAGAAATACCCTGTGAAGACATATATTGAGATACCGATTGATCGGAATTTGGCGAGTCGAGTAGCCGCAGTAGCGACTCTCTTTCACTCAAAGTTTTCTTGGCTGCCATTTCAAATTTGCGTGACTCTATGATAAGGGCCTCTTCTTCAGCGATCTCCGCAGCCGATCTGGCAAGCAGTCTTTGTAGGTAATTCTTTCTCTCAATTTCTTTCTGCCTTGGATAGTTAAGGTTCTCTAGCATAGGATCATCGGGCGACTTGGCCTGGAAGTACCTCCTACATATCTCGTAGAACATCTCCTTTAGATCTTCCAACGTTCTGGGTTCAGCAAAGGAGTACCTGTCGTGAATAACAAACCACTTCATATCGTATCGCCTACAAAGTTCGAACAGATACTCAACTTCATCAAATTTCCACGATTCCTCTGCGGCTTCAGCACTCTCGTTTGCATTAACTTGCTTCTTCTCGTCGCTTTCAGTCATAAAAGATTCGTAGTCTTCTTTACTGAACTTGGGGATGGTCAAATGAACATTCAACTTGGAATACTGAGACTCCTGGGGCTCGGTACCAATGGATTCCTTCGTGCCTTTGACCCAATGATGAAGTGTCACTGTTGAGTTTGCTTTGAACGGTGAGCTCGTCCATGGGGAAGGTTTTGTGATAGCCGTGAGTTTTTCTTTGAATTTGCTGCTTGGTTGTATTACTACTGGAGGTTGATTCTCACCTAACAAGCTGTAAAGTTCTCTTTGCATACCAGTAACTTGGGGTTTATTGCTACGATTGGCTGTCGTCCCGCTGCTTGAAGCGGCCGGTGTAGGTGAGGAAGTGCTTCCTGGACTCTTGGACCTCTGCTGGATGTTCAATACATCGAATATATCGGAAGAGGACATCGAACCTCAGTCTGCTTTCACTTGCTGATCTTTTTGTATTTTGATAAGATTGATCATGAAGTTAGTGAAATTTCAATAGGGCGAAATATAAGATGTGCAACAGAAGCTACCTCATGAAGAGACCACGAATGCAACCAATTGAGTTGTTCAGACATCTTAAAAATGGCTTCAAGGAGAACTAAGATCCGCATTCCAAACCGGCTAGGCTTTTTCGAGGAGAACACGGAGAGTTTGCTAGATACATTTGGCCAAGCGATCGATCAAATCTGCTCAAAGAATAGCACTTCTCTTTCATTCGAATACATATACAGACTAGTGTACACTCTGACACTTCGAAAGAAAGGTTCTGAGACTTATAAGAGGTTGGAGCTCCAGTTGAGTAAGGCACTGAAGTATCAAAGAGAGATACTTGATGATTATGAAGGCATCGCACTTTTGGACCATTTACTTGACGTGTGGCAGGACCAATGCTTGCAATACAAACTGCTAAGTGAGGTTATGATCTATATGGAAAAAGTGTATTGTAAGCAGGAGATGAAGCCGGAGACGTATGACTTTGCAGTTGATCTCTTCAAGGAAAGAGTTGTCATACCCTTGACCAAGAAAATCGATGAAGCTATGATCCAGCAGATCAATAATATTCGTCGGAAGCAGCTGATTGAGGAATCTGACACTGAGCTTTGTCGGAAAGTCGTAGGTTTGATGGAAACTCTAGACGATCAAAAGGACAATTACTTTATCAGCCATTTTGAACCATTACTTATGGTGGAAACTGAGGGTTACTATCAGTCTGAGCTCAAGGGGCAAGATCTCGATTCGTTGGGACGCTTAGAATTCATGAAAAGGCTCAAGTCATTTGAGAATGACCTTGATTCTAAGATCTTAAACACTGATAGCGCAGTTAAAATAAATGGCATTCTAGAGAAAGTTCTGCTGTGGAATCAAGACTTCCTCAATGATGTTCCCACTGTGGTGCGTCTGTCGATTGATACTAATAGGATAGAGCTCATGAAAGAGTTGTGCCAACTCTCGAACGACACCAATTACTGCAGCACAATCAAAGATTCCATCACAAAGTGCATACTAGACGATGCGAATGCATTATACTTTGACACAACCTCCAGAAAAAGGACGCAGGCCGCGACGAAATGGACCACAAGTCTGATTGAGCTGTATGGCAAGTACATCAAGTTTTTGAAAGATGTCGATTTCTTTCCAGAGAATTCAGATCCTGCAACTTCAGACGATATCCATCATAGTGCAAGACTTCTAAACAACACGTTTTCGGAGTTTTTGAATGAGCAAGGTAAGCAAGCAATCGACGCCCTAACTTTATACCTGGATGCGTTCCTCAAGATGACGCAACCCAAACGTGAAGTTGAGAGGATTAAAAGGGATCTTGAGGCATGCGTCAAGCTTCTCAAACTTCTGTCAGAGAAGGATCTTTTTGTGAGTGCATATAAACAGCAAATGTCACGGAGATTGCTGCAACATAGGTCCATGGTCGAAGTTGAAAGATGGATGGTGAAGCGCATCAAAGATGAGATGGGAGTTTTCTTCACTACTAAACTAGATGGTATGTTGAGGGACATGAGCACTTCGAGTGAAATCTCT
The DNA here is from genome assembly GCA_003708055.3 of Torulaspora maleeae. Lineage (NCBI taxonomy): Eukaryota > Fungi > Ascomycota > Saccharomycetes > Saccharomycetales > Saccharomycetaceae > Torulaspora > Torulaspora maleeae. The sequence goes on along the minus strand of PPNA03000001.1, from coordinate 501,257 downwards.
CGAGCTTTTAGGAACAGTGTGGAGGAAGAGCGCTGGCCCGAAGCACTCGATTTCAGGCCACAGATCCTGACAATGACTTCATGGCCTTTCCAGGCCCCCACGGCTTCCGAAAATGATATAATTCTACCGACTCACCTGGAGCAACTAAAACTGGACTTTGAATCCTTTTATATCAAGAAATACAATGAAAGAACTTTACAATGGGCTCATAATCTTGGCTATATCGAATTAGGCTTTCAATTTAATGAGTCATACCACGAAATCAGCATGCCAATTCCAGCTGCCATTATCTGTCTCTTATTCGAAAAGTACGATCAGCTTACGATGGAGATGATCGAAGAACACACAAAAATACCGGAGCAAGAGTTGCAAAAACATCTCATGTCTCTTACAATCGCACCAAAGTCGCGTGTACTGAGGAAAAAACCGTTGTCTAGGAATATTTCTCCCAATGACAGATTCACCATCAATTACCAATTTTCAGCACCTACGAAGAAGGTGAAAGTTCAGCCAGTTTCAACCATAATTCCGGCCTCAAGATCTGATTCCAACGTCGATCTCGTTCAGGATTCTTTGAAACGTGAGAGACTGAGTGAGACCAATGCCGCCGTTGTACGGATCATGAAATCTCATCGTCGTCTCTCCCACAGTGAACTTTCAGACCTGGTTACGGACGAAGTCAAGAAGCGCTTTCCTATGAATAGTTCGCTCCTAAAGAAGAGTATCAACTATCTGCTGGAGAAGGAATATGTTCAAAGGGATCCCGAGGATCTGTCTATTTATCACTATATAACCTAGATAGACATTATCTAGTACGCAATGGAGAACTAACTGGACTGTTTTGTCTTGAGAAGTTTCTTCAAATCATTCGCCATTTTGGCAACCCCATGCGTGTCTTTCCCACATAAGAGACACTTGGAGTCCTTTCGTACACGTTTGGTGAAACAGCCACTACAAAAGTAATGTCCACATGTGGTGAGGACCGGAGATTTGTATTCGTTACCACATATCGCACATTTGGGTGGTACTTCGGATAGATCCACAGATTTCCCAGCTTGCTCGGTGTCTTCACTGGAGTCTATTTTCCATTCCTGGTTCAACTGCCAACCGCCTCGGAAACTATCTCTTGAATGCAAGAACTTACAACTATCACCGTACCCGCAGTAACCTGTCTGCTGATAATCCTTGCATATATCCGGCTGGTAATCCATCAGCAAAGTCGTTCTTACGTGGGATGGCTGGCCTATTGGCTTAGAACCCGTGCTATCTGAATTTTTCAGTTCCGCTGTGAGCCTATCCACCTTCGTTGCATCGTCATTGACAGATAAGGTGAACTTTCTCTCATCCTTATCATCTTCTTCACTCCGTAACTCATTTTTATCAGGTTTATTGATGATTGATCTTATCTTACTAATGTTTTCCACCTTTGGAGCTTCTGGTCGTGTCTTCAACGGCACCTCGTCGGTTTCACTTCGTTCATTTTCCAGTCTTATTCTTTTCCTCCTCTTGGTGTCACCACCAGCTATCCTCTTCTTGAACATGAAGCGCCGATTGCCCTTTATATAGGTTTCTCTCTTGCAGAGTGGTTTTGTTGAGTCAAGTTTCCTTAATTTCAACATCTTGATTCTCAACCGACCCCAAGGAGAAAACTTCATCAGCAAAGGCATCAATAGAGAATCTGGAGAGCTCTTCCTGAGTTGTTTCTTGGCCAGTACAGTACACAAGTTTGATATTTGGTCTTTGAAACTGTGAAAGGCGCCGATTCTGGCATAGGTGGATCAAGACTTGAATGCAATGAGCGAAGCTAACTCGAAGGAACGGGAGACAAGGGCACAGTTCGTCGATCAACCACCTACTAGGATTGGTGGTGACACTACGAAGGTGATTAGAAGTGCTTTGAAGAAGCGGAATGTTGATGTGCCAGAGAGAAGATACTCCGATGAGACGCAAAATGTGACACCAGTGGTGTCATCGCCCTTACTAACCTCGACACCACCTACCATATCTAAGGCCATGGTGAACCTGTATCCCAATCTTATTGTAGCAGATCGGTTTTTAACCGTGGTGACGTGGACTGGCGATGATGTCTGGCCTAGCATACTTACGGTGATGATCTACACAATGGTGGTGTCATATTTCGAGAAAATTGCCAGATATTTTGGTCATCTAGTGGTGGTAGCCGTACTTTGGGGCTACTCTTTGTTGGATACGCATGTGGAGGAGACTTTAAACGCACAGCCTACGCTCGATGACATTGTGCACACCATGAACCGTGTTATTACAAAGGCAGATATTTTGCTTGCGCCAGTGACTATTCTAAGTGCACAGGACATAAGGAAACTACTCTTTACTACGGCTTTTCTCTCTCCAATCTATGTTCTGATAACACTCTTCATAATGCCACCTCGGAAAGTGCTACTAGTCGTTGGGATTTACTTTTTAACGTTCCATTCGCCATGGTCTATCATCACGAGGCGGCTGCTTTGGAGATTTAAACTGGTCAGACTATTAGTGTTCTACGTCACTGGGCTTGATCTAGGCGGGGTTAATAAGAATCAAGGAATCTTTGCAGCTGTGCATAAGCAGGTGAAAAAACTCTCCAACGTTAATGAAGGCTCCACTGCTGATGATGGCAAGCCCATCAAGTTTACCTACGTTCTTTACGAAAATCAGCGTCGTTGGTTGGGGATTGGTTGGACTTCAAGCATGTTAAGCTATGAAAGAGCTTCCTGGACTGATGAGTTCTTGAATGAAGCACCTCCACCTGAGAACTTCCATTTGCCAGAAGAAAATTCGGGCATGATGTGGAAATGGGTAGATAAGACGTGGAGACTGGATATGACCAACGATGGAGCTATCCAGCTGTCAAGCACCAGACCAAAGACCACAGCATCACCCAGCGCTGATGACGGGTTCATTTACTATGATAATACATGGAAGAAGCCCTCGACGGAGGACTCGTTCTCCAAATACACAAGAAGAAGAAGATGGATAAGGACCGCCGAGCTGATGAAGACTAGTGAGTTCGGCCTGGTGGAACCCGAGATAACGGTAGAGACCGCCAAGACATCGGACTTCTCATTGCATCCCACTGATGGTACTCAAAAAGTCAACACTAGTGATAAGCGTAAAAATGGTAAAGAGTCGCTCAAGGTAAATCATCAGGATGCAAATGGAACTGTCGATATCCAACGAAGAGTTTCGTTCAGCGACATCGACAATGTCCACATAATCCCACCAGACGAAGAATTCGATGAGCCTCCCACCGAGTCCACAAAGGAAAACCACAACGAAGTGCCCGTCACAAATGGTTCCCTCGATAAGAAGCTCATATAAACCTCCATCACTATAATGACATGTGTAATACCATTTTTCCTTTATTTCTCTTGTCTCCCCCCAGGTGCATCGCGGATCTTAAAACAAAAACATGCATTTACTCTCAGATTAATATATTATATATTATAGACCGAAGGGGCTTACAATCTGTTGACTTTCAAAGTTGGTGGCATGGATTGGATCAATTTCTTAGCCTTACCAGCGTCGTTGACAACTAGAGTGTATAGGTTTCTGGAACCTCTAACCTTGAACTTGGTTTGTCTGAAAGACTTACCAGCCTTGTTGACCTTCTTGTTGATCTTGACAGTGGCGGTTTTAACGTCAGCTCTTCTGGTCAATTCCAAAAATTGCTTGATATCAGTGATTTCTCTAGCCATTGTTCCTGGTTTTGCTGCCTTTCCTTACCTATTAAAAGCCAAACAGTCCCTCAAATTAAAGCTTATAATGCAATAGGCCCTATAGATTATACGCTTCGCTTACCACCTAGCCTGGCAAATTTCACGTTTCAAGCCATCGCCGATTCTCTGCGTCGCTTCGTTCAGGCGCGCTCGAAAAACTTGAAAATGAAAAAAAACGTTGTGTGTTGGTGGTGTCTAGATGTACTGCTAGTGAGGAGCAGTCAAACGATGTCTTCCATCTCGATCTCTTCTTCACCTTCACCGTCTTCGCGGTCGTCGTAGCCATAGCCCGAGCCGTCGCCGTTGCCGTTTTGGTCGTCGGCAAGCTCTCCCAGAGTGGCTTTTCTCTCCTCCTCCTTCAATCTCTTGTACTCCGGTCTCAGCGTGTACTTGAAGGCGTAAGGACCCTTCTTGACCAAAGTAGCGACTTTGTCGAGACAGTCCTTGAGATGCGCCTCAGGTTGTCTTGTTCTCTCCTTAAGACCTTTAAGGGACCAGTAGTCGTACTCGTCGAACAGCTTGAAGAGATAGTCCAGAATCTCCTTCTTGGGCATACGGATGTACTTGGTGTTGCTCTTGGCCTTTTCACGCCCCACCTTCAAGAAATTGGAGGTGTCTGATCTCATCGACATACCGGTGTGACTCATCGTGACACCCACAGTCTGTTCCAGAGTGGTGATTCTCTCCTTGTTGTAGTTTTTGACTATGTTACGTCTTTGCTCGACAATCTTGTGGTAGTTGGGGTCATCCATCGAGGGCATCACTTGACATTCGTGGCATACGGTACCCACAATGGATGTCTTCTTGGGGATGGTCTTGACGTATGGGATGTACCGGTCTCTGCCGTCACGATCGGTCATAACTCTGTGGTTGAACTTTCTCCGGTTGTTTCTGCGCTTCAGCAGTTGTTGCTTCTTCTTCAACTCCTCCTCACGTTCCTGTTTCTTCAAATATGCCTGTCTTTGCTTCTCTGGATCGGATGCCAGCTCTTTCACCCTTTGTTGGTACTTCTTCAAATTTTGTTCAGTGAAAATATACTCGTTCTCGACAACTTTCTTGGTTAGCTCCAGATCGTATTCGTGTGGTATGGAGTCGTTGTCGTTTTCGTTAAGAACCAGCTTAATCTTGCTTCCATCCTTATTAATCCTGATCTTACCCAGTTCTTGGCCATGGATGTTGTTACGATCTCTCCATTTCTCTGCAAGAAACATTGGCAAACGAACCAGCCAGACCTGCCTGTTGCTGCGTGAAAGATCCAGGTCCAGCGACTCTTCGTAAACCTTGTTCTCGTTGTTTTCAATATCGTTACCGTCGAACACTTCCTCCTCCTGCGAAAGGTACTCGTCACCGGAATCGTTCCCTGAAGCAGCGTTTACAGTTGTTGCATTATTCTCTTTCTGGGACATCGCGCAAGAGCTCCTAGAGGGTTCAACTTGCTTTGTCTTGTTCTCTGTCGACTTTCGTTAAGTAGTCATCTAGTTCGTTTACTTTGTAAGCTTTATTCAAAAGTCAATGTTGCACGAACACACAAGCTGAAGAGAAGAAAGAGCACCACTCTTTCATCAATCGAATGAGCTTTGAACTTTCGGATCTTTTGCAGCATGAGATAGCCAAAAAGAAGAAGGAACTACAAACCTCGCTGGTAGAAGAGTCGCCTGCAGAAATGCCTCCAGATGAGACGAACGAGGAGCAAGTCATCGAGAAGAAAGAACCGCAGGAAAGCACGTACCAAGCACCAGATGCGAAATCCACCGTTAAAGGACAGATCGAAAGGCTAGAGAGTCGACCGGAGAGGGTCGAGGCGATACTGGCTACAGATTCGCAGATTTCCGGAGAAATAGACCCCAAAGACATTGGAGACGACACCAAGTTAAAGGGCCTATCTCTACAGTGCAATCTGTTCATTCACGACCTGCTGTCTCAGTGGAATGAGCACTCCGAGGAGTATCACCCCGAGCTGCTTGTCGAGACCAAGAGATCCCTGTTTCCTCTGTTAGTCAAGCTACGTCGCGCGACATTGGCAAACGATCTGGTCATATCGCTTGCCACAGTCCTGTTCCATCTACAACAGCCCGGCCAGAACAACCTGGCCATTGAGTCGTACATGAAGTTGAGTATCGGGAACGTCGCGTGGCCGATCGGTGTGACCAACGTTGGTATCCACGCCCGTAGCGCACACTCCCGGATCCAGGGTGTAGATGGCCAGGTGGCCAACGTAATGCTCGACGAGAAGACAAGACTGTGGATCACCAGCATCAAGAGACTCATCACCTTCCATGAATGGTTGTCCAGTACGTGAGAAATGACCATGATTCGCGCTATTTAGCATTGTTCCCAGGCCTATTATTAAAGACAGCCCATCAGTCAGATCAAAGTTCCCGGATCAGCACCAGCGATCGATGTCAGGCCTTGTCAGTGGTTGGATAACCTCGTTGGGCGAGGGGTTTTTAGAGGACAAAGCAAACGAATTTGCAGAGGAGCATTTCCAGCCGGTAAAGGACCCTTTCTATGAGAAGCTACCAAATGGTAAAGAGGTGCGTCGTAGGTTGCCAGATGTGTGCTCAAAACAAGACAGCAAGGTTTGGAAAAGCCTGCAGAACAAGGCGTGGACACACGACCGGAGTATGCTTGGCTGTTGCTGCTGGACCGAGTGCATCGGATGGGCACCGGTGATGGCGATCATCCCCGTGATTGGGCCCGCTTTGATGTACTGGGTCCATGGGAAACTGATCAACTACGCGGACAAGCATTACCATCTACCGGCGGACCTGTTGGTGAAACTACACGGGAATATCGGCATCGATCTGGCCATCAGTCTTATTCCGATTCTCGGTGTCCTGTTTGCGTGGCTACACGCCAGTTCCACCCGGAACTGTGCAATGATATACAATTTCGTCAGCAAGAGGGCCTACGAGAAGGCCGACATGGAGAAGCGCATGGCGATGCAACAGGCGGCCGCGCAGCAGCAACGCCAGCGTCCGCAACCGCAACCTCGCTACAACGCACCACCACAACGCGCACAACAACAGCAGCAATGGCAACATCCTCAATACCAGCAGCCACCTCGACAGCAGCAGATGATGGCTCCACCACCGGTTTACCAACCTGCTCCTCATACTGCACGTGCACAGAGACCCTACATATGAAAAGTACATACCAAGACCTCTTAAGATCTCTCCCAGTACAAAAGGCAGGAGGGCGCGATGACTGCAGCTCAGCTAAGAGACGATCTAGTGTGGATCGACGGTTGCTTTGATTTCACACACCACGGCCACGCCGGTGCCATCTTGCAAGCTCGCCAGACCATCAAGAGTCCCAACGGTGTCCTGTACTGCGGAGTCCACAACGACAAGGACATAGCGTTCAATAAGGGCTCGCTGCCCGTAATGAACTCCCGCGAGCGCTACGAGCACACCAGAGCTAACCGCTGGTGCGGGCAGGTCGTCGAAGACGCACCCTACGTCACGCAGCCGGACTGGCTGGACCGGTATGGCTGCCGGTACGTAGTCCATGGCGACGACATCACGCTGGCCGCAGATGGCCAGGATTGCTACCAGGTGATGAAGGATCTCGGCCGTTTCAAAGTGGTCAAGAGAACCGCCGGCGTGAGCACCACCGAGATCATCCATAGGATCCTGACCGGCACGGGTAAGGGATCCCGAGAGATGCCCTCCACAGGCGAGCTCGAACTGTACAGCACGGGCCCAGAAGGGTTCGGCAAGCACTGTTTTGTGTTTGTAGACGACCTTGCCCACGCGGTCGTGCAAGGTGGCTACGCTTTCGACCCGCAAGACTGCAAGTTCGTGAAGGGCCAGTTCGACCTCTTCCACATGGGACAGATCGAGCAATTGTCCCGGATCAAGGCCGCGGCACCCTGCCAGGCCCCAGTGATCGCCATCATCGACACCCGCGACGACTGCATAATGAGTCTCAAGGAAAGGGCGCTCAGCGTGCTGAGCTGCAAGCACGTCGACGGGATCGTCATGCTCACTGGCGCCCAGCCCGGTCCGCCAGCCAACTACGAGCTGGACGACCGCTCACTCACGGTAGACAGCGAGTTCGAGTATCTGAACCGCGACGTTATAGTCCGCCGGATCCTAGACCAGCGGCAGATCTACATGGACCGCAACGCGCGGAAGGGCATGCCCATCGAGTCGTAAAGTGATAGAGTCGTTAAAGATATACTAGATCCGGTACGTAAGAACTGGTCGTTAAATGTATGTATATGCAGAGAAAAATGGTCCCCAGGCGGCTATGGTCAGACCTGGTAATGCTGGATGTCTTCGAACTTGCGTTCGTTGGTTTGCGTGTTCGAGCCGCGTCTGGCTTTGTTGAACACCTGCTGGATCTCGCCCGAGTCGATGAGGTCGTTAATCTCGTCGCCAGGCTTTCCCCAGTTTCCCTTGCCGGAGCCCTGCTTCTTCACGTTGTTGGGCGCCTCGCCGAAGTTGCCGGCGTGCGTGAAGTACTTGGGGTCTGGTCTGGCCTCGTGCTCGGTCCACTTGTTGGTTCTGGTCATTCTGGTGTCTATGTATCTGAGTTATATGTTGTAGCAAAAGCAATTGCTTGGATAGCGTCTTTGGGAAAAGAGTGGTAGGAGAGACCTCAAGCGAAAACCGCAGAGCCGCCCGCCTTATATACGCTGCTTGCCGCCGATCTCACCCTCGCTGTCTCTCGCTGTCCCCGCCTCCCCCTTATCCGCCCGCTGTGGCTCGCCCCGCCCCCCCTGTTTACGACGGTGCACCGCCTAGCGGGCCCGACGCGCGTGCGGCTGACCACCGCGGTGAGTCACTCGTCGTGCGGGGCGACGGTCGTTTGCACCCTGCCGGGCGTGACTTGGTGGATATGTTCTCTGTTTTCTTCAACGATTAAGTGTCCCAGTGGCCGAGTGGTTAAGGCGATGCCCTGCTATTACTACTAGTAGCATTTAGGCATTGGGTTTTACCTGCGCAGGTTCGAATCCTGTCTGTGACGCCAATTTTTTTTACATTATTTTCCGCCCGGATAAACTAGGCGTAAATCGCTGATTTACGAGGATAATCCGATTTCTTGAAGCGTTTTTTCGTCATTCGGAAGCACTCGCGGAGCCCGACCTACAGATTACTCTTTTTAACGCAGCTCTGTCGGTTGTTGATCTCTGGAACGTTTCCTCGAGAGTGCGTGGCAGTTTAGGCAGCATTGCGGGATCGCGACGACCATGGATCCGACAAGAGCACCCGATTTCAAACCGACCTCGGCCGACGAGGAGCCGCAACCGCCTCCAGATCCCACGTCGACAATACCCAAGTCGAAGCCGATTGTGCCGTATGTGCTGGCAGACTACAACTCGTCGATCGATGCGCCGTTCAACCTGCTGAATGCGAGCAAGAAGTCCAACAGCTCGTCCAGGGAAAAATTGGGCAGTCTGGGCAAAGTGCCGTCGGCGACGAAGCTGGGTCATCGGCAAAAGGGGAGGCATTTGAAGGACCCAAACGTGGCTTTCACTGTCGGGAAACACTCGCATCGTCATCCAAACCATATACCCTGGACGACGACGGATTTCCAGCCTCTGTCGGCGGACATGTCGAACACCGAGGACGAGGGCGACGCAGACGAGGAGAAGGGCTCGTCGGATGATGTGGATAGGACTGTGAATCTGGCCTCAGCGTTGACGATAGACGATGGAGATGACGATATTGGCGGCGTGAGCATCGGAGTCTTGAAAAATCAGATCGCGGACTTGGAGGAAGTGCCACACGGGATCGTTCGTCAGGCGAGGACGCTGGAGGACTACGAGTTTCCCACTCATCGGTTGGCCAAGAGACTGCAGGATCCCAACAAGTTGCCGCTGGTCATTGTGGCGTGCGGTTCGTTTTCGCCCATCACGTATCTGCATCTGAGAATGTTTGAAATGGCCCTCGATGCGATCAGAGAACAGACAAGGTTTGAAGTCATTGCTGGCTACTACTCACCGGTGAGCGATAATTACAAGAAACAGGGTCTGGCCGCGTCAACTCATAGAGTTCGCATGTGTGAGTTGGCTTGTGAGAGAACGTCTTCGTGGCTCATGGTGGACGCTTGGGAATCTTTACAACCCACGTATACGAGAACCGCTAAGGTCCTGGATCATTTCAATCACGAAATTAATGTCAAGAGAGGAGGTGTTACTAATGTAACGGGGGAAAAGATGGGTGTCAAGATTATGCTGCTTGCAGGTGGTGATTTGATCGAATCTATGGGAGAGCCCAACGTGTGGGCTGATGCAGATCTGCACCATATCTTGGGCAACTACGGCTGTTTGATCTTGGAGAGAACCGGTTCCGATGTCAGATCTTTCCTGTTGTCACACGATATCATGTACGAGCACAGAAGAAACGTGCTGGTGATCAAACAATTAATTTACAACGATATTTCGTCCACCAAAGTTCGTTTGTTCATCAGGCGTAACATGTCGGTTCAGTACTTGTTACCAAACTCTGTCATTCGATACATTCAAGAGCACGGGTTGTACGTTAACCAAACTGAACCTGTTAAGCAGGTTATGGGGAATAAGGACTAATTGTAACGCTCATGACCTCGTATGTAACATAGTGTATTATTCTTTTCATTAACAGAAATATCGATCGAAACATTGCAAACTTGTTTCTCTATCTCCTTTCGTCTTTTGTTTGGTTCACTTTTATCGTTTTGCTGGGGAAACAACCAATCTGGCACAGCGACAGAGAAATTAAAACTGTCATCAAGTAATTCTCATAAATAAAAGCAGTCTAGAGAGGTTACACAGCATAGTTTTGACATAAAAAATAGCCAAAGCATATAATACCATAAAATTAAAAAAACAATGGTTGAAGAAAAGCCCACTGATATCAAGATTCACCGATCCCTTACATATTTGGAATACAGCGAGTTACCTCTGAAGCTCCAGGATGAATACTTGGATTGGTGTCAGGCTCAATTCGAGCTGGAAAGAGCAAGAATTATATTCGAGCGTCAAGGCGGGTTAAAGGGCTCTGCCAGAAGAAAGGCAGAACAGGAGGTTGATTGGTTTAAAAGAACGACGACTTGGTCATATCTACATGCCTACATACCGACGAAGAGGCGTAACGTCCTCCTTAACCCCCAAGAAATGTTCAGTGAAGCTGGCACTTATTAAATATTTCATCTCAGACAGACAACCGTACTCACTTTTCTTACACAAAACTGTGAGAATATATAACTGATATTTAATACAATGAAATAATGCAATAACTCTCGGGGTACCTTAGACTCTTGCAGAGGATCACAGAGAGCTAAATGGGTCCAATAAAAGCGCTCTTGATGGTACTCCAAGTCACGTGAACACCTCCTGTCGTCTAAGATCGATGTTGAAGAGTATCTTCATCAGAGCTCATCGCGGACTCAAGCCTGCTTCCCTCTGTGAACTTGGGTTTATCGGGTACTCATGGTATCTTCAAATGATAACTCACTTTCATGGAAGGACACTGTAAGTGTGCTGTCAGTTCTGGTCGCCTGCTATTCGACTTATAAATACTTTCAGGCTCTCAAGGAATCAAAAAATCCACCGATAAAGGAAGGTGTGGAGGAACTGATTGGCAACACTCCGTTACTTTTGGTAAAATCACTCTCCAAGGCCACTGGTTGCAAGATTTATGCCAAGTTGGAGTTATGCAATCCCGCCGGCAGCGCAAAGGACAGGGTCGCATACAATGTAATCAAGTTGGCCGAACAAAAGGGTCAGCTTGTCAGGGGTGAACCCGGATGGGTATTTGAAGGTACCAGTGGCTCCACAGGTATATCAATCGCAATGCTATGCAATGCTTTAGGTTATAAAGCTCACATATCATTACCGGATGATACCTCTAACGAGAAGCTTGCTCTACTAGAGAGTCTAGGTGCCGTGGTCAATAAAGTTAAACCAGCCAGTATTGTTGATCCGAACCAATATGTCAATGCAGCCAAGAAAGCCTGTGAATCGGCTGTGCAATCAGGACAGCGGGGTGTATTTGCTGATCAGTTCGAGAACGAGGCAAATTGGAAGATCCATTATGGAACAACAGGACCCGAGATCTACGGACAGACACATGGAAAATTGGATGTTTTCATAGCCGGTTGTGGAACTGGTGGGACAATAACAGGTGTATCAAAGTACTTGAAAGAAAAGATGAAGGTGAAGCCACACGTTGTGCTTGCTGATCCTCAAGGCTCAGGCTTTTACAACAGAATAAACTATGGAGTCATGTACGATACAGTTGAGAAGGAAGGAACCAGAAGACGACACCAGGTGGACACCATCGTGGAAGGTATAGGTCTGAACAGAATTACCAGAAACTTTGAACTAGGTGAGTCCTATATCGATGAAAGCGTCCGTGTCACAGACGAGCAAGCACTCAAGATGGCCAAGTTTTTAATGGTGAATGATGGGATCTTCGCCGGGAGTAGCACAGCTATCAACGCTGTTGCTGCCGTCAAGATGGCCGAGAGGTTACAACCAGACTCGACAATTGTTGTTATCGCATGTGATGCGGGTTCAAGACATCTAAGTAAATTTTGGAAGGAGGCTAAAGGGATAGACTCCAATGTGACTCTCGAACAGGTAATGGAATAATTTGTAGCATTATGTATGTCTTTAAAATTGACAATTCCGCACTGTCAAAACTACGCACACTTTTCCGAAGCCATCTTACGAAAAACCAGCCGTGGCCAAGCAAGAACAAAGGTCAGATTGAAAGGTTGACAGTGACTTGCTGCGCAACAATATGAGTGATATCGTCTACGTTTCACCTGAGCTATATCTCCAGTCCAAGAAATGGTGGAAAAGTAGTTCTCTAAAGCCGGGATTCATGCCAATATTACGCGCCGATGTACCGAAATTCCAGCAGTCATTGAAGGACTTAGCGAAGCCAAGTGAGACGCAAATATCAGCTGGAAAGAACATTGATGGTTCCGAAGTATCGGCCACAAATCTCGCCACCAACTCAACAGTGTCTAGAGATAGATCATCCACATCTGAAGGAGCATATCAGAGTTTGAAGCAATTCTTTCCAATTGGACTACAGCAACAGCTTCATACGCTATCCCTGCAAGGAGTACCGAACAAGTTTTCTAATGATAGCCTAGCACAGTTCCTTCGCGAGATAATGATGAAAATTGTGAACTGGCAAGGCATTGAAGGGGCTGCAAAGGTAGAGAGTTGGACTAACGTGCGATTTTTCGACCTGCAAACTCAGGACGTGTACTTAAGACTGGGTAAAATAGATGACACAGTGTACACACAGATTTGCAAATCTTTTGATCTTCTGTTTCCTCTGCTAAGCGATGGGTCAGGGAAATACGCTATCGAATTTCACATCGACTCGAATACAAGACGATTTGTGGAAGAAAACGGGCAAACGGCAAAGCAGGAGGGTTTAGAGGAGATTAGAAATGAGATAATCAAGTTTTTAGCCGCTTTAGAGAGTTCTAGCGAGAGCCATGAAAATACTGATGAAAGTTTCTTGGATCAGTCGACAGATTATCAGGTGGATTTGAACACTTTGAGTGACCTCCCCTCTGAATACTTAACACAACTGTGCAAAGACATAGTTGATTTCAGGACCAGGGTGGTCAGCATCGAGAAGGAGAAAAGAGTACGTGATTCCTACGAGGAAAATAAACGAAGAAGGCATCAAATGATGAGAATATTTGATCAAATTAGGAAAAGTAAGACTGACGTCTTGGGTCCAGAAGAAGCCGAGAGCGACGAGAGCGATGACGAACAAGCTGACGAGGGTGAGAGTAACGAAGACGACCTTCAGATCGAGAAAGAGCGACAGGAACATATCAAGCAGGCAACAGATTTGAGATATGAGGAAGCACTTCGGAAGCTGAAGCAAGAGATAGAGCCACGATTGACTGAGCTACAGAAAGAGATTGCCAGACAACAGAACTATGAGCAAACGCTGATGGAAGAAAGACCACTCCACTTGAAAGAACTACTGCATCAGGCTGAGGACCCATACTACGACCATCATAGATCTTTTAAACTGTCCGAGGCGGAAAAAGATGCCGCAGATCGGGAGAAATATGGCTCACAAGAACCGGGAGAGATTGTACCTGTCTCTGAAACTGAGACCCAAGCCGAGTCTGATACCCAAAAAATCACTGAACCACCCTCGGAGCAGGTCAAGATCAAATTTGCCTTCAAAAAGGCCATCGACAAGTCAGTCGCTCGCGAAGAACCCGCTCCGGAGTCACCCACACAGCCCATGCAAGAGTCCATCATACCCGACTCGCTACCGTTTCAAGACGAAGAGCTGGCATCTCACCTCGAAAAACTCAAGGAAAGCCGTGTCGTGGACGAACTGGTCAAAGAATACCTTGGCGTCTACGAAGACGAGTTGGTTCAATACATTTTCGACAACATTCGCGAGAACAAGAACAAACAAATCCTGCTTGAAGAGCTCAAGGAGATGTTCGATGACGATGCTACCACCATTGTCGATGCGATATGGTCCAGCAGCAACTGGGAATGATATCACCAGCTCAAACTTTCTGAAACACCCTCAAGTTGCTATTACTACTGAAACACCACGTGACCTCGAATTCCGTATCTTATAACCCAATTAGGATTGACCGGAACCCCGAATCGGGAAGGTGCACGAAACTTTATTTGGGCACATTTCCCAATCGGGCGACTGAATCGAGCCATGCACATCGTTTCATAAATTCCAAGCCCCAAGAATTTGACATAAAGCGCCATATGAGAAGCCTGTAGTGGATCCAACACCTGCGTGTCGATGGGTTACCGCAAGAAGCTTGAGAGATCTCCCATAAGAAAGTGTGTTTTCTTCAAGTGTGTTTTCTTCGTGGTGGGGTTATCTGAGAAAAGTACGCTGCACTTTTATTTAACCTGAAGCGTCCCGTTCACTTTTCATTTGGTAGCACTGCTTCAAGAGAGCGATAGGTTTTTCTGCTAGTTCGACAAGTTCATACTGGTGTGAGAAAGTCAGAGAGGTTCAAGTTTCAAAAGACGACTCTGGATTTCCCGGCACGTTGTACTACCAGTTTGGAGGTGTTCTAAAAGATTAACCCGCCTGTTCACAAGTGTTAGAGATTTGTTATCTCGCGTGTCTCACGTTAAAAGACTACGATATCCCAGCCTATACCAACTATATTATTCATTCCTTTCGCTGACATTTCGGAGATAAATTGATATCTTTTTCTTTCGCTTTCAATAACAAGAGTCATGATTTTTCTCAGTGATCTCTTACAATTGGCCCTGCTGGCTCAGTTTTCTCAAGCGGCCTTCATTGACTTGAACAATGGTAACGCTTCGAGTATAGCTACTACGTCAAAGAGCAGCACGCATGAGGTTGCTGTATCATCCAGTACTACTGCATTTGTCGTGCCTTCATCTTCTTCGTTGACTTACAGTTCTGAGGAGGCAGATACGACAAGTGCCACAGGTGGCTCCTCCTCGAGATACTGGCCGTGGTGGTCAAAGACCTCGTCTACAGCTTCGGCTGTGACGATAAGTGCGTCATCTTCATCATTACACTCCAGTTACCAATGGGACTCAAGTAGCTCGACAAGTTCGTTGTTTGTTGTTCATTCTGGAGAATCAAGTACTAGGGAATCTAGCAAAGAGAGTACGGAGTCAAGTTCTTCTACTTATCGGGTGTCTTTACCATCCTTCTCTGGCGCGGCAAATTTCGAGTCTACCACACAGAGTAGATCCATTTCTTCAACGTCAACGAGTAAAGACTCTGCAACCACCTCTGAAACACAGATGTGGGTTGCTTCTTCAACGGGCCCTTCGCGGTCAGGTACATGGACAGTGAGCTCCCCATCTGTGAGTTCGCAAATCTGGACTCCCTCGACCAGTTCAACCTCTTCAACAACATGGACTATCTTTGGTGAACAATCACAATCGTGGTCTTCGCCATCGAGTTCTGCTTCGGAGACCAACACCATTTCATCGGAATCCTCTAAATCACTGGTTGAACCATCATCGACATCATTATCATTATCCTTTGCCCAGAGCTCGGCAAATTCCTTGACTTTGCAGACCTCGGTCGGGTCATCCACTTCATCCAAGATTCTGCAAGAATCTACTACTTCCCCAACATTTACTTCATCTACGGCTTCGGGCTTGACGGCAATCTCGTTTCCACCTACCAGCTCTTCGACTTCTTCAGTGTTGGCGGCTTCATCCGTCTCTACTGTTCCGGGTGTTGTTTCGTCAGCTTCGGCGGTTTCGTCATCTTCGTCAGCTTCTGAAATTGTTTCTTCATCACTGTCACAATTGTCGTCGACCTCAAGTTTGGTTTCTGAATCAGCTGACTTGTCATCAACCGTTGACTCTTCAATCGTCTGGTCACCCTCATCCTCCGAGTCTAGCACATCAGAAACCTTGGATCCATCCTCCGAGTCGAGCACGACAGAAACGGTGGTTCCATCATCTGAGTCGAGCACATTAGAGACCTTGGTCCCAACTTCCACTGATCTGACTTCTACCACTCCATCTTCGTCGTTGATAAGTCAAAGTCCATCATCAACCTTCAGCAGTGTTATGAGCCCACTATCATCTTTGGTTATCAATTCTGAGTCGGTCACAAGTTCTCCATACTCTTCGCTAGAGTCATTCGTGGTGAGTTCATCAACTATTTCTGAGCCTACCACTCCAACCTACTCTTCTCAAACAACGCCAAGCGCGCCATTTTCTG
Source organism: Torulaspora maleeae (assembly GCA_003708055.3). NCBI lineage: Eukaryota > Fungi > Ascomycota > Saccharomycetes > Saccharomycetales > Saccharomycetaceae > Torulaspora > Torulaspora maleeae. Next base: position 484,840 of record PPNA03000001.1, on the reverse strand, counting down.
TGCCAGGAGCCCCCTCTTCATCTATATCACAATCTTCTTTGTCTACAGCAGTTCCAATCCCAGTGAGTTCTGTGGTCCCAACGAGTTCCTCCTTCCTAGGTTCATCTTCAGATAACAATGTGCCACCAACTTCTTCGGTCCTTTCCTCTGAGAGTTATGTGTCATCAACTACTTCTTTGGCCCCACTCTCTTCTTCAATGACTTCTGTCGTTTCAGCAAGTTTGTCACAACCGGCCTCCTCTGTTGATAGCCCTTCGCTTTCATCATTGCCAGTCTCCTCTTCAATGACTCCTGTTGCACCTGCTTCTTCGCTTCTCGTTTCCTCAAAAGAGAGTTACGAGGGTCCAACAAGTTCAGCCTCCTCTGAGTCGTCTTCAGTGGCTATAAGCTCACCCTCCATCCCACCTACTCCCAGCTCAACATCACAACTATCCTCTTCGACTGCCCCTTCATCAACAGAATCGACGGAGTTGAATACATCTAGCACGTTGTCAAGCAGTTTTTCAACACTGTCGTCAACACCATCATCCACCGAAATGGCAACCTATTCTTCTCCAAAATCAATCATAGAGGTTCCAACGAGTGACTCCACGACTTCTGAGACGACATCTTCAATCTCACCAGCGACCATAGAGGTTTCAGCAAGTGACTCCACTACTTCTGCAACAACCTCACTCACCTCTTCCTCCCAATGGGCAAGCTCAGAGATAACGATTCCGTCCTCTATCCCAAGTGTCATTGTCAGCAGTCAGAGCTCGACTGAGAGCTATTTCTCCGAGCAATCGTTCACTACAAGTGAAAGTTCGCAATCTTACTCTTCAGCTGAGTCGTCAACTTCTGCCTCTGAGATTACGCCCGTGACGCAATGGCCAGGACCTTCTTCTAGCCCCTCTTCAACCTTCACTCCTCAACCAATTGCTCCAGGTACCTCCAGCTCAGCTTCTCCGATCCCCATCCCATCTTCATCCTCTTTGAATTCCTTTCCTAGTTCGTCTTCTTCTGGTGACAAATGGTGGGTTCCTACCCAGATTGTGACACAAACAGCCCAACAAACAGCGACTGAAACTGCTTCTCAAGCTACTGCTACTTTACCTCAGGCCATAGCCGCAGCCACTCAAGTTGCTCAGCCTGACGGTTACTCATTAATAACCGTGGGTTTCAAAAGTGCATTGAGCTATAGTTTCGTTGTCTCCAACCCAATTTCATCTGCTCAGATATTTGCTTTCCTACCTGAAATGTTAAGGACACCGCTCGATACCCATTATAGCAATATCTCGGTTGTGCAATTAGTCCCTCTTCAGTCCAAAACCACCAACCACTTGATAACAGTTGCTGAAGTGTACTTTCCTACCTCCGAGATATCATCACTATCCAAACTTTTGTCGAATACTTCAAGTGCCATCTATACAGATAATGAAGGACCCGCAAAGTATTTGGCATATCTAGTCGATACATCGATACCTTTGACTGGCCTCATCGCCTCTAGTGCCTCTGATTCCAGTTCAGGATCTAATGGTCAAACTTCTCAAACAGGCTCGAGTGTTTCAGGCTCTTCAAACTCGGAAAGTGACTCTGGTGCTCTGGGCTCTTACTTAAAATCCAGCACTAGCAGCGGCGGTAGTGTGACTTCGAGTAAGCGCAAAATCATTGGTTTGGTGGTAGGTGTCGTTGTTGGAGGTTGTACGTACATTGCTGCCATGATTCTACTGATAAGATTCTTTGTTGTCAAGCGTCAAGCAGCCAAGATGGCTGCCAAGTATGCGGATGAACAAAGCGATAGCAGTAGTGATTCTGGCAGTGACAAGTACTCTGAAAGACAAGAAAAAGCTGCTTTTAATGATCAGGAATCAATAACGCCTTCTATGAGAATCAATAATTGGATGAACGAGAGTCATTACTATGATGTTGCAGGTCCTAACGTTAACGTGACTCAGATTGGCAAGAATGCAACAACAGCTCCAAAAATTTCAAGGCCTATCGCCTCTCAGAACTCTTTGGGATGGAATGAGGTCTGATACCAATTTCGGAAATGAGTGGTTTACAGTTCATTCAGCCCAGCTGATTTTAAACCATTCGATCTTTCTGTACCCTATGTAACATTTCATAAACAGTTTAAACGATACCCATCCACCATAACCTATATGACTCTATATGCATCCAGCATAGCCATGAGTACCTGGGTCTCGATTTAACGCACGGCGTGGAAAATAAATAAACATCTGGTCTGTTTTTTAACTCTTTAGATAATCAATGATGGACTTTGAAGTCTTCTCCGGCTCCTCCACAGTCATATTATGACCTGTGTCGAACTCACGTACAATTGCATTGGGGAATGGTTTTCTTAACAAGCTGTAGTCATCTTTGATAAACTCAGATCTCATCGCTCTCATGAAGAGCACAGACCTAGGTGTTGAGGTTCGGAAAATCCCCTCACTATTCTCCTTCCCGTACAAATTTGGCCATCTTTTGACTGTGTCCAAAAGATCTGGGAACTGCTTCAAAGGCAGGTAATAATCTATGTAGGGATCTTCAGCCAGACCATGAGATTTTTCCTGATCAAAAGCGACGTTGTTATTCTTCACCCTGTAAAACCCATTAGCAAAGTACAGCGAGGGATCTCCATTGTTGGTGATATTTGCTGGTAACGCTTTGAAATATCCAAGTAAAACCTGTTTCCAATCTGGACTACCTCTCTTGATCTTGATCTCCCTGTTAATAATTTTCATGATCAAAGCGTAATTCTGAATAACGACAGAGTCCAGTTTGGGAGTCTCGTATGGAGGTAAATCCAGAGAGATACATTTCTCGACATTTATTTGATCACAGAGAGTGCTCAAAAGACCAATTTTACCGCCAATAGAGAATCCCAGGAAATTAACAGGTCTTTCAGACCCGATATGGGTCTTGACGAAGTGAATAACATCTTTAGCATTTGTCATGAAATCATACGGAAATGCCCAAGGCGAATCCCCGTGATTTCTCAGATCAATGGAATAAACATCCATATTCAAATGGTCGGCCAATGGTCTGCTCAACGAGCGAAACATCCCCGAGGAACCAAAGATACCATGAATATTAATCAGAACTGGTCCTGAACTTGAGAGACCGGCCGATTTCGTAGGCTTTACGCATTGAAATGCCAAGTCGACAACAGCCTTGGTCGGGATTGATTTGGTCGAGAAAAGACGCTTCATTTGCTCTTTTTATAATGTTATCTTGAAACTGAACTTATTAAACCTTGTACGCCTTTAGCACCTATCGTCATACAATCACCGAGCGAACACGATAAATGAATGACAAAGGAAGACAAACCAAAAGAACAGATATCGCTATGAGACTGCTTCATTAGGGGATAAGAGAGCCGAACCAATCAGTATGTCACGACTAAGGAAGTTCGATAGGACTATCTTGAGCGGAGGAACCACCAGTGACGATGATGGGATTCCCGATCTACCGATTGACACTGAGGATCAGGAGGAACTCATACAAAGGTTTGAGGTGAACAACAATTTGCGCAACAAAAGGTATGCAAACGTGTTGTCACTGACGTATCTTTTGTTCGCGGGATTGTGTGTCATGTTAGCTAGCAAGGCACGAGGAAGAGAGAGAGCACTGTTCGTGTTGAAATCTCAGGCTATCATTTGCTCCATGATATTGGCACGCTACGAGCTTATGCATTATTACCTCATATTTGGAAAGTTCTCCATTTATATCGATAACTCGAGGATTCAGACAGTCAATATAATTCTGATTGTCTTGATAGAATGGATAGGTTTTCAAGCTGACGATGGTTGGAATCCGTTTCTTTTCCGTCAATTACCTCTTATCTTCTTTTGCATAACTAAGGCTCTGAAGAGATGGTCAAATGAAATGGAGAATGAGCTGAACCAGCTGCGCAAACTCAAGTACAAATACAAAAACGCCTAAAACCCTAGTGTTCCGGTCGTTTTGCTATCTGAAAACAAATTGGCTTTATACGACTTCGATGAGGCTTGGTCATTTGATACACTGTTGTTGCAGTCCTATCGTCTGAAATCAGTTTGGTCAAGATCGGCAGTAAGGCGGAAGAGTTACTCAATGCATAGGATATTGGGCCAATTGAGGATTCCTGAGAGAGAAACCGCTTTCTTGCTATAGCACAGAACACAAAGGGAAATCTAAACTCCAACTGTGAAATGAATAGAGACCCTAGATATTCGTTCAACTGTGGCAAAACCTGATCAATAACAAGGTGTGGTCCACAGGAGGAGTATATGTTCACATAAATGTTGAGCCGTTTGAGATAGAATATATCAGGAAGACCATTCATATGCTTCCTATTCTCTATTGGTCTTTGCAGCAGCGTAGATATCTTTTCAGAGTTCCACAACTGACATGCTAATTCCAAACGTATTTCTCTACCGCTAGTAAAATGAACTTTATAGAGCAGGTTATTCCAAAACTCTGATCCATCTCCCAGACAGAGTTTCATTTGGCGGACTATTTCCTCAGCATCGCAACCGCCTTCAACCTCTTTTGGTCGAATGGTGACCTAACTCATCACAAATGTCAGTAAGAGTTATTATGACTACTATATAACCAGCTTCATACCTCTAACGATTCAGGCTTCATTGGCGGCAAAAAAATCGAGGTCGTGTCTTCTAAATTAGCCGCCGAACAGCCATCTCCAGCTTCCACATCACCCCACCACTCTGTAACCAACTGATTAGACCTATCAGCCAGACGTACCCTGTCAAACGATAATATAGCCATCTTAGCTTGGGATCCGAGTAGTGTGAGTTCAACTGGCAAAAAACAATGGTTGCTAAGAGATTCGAACTCTTGCATCTTACGATACCTGAGAATTCCTAGGTGCGCAGTTTTGCTGCACACAAGAATCGAACCGACTCTTGAATCAGGCGCCTTAGACCGCTCGGCCAAACAACCATGTTATTTGTTGAGATTAGTGGCTAACAGAATGCTACAGACGACATAGATATGATCATGAAGATAGCATCTTGGCCTGCTTACTAAATATGAAATAAATTATCAAGAGCAAAAGAATATTAATCGCTGCTGAAAGCGGCTCAAAACACTTAGTAATCGTCACTGGGCTCCCTCAGGCCTTGGCACGTGCTGTTGCTATGTACTGCGAGACGACCCAGGCGAAAAAATCTTGAAATGCAGTGAACCTATAGCGGTGGGATAGTGCCAAGCCAAGAGTGAAGCTGGTACTTCTGTTCACATTGCGTGGCATCTGGGTGTCTAGACGTACCGTTGAAACTCTGAATCATTTATACCGTCGATTGCTAAACTCAGGAAGCAACAATTCGAAGAACCAGGAAACTTCCAGGGATGATTCATCAAATGGCACCATGGGTGCCCACCTTCATCCAGTCGACTAAGAACAACACACAGCCCTTTCTGCCATTCCAGCTGGCCACTGTCGACAAGAGAGAGCAGAAACCGCGCTGCAGGACCGTGGTTTTCCGGGATTTCCTGTTTAAGGACAAGAGAACCAACATACTGACCTTCAACACAGACATAAGGAGTGGCAAGATCGAGGAATCCTTTGGTGGGAGATTGGACGAGCCCACAGCCGTGGAGGCTTGTTTCTATTTCCCAGAGACTATGGAGCAGTACAGGTTCAGCGGGGAATGCTTCATTGTCTCTGAAAAGCATCTGAACGTTTTGCCAGAGCTGGCTCTTCATTACGACATACTGTCGCCAAGTGTGTGTGGCCACCACAAGGAAGAGCTCTACAAGTATGAGGCAGAGCTTGACGAAGAAGAGGAGGCCAGGCAGGTCAAGCCCGAGGACAGCCAGAACGGCAGACCACTGAACAGCCATCAGGAATCTACCAGCGGGAACCGCTTATTGGAACCAACCGACTTCCAACCACCCACTGTAAAAGAGTGGAACATGGAAGTGAGAAGGCAATGGTACTCCTTGTCCCGGTCGTCCAGGTCGCAATATCGTAAGCCTGAACCGGGGAAACCCGTCACCAGCGAGACTAGCAAGCAACTGGACAAGATCCAAAGAGGTGTCGATGGCGCTAACGAGAACGCCGGTCTGGACAACTTCGCCGTTGTGTGTCTATGTATCAAGCAAGTCGACTACCTGAACCTCAAAGGCGGCAGCGGTGGTGAAAGAGTGATATTCTCCAGAGCTACCGACGGGCACAACGAGAACTTGGAGTGCTGGGACGAAGAACACGTCTGCCCCTAAGCCAGCCGGAGCCGATTGATGCACATCTCATCTCACGCGCCATCCTATGACGATAAACGACGACGATAAAATGTAATGTAGAAATGATGCTTTTCGAAAAAGCGCTAGTAAATACAAAGATAATAAATACAATACCGCACCATCCTCCAAAGCCCTGTTAGGGCTCGCCAAGGCTCAAGAATCCTCGGTGTTCCAGCTCCATCGATTCGGCCACCTGTATCATCGATGTTGTTCTGGACTAGCCGAAGCCTATCGCGCGAGAAGGCGATAATGCGGGCGGATTGACAACGCGCGCGGGAACTGATCGCCCCTACAAAGTGAAGATTCAGGCATAGGATGTGTCACCGCTAGCCAGCCGGCTAACGAGTAGCATTTTGTGAATCTTGGTCAGAGAGCCTCGCTATCAGAAGCCTTGTTTGACGGCGGGATTGAAAATCACCGCTGCGTAGCCTCTTCTCCGGCAGTGGTAGGAGCCCGGGCAAAGGAAAAGGTATAAAAGAGCAAAGGGAGTTGTGTTCTTCCTAGCTACAATAACTCTTGGTTCTTTATCCAGCACAACAAGCAAATTCATATACATCAATGACTACTTCTGCCAACTACTACCCAAACGAACCAATCAAACCTGTGGTCAAGACCTCGTCTGTGCCAGGCCCAGAGTCTCAAAAGCAGCTTGCTCAGCTGGACCAGGTTTTCGACGCTAGACCTGCTTATTTTATGGCAGACTATGAGAAGTCCGAGGGAAACTACATTGCTGATGTTGATGGTAACACTTACCTAGATTTGTACGCTCAAATTGCGTCCATTGCGTTGGGTTACAACAACCCAGCCTTGATCAAGGCTGCTCAGACGCCAGAAATGGTGAGGGCTTTGGTCGACAGACCAGCTCCAGGTAACTTCCCCTCAGCTGACATGACCAAGATCTTGGCCAAGATCCTGAAGTGTGCTCCAAAGGGACAGGACCACGTTTGGTCCGGTCTTTCGGGTGCTGATGCCAACGAATTGGCTTTCAAAGCAGCTTTCATGTACTACCGTGCCAGAGAAAGAGGTTACGACACTGAATTCTCGACTGAAGAGAACGCAAGTGTTATGGAGAATGCTGCTCCTGGTTCTCCAGACCTTGCAGTGTTGTCTTTCAAGAGAGCTTTCCATGGTAGACTATTTGCTTCCGGGTCTACCACTGTCTCCAAGCCAATTCACAAGCTGGATTTCCCAGCTTTCGACTGGCCTCATGCTGAGTACCCAACTTACCAATACCCATTGGAAAAGTACGAAGAGGAAAACCACAAGGAGGATGACCGTTGTCTGCAAATTGTTGAAGAGTTGATCAAGACCTGGAAGAACCCTGTAGCTGCTTTGATCATCGAACCAATCCAGTCCGAAGGTGGTGACAACCATGCTTCCAAATACTTCTTGCAAAAATTGAGAGACATCACTTTGAAATACCACGTTGTCTACATCGTCGACGAAGTTCAAACAGGTGTCGGTGCCACTGGTAAATTATGGTGCCACGAATACGCCGACATCCAACCACCAGTTGACTTGGTTACATTCTCTAAGAAGTTCCAAAGTGCCGGTTACTTCTTCCATGACCCAAAATTCGTTCCAAACAAGCCTTACAGACAGTTCAACACCTGGTGTGGTGAACCCGCTAGAATGATCATTGCTGGTGCCATTGGCCAAGAGATCCTCGAACATGACTTGCTATCCCAAGTCAACCGTGTGGGAGACTACCTATTCCAGAAGCTGGAGGCTTTGCAATCTGAGAACCCAACCAAGTTCCAAAACTTGAGAGGGAAGAACAGAGGTACTTTCATTGCTTGGGACTTGCCAACCCCAGAAGAGAGAGATGCTCTATTGAAGACTTTGAGACTAAACGGGTGCAACGTCGGTGGTTGCTCCACCAATTCCGTCAGATTGAGACCAAGTTTGACCTTCGAGGAAAAGCATGTCGATATCTTCATCGACGCTTTGTCTAAAAGTGTCGCCAGCCTATGAGCTACCCTATCACTAATGTAAATTATTCTTTGGCTTGATGCCTACTATGTAGAAAAGAACACGAATCGTTTTGAAACGATAGCAGTTTCAGATTATTGGAGCTCGATACTCTGATAAGACTCGAAGCCGATCAGATGGAACCCAGCATTTTTTTTTTGGCAGGTTTATGAATTAGCCGCCAAGGTACATTTTTCCCTCGAGTATATAAAGAGCCGACTACCTACAAAACGAAGAAAGGTCTCCAACACTACAATCAAAAGGTGAAATACCGACAAACTAGCCTACCGATGGGCGAGATTCGGAGGACTGAGCGGAGTGTCTTTGGTAGCTTGCGCCCGCCATCCGGTCACCGAGGAACTAAGAGCGGTATTTGTGAGAACATCACTGACGACATACAAGGCATTCCGAAGTACAATGCCGATAGTACAGGGCTGAAACTGGCTCGAAATCCGAGAATACTACTGTAGTAACGTTATATTTATCTATGAGATGTGTGGGTGTTTAATGTATTATGGAAATTTGGCGCCTCGCTCTATAGAGATTGGAAAGCCTTGAAGTCCATTTCAGCCTGGTAACCGTTTACTGAAGGGAAAAGGTCTGAAAGCCCAAAGCAAGGATGTCTCAAATTGATTTTTTACTCACAGTGGGCAAATTAGATGCATCACTTGCACTTTTGACCACCGACGATCACCACGTTATCGAGTTTCCTACAGTGCTACTCCCAAACGACGTGAAAGCTGGATCAATTGTTAAGTTGTCCGTATCGCAGACGTTTGAGGAAGAGAAGAAGCAAAGAGATCTTTTCAGGGAGATTCAGGCCAAGATTCTCGAGAAATATGGTACGCATAAACCTTCACCCCCTGTGTTGAAGGTGGTGAACGTAACCCAGACGAGTTGTGTTTTGGCGTGGGATCCATTACAATTGGGGTCGGCCAGTTTGAAATCTTTGGTACTTTACAGACAAGGCGTGCGCTCTACTGTGATACCCTGTCCTTTGAAGACAAACACCACTAAAATATCGGGATTGTCAGTTGACACTGACTATGAATTTGAACTGAAACTGACTACTACCTCTGGGCAATTGTGGTCACAAAAAGTGAAAATGCATACCCACAAAATGACTGACATGTCCGGTATAACGGTTTGTCTGGGTCCCTTGGATCCACTGCTTGGGATTTCTGGAGCTCAAGTGGCTCAAAGTTTATCTCAAATTGGTGCCAGGCCAATGCAAAAGAAAGTGGCCATTGACACAACGCATTTTGTCACCAACGATGTGGAGAACGACGATGATCCAGAGCTGATCAAAGCGAAAAACAGCAATATCCCAATTGTGAGACCAGAATGGGTTAGGGCAAGTGAGATGGAAAGGAGAATAGTTGGTGTCAGAGGCTTTTACCTAGATGCTGATCAAGGAATCTTGAAAAGCTATCAATTCCCTCCTGCAACTGACGAGGCAAAGGCACTATTTGCTAAGATGAAAGCCGGAGAAACGACCGAGAACCTGAATGTCAACAAAGATCTACCTGAACCAAAGGAGCTTTCGAAAGAACCCGATGAGGGGGAAAAGACTGAAGCCGCCGAACCAAGGGGGGAAGAAAGTGTTCAAATAAGTGAGCGAGATCTCAAGGACGCGGCAGAGCCACCACTAGACGAATCGCGTGAGGCAAGTGTGGGAGCGGAAAAGATACAGAAGCAACCTGAGGAACTTTCGAAGGGACCAGGCGAGCAAGTTTCTGTTCCAGCGACCGAGGCCGAGCCCGAAGAACCAGAGCCAATTGCAAATGCTGTCGATTCAGAGCAGAACGTTGAAACGAAGGACGACGTTGAGCTCGCTGAGGATGCGGAAGAGAAAGAATTGGAGGAAGAGCCTGTCGAGGGGAGCGATATTCAGGACGAGCCGCAGGCTGAGATTGACGTTCCGGTAGCTGATGAGACGGCAAAGGCAGCCGAGACGGCAGAGGCAGCCGAGACGGCAGAGGCAGCCGAGACGGCAGAGGCAAGTGAAACTGCAGAGGCAAGTGAAACTGCAGAGGCAAGTGAAACTGCAGAGGCAAGTGAAACTGCAGAGCCAACCGAAACTGCAGAGCCAACCGAAACTGCAGAGGCAAGTGAAACTGCAGAGCCAACCGAAACTGCAGAGGCAAGTGAAACTGCCGAGGCAACTGAAACTGCAGAGTTAACTGAAACTGCAGAGTTAACTGAAACTGCAGAGGCAAGTGAAACTGCAGAGCCAAGTGAAACTGCAGAGTTAACTGAAACGGCAGAGTTAACTGAAACTGCAGAGCCAAGTGAAACTGCAGAGCCAAGTGAAACTACAGAGCAACCCGAAACTGCAGAGGAAACCGCCGAGAACGGTGAAGCGCCTGGGGTCGACGAAGCAGAGACCAAAGAGTCGAGCCCCTCCGCCAAGAACGCCAAGAAGAACAAGAAGAAGAAGAACAAGAAGAAGAAATAACTCTAAAGCTCTTGGACCCTATGTACAGTATACACCGGATTACCTAGCCGTCTACTCGCCAAACAGTCTTCTAACCCGCTTCAACACCGAGTCCTTCTCCGGATCGTACGGGTGGTCCTTGGACGGGATCTCGAGGATCGCCGGGAACGCGCTGGTGAAGTTGTCCACATGCGACCGGATCAGCTCCGCGATGTGCTGGTTCACCAGCAGGATCGCGATGTCGTCCCGCTCCGCCGTGAACGTGTCAAACGCCTTGGCGACCTGCTCCCGCGTCGACTTGCCCTCGTGGAACACGTAGAAGTTCTTGTCCTGCGTCTCCGGCGTGATCTGGCCCACCCCGGCCAGCAGCAGCCCCGTCGTCGTGTCCTCGTCCGCAATGGCAGCTATCAACGTGCGCTTCTCAGACATCTTGCCGCTTCTGCTGTGCTTTGTTGCAACCGTTAGTGGTAGTCCCTTTCCCAGCCGCTTTTACAGCCAGCGCGACTGAAAAACGCAGCGCCCAGGACAAAGAAAGCCCTCCGGCCGAACCACACCAAAAGGCCCCGCCCAATGCACCGCAGCACAGCTCTGAGCCTGCTGGCCACCCGGCGCTTCTCCACGAGAGCCACCGCTCTGTGTTCCGGCCACAACAAGTGGTCTACTATCAAGCACGACAAGGCCAAGAACGACGCCGAGCGCAACAAGCTGTTCAGCAAGTTTGCCCAGCGCATCTCCCTAGCGGTCAAGTCCGGCGGCAGCAGCGACCCAAGTCTGAACCTCCGGCTCGCCACCGCCATCGAGCTCGCCAGCAAGAACAACGTGACCAAGAAAGTGATCGAAAACGCCATCAAGAAGGGCAGTGGCGCCGGAGGCGCCACTGCCAAGGGCACCAACATGGAGATGTGTCTCTACGAGGGCATGGGCCCCGGCGGCGTCGCGCTCGTTGTCGAAGCGCTCACCGACAATAAGAACCGGACCGTGGGCCTCGTTCGCAGCGCCTTCTCCAAGGCCGGCGGCGCCATGACCCCGACGCTGTACTTCTTCGACAAGCGCGGCTACGTCGTCGCGCGTGCGCCCACACACCTCCAGAACAGCGAGGACGCGCTGCTCGAGCACGTGCTCGACCTGCCGGGCGTGGTCGATCTCGACGCCGCCTGCGATCCGGACGACCGCGCCGTGTGCGAGGTCGCCACGGAGCCGGCCGCGGCGAACGCGGTCGCCGGCGCGCTTGCGCGCGACGGCTTCCGCGTGCTCGAGCTGGGGCAGGAGTACGCGCCGCGCGCTGAGACGCTCGTCGCGGTCGACGGCGACACGCGGCAGCGACTGGACCGGTTTCTCGCGGCGCTCGACGAGATCGAAGAGGTCACGGGCGTGTACGCGAACGTGCTGCGCGTTTGAAACGAACGCGAAACGGACGCGAAACGCCCGCCTGTACATAGCCTAGCACAGTGTTTAAATTCTTGCCCGTCGTGGAAACGGACAAAAGAAGCCGGGATCTGAGATCGGCAGCGCGCGCTAATAATAGACGGAGAGATCTGAAGTGGTTCTTAAGCAGTGGGCGTGGAGCGGGCAGGCAGGTTGGGTTTGGCAAAGGAGCGAGATGATCTATCGAGGCAGGTTGGGCTTGCTGGCGTGGTGGGTGCAGGCGGTGGTTGCGCAGAATGTGTTGACAGGTAATAGTACGAGTGTATTGTCGACGAGTTCGTCGTCGTCGTCGTCGTCGTCTTCGGCTTTGTCGTCTTCGGTTTCGTTGTCATCGATTTCGTCGTCGATTTCGTCGTCGTCGCTTTCTTCCAGTACAAGTGTGGCATCTACTTCATTTACATCGATTTCAAGTTCAAGCGTTTCGAGTTTTTCCAGTTCGAGTTTTTCCAGTTCATCCAGCTCGTCTAGCGTTTCCAGCTCATCCAGCTCTTTCAGCTCTTCCAGTTTTTCCAGCTCTTCCAGCTCGTCCAGTTCGTCCAGTTCGTCCAGTTCGTCCAGCTTCCCTAGTTCGACCTCGACGAGCTCTACGAGCTCTTCGAGTTCGAGTTCGAGTTCGAGTTCGTACTCCACGTTGACGAGCGACGCAACGTCTTCCAGGTCGCCAGAGACCATCACGAGCATGATAAGCGGAAAAACCGTCGTCTCAAACCTCTACACAACCTTCACATACACGGCAGACGCGGGACAAAAGAGCCAGTCCGGACATGGACTCTCCAAGAAAAACAGAGACATCGTCATCGGCTGTGTGGTCGGCATCGGTGTCCCGGTCATCATACTGGCGCTCCTGCTCATATACTTCTTCTGTGTGCAGTCGACCAAGACCGATTTTATCGACTCCGACGGTAAAGTCGTCACCGCCTACCGCGCCAACAAGGTCACCAAGTGGTGGTACGCCCTCTTGGGCAAGGACATAAGCGACAGGTACGAGTCGAATTCGCCGCTCGGCAACTCAAACTCGCCCATCCTCGACGAAGAGGACGGCCAGTCGCTCAACACACATAACGACGACGGTGTCGTTGATACCACCACTAACAGTGGCGGCGGTGTACACTCTAATGATTTGATGATGGAAGAGGACAAGTTTTACGACGAGCAGGGCAATGAGCTGAATGCAAGAAACTACTAACTCGATAAAAGTCTATATAGCGCATATAATTATTCATACCTGATCTTCCTCTGTTTGTTCAGCATTGGCAGTTGGCCCTGCGGAAGCTGGGAGTCACATGGAAAGGCTCTCCGGAGCTTCTACGTGGAGCATCTCCGTGGTAAAATCTACTGGGTTGACCACATTCAAGTCTCTGGTCCGGGCCGGGCTTCAAAGTACAGTTCTGGTACCCAACATCGAACCAGAAAATTAAAGCTTGGCACCAAACTTGACAAACTTCTTGTTCCAGCGAACAATAAGTGGTCAATGATCCACTGATTCTCAAGTCTTTCTCTTCGTTCACGTCCAGAAGAGGACTGACTTGTTCCCATGACAATGGTCCCTCTTCGATACTGAAAGTGTAATTAGCCTCATAAGTTAGCTTTGCGGATATCGGGGTTTCGGAAACGGCTTCAGCACAAGCAGAACACGGTTGCCATTCTGACCACCAGTCGCCGGACTTGACCACTTCGATCTGCCTGAACGACAATCTTTCTGTCATTTGACCCTCGACGTTCTCCTCCAGGAGCGCAATCTCGTCGTAGAGGACTGGTGGGTACGTCTGTAACACGGGCAACTGCTTCTCCATGGCGTAGCCAAGGGTATCATAGAGTGGAACCTTGTAGTCGTAAAATACCACATCAACACCGCCAACCCGAGATGGTCGCAATGAACCCATCTTAATTTGATAGAAACTCGCAGCTGCGGCCCATGCACTCTTGAGAATGTCAACCATCTTATTTCTTTGTCCTATGTGGTAATGTGTAGGAACCGATAACACTTTAACTGATAAAACTTCCCTGTCAACCAAAGTTTACCCGAAGGTCCTCTTCCTGCTGCTGACGAAAATAGATTAAGCAAGATCACAAACCTGGATGTCTAGAGCCGGGCCAATTGACAAGTTTCACACGATCTTGGCATTTTTGTCTCCCGGGCAACGGATCTGCATTGTTCGGAGAACATTTCTGAGTTCTCGCTAACGCTTCTTACAGAAAAGATCAAATTGGCCATCCTCTGACAATGCGAACTATGGGCCTGTGAATGAAGATTGAATGCCAAAGCTTCAGATAGACCAACACAACAGGATCTGACAGAGACCGTCTTCGCTACACAACAAAGTCTTGCAGTGAGCTCATCTGTTCAGTAAGTCCCCACAAAAGTCATAAGCGATCGGTGAAAGACATCAGCAATAGGAAACAACGTCAAAATGTCATGATGCTTAGTTTCTTACCTCTGTAACATATGCCTCAACAAAACTAAGCTTTCAACAACAAAACATCCGCGATAGTTTAATGGTTAGAATGGGCGCTTGTCGCGTGCCAGATCGGGGTTCAATTCCCCGTCGCGGAGAAATTTTTTTAGTTCATTTCATTGTAAACCAGACGATTCTTCTACGGTCAAGTCCGTCCCGTGCACACCTCTATGCTATCATTTTGTCTTGACTACACAGTTCATTTACTTTGGCATATCGATTGGCGTGGGACAGGCGCATCAGTAACCTTTGAAAATTTCGTCAATCTCCTTGACAATGTCTATGTGAAGAAACTCCCCCTTCCTATTTATCATTGTACCCTTCTTGAAAATCTCGGGTTCGTTATTATAGTTGATACGACAGTCTGTGAATAAAATCTCTTGTTTCTCATTACTCAGAGTTCCTGACAGCCTATTCTCTGCCTCCCGGGTCGACATTCCGCACCTTTGCACCAATTGCCAAAACACTGTGTTGTAAAGGTTGTTGATGTGGGTATCGACAAACCTCCAACAGAGATAGTCCTTGATTGTGGTTAAATTTGGGTATGCAACGCACCTGGAGTCGAAAAACGGCAGGTGCTTCAAATCTAGCTCCCTTTCAGTGAAAAATTTGGACCATAGAGCCACATATTGGGACGTGAACAGAGATACAAACAGGGATGCAATCTTATCTTGTCGCCTGTTGTACAGCGTTGTGTTGTGTCTGAGGATGAATGAGTATTCATCGCTCTCGCCATACGCTAAAATGACATCATTCTTGTAGTGCAGCACCACGTTTTTAGCAGCAGCATTCATCAACCTGAGGGCTCGAAGATCGTTGGGTTTCTCAAACTCGTAAAACTTGGAAAATTCGTGAAATTTCTTACCATCAATCCTAACGACTATATAACATTGTGGTAGCAAAAGATCCCGCTTCTCAAACTCTTTGACATATTCAAATCTGGACTTAGCCATGGCAAATCTGGTATCTCAATCGTACCTTTAAAAAGAGTACAAGGTCTCGATGCTGTGATGTTTTTTTTTTCATCTTGTTTGACGCATAGAAAAGAGAATTCTTGAAAAGACCAAGGGGATCAGCAACTGAAAGTACGTTCATCCAGAGTAACCAATTCATCTGCCGACTGAACCTTGAAAGAGCTTCGAAATGACTCGTAAAATCAAGATAGTTCAAAAGAAGGAAACCAAGAAAGCTTGGGGGCCTTTGCAGATTCAAAAAGTTGTTTGGCTAGTCGGCCATGCGATGACTCTGGCATTTGGATCACTGTACACTGTTACTTACCTTTTTCAATCGATGATCTTTTTCAAGTACAGGTCCTGGAAATGGCTCTTTTTGAGACTTAACAAGTCATACAGTTTCTTTAATGGTCCTCGCTGGCATCATATTTTGCTAAGATGGACTCCTCGACTAATGTACCGCCTAGCCATTGTAGGTGCTCTCATGTCGTTTGGTGTCACCAGTTACCAAAATACTCAGGGACTACACCCTCAATGGTTTGAGATGCTCAGTGCCGAAAACTTCCAGTACCTACTGATCTCCGTGTTCTGGTTTGTTACCAGGGCATCTATCTTTAAGTTGATTCCTTTGATGCTTTTGAGTTACATGCACATCGTCAATTCAAAACAAGAGATAAGTGGAATCGAGGATAAGGATGAGATTACCAAGAAGAATGCCGTTGTGCTAAAAGCCCTTGCAATTGCGGAAATTCTGGTCCCAGTGTCGTTGGTCATTAAAACATTACTACTCAGTAGCGGTGCCTCTGGTATCGTGCTAGTGCTGTACCTCGGCATCTACTGGCTAAGAATCAACTTCTCGCCATACATGCAAGTGATGTTGTTGAAATTGCTGAGTAAATGCGATCAAAGGATCCCACCAAAGTTTCAAAGTCAATGGGGAATCATCAAGAAGTTCATCTACAGCAAGATCCAGGATCACGAGAAGAGAAAGATCGAGATTCAAAGAACCGCTTGAAACGGGCAATAGGTTAAGAATATTACTGTTTGTATCAGATAATAGTAAGCTTTGGTAAATTGAGTTTTCTTCCTTCTTGGTTCAGAAGCAGAACTGAATAAAATTTTTATCATCATTTTGATATTCTTTAAGCAAGAGTGTAGGTGTGCTCACACAGTGAATGAGAACAACGTTGATAAACCGCAACAAAAGTAGCAAATACAACAATATTCAGATGGTGATGCATGATTATTATCCATGGCACATATTCCTTAGAGAATCATCGCCGGATAGGTAAAGACAATTGTGGTAGTCTATTCATCCTAATGATCTATTGCGCGGTGGCTAACAATATCATCGTTGTATCATGAACTCATGAATCCACTGTGTCCACACCAATCGGGAAAGGAGATTGACGACTCGAAAGAGATCATAAACGAAGAATTCCTTAACAATATGTCCTGCATATACATCCTCAGTGAAAGATAATAAATATCAGTTTATTATAATCATGTTTTTCTTATCGTTCAATCTCCTTGCAGAGCAATCGATCGATGAGTGTCAATAGCTGTACATTGCCACCCAGCAAAAGAACCACTATTTATCCAACTGATCGAACTGCTCGACTTTCTCCAAAGCACTCTAGGTTTTGCCCAGTTTCTTCAGAGATGGCCTCTTTATATAGCTTGAGATTCTTGAAAATTTTCCATATCACCAACAACGTTGAGACCATCACCAAGAAGTGTTAGGGCTTATGGGCAACTTCAGAGTAGATGGGTCCATTTTATCACTTACAAATGATTTCTGGAGTGTGCAATTGGTTTGCTGATACGTAGAAATATACATTAACCTTGAGTTATTTATTCAGAAGCAACAGCTCTGGTGTAGATGGCTTGCTTGGAGTGCTTGGAGACTGGCTTGATGATACCTTGACTCTCCAAGTCTCTCAAAGCGATTCTAGCCAAAGAACCACCGATCTTCAATCTGTCAACTAGAACAGAGACAGAAACGTAACGGTAGGTTGGGACCTCCTTCAAGATTCTGTCGTATTTCTCTTGATCCAAAATGACAGCGTGTTGAGCCTTGTCCTTGTGGGACTTCTTGGACCACTTCTTCTTGGACTTCTTACCACCGGCAAGAGCGGCAGCAGCTTTAGCAGCTTTGGACAATTGTTGCTTTGGAGGCATGATTAATTCTAAATTTCGATAGTTAGTACCGTGGCTCTTTCGGAGACAGAGAGTAGGGAGAACCTAAAATCCTTTCCTCCCGTTGGTAGTCCTCAAATGTACTCTCCCAAACAATGTAGATGGTCACATACCCTTAACAAACTTGGCTTACGTCTCTCAATAATCCAAATAGTCGCTCACTATCCGAATTGCCAATCGTTGTTAACTGATAAATGTCAGGCCTATCCAGGGCAGCTTGCCGCAGACGAGATGCGATTTGCGTGCCCTGCGGGTCGTACTGACAAAAAGTTGGTAGACACAACGCGACGACGCGAGGTGTAAAAAACTTATTTCTCATGAGAAGATGAAAGATGTACGGCTTTTATTCTGGATGTACGGATGCTGTATGACAGTCATCTCAGAGTTGGAAGGGAAAAATGGCAAAATAAATACTAAAGGACTTGAAAATGTAAAATTTTCGAATAAAAAGTTCGCTTTTCCCGTCAACTAATCGACGTACGATTTCTCGCTGCTGTTCATGATTGTGTTGTTTCTGTCTGGCTTGCGCGTCTCACCATAAAAATATAGCATTACTATTCCGATGTAGTGTAACGGCTATCACACCACGCTTTCACCGTGGAGACCGGGGTTCGACTCCCCGCATCGGAGTTTTTTTATTCATATCTGCTGTATGAGAGCAGGCTTACAGTTCTCTTAATTCCTACCACTGTAGGTAAGTCACGCTAGAAACGTTAGATTTTGACACCATTCCTTCACTCTCTAATCTTCGATTTAGTTTGACGATCAGCTTTAACATGTCTCGTACAAACGGATGTTGTAATTTTTCAGTCGAAGTATGTTAATGGTACCATCAAATTGAACTATGCAACAGCATCGGCTTTAGAACCGGCCAATCGATACCTGCTAGTGAAGCGTACGCTCCCTTATAAATGGCTAAGAGGTTTGCAGACTCACAAATCACGAGAGAGAGTTTCAAAGAGAACGACTCCGGCTCAGATGAGGAAAGTTCCGGGCATAAAACGGCGTCAGCTGCTGTGATGAGCAAGCGTAAGATAGCCATGCCCAAGAGAAAGATGGCTTCTTTTCAAAATAAACCGGCTCTGCCTTTGGCAAAGGAAGCGGAACAACCAGCTAATCCTTTCAGTTTCGCGAGGAGCATAACGACGCCGACTGATGATGGCGACAGATTCGCTAAACTGAAGGCATTGAACTTACAATTCAAGGATAAAATACTCTCTTTCATCGAGAAAGATCCTTGTGCTGATTTTTCTCCAGTTTGCAAGAAATACGAAGCCTTTGTTCAGACTCTGAACACAGCGCCAGCAAGCCAAACTGGAGTGAAAGTCGACACTCCGAAACCAGTGGAGGACGAGGAGTTATCAGAGGACGAAGAGAAGGAGATCAAAATTGAAGGACCAAAATTTACAATCAGCTCAAAACCACCAACTTCCGATTCTGTCTTTTCCTTCGGCGCAAAGAAAGCAGCCAAAAAAGATGATAGTGATAGTGATAGTGATGCTGTCGAAATTAAGGGACCACAGTTTACTTTCTCTGGTACAGTTAAAAGCGATGTCTTCAAGTTACCCACTCCAGCAAGCAAGGAAAACGGCTCAGATACCACCAAACCCGTCGCCGTCGAATCAAAGCCTAAAGCTGCATTTTCTTTTGGAGTCTCTGCTTCTTCTGGTAAGGTTAAGCCAAAATTTAACTTTGGTGCTGCTGGAGGTCTTCAAAATGACAAGCCGCTTGCTCCTCCTGAGCAACAGAATGATGACCAAGAGGTCAAGAAGTCCAAGTTTGATTTCAGTTTTGGTGCAAACAAAGATAAAACTAATGGAGCTGCTGAGGTAAAGAAACCTCTTTCCTTTACCTTCAGCGGCCCGTCGCAGGAGGAAAAAGATGATGCCGAGAAAGGACCTGCAACACCATCATTTTCATTTGGTAAACCGGCTCAGACCCAAGAACATAAGGTTGAAACTAAACCGTCGTTCTCATTCGGTAAGCCTAGTCAGGATCAGGAGCAGAAGACGGAATCAAAACCAGCGTTCTCTTTTGGCAAAGCAGCTGAGGATAAGGCCGAATCGAAGCCAGCCTTTTCGTTCGGCAAACCGTCTGAGGATAAGGCTCAATCGAAACCAGCTTTCTCTTTTGGTGCTCCTAACTCATCTACAGCACCATCTTTCACTTTCGGCAAACCAGAAGCCCAGAAAGATCAAGTCAAATCGCCAGGCGCTAAAGACGGGTTTAAGTTTGCCTTGCCTTTCGAGAAAAAGGCTACGGACTCGGAGGTCAGTAAGAAGCCAGAGGTAGCGGCCGCGCCAACTGAAGAGACCGGTGACAATGTACCACAGGAGGAGTCGAAACCAATCGAATTACAGAACGGAGAGGAAGGTGAGACTCCACTGTTCTCTCAAAGATCTAAGTTGATGATTTTCAACCCAGAGACCAAGAGTTACGATTCAAGAGGTGTTGGAGAAATGAAGTTGTTGCAGAGCAAAGAAGACAAAAGTAAGATAAGGTTTCTTTGTAGATCCGATGGGATGGGTAACATACTGCTTAACACCAGAGTTGTCAATGACTTTGCATACTCCCCATTGACTCCAGAGAATGAGAATTTGATCAAGGTACCCACGATAGAGGCAGACAACAAGTTGATAACATACGTCGTCAAGTTTAAACAAAAAGCCGATGGTCGACAATTTGTCAAGACCATCGAGGATGCAAAGAAGGACTTATGAGCATCCTTCATCATCTATCATGTGAAATATGCTATGTAATGACATACACTGTAAACTAAATATCAATACTCTCCAGTTGTTCATCAATTAGTTCCTTGAGTTTTGGTACTGCCCACTTCAATCTTCTCAAATCTCGCTCATAGCTCTTTTCCCCAGGTGTGCCCACGATATAATCTAGAAATTTGAAAGTTTTCTTCATAAAGTACCGCAGACCTTTGAAAATTACCGGTCTGTTTTCAATCTTGACGCCTTCTAGAAGCTCTAGAAGGGAATCTTGTCTGAATGCTATGTTCTTACGGCCATTAGAATCTTTTTGCTTCACCTCTGCTCTTTTTGCACTGGTCAGTAACATTTGAAATATCAACATCTCCATAAATCGAACACCATCAGAATTAAGGCCAGTGATTAAAGAGACATGTTTGAGCACATCGAGCTTCAAACTGCGTTCCGCAATCAAAAATCCGAAAAACTTTCCTTGACTAGCCACTGTTTTGAGCTTTGTATCTTCATCCAAATCTTCATCATCACTGATATCCCTCTCCAATCCATCCTCCTCGAATTTTTTCATTATATCCCAGAACAAGAATTGGAAGGACTTGGCCAATGTTTGTTGGTTCTCACAAAGTCTTTTTGCCAAAAGAGCATAATAAGGATTGTAACCGTTGCTGTTACCGTCTTGCGACAGACAGTGCAGAAGGACCTTAGATATCTCCATAGCTTGCTTTTTCTTCAAGTTGAGCTTCTCTATCTTTGTAAAAGCATCCATAAAATCTTGAGCGGACATAATACTAATAAAAATTGCACGACGTATGTCCGTATTCATACGCTGTTGTCTCGCAATTTCAGCCCAATCTGGAATATCATCCAAGAGGTCATCATCTAGTGTGATTGTGTGAGTATTGCTTTTGAACTTCTCATCGCCAACGCCAGGCGCCTCTTCAAATGCATTCTCCATGTTACCTTTCCACGAAGCTCCAATTAGCCACCATTTTCCCTTCGTTTCGACATTCTTGATGTCGTCAAGAGAAACTAGCAGCGCATCGTTAGCACCGGTGCTTGTCTTGATAACGGACTGGAGCTTTTTCTTAAGTGCACCATGTGGAGTAGCTAGCATGGACGGTTTTAGTCTGTTGTTCTTCAGATCTGAGATAGTGTCCAGCAGAAACTTCATTCTAGGAGGTTGATTATCGATAGCTTTTACGTTGGAAAGCAGTACGGAGATGATGTCCTTGAGAGCCGCTGGATCATCGCCACGAATTAGCGAGCCGGAAACCGAGATAACTTTTAACAGTAATTCAGTGGTCAACTCATTTGGGCTTTCAACGAGCATGCGAATCAGATCATAGATTAGTTTACTGGAGGTAAGTCCAAAGTTATAGCAGTACGCAATCAAAGTTAGAAGATTGACAGGTTCCTTAGAGATTAATAGAGGCGTCTCCTCTGAGGTCACCGCCTTCTTGTCTTGTATAACATCATTTTGTGATTCAAAATGACGGAGAAAGGATTCAACACTCAATTGTATGAAAGAGGCACCAATGTCGATGCCTCTAAGTTTCCACAAGGAAAACAAGACAGCCGAATAGTTCAGGATAAAACTGTCTAGTAACTTGGACTTCTGACCGACGATTTCAATTACCTGCGCAACAATTGCCTGTGTGACCACTTGACGGGCATATTTATCAAACAACTCATTCAGCGAGCTGATGATGATAGTGATGTTGGAGTCTGAAAGCTTGTTCAGTGAAGACTTGACACTTTTTTTCACCTCAGAATTAGTGGACGACTCCTGGCCGTTTTCTAACTGTTTTTTTCTCAAAGAAGGTGGGATATAAGCTTCGTTGTTTGCAGATGCTGGGGCGACTAAAGGATTGGCCTTTTTCTTTGTACTTGTAGATCCTTCGGCCTGATCTTGATTAGAGTCATCCGAACCCTCCAGCTCTCGTAATTGTTGCCACTCTTCCTCATTAAGATCGTCCTCTTCAAATTCGTCAAAGTCCCCCGAAGACAGTTCATCGTCCGAAGATGGTAGACCTTGTAGAACTTCCTCCTCGGATACCTCGCTCTGAGAGTCACTAGAGTGGCCTCCATCGTGTGCCAGATCTCCATATTCATCATCTTCCCCACCATACTCTTCAATGAAATCCAAGCCTTCCAAAAGGCCACCAATTGCGTCAAATTCGTCCCTCGCATGTATTTTCTTCTTCTTACCCTTCAAACCTAGCTTTTTAGCATAATATTGCATATCCATCTCGTCTCTTTCGGCGGCAGCACGATCAGATGGAGCCATGGGAAAGTGGACGACTTCAGAGCTACTCTTCTTTTTCTTTTCGCTCTTTTGAGCTTTTTCTGGAGCCTGATTCTTTGTCTTCTTCGCCTTCAAGGCCTTCAGTGCTGCCATGGTTTCCTCTACGGACATCTCAGCAGGGTTTTCATCCTCTTCTGCTTCTTCTTCTTCTTCCTCATCATCCTCCTCCTCTACTTCTTCGCTAGACTCATTATCAGGACCATCTTCGTTTTCTAGTTCTCGCAGTTGCTTCCATTCTTCTTCATCAAGATCTCCCTCATCGAACTCATCAAAGTCGCCCGACGAGAGCTCATCATCAGACGAAAATGGCAAGTCGTTCTGACTCTTCGATTTCTTCCTGGTAGACGGTTTTTCTACCACTTTAGGCTGCGCTTTATTCGTCTTTGGCACTTTCTTTGGTCTGTGGCTCTTTTCCAAGTCCGGGTCTTTATCCTTTTTAAAGTGTTTCTTGTCTAATCGTTGCTGCTTCCTCCTCTCCTTCCTACTTAGCTGGGATCCGGCTCGCTTCTTGCCCTTAGTCTTGCCAGTGCTTTTAAATCTCTCGTCGTTGTCGTACCCACGATCCCGCAGTTCATCTAAAAGCAGCCCAGGAAGCCTAATACCATGTTTGCTTGCCATTATTAGGGCTTAGTAACTACAATTGGAGCTTTGAAGAGACTTCTTTATGGCCTTTTGCTAGTGAGTTTGTTAAGCTCATCGCATCAAATTTTCAAACTAGGCCTATTTTTCAGTAGACGTAGCTTCAACTGACAGAAGTCTAAGATGAAAGGAGCCAGCGAGCATACAGTAACCAAGTGTTTGAAGTATGTCTCGTAAATTTGATCTCAAGACGATCGCTGATCTCTCAGTACTCATCGGTACTGGTATCTCGTTGTATTACCTGGTGAGCAGGCTCCTCAATGACGTGGAAGCCGGCCCCATGTCGGGCAGATCAAAAGAATCCAAGAGTAGACAGCTATCCCAGTGGCAGAAACTAGTGGATAAGAATCCAGAGCTTGCTAAAGTGGAGCTGAGTACGTACGAGAAGAGTGTTCTTTCTTCCGTGGTAACTGCAGATGAATTAGCTGTCACTTTCAAGGACATCGGAGGTCTGGACTCAATCATTGCAGATCTACACGAGAGTGTGGTATATCCATTGATGATGCCCGAAGTTTACGAGAACAATCCTCTACTGCAGGCTCCAAGCGGTGTTCTGCTGTATGGACCACCTGGGTGCGGTAAGACGATGCTTGCCAAGGCACTTGCTAACGAAAGTGGCGCCAACTTCATCTCTATAAGAATGTCGTCCGTGATGGACAAGTGGTATGGTGAATCGAACAAGATCGTGGATGCCATGTTCTCACTTGCCAGAAAGATCCAACCTTGCATGATATTTATCGATGAGATAGACTCGTTTCTGAGAGAACGTGCCTCGAGTGATCACGAAGTGACAGCAATGTTGAAAGCCGAGTTTATGACGTTGTGGGATGGGTTGCTGACAAGTGGTCGTGTGATGATTGTTGGTGCTACGAACCGTATAAATGATATCGACAGTGCATTCCTACGGAGACTGCCAAAGAGATTTCTAATCCCACTTCCGGGGAGAGATGAGCGTCTCAAAATTCTCAAGGTTCTGCTGAAAGATACCAAGACAGATGACGACCTTTTCAGTCTCGAGACGATTGCTTCCCACACAAATGGGCTATCTGGGTCAGATCTGAAAGAAATTTGTAGAGAAGCGGCTTTAAACGCTGCAAAGGAGTATATCAAGCTCAAGAGAGAGTATATGAGCCAAAGTGATGGTACAAGGTCGGAAAACTTCGCACTGGAGATGAGACCTCTCAGAACTTCAGACTTCGCCGGACTTCTCAAACTAGACGCTCAACAGCCACTTCAAGCAATGTCCCTCGACTAGCCAGTGGTTTATGACCGGTCAAAATACGAATGTGTAAATAAAAGGTACCTCTGGAAATATATCTATACATAAGATGATTAAACGCGGGCGCGGATCCATGTTGTCTTACTAAATCAGAGAATAGACACGATAGAATCATTGCCAAAATGGCCGATAAGAGGCCAGTTGAGGGCCATAGTGGTCGGAAGATTATATATGACGAGGATAATAAACCGTATGTTCCATTTTGGAAGTCAAGATTAGTAATGTGTGAGTGCGATTACTGACTATAGTTTGCTAGATGCCGTTCCTGTAATACACTACTGGACTTCAAATTTGCTACAGGGAAGATCACAAGCACACCGGTAGTCGCTGCGACAAGTTCCATGGAATCTGCTGACAACCCTGTGACGGAGGATTTGATTCCTGGATCCAAGAGCTACTCGAAGGTGGACCCTCCCGATGTAGTTGAACTAGGCAAATCATCATGGAACTTGCTGCACAGTATCACAGCGAAGTATCCGTTGCAGCCTACCGATGCCCAGAAAAGCGAAATGAAGCAGTTTTTGACCATATTCTCGCATATATACCCGTGCAACTGGTGTGCAACTGACTTTGAGAAGTTCATCAAGAAGAGTGCTCCAAAAGTTGACTCAAGAGAAGAGTTGGGAAGATGGATGTGTGAAGCTCACAACGATGTGAACGCAAAGCTTAAGAAGGAGCAATTCGATTGCAATTTATGGGCCAAGAGATGGAAGGATGGCTGGGATGACTAAACTACCTCGACCTGTAAATAATGTTATCGTCTGAATCTGATGTCGATAGATTTCACTACTGAATGAATCATGTGTATAAAGAAAGATCTAGCGGAACACTACTTCCTTTCCCGCTGGGATATAACTTTGTCTTGTTCTGATATGACCTAGGTTTAGGGATCTGCGAAGCATTTGCCCATCTGAACCGGGAGTCATCAATGACTATCTTGCCACTGTTCAGCTTTACACCGGAAGTTGCCTCAGATCCATTAATCGTAAGCTGACCAACCTCAATATCTGGGGCGTTGGTATAAGCATTGATGGTTCCCTTGGCAGAAGATTCCCCCGAAGAGAATAAACGTTGTTTGAGGTTCCCCGTCAGTTCCTTATTTGGAGGTGGAGGTGGCGCTTTTGTTATACGTTGCGATTCAGGTGGTGATATCGTGCTCTCTTCTGTAGTAGTAGCCGGTACTGATGAGGTCGAGGGCACGATGTTGGACACCGATAGTGGAGGATTGAAGATATTAGATGGTGGTGCTGGTGGAGCCTTGGGAACACCAGAAGGCAGTGACGGTGCTGAAACTGATGGCGCAGGTGGGGCATAGGGAGAGTTGTCATTGGCGCTCGGGTCACTAGTTCCGGATGGGGTTTGAATGTGGTGCTGCTTGAAAGAAGATTGATAATCGTCGAGGAAAGAATTTCTCTGTGGGGGATTTACAGGCGTAGAACTGACTTCGGATGCTTGACGTCCTATAGGTTGAGATGCAGAGGGTGGAGGTGGTGCTGCTGATGGTAGAGGTGGTGCCGCAGAAGGTAGAGGTGGCGCTGTAGAAGGTAGAGGTGGCGCTGTAGAAGGTAGAGGTGGTGCTGCCGAGGGTAGAGGTGGTGCTGCCGAGGGTAGAGGTGGTGCTGCCGAGGGTAGAGGTGGTGCTGCCGAGGGTAGAGGTGGTGCTGACGATCCAAAGCTCTTGTGAGCGGTGTTGTTTGGCTTCAGTCTCGACTCAATCTCACTCATGAAAGACATTGGACCGCTTGATGATCCATCTCTCGAGCTTGCACCGTCATTCCGGGACGTTGAAGGGGTAGGGGCAGATGCAGCTGCATCTGGTTGATCTTGTTTAGTTGAATATCCAGTATCTCCGCCAACCACGAATCGATCGTCTCTCTTTTTCTGTATTTCGCTGAGGAAGGGCAACGGGCCACCTGGGGCTGGCGCTGCCTGCCCATTCCCACGCCCTGTTTTGGGCGCCTTAGAGCTAGGCAGTTGTGCCATTGGTGGTGCCGAAGGTGCAGGTGGTGCAGGTGGTGCCGATGGTGCCGGTGGTGCCGATGGTGCAGGTGGTGCAGGTGGTGCAGATGGTGCAGGTGGTGCAGGTGGTGCAGGTGGTGCAGGTGGTGCAGGTGGTGCAGGTGGTGCAGGTGGTGCAGGTGGTGCAGGTGGTGCAGGTGGTGCAGGTGGTGCAGGTGGTGCAGGTGGTGCAGGTGGTGCCACTGCTGACCCTAGATTAGAACTTGGTTGGGAGGCTAGAGGTGGCGCCTGTGATGGCAAAGGTGGGGCTTGAGTTGGTAAAGGTGGTGCTTGCGATGGTACAGGTGGGGCTTTGTTCGGCAAAGGTGGTGCTTGAGATGGTAGAGGAGGAGCCTGAGGTGGAAGCGAAGACACTCGCGACGACTCAGACGCTGGTGGAAGCGCCGGAGCTTGTACCTTTGTTCCGCCCACAGAACCGGAATCTGATCTTCGTGCGTTGATTTCGGCCAAGAAAGGCAGTCCCATAGGTGCAGCACCAGTGTTAGAGCTTGAACGCTCGGTCTCCCTACCGCTTGGCTTACCTGCCTGGGGCGGTGGTGCAGGAGGCGCTTGTAGCGGTTGTGAAGCGGGTATGCCTGGTAATGGTGGAGCAGAGGGTGGTGCTGGTGGTGGTTGTGGAGCAGACACACCTGGTAATGGTGGAGCAGGGGGAGGTGCTGGAAATGCTCCTGGAATAGCTGGAGCCTGTGTGGACGCCAAGCTTGATACGGAGCTTTTCTTCTGATGAGATCTTCTTTTCGGCCTGGCATTGGGAACTGAAGGCGCTGGTGAAGCCGGAACAGCTGGACTGAATCCAGATGGTACGGGGGGAGCTGCAGAGCCCGGCACTGCCGGTATACGAGGTGCTCTATTTGAAGGCAGTGGCGGCACTTTACTTGATGGGATAGCCGAACTCATCCCAGGAACCGGTGGCGCGCCAGCACTGCTTGCTGGGGCCGTTTCTGATCCTCTGCTGACTTTTCTCAATGTTGGAATCCCTCCAGCTAGAATGTCTCCCAACTGAGGGGCTCCCATGCCGGGCACAGGAGGCGCCGATCCTGCGGATGAAGGTAGACTTGGCGCGCTCGCTGGACTGGCCTTTGAGCCAGATCCAACTACACCGCCACCACTCAACATGGGCCCACTTCTATCATTAGTTTGTGCTTTCTTAAGTCTTGTCCCTTTCCTTATATCTCCCAGCAGCGCATCACGTCCTTGCATGACAGACGACGCTGGTTTTGGGGGACTTGGTCCGTTCGAACCAAATCCTGGAGGTGGAGGTGGAGGAGGTGCTGGTGGTCCCGCCATCTCGATGATAGATCTGATATGCTAGTGGGCTCTTGCACTTCCTATAGAGCCTGGTCTTGATTATAAGCCCTAAGTATACTACCGGATCCCCTATGATCTTCGTCTAAAGTTACCTGATTCTAACTTTGTATATAAACTGGAGAGTTTCTTCAAAAAGACCTTGGCGATCTGTTTTGCCAGTAAGAATTGGCATATCGAGCTGGTAAGGCGTTTAGTGCCAGTATGGGTCAGCTAGATAGCTGATCTATCACTTGTGCTTAACGGGTTTATCGTTGAGGCTTCTTCGAAGATCCCTAGATTTGGGCAATAGCCTTGTGGTCTATGGATTCAAAGCGAAGCCTAGATTAATGCATTATCGCTAAGGAATTTAAATAAGCGATAAATCACTGGATTCTGATGTTTTACATCGGTAAGAAACAGCGGAGTAGATGAAAGTTTGTATACTTTTTGTTGTCCAGTGACACATGCCGGTCTCTTGTTACTGTAAATTCATATCACCTGCACTACTGTTGCGTGAAGCCTTTCAAAGTCAGGTCTGGCGGTACGTGCGGTGCAGAGGATGGAATAGCGATCAGTGTGATGAGAATCGGTACCCTGATGCTTTTCTCTAGCAATTCGTTTCGGCCCTCTTGGGTCGCGGTGAAGCACGTAAGCCTGTTCCACTGTTTTACATATTTCTGCGGGTCTTGAATCTTCTCCAGCAGGAGCCTTTTCAATATCTCCAACACGGTCAACATCTTCCCAATATGCTGCCCGTATGAATACAGGCAAATGTAGTGTGAATCGACCTGTTCCAGTTTATCAATGGTCTTTTTGATATTACTGTTCTTCGTTACTTTACGAAACGTAATGACACCTTCTTGGATGCCCTTGGAGCCCTCGATGCAGCTCGGTATGACCTGGTCATATATGTATTTCATGCATTGTTCATGGTTTCCAAGATCGATCGTAGCGTCTTTACCGTCAAATTGGACTCGTGGCAGTTCTGACATGGTAGAACCACCCTCTTTCCCTCTAACCAGGCGCCTTCTTCCATCTCTACTGCTCATCTTGGAACCTTGACATTCGCCTGCCATGAACATTTCTTAGTGACTGCTCCTAGACTTTTAACCTGTACACCCTCGATGCCGCTATTTTTCTTCAGAGAATTGGAAAAACAGATCTTAATCATATCACCTGACCGACGCACTCAGACCAATCTGAAAAATATTGACCATTCGGAGGGTCGACTGTTGGAGGAAGATGGACTCTGGAGAGTACTGTCGAGTAACAAATATTTGATGATGGCTCGGTGTATGCTCTTGACAAGTTCTTGAAGCCTTGGAAGTAAGCGGAATACCTTTAAACATCCTGCGGACATTACTGAAAGTTTGAAATGGGAGGAATTCGTGAGAAGAAAGCTGAATACTTTGCTAAGCTAAGAGAATACTTGGAAGAATACAAGTCCATCTTCGTTGTTGGTGTTGACAATGTCTCTTCCCAACAAATGCACGAAGTCAGAAAGGCTTTGAGAAGCAAGGGTGTTGTCTTGATGGGTAAGAACACCATGGTCAGAAGAGCCATCAGAGGTTTCATCTCTGACTTGCCAGACTACGAAAAATTGTTGCCTTTCGTCAAGGGTAACGTTGGTTTCGTTTTCACCAACGAGTCTTTGAAGGACATCAAGGAGGTTATCATCGCCAACAAGGTTGCTGCCCCAGCCAGAGCTGGTGCTGTTGCCCCAGAGGACATCTGGGTTACTGCCATGAACACTGGTATGGAACCAGGTAAGACCTCTTTCTTCCAAGCTTTGGGTGTCCCAACCAAGATTGCAAGAGGTACCATTGAAATTGTCTCCGACGTCAAGGTCGTCGAAGCCGGTAACAAGGTCGGTCCATCTGAAGCCTCTTTGTTGAACTTGTTGAACATCTCTCCATTCACCTATGGTTTGACTATCGTTCAAGTTTACGACAACGGCCAAATCTTCCCATCCTCCATCTTGGATATCACCGATGAAGAATTGGTCTCCCACTTCGTGTCTGCCGTTAGCACCATTGCTTCCATCTCTTTGGCTATCGGTTACCCAACCTTGCCATCTGTCGGTCACACTTTGATCAACAACTACAAGAACTTGTTGGCTGTCGCCATTGCTTCCAACTACGTCTACCCTGAGATCGAAGAGTTGGTTGACAGAATCGAAAACCCAGAGAAGTACGCTTCCGCTGCTCCAGCTGCTGCTGCTGCTTCCGGTGCTGAAGAAGCTAAGGAAGAAGCTGCTGCTGAAGAAGATGAAGAGTCTGAGGACGATGACATGGGTTTCGGTTTGTTTGACTAAGAAGTATAATCTTATTTAATGCTAGCTATTTTATATTTTTTATATTTCTCACAGATGAATGAACTTTCAGATTGATTTCTTTGTTTGTGTGACCTGAAACTGTCGCGCGCCAGTAATTCAAAAGTTGACATTTGGGTTTAAGAAGTGAAATATGAAGTTGTACAAAGACTAGCTATTTACCAGATGTCTAAATAAGAGAGCTCATCATGACATTGAATGTGAAAGACATAAATAGTGCTGCAACCGGGTCATTCACCTATAATCATTTTTCTAGGATCTCTGTGCTACAAGATACTTTTAAAGTAGAGGGACAAAAGCGACAAAAGTTGTTCCTAAAACAAAAGGTCAACAAAGTGTACGATGTATCACGTAGGTGCTACGCTGATCATAGCGGTAAAAATTGGAATGCTGAGACAGACTCTGAAGAAAACAGGGGAATTGCTCATTTGCTCGATACGGAGGATGACAGCGTGCTAGATTATTCGATTTTATCGGAGAGGGCTCATATTGACTCTGAGCTTCAATTGTTCACGCCAAACGTGGTCGGAGGAGATTGTTCGTTTGACCTAGCTGAATTAAACGCCCAAATGGCCCTCTTACTTGTGGAATATTTTCCTGGCGCTCTACCAAATGCCAATTTCCTGACAAGGTTGACGCTATCCATTATTCCTCAAACTGTACAATTGAACCAAGCCTTGAATAGATACGATAACTCTGGGTCGTCTGAGAGAAACATTGCCAAATTTTCACAGACAAGTAATAGACTTTTGACAGAATTATGGGTCCCGAGCTTGTCGGAGTCGATCAGGAATATGAAATCAGCAATTGAAATTCTTCAAAAATTCGAAGGCAAATTCAACAAAGTCGAACTGAATGGTACATTCGAGACCGGGGTGGGATCAATTGTCCGGAGGTGGTCTCTGTTGAATTATTTCCCCATGGTTCTAGTCAAGTCTCTAAATTTCAAGATCGAACGCAACTTCGAAGACACTGTCACGACAAATGACTGTAGCATGATATCAAGCAGTGAGCTGTTTAAAATTTCATTCATAACCTTGGCGATCGAAGTCTCCAAAGGTCTTCAAAGAGTGATCGGCATTTTCATCGATCTAAAGGCTAATGACGCATTCTCCAATCGATCACTCATATGTCTGCTGGAACTACTGCTGGAGTGCACCGTGGATTCCAGAGCCGCAGAGATCATGATCGGACTCGACCAGGCCATCAAAAAATGGATACTATTCAAAGAAACCACAGACAAATCCACAAGACGTGTATTCCACCAATGGGGCCAACAGGTTCTAAACAGCTACAACGCCCAAAAGCAGCAAGAATACAATCTAAAGAGTGCTGACGAGGAAGACGAAGCAGACCTCATGTTCGACAAATGGGACGTGGGCAAGATGTTCATCAACGAAATCATCCACTTCATCGAGCCCAAGACCTCCACCCGAACCAGAAGCGATCTCTTCGGCTGGCTCACAGTATTCGATGAGTACTACAACGACACTTGGAGTGCAAACAACAACGGCCCCCAAGAACAGTTCGATTTCGATACCGTGAGCATCCAAAGCATCCCAGAACCGTCCAAACGTCCTCTCGGCAAGCGCACGGCTTTCAAAAGATGGGCGATGAGCAAGAGACAACAAATGTCCGAAGGGTGCCGCAGAATCAAGAGAAGGTTCCAGCACGCCTTCCACGTCCACACAAGCCGTGCACTCATCACATCAGTAAGATACTACAACGCCATCAACGGGCGCAAATGCGAACGTCACTTCCCGGACGAAACCACAGATTTCACACCGGACCAGTGCGCCCAGGTGCAGAGGCTGACGCAAAAGCTGTACAAGAGAGAGAAGAAGGGAAAGCGGAAAAGAGACGCCATTCGGGTCATCTTCATGTAGCAAAAACCCACGACATAGCCCCTGCCCCTATACGAAATCTTATCAACCCAGATCGCTAGCAAGGCTCTGTAGTATATACCGTCGAGCGTAAATGTCCCTGTCGTCCGCCCACATCCGCGGACGTCCCGGCTCTGAGGTTTTCGTATGGACGTCGGTGCTCGGCCAGTGCCCCTCACCGCTCGCGCAAAGCTTATTTTTTTCTCTTTCTTGAAGTAGTAGTGGGGGTGAGATGAGAGAGGCCTTGGCAGGCCTCGTTTCGAGACCTGAGCGCAGCTGAAGGGGCGGTCGATCTGTACATAAGAGCAACCGAATCGAGCAGAGAAAGTTCTCAGGGTTTCCAGGTTTCTACGCTATCAAGTTTTACAATTCTCTTGTGTTGATCTTCGATTCTAGTTTGCTATACAGGATACAGGTGAATATTCTGATGAGAAAGGGGGTGATTGGTGCTAGCTTCAAGAATCCACGTCACTTCAGTAAGTCAATCGTTCCCAGAGTCGGAAACAACAGAATCTCGCCCGCCTTTTGTCGTCAGTATGTGCGGCCAGTTCAGGTGAAGCTGTACTCTTCCGACACGGCAAAGCGGACACCAGCAGGACCTTTGTTTGATCACCACAACAACACTTTCCAGACGACGACTTCGCAGGGGAAATATGGTTCCACCG
Source organism: Torulaspora maleeae (assembly GCA_003708055.3). Taxonomy (NCBI): domain Eukaryota; kingdom Fungi; phylum Ascomycota; class Saccharomycetes; order Saccharomycetales; family Saccharomycetaceae; genus Torulaspora; species Torulaspora maleeae. Next base: position 452,042 of record PPNA03000001.1, on the reverse strand, counting down.
AGGTGCTGAACAAGGATCTGTTGTCAGACTCGATTCCTTCTGTCGAGCTGTCGTACGATCTGTTGAACGACCACACGTGTCAGTTCATCCCGGAGAAGCCCTCGATCATCATTCTACATGGCCTGTTTGGCAACAGGATGAACAACCGGTCCATTGGCCGGGAGCTGAACGAGCTTTTGGAGCGAGACGTTTACTTGCCGGACCTGCGGAACCACGGGCTGTCGCCACACATTGGCAGACACGATTACACGGCGATGGCGCTCGATGTGGAGAGGTTTATCACGGAGCACATCTTGAACCACCCGGATGCAAAGAAACCGATCATTGTGGGCCACTCGATGGGCGCTAAAGTGGCCATGAGCGTTGTTCTGAGGAAACCGGAGCTTTGTTCGATGCTGGTCAGCATCGACAACGCTCCCGTGGCCACTCCGCCCATGAACGCCTTCCCACGCTACACGAGAAAGCTTCTGCAGATCATCAACGACCCCAGCGTCCAGACCATCAAGCAGGCCGAGGAGGCTCTGAAGGAGGTCGAGGAGAAGAGCGTCGTTAGACAGTTCTTGCTGACTGTTCTACAAAGAGTCAAGGACCCGGAGACCGGCCAGTGGAAGTTCAAGTCGCGCATCCCGCTCGGGATCCTGAACGATGCTATCGTCAAGGGCAACATCTCGAACTGGGAGTTCAACCCGTGGGTCCACAGATTCAACGGCCCATCGCTGTTCATCCGCGGCACAAGATCGCACTACGTCGCAGACGAGTACCTGTCTGACATCGGCAACTTCTTCCCCAACTTCGAAGTCAGAGACATCGATGCCGGACATTGGGTCAACACAGAGAAACCGAAGGAGTGTGTGCAGAATATCGTGGAGTTCGTCGAAAGACACGAAGACGAACTCAAAGCTACCAGGCTTCAGGTTATGCCTTCTCGCTAAATAATAGTTTTTGTTAGCTCGTTTTATTTCCTATCTCCGCTCCTCTTCCGCCCTCTGCCCCACCGGAGGCTTACAAATCTAGGAGCCACGAGGCAGCCTCGAGCAGCAAGACTACTCCAGTGGACCGATCACAACCATGAACCAAACCTTTGTGACTCTGAACAACGGCAACAAGATGCCCGCCGTCGCTATCATCGGCACAGGCACCGAGTGGTACAAGAAATCGGGCCAGGAGGACATCATCTCGCAGAAACTGATCGCGCAGCTCAAGTACGCCCTCACGCTGCCTGGTGTTGTCCACATCGACACCGCAGAGGCCTACAACACCTACGTAGAAGTCGGCACGGCACTGAAGGAGAGCAGTAAGCCCCGAGACCAGATCTTCGTCACAGACAAGTACTCCCCCGAGTCAAAGTCCGGCAGAACCGTCACCGAAAGCTTCGCCAGAAGCCTGCGGCTCATGGGACTCGACTACGTCGACCTGTACCTGGTCCACTCGCCCTTCATCGACAAGGACCGCGACGGATTCGGCCTGGCCGACGTCTGGCGAGATCTCGAAGCGCTCTACCGCACCGGGAAGGCCCGCAACATCGGCGTCTCGAACTTCCGCACCGAGGACTTGCAGGCAATCCTGCACGCCGGCACGGTCAAGCCGCAGGTCCACCAGATCGAGTTCCACGCCTTCCTGCAGGACCAGACCCCGGGAATCGTCGAGTTCTGCCAGCAGAACGACATCCAGCTTACGGCCTACTCCCCGCTGGCCCCGCTGCAGAGACCAGCAACGGCCCACGACCCCTTCTATGAATACCTGCTCCAACTGGCCTCCCGCTACCAGCGCACCGAGGCCCTCGTCCTGCTCAGATGGGTCACCCGGCGCCACGTGATCCCGATCACAACCTCGTCGAAGCCGGCGCGCGTGCGCGCCGCGCAGCTCGAGCTTTTCGCGTTCGACCTCACCTCAGACGAAGTCGCCCGCCTCACGCGTCTCGGCGCCGAGCACGGCGCTCTCCGACTATACTGGACCGACGCATACGGTATTTACGACGGCCCACGTAGGTAGCGACCCAGCCCCTGTCTTTCCGCTTCGCCACCCTGACGCGTCCCGCTTACGCGCGCCTGCTAAAAATAGGCCGCGCTGAGCGGGGCTTGGGGGCGTCGCGCTTCTTTTAATAGCGCGCTCCGCGGACGCGTCTCGCGAGTTTCACCGTCGCAGGAAAATTTTTCCTCCGTCTGATCTGGCGCCTAAGGATCTGCCGGGGCGGCGAATTCTCCCGGCTCGAAGAGGACGAGACGCGAAACGACGCTTTCAACGGATCAAAAACCGCTGGAGATGGACACGGATTCATCCAATCCATGGGTCGTGTGGCATCGGTCGCTGCGCTCATTGACGGGTTTGTAAGTTTTGCCGAGCTGCCAAGGTTCGGTGCACTCTGTAGCTCTAGGTTTTTACTTCTTTTTAAGAGTTTCCTGATCTCTGTATAATTTTTTCACTTCTTCGCCTTCTCTCTCAACTCTTGTAACCACTCGCTCAAGAAGGATTCTCGTTACACAGTCGAGTTTCTCTTCTCTTCTCTTCTCTGCTCCTTACGACGATACTCTTTTGCTCGTTGCCGCACGATAGGTTGGTATAAGAAAGAAAGAGTGAGAGAGAGATCAACAGCGTACACAAGCGGGTTGCAACTCTCAAAGAATATCCGTTTTACACACGTTCGCTAGGTTTTCCGTTCGTTGAAGATGTCCTACAACGGCCATCCCAACGATAACCAGGCTCCCTACGGGGACCAGGACCAGGCGTACGACCAGTACGGCCAACCCATATATCCGAACAGCGAGGCGTACTACGATCCAAACGTGTCAGGTGACCCGTACGAGAACCAGCATATGATGGGTGGGGGAGATCCTTACGACCCAGAACAGGTGGACTACGCCGGGGCTGATGGGTTCTACAACCAGCCCAGAGGCCCTGCGCAGAATCCAGAGAACTTCTCGGACTTCAGCAGCTACGGGCCTCCCGGTACGCCCGGTTACGACAGCTACGCTGGGAACGGGCAGTACACGCCTTCGCAGATGAGCTACGGCGAGCCCAGATCTTCTGGTGCTTCCACGCCGATCTACGGTGGCGAGGGCTACGACCCTGCTGCAATCGCTATGGCTTTGCCAAACGATCCATACCCTGCATGGACTGCAGACAACCAATCGCCGGTGACGATTGAACAAATCGAAGATGTTTTCATCGACTTGACCAATAGATTTGGTTTCCAGAGAGACTCTATGAGAAACATGTTTGATCACTTCATGACTCTGCTGGACTCGAGATCTTCAAGAATGGCCCCAGAACAGGCTCTGCTGTCGGTGCACGCCGACTACATTGGTGGTGATACTGCAAACTACAAGAAATGGTATTTCGCCGCTCAGTTGGATATGGACGATGCTATCGGGTTCAGAAACATGAGTCTGGGGAAATTGTCCCGCAAGGCAAGAAAGGCTAAGAAGAAGAATAAGAAGGCCATCGAAGAGAGTAACGCTGAGGACACAGAGACCACTTTGAATCAATTGGAAGGTGACAACTCTTTGGAGGCCGCTGATTTCAGATGGAAGGCCAAGATGAACCAGATGTCGCCAATTGAAAAGGTTCGTCAAATCGCTCTATACCTCCTGTGTTGGGGTGAAGCAAACCAAGTCAGATTCACTTCGGAGTGTCTCTGTTTCATCTACAAGTGTGCTTTGGACTACTTGGACTCTCCACTGTGCCAGCAAAGATCTGAGCCAATCCCAGAGGGTGATTTCTTGAACAGAGTTATCTCTCCGCTATACCGTTTCCTAAGAGACCAGGTCTACGAGATCGTCGATGGTCGTTTTGTGAAGCGTGAAAAGGATCACAACCAGGTTATCGGTTACGATGATGTTAACCAACTTTTCTGGTATCCAGAAGGTATCGCCAAGATCGTCTTCGAAGACGGTACAAGGTTGATCGATCTAAGCATCGAAGAACGTTATTTGAGATTGGGTGAAATTGTTTGGAGTGATGTTTTTTTCAAGACTTTCAAGGAAACTCGTTCTTGGTTACACATGGTTACCAATTTCAACCGTATCTGGGTTATTCACGCTACTGTTTATTGGATGTATGCTGCTTACAATGCTCCAACTCTTTACACACACAACTATCAACAATTGGTTAATAATCAACCTGTTCCAGCTTACAGATGGGCTTCTGCAGCTTTGGCTGGTTCTTTGGCATGTTTAATCCAGTTGTTCGCCACCGTTTGTGAATGGACTTTTGTTCCAAGAAAATGGGCTGGTGCTCAACATCTTTCTCGTCGTTTTTGGTTCATTTGCATCGTCTTTGCTATTAATTTGGGTCCTATCATTTTCGTTTTTGCTTACGAAAAGGAAACTGTTTACTCGAAAGCAGGTCATGTCGTCGCTGCGGTTATGTTCTTTGTCGCCGTGGCTACAATGATCTTCTTCGCAGTTATGCCTCTTGGTGGGTTGTTCACTTCTTACATGAAGAAATCCACTAGGCGTTACGTGGCATCACAAACTTTCACTGCTTCTTTTGCTCCATTGACTGGTATCGACATGTGGCTATCCTACTTGGTTTGGACAACGGTTTTCGCCGCCAAGTACGCTGAATCATACTTTTTCTTGATTTTATCTCTAAGAGATCCAATCAGGATTTTATCCACCATGACAATGAGATGTACCGGTGAATACTGGTGGGGTGACAAACTTTGTAGGCAACAACCAAAGATCGTCCTAGGTTTGATGATTGCTACTGATTTCATTCTGTTCTTCTTGGATACTTATTTGTGGTACATTATTGTCAACACTGTGTTCTCCGTTGGTAAGTCATTCTGGCTAGGTATCTCTATCTTAACACCATGGAGAAACATCTTCACCAGATTACCGAAGAGAATCTACTCCAAGATTTTGGCTACGACCGATATGGAGATAAAGTACAAACCAAAGGTTTTAATATCTCAAGTTTGGAATGCCATCGTCATCTCCATGTACAGAGAGCATTTGTTAGCCATTGATCATGTTCAAAAGTTGCTATACCACCAAGTCCCATCAGAGATCGAGGGTAAGAGAACTTTGAGAGCTCCTACTTTCTTTGTGTCCCAAGATGATAACAACTTTGAAACTGAGTTCTTCCCAAGAAACTCTGAAGCTGAACGTCGTATCTCTTTCTTCGCTCAGTCCTTGTCCACCCCAATTCCAGAACCTTTACCTGTCGATAACATGCCAACTTTCACTGTTCTGACTCCTCACTACGCTGAAAGAATTCTGCTATCCTTGAGAGAAATTATTCGTGAGGATGATCAATTCTCAAGAGTTACATTATTGGAATATTTGAAACAATTACATCCAGTCGAATGGGAGTGCTTTGTCAAGGACACTAAGATCTTGGCCGAGGAAACTGCCGCTTATGAAGGTGGCGAAGACATTGAAGATAAGGAAGATGCTTTGAAATCCCAAATCGATGACTTGCCATTTTACTGTATTGGTTTCAAATCTGCTGCACCTGAGTACACTTTACGTACTCGTATCTGGGCGTCTTTGAGATCTCAAACACTGTACCGTACTGTCTCAGGTTTTATGAACTATTCAAGAGCAATCAAGCTTTTGTATCGTGTCGAAAATCCAGAGATTGTTCAAATGTTTGGTGGAAACGCTGAAGGTTTGGAAAGAGAGTTGGAAAAAATGGCTAGAAGAAAGTTTAAATTCTTGGTTTCCATGCAAAGATTGGCTAAATTCAAACCACATGAGTTGGAAAATGCTGAGTTCTTATTGAGAGCTTACCCAGATTTGCAGATTGCTTACTTGGATGAAGAACCTCCTATAAACGAAGGTGAAGAGCCAAGAATTTACTCCGCTTTGATTGATGGTCACTGTGAAATTTTGGAAAACGGTCGTAGACGTCCAAAGTTCAGAGTTCAGCTATCTGGTAACCCTATTCTTGGTGATGGTAAGTCTGATAATCAAAATCATGCTTTGATTTTCTACAGAGGTGAATACATTCAATTGATTGATGCCAATCAAGATAACTACTTGGAAGAATGTTTGAAGATCAGATCTGTTTTGGCTGAATTTGAAGAGCTTAACGTGGAGCAAATCAATCCTTATGCTCCTGATTTGAGATACGAAGAACAAACTACCAATCATCCGGTCGCCATCGTTGGTGCTAGAGAGTATATTTTCTCTGAAAACTCCGGTGTTCTTGGTGATGTCGCTGCTGGTAAAGAACAAACCTTTGGTACTTTATTCGCTCGTACTTTGGCTCAAATTGGTGGTAAACTGCATTATGGTCATCCTGATTTTATCAACGCAACTTTCATGACTACGAGAGGTGGTGTTTCTAAAGCACAGAAGGGGTTACATTTAAACGAAGATATTTACGCAGGTATGAATGCCATGTTGCGTGGTGGCCGTATCAAGCACTGTGAATACTACCAATGTGGTAAGGGTAGAGATTTGGGTTTCGGTACAATCTTGAATTTCACCACCAAGATTGGTGCCGGTATGGGTGAACAAATGCTTTCTCGTGAGTACTACTACTTGGGTACTCAGTTGCCTATTGACCGTTTCCTTTCCTTTTACTATGCGCACCCTGGTTTCCATTTGAATAACTTGTTCATTCAGTTGTCTCTGCAGTTGTTCATGTTGACATTAGTTAACATGAACTCTTTGGCCCATGAGGCCATCATCTGTAGCTACAACAAATTCACGCCAATCACTGATGTCCTGTATCCACTCGGATGTTACAATCTCTCACCGGTGATTGACTGGGTTAGACGTTACACACTTTCCATTTTCATTGTCTTCTTCATTGCTTTCGTCCCTATCGTGGTTCAAGAGTTGATCGAGCGTGGTTTGTGGAAGGCCACTCAAAGATTCTTCCGTCACATTCTATCTCTATCTCCTATGTTCGAAGTGTTTGCTGGTCAAATTTATTCTGCCGCTCTTTTGAGTGATTTGAGTGTTGGTGGGGCACGTTACATTTCTACTGGTCGTGGTTTTGCAACTGCTCGCATTCCTTTCTCAATTCTATACTCAAGATTTGCCGGCTCTGCAATCTACATGGGGTCCAGATCAATGCTGATGTTGTTGTTCAGTACCATTGCGCACTGGCAAGCTCCTTTGCTATGGTTCTGGGCTTCCTTATCCTCTTTGATGTTCTCTCCATTCCTTTTCAACCCTCATCAATTCTCATGGCAAGATTTTTTCCTCGACTACAGAGACTATATCCGTTGGTTGTCCAGAGGTAACAACAAGTACCACAGGAACTCATGGATTGGTTACGTCAGAATGTCTAGATCTCGTGTTACCGGTTTCAAACGTAAGTTGGTCGGTGATGAATCTGAGAAAGCGGCTGGTGATGCCACTAGAGCCCACAGAACGAACTTGATTTTCTCCGAAATTTTCCCTTGTGCTGTTTACGCAGCTGGTTGTTTCGTCGCCTTCACATATATGAACGCTCAAACTGGTGTCAAGACTACTGACGATGATAGGGTTAACTCTGCTTTGCGTATTATCATCTGCACCTTGGCCCCAATCGTGATTGATCTTGGTGTCCTCTTCTTCTGTCTAGGTATGTCCTGCTGCTCTGGTCCACTATTTGGTATGTGTTGCAAGAAAACTGGTTCTGTAATGGCAGGGATTGCCCATGGTGTGGCCGTCGTGATTCATATCGCATTTTTCATTGTCATGTGGGTCTTGGAAGGGTTCCACTTCGCTAGAATGCTGCTAGGTGTCATAACTTGTATTCAATGTCAAAGGCTGATCTTCCAATTCATAACTGTCTTCATGTTGACTCGTGAATTCAAAAATGACCGCGCTAACACCGCTTTCTGGACAGGTAAATGGTATGGTACTGGTCTAGGTTATATGGCATGGACTCAGCCAACTAGAGAACTTGCTGCAAAGGTCGTCGAACTCTCCGAGTTTGCCGCTGACTTTGTTTTAGGTCATGTTCTATTGTTCTGTCAATTTCCATTGCTATGCATACCTGGTATCGACAAGTTCCACTCTATCATGTTATTCTGGCTAAAACCTTCTCGTCAAATCCGTCCTCCAATCTACTCCTTGAAACAAACAAGGCTACGGAAACGTATGGTGAGAAAGTACAGCTCACTGTACTTTGTTATTCTTTTGGTTTTCGCCGCTTGTATTGTTGGTCCAGCAGTGGCTTCGAGTAAGGTTCCATCTGACATTGGTTCTAGCTTGACTGGTACCTTCAAGAACTTGGTCCAACCAAGAAACAAAACGAACAATGATACTGGTCCTGGTATGTCGACGCATGCCAGCCACTGGTACACAAGCACCCCAAAATTGAAGACATGGTCAACCATAAAATGATGGGCTGCGATACCGCTCGAAGATCAAGCAAGAGCATGTATACTGTCACTTTTGTTTCATTGATAAAATATCAGCAAAAGGCATTCAATTCTAGGGGTTTGATGCTCCCTTAAGATATAGTATACACTCTTATGTTATATATAATCATTCATTATCGTTAAATATACAGAGTTCAGGGATTTTGGGTTGTGATCGCCTTGAACTGTCATTGTATTTGACTTGCGTATGTTGGAAGTCTTGTTCTCGCGTCGTCTTCTAAGGCGTCACAGAACAAAACTGTGACGGCGACAATAGCTTTGTGTCGAACTGAATATAGAGCCATAGAAGGCTGCATAAGAATTTGATACTACAGAGTCCATCTAAAGCGGATACGTTGAATCAAACGGAGCCTCTGCAATATTTGAGCCTGTTTGAGCACTTACGCGAAATGAACAAATTGTTATTTGGGGGGTTTTTAGCTCTAGAACTGGTGGTTGCAGCACCAGCTGTGCTAAGTGGAACTTCAGAGATAGAGATAGTGGGGAATAAATTCTTTGAATCTACTAGTGGCGAGCAATTTTTTATGAAGGGAATTGCTTATCAACCTAGTAGAAGTCAAAAAGAACTAGAGGCGGCTGAAGGTACTTATGAAACCAAGTACATTGATCCATTGGCTGATCCGGAAATCTGTCTTAGAGATCTTCCCTATCTGAAAGAGTTGAACATCAATACAATTCGTGTTTATTCTGTTGATCCCACCAAATCACACGATGAGTGCATGGAAGCACTGGCAGATGCAGGGATCTACGTCTTATTGGATTTAGCAGAGCCTGACGTTTCAATTCCTCGGGATAAACCTGTTTGGGATGTCAACATTTGGAAAAGATACAGAGACGTAGTCGATGTCATGCACAAGTACCCTAATATTCTTGGCTTTTTCGCTGGAAACGAGGTTACAAATGATAAGACAAACACTCATGCTTCTCCTTTTGTGAAAGCTGCCATCAGAGATGTTAAAGACTACATCAAAAGCCAGAAATATCGTAGAATTCCAGTTGGATATTCTACAAACGATGATGCGGACACGAGAAACAATTTGGCAAGTTACTTCGCCTGTGACGATAACCATGCCGACTTTTATGGCGTCAACATGTATGAGTGGTGTGGGTATTCATCCTATGGTACCAGCGGTTTCAAGGAGCGTACCAAAGAATTTGAAAACTATCCTCTGCCAATTTTTTTCTCAGAGTTTGGATGCAATCTTGTGAGACCAAGACCTTTTACCGAGGTTGGCGCACTCTTTGGTTCAAAAATGTCCAAGACCTGGTCTGGCGGTCTGGCATACATGTATTTTGAGGAAGAGAATGAATATGGTGTAGTAAAAATCAACGACAACGGAGAAGTCGAGAAATTGGATGATTTTGATTTTTTGAAGAAGGAATACCTCAAGGCCAAGCCAGAGGGTATTCATAGGAAAGAATATTTGGATACGGAAAATAAAAACATCACCAACTGTCCCACCACAGGGTCCACAAGAAACTGGAAGGCCAACAAAAAAATTCCGCCAAAGCCAGACGTAGAGAAATGTGATTGTTTGAGTACATATCTGCCATGTCTGGTAGTGCCATTCGAGGACCCCACAAGATACAAGGATATTTTCAACACCGTATGCACTCGAGTGAACTGTTCTGATATCACAGCAGATGGAGTCAGTGGAACGTACGGTGAATTTGCAGACTGCTCGACCGAGCAAAAGCTTGCACTTCAAATCAGCAAAATGTTTGCCATCAATAAGGCCGCTCACAGTGCCAATGATGGAAGTGGAGATATTTGCCCAATGACTGGTAAGAATATCTACTACAATGCCCAGTATCAAAAACTGTCGGGTGACCCCAAGTGTTCTGCGATTGATTTCGATTTCATGAACTTTCAATCAAGTAAGTCATCTCCAGACACCCTGGTTGAAAGTAAGGGCGACAAAGTGACAACGGCAGCACCAACGACAAAAGCGGGTTCCGGATCGATCACTCAGTATAAGAACTCAGGTTGTGCGATCCTCTTCGTAACGGTCTTTATTGCAAGCTTTCTGTTGTGAGTGATGGTTTTCCAACTATTCGATATTTATAACCATACTATGAATAGACTAGACAATCTTGGGACATTAAATCATTAGAATTAGAGTAGTGCTTATGCAATTTGGAAAGGTCAGCACTTTGCGGCCTCTGCTTGGAATATTTAATAAAAGAATCGCCCTTGACTTTAGTCCTTCTTGGGCCCCCAATTGACACCAAGGAATCCCCTCGGCTTGGCAACAGTCCCCAGCTGTGGTTTGATCAGGTAGTGACGCTGCTCACCGGACACATCGAGATACATGGACTTGAAATCAGGCTGATAGTTCTTTTCTGACTCAACGGCCTCGACATGAACCAAACCTCTTTTCTTCTTAGACTCCACATGGAATCTCATGAAGTAATGTGCCTTGCCGTTCCTATCGAACTTCTTTGAAGACACGATTGGTCTATTTCTAGTCCACTTATCACTGGCAAAAGTCTCACCGTACGCTTTTAGTCTTTCTTTACTATCTTCCGTGTCTGCACATTGCAACATAGATCTTGCCTTCTCATCCTTTTCAATCAGAGACACAGAACGGTTGAATATTTGTGTATCACCAGAGGGAGACAGCAACTCGGATAGAATCAGGTAGATCACGACCACGGCAAGGCCAGCAGCCCCAATGACCAATGTCCCAGATGCAGTGAAAGTCGTGAATGACTTGACCTTGGGCCACAGTGCCACTTTCTTCTTTGACTTGGCATTTTCAGCGCTACTATGCACACTAGAGTGTGCATTAAACGTGGAATACCGAGCCACAGACTCATAGCTCGACGTCGCTCTAATCCTCGTCACGATGGGTGAGATTCTACTTGTCCTCGCCAACTGTCTAAAGGCCACGGAACTCTTTCGCAAGCAAACCCTTGGGACAAACATTTCAAGTACTCAAACCTGGATCACCAGTTGCCAACAGCCTTTCCGAAGTCTATTATATTCAAGTTAGATCCGAACTTATAGCTCTCTCTATGCCCTTGACGGAAAAGTCCATTAAATGTCGCATTGTACGACAGCGTTAAGAAACTCCAGAATTGCTACGTGAGTCTCGGCGTGAAACGAAACCTGATAAGGCTACTTCGCCCCCTTAGTGCAATGGTTAGCATACATTTTTCCGGTGGATGTGATCCGGGTTCGAGTCCCGGGGGGGGCTAAAGAATTAGCCAACAACCAATTTTTTTTGCATTTGGCATCCTAGAAGCCAGCATGCAAACGTAACCGTCACACAACATAATCCCAGCAGCTACTTCTGATGAACTTGCTTTCAGATCTTGGTCTTAAAGATTGCATGTTTCGTGACTGTTTGGCTTCATCACCCAAACACCCAACTGAAAGTTTTCACTTTTTCAGCTTTTTGTGCGTCACTTCGGTTTTTGCGTCTGCTCGTCGTAGTTTGCCGGGCTAGGCAGATGCCCGCCTGGATGCCTGCCTGGACGCCAGCCTGGACACGCCTGCGGATCACCCTCCCGCTGGAAAGATGCTCTGCCTGGCGGACCCACGGCTTGTGGGCCCGCTCCTTCTAGCTTGCACGGAGCCCCGTCCAGTCGCCGACCCAAGTGATGGTTTGGCACTGTAGCGCCGATTGAAGATGTAGCTGAAATATCTATCAAGAGTAGTGATTAACGGGCACCATTGCCAAATTCCAGGATTTCGAGCTAACCAAGGATAAACGATAATAATGGCTAAGCAATCTCTAGGTATGTGGGTGAATGAATCAACAAGTGGGGGAACCAGTTGGATAGAGTAACCGATGTTCGTGGATCCACACTTTCCAAGAAACGAAGGACCAATCTTACTAACAAGTGCGTTTTATTACAATAGACGTTTCCTCTGACAGAAGAAAGGCCAGAAAGGCTTACTTCACCGCTCCATCTTCAGAGCGTCGTGTTTTGTTGTCTGCTCCTCTATCCAAGGAATTGAGAGCCCAATACGGCATCAGATCTTTGCCAATCAGAAGAGACGATGAAGTCTTAGTCACCCGTGGTTCCAACAAGGGCCAAGAAGGTAAGATCTCCAGTGTCTACAGATTGAAGTTCGCCGTCCAAGTCGACAAGGTCACCAAGGAAAAGTCCAACGGTGCTTCCGTCCAATTGAACCTACACCCATCCAAGGTCGTCATCACCAAATTGCATTTGGACAAGGACAGAAAGGCTTTGATCGAAAGAAAGGGTGGTAAGTTGGAATAAACTTTTTGCTCACAAATTGTGTAAGATTTTCATCGTTTTATCTAATTTCAACATCCATGTATAACATCAACCGACGATAGCAACCATTACTGTTTGAATTGGGCTCTGAGCTACTCATTGATCGATGAGCTTTCTCTCTTGATTGGGGGCTGTTCTTGCGGGGGTCGCTTAGAGCGAACAAGTAGTTCAAGAACAGTCGACATTGGACTATCACAAAAAGAGAGCTGTGGTTGATCGCTGAGAGGTTGCTGATCTTGGTTTGAGAGAGCTGTAGGCAGGTCCCACATATTTTATAAGGAAAGATGGCCGCTATTGTCTCGGATGAGGAAGAGCTAGCCAATGGGTTGGGCAGTGAGGTGCTGGTACCATCCACGGGGAATCATATGGCGAGAACTGGGAAGAGATGGTCTGGAAGTGGTGGTGTTCGCTTGAACAGCCTGAAAGAGCCGGCTTCCGATGGTGTTCATGAGCCTGTGGAGGTGGAAGATTACATATCGCCGGGGCAGTTGTATTCTACTGAGTCAGGGAGACTTTTCCATGCTGGTAGAATACTGATTGTGCTGGTGGGGCTTCCTGCCACTGCCAAGACACTGTTGTCTGTGGCTATCACCAGATACACAAGGTGGTTGGGGGTTAGAACCAAATCGTTCCACGTCTCTGAATACAGAAGGAAACAGGGGAAAGAAGTACCAGACGATTACTTTTCAGCACTGCCATCGACGAAAGAAGGTATGGAGACCAGGCAGAAGATCCTTGGCACGGTTTTTGACGAGATGTTCAAGTTCTTTATGGAAACAAAGGGACAATTGGCAATCTATGATGCTCTGAACATTCGTCGAAGTGAGAGAAAGGACTTGGAGAATAAGTTTCGTGCTCTCAATATAAAAGTACTCTTCATTGAGTCAGTCATGACCGATGATGATCTGGTGGCTCGTGGAATAGTTATGGCGTCGCAATCTGCGGACTACGAGGGACTGTCGAAGGAAAAGGCTAGATCGGCATTTATGCAAAGGATTCTAATCAACAAACCGTTATACGAGGAGATGACACCGGAAGAGGGAGTAAGCTACGTGAAGTACATCAATTTCGGTGAAAGGTTGGTAGTTAACAATAACCGCTATGGGTATTTGATCAATAAGATTGTCTTCTTCTTGATGAACTTGAGGGAAAAGAAAGGCTGCGTTTATTTCGCTCGTTGTGGAACCAGTGACAAGGACAAATATATCGATGATGAGCTGTTAAATGAAGAAGGTATGCGTTACTCCAAAGTACTGGCAGATTTGGTGCTGGACAGAATAAACTCCAGAAGGTTATCGAGGCATGGCACACCGAACTCGTCCGCTAACGGTTCCACACCGATCCCTGATGAGATTTTCGGTAAGAAAGACAACAGTAGTTTGATACCAACGATCGCTACCATGCAGAGGACGGCCTCCAGAGGCAATCACAAGGTCAAACAAGTGACAAGCTGGGATGGTGCAGACGAGGACTCGTTTGTCGTTTGGACTGCCCCAAGAAAGAGAACGTTTGACACCGCCAAGTATTTCATGGAAAGAGGAATCTCCGTGCGCCAGCGATTCCAACTGCAACAACTACACCCCGGTGTGGTAGCGGACCTCACCGAGCAGGAAATCAAAGAACGCTACCCCACGGAGTATGGGGAATCTTTGAAGGACAGGTACCATTACAGATTCCCTCGTGCTGAGTCGTATCACGATTTGGCTGTAAGAATGGAACCTCTGCTGCTGGAAATGGAACGTATGCGCGGAGACATTCTAATAGTGGGTCACGAATCCACTTTGAAAGTTCTGTATGGATACATCATGGCCTGTACGTGCGAAGAACTGCCCGACCTGGACTTTTCAAGAGACGAACTGATCGAAATCTCGTTCAGTCCCTTCAAAAACACTGCCGAGAGGATTCCAATTCCAACCAGTTGAAAACACAAACTATATTCTAAATAAAATAACGGGTTCGACATCATCATTAAATCGTATTTCCTATTTACATTAAACCAGACTTCACCACACACCGCCGCTACACACGGTCGCTGTCAAACGATCCCTTGCGACTCGACGATCTCTTTGATCTGTGATGTCTTTTCACCGACTCCATTGAGTTTCTCGATCCGCCTGAGGACAGACTCCCCGACGACAACGGCCGCTGCAGAGGCATCTCCTGTGCAACTCGTAGCAGGTCACTTCTGGTGATAACGTCCGGCTTCGTGCTAGCCTGACGTCCACGACCCAGATACATAACGGATATGATCGGCGAAACCATGTACGTGGTTATAAAAGACGTTCTATCGTCCGACTTGCTTTTCATCCTGGTCTTGCTCTCTTCCTTCATCATACTGTTCATATTGCCTCTATGTCGATGCCTGCAATTCTTCTGCATCCCAACCAGTCATGGCCATCAATTCGATTCGTTTATATATCATTCTATCACATCGAACCAACGGCTATAAGGTGCTGATACTCGAAGGTAGCCACTTACTCATCACTGTATTTCCATGGAAGGTGCATCTCTTCCTGTCGTATTTTTTCACTACCGTTAAGCTCCGTCCACAGCCCGCGGAAGGAAATCAGAGCGTAGATCATTTAGTCATCGGGATGAACAACGACTAATACATGATAAACCCAATGCTTGCCTCTGCTTAATGAGGCGGACTGGAGACGCAGTAGGAATGTCTCAAAACATGGACAAACAAACCCTGTTTCTTAGTAATCACTGGGGGTGTTTTGCTTGCTAGCCCGTAGTGGAATTGAATCTTGGCACGGGTCCTTAGGGGTCCATTTGTAGGAACAGAGCTTCGCATTCAGCTCCTACGCCCGCTTTAGTTTCTTTTGTAGCCGCTTGTGGTAGTCTAGATACTCTTCTTTGAGGGTTACGGGTGCCAAGTTACAGGAATCCTTGATGTAGAGCATCTGGGCTAATTTCCATGTGAGTACCCAGTCGATGACCTTCCATTCTCTGAGCAGACCAACGATGAGGAAATAAGTAGAACCTGTCGCTAGCCCCACGGAGAAGCCGACAAGAACTTGTCCCAGTGTGTGGTACTGGAGGTATACCCTCGAGAAGCACACGCAAAAGGCCATGGACGTCACTGTTGAGACGCCAAGTAATCTTTTCGTCTTGCTTAGCCCCTTCCAGCGTAGACAGTACCTCAGGCCCACATACATGCAAAAGAAACCCATGAATTGGGAGTGAGCGCTGGGCATGCCGTAGTTGGACCTTAGAGTGTCGTTTTGGAATGATTCGCCAAATGACATGGGACGCGGTTGCTTCAAAATGGTCTTCAAAATGTTGTTGAAGATCTCGTTGGCCACCTGGCCTGCGGCGATGATGCACGCTTCCAGCTCTCTAGTGGTGATGAACCATGAGAGTTGGAAGACTAGAACAGCGATGGGGAAGAGTGAAAAATAGGCACTCAGGAAGGACAGTGAGTCCGTAGCATCATACAATATGTACGTGTCATCGAATGGTATCAAATTTGGATTGAACGAGGATGCAGAGGAGGCCATTGCTGACCTTTTAGCATTAGAGTTCAAGATCTTGTGTTTTGGCGTTAAGTGTTTTAAGTGCAGCCCGCGCTGACCGCCAATAGGGCCAATAGTGTATAGTATATGGAAATTGAGCTGGCCCTCCAGATCGAGGCTATATACTGGAAACATGGCTGTTTCGATTGATTGTAATGTCAGATCTATAAAGTGGATGAGAAAGAGTCGAAGAGTAAGAGCTGCTGTATGACCAGCATACAACAACAATGCAGAGGAAGAAAAAAAGGAATAGAATAAAAGAGAAGATGAAGAGTGTATAATCATGAAGAGTGATATAGAAAGAAAATGAAAAAATGCAGGAAAGACTAGAGGAAATTCGAGTGAATCAAAAAAAAAGAGGAAAAAAAAAAGAGGAGGATTGGCGGGTGAGAGATCACAATGACACTTGGTGCTTTTGTTGCTCTCTGGCCCATCTTGCAGTGTCCTTCGTGGATTGACTGAACGACGTATTGCTCCGGGTTTTCTTGATAAATTCGGTTATCCATTCTTGGGCATAGAATTGTTTGATGGATCCATCTGGGTACATGGCAGCAATGTCACCGATGAGTCCAACAGCGGACCTTGCAGTAGAGTCTTCACCGTAGAGTTGAGGATCTTCACTTATCAAGGATATGAATTGGAAGATGGTCCCCACGTAAGGGAAGAGAGCTTCAGGGTTGCTGTGCAAACCTGCCACAGTACCAACATAAGCGTCCAACACCGATTCGAGGACTTTGATGTGGTAGTCGAGAGCTTCAAGCGTACCGTTTTCGGGCTTAGTGTTCTGAGCGGCCACACATAGCGCCATCACTTCGTTCAAATATGGGGTAAAGTTTGGTCCAATGTTGGAAGCAATGTCACCAAACACACTCAACACTGCTGGTTTCAGTTCTTTCATAGCGTTATCGGTCGATATCATTTGTCCCAAAACGTTCATGAAAGCTGTTGCATATTTGTTGAAGTCTTCTTCCAAAGAATTTGAAATATCGGCGACAAACCCAACAGCCGTGATGGAAACTTGGGAATCCACCTGGTTCAATGCCTTCACCAAATATGGCGAGAAAGTCTCTAAGTATTTCTCGAAATTCTTACCCAAAGACGAAGCCAAGGCAGAAATAGCGTAGAAAACATCATCCTCAATGTAGGACGAATCCTTCTTGTCCAAAATCTTTAGGAAGAGATCCATTAGCATATCAGACACAGAAGCAACACTGGTTGGAGATTTTCTGATCACAGCAGCCAGCACAGTAAGGACATTGGCTTGTAGCTCCTGCAGACTTTGCTTATCTTCCATCCCCAGCTGACTTTCATCCACAGTCATGGTTTGACCCAATTTATCCATGACGAAGGTGGAAATGGAGGCGGAAATATCCGCGACGGTATCAGTAGCGTATTCGACCATGGTGGTTAGTGCAGAGAACGCAGAGGCACGAGCATTAAACTCATTATCTGATCTGTTTGCTGCTTTGATTAAAGAGTCCACAATAGGTGGGTAGTAAGTGTAAATGGGTGATGGCTTAGACTCAGCTAGTTGTTCCACAAGATTGATTAGTGTCCAGGAGCAATTAGTAGCCACTTTAGGGTGATCCTGTAGACCGATCAAACATGCTTGAACAGCGCCTGGTAAGTGTTGTTGAGGATCAATAGAGTCAACGACCAAATCTGCTACTCTACCAATACACCAAGCTGCAGTTTCTTTGACGTGTACCGAAGAATCATTCATCAAGTTTAGAATTGCAGGCAAGGCTTGGTGAATGTAATAAGTACGTTGAGTTCTGTCTGGACCGTCCATTATAGATCCGAAAGCCATTACGGAGGCTTCACGAAACCTCCAGTTTTCACTGGTGATATTTTGCTCCACAAATTGCAGAACGGGTTCTAAGATGTGATTACCACAATTTTGTGCAAAAAGTTGCAAGCAAGCACCTGCGGACATGGAAACGTTCCAATCATCGTCCTCTAAGTCTTCGTTTTGTCTAGCCAGTAGGTTTAGTAGTTCAGGAACCACTTCTTTTAGAGAGGCCAATGCGAAGTTGTAACTTTGTAAAGGGGATTGTGGGAACTGAGTAAGCTCATAGGCAATGTCAATTTCCTCTTCACAGATAGTGGACCAGAACTCAACAGCCATAGAGGCCACTTTATCGTTAGTGGACTTCATTGTGGCAATGGTCAAGGCGTACAGCGCTTGTTCCATATAAGGTTTCATGAATGGGTAGTAGAGGGACATGATCTTGCAGAGACAACCAAATGCAGCTGTTTGAATATCGATATCCTGAGCCTGAGTAGCTTCACACACCACTTGCATCAGGTAATTCCTTTCACCTTCTCTTTCCATATTATTCCTGATAAACACCAAAGAATCTGCCAACGCATTCAATGCAGCTAATCTCACATGTGTAGATGGTTCTGAAGATTGAGCACCTTGCACAATAGCGATCAGAATATTATTCGAAGAAGAGATCAAAACTTGACTCTGTGGGTCTGCACTCTCACATATATAACCCAAAGCCAACAGCGAAGCTCTCTTTATATTTTCCGGCTGTGTTGGGTTTGTGTTCTCGACCATGGTCTTCATCAAATCCAACCATTCACCCCTAGGTAGTTCGATATTAGCTATTGCAGCGATCAATTGAGCAGAAGCGTTAGCCACACGGGGCTCATCAGTAGTCATCAGCCCGTTCAGCGCATTCAACTTGATCTGTTCATTGGAGGCAGGATCGATAGTAGTGAGCCAACGTTGCACAAACTGCTGGTTTTTGACAGAATCCTTGGATATAAGCTCATTCTTCAAAGTCAATGCCGCCAGAATACGCGCTTCCAGCTTCGCCTGTGGATCTATCAGCACGTTGGACAACAGACCAGCATACTGCAAAAAGTTCTCATTAGAAAGCTTCTTCAACTGCGTCTCACTGGCGATTCTAACACCTTGGTCTGCGCTCAAGATGGTGTTTTCCAACAACTGAGCTATCTCTGTGCTAGACATGATGTGCGGTGGCGAGAAACGGGGGAGGGGAAAAGCACAGCGAGCGGGCAGACCACTAATATGCTCCTGGGCTCAAACTGGGACCACAAACGTTGACCTGATGGTGAAAACTACTGGTTCTTGTCGGTGAACCTCTTGATGGAAAGGTGGCAATTTTTTGCAGTATCATTGAAAACTGCTCGTGCACCGTGACCGCACTCGTCACGTGACGCTTTAAGAAACGTATCTACCACCCATAAGGGGAGGGCAGGCTGCACAAATAGCCGCCCATCTATGTAGCGATTAAATAGCCAACAAACCGGCAGACGGATCATTTGGAGTACTTGGCGATCAAGGAGTCCACAAACGCGATGTACTCGTTCTCGGCATCGGCCTGGCTCTTGCCCTTAAGCTCTTCCCAGGCATCCCACTTGTAGCGGTCCTTCATGTTGAAAATGCCCGGTTTCTCCTTGGTGTTGTCCCCAACGGTAGCCTGCTTGTACAACGCGTACAACTTCAACAACTCGTCAGTGTCTGGCTTCGTTGGCAACTCGTTAACAGCCTTGGCCTTCTCCTCGAACAACTGCGATACCATCCTGATCCTGTCTGTGTCTGCTTGCCCCCAGATCCCGAACTGTTCCTAATCGCCACAAACACCCCTCTGGTATATATAGCCACCGCTTACAGCCGGCTCAACAAAACACGCTGTCGTTTACAGCGAAAAAGGGACAGCCCTGGCGAACCCCAAGAAGAAAGTTAGGGCTTGTGAGATGTCACTGGGGACGTCGGAGCACTATCGCCGGCAAGAATTTGCGAGCTTCGACGAAGTTCCATGAGGTTCTACCAGATTGGAAGTGGCTCTGCCAAGAAATGCGGATAGAGGCGGGGTGACAGGGTACCTGGACGGTGAGCTGGCCGTCTGGCTAAGGATGTGAGATAAAGAGCGGACATGTCAGACTCTACAGGTGAGAGAGTGGAGCAAGTAAGCGGAATGGGATCGATGGGAGAGCCCCTGTCTTCGCAGACGTCGATAAACCAGCCTTTGAAGCCATTTCCTTCGAATGGACAGAACAGTAAGTTGAGTATCTCGGGACCGCACAAGGATCATCGAAGAAGACGGTCATCGAGCATAATATCGCATGTGGAACCGGAAACTTTTGAAGATGAGAACGACCAGCAATTGCTGCCCAATATGAATGCTACGTGGGTCGACCAACGGGGAGCGTGGATCATTCACATCGTGGTGATTCTACTTTTGAAGATATTCTACGACTTGTTGCCGGGTGTGACGACGGAGTGGTCGTGGACTTTGACGAACACGAGTTACGTGATCGGTTCCTACGTGATGTTCCACTTGATCAAGGGGACGCCGTTTGATTTCAACGGTGGTGCCTACGACAATTTGACGATGTGGGAGCAGATCAACGACGAGACGTTGTACACGCCGGCCAGGAAGTTCTTGATCATGGTACCCATTGTGCTGTTCTTGGTCAGCACTCATTACTCGCATTACGACTTGAAGCTTTTCTCGTGGAACTTTTTGCTCACCTTCCTTTTGGCGGTGGTGCCCAAATTACCCATGACTCACCGTCTAAGAATATCGATACCAGGCATTACAGGCCCAGCTCAAATCAGTTAGCTCGTTTGTACAATTTAAATAGTAGGAACCACTCTATACAGGAAAGCAATTACTTATTCTTGAAGTTTATTCGAGTCGGTAGTTTATTTTTAATAGAGCAGCTCGACAAAAAAAATCCGACAACTGCAGGACTCGAACCTGCGCGGGCAGAGCCCAAAAGATTTCTAATCTTTCGCCTTAACCACTCGGCCAAGTTGCCATGGAATACTTGTTGGAAGTTAGTATCAGGAAAAAAATCATACCGATCTGCAAGGGTAACATGACAGCCCATCTACTTACTACATCTCTATAAAGTAACGGTCTATTTGCTAACGTCCTTGTAAATATCAAATCTTCTTTGAGTAGTTATTGGGATTCCCTGTCTGAAAGATTCGATTTCATTTGGGTCTAGATCGGCGTAGATTATCTCTTCGCCCTCGCCGGCTTCAGCGATAACGTCACCTCTGGGGTTCACGACCATTGAGTGACCGTACGCATGGTAATCGCTGTCGAGGTTGCGGGCAGGTGAACATAGCAGGGTGTAGATCTGATTGTCAATGGCTCTTGACCTTGCCAATAACTTCCAGTGCAATGGACCGGTGACAGTGTTAAAGGCACCGGGATAGATCATGGCAAATGACCCCTGACGTGCACTGATCATCGCCAATTCTGGAAACCTCATATCGTAGCAGATACCAAGTCCAAATTTACCGAAGGTAGTCTCAACAGTGGTAGCCTTTTCTCCACCCGTCAATGAATCGCTCTCTTTGAAGGTTATACCATTTGGAATATCAATGTCGAAAAGGTGAGCTTTTCTGTGAGTGGCTATTAGATCACCATTGGCATCAAACACTATCGATGTATTGTAAATCTTGTTGGTTTCAGGCTCCAACTCTGGAATGGATCCCCCAACTAGTACGATCTTCAACTTACTGGCCAGGTCAGATAGCACATTGTAGGAAGGTGAACCGCGTTCAATGACTTCTGCATACTCTCTAAACTTGTCAGTGGCATATGGTGAGTTGAAGCATTCGGGCAGAACAACAAGTTTGGTTTCCGGTTGATCTCTAACAGCTTGTTCAATCAATGAGGCAGCTTTCTGCAAATTGGCAGTCTTGTCTGCGGTTGAACCGATGAATTGGATCAATGCAACCTTGATCTTTTGCGATAGTACTTTGGACATTGGTGCTACTTCTACTTCTCTTCGGTACTGCCGAATTCTCTTTGTCATTACATGTCAATTGAGTGAACCCGCTCCTTTTATATCGATTAGATAAGAGTCACTACGTATCAGAAAACCAAAAGAGGTCTGACTAATGGAATATTTAAGCATCATAAGACTAATTAATTACAATTTTGAAGACCTCTCATGTGAAAGGCCCAAAGAGACCGCTCTGAAACTCATACCGAGTCCACCTTGATAACCATATCCCGATGCACCATAGTTGTGAATGATCACCAAATTGACATCATCACTCTTGACTTCCTTCTCGATCCGAGGACCGCCATAACGTGATGGACGTAAACCCGCTGCAACTCTAACAATCTCCAGGGTTTCAGGGTTACCAATCTTGGGTAACAAGGTTAGAGTACGTCTGAGAATATCTTCTGTCTCCGCCAGGGATGTATCCTGAGCGTTGCCATTGTCAGCCTGCAAAAATCCACCTAGAACCAGTTCCTTATTTTTGCCAGGTCTGGGGATAATATAGGTTGCGTAATCTTTTCCCCATCTCAGACAATTTTCGTTGATATGAGGTGCCTTCACAACCACGACCTGACCTCTAGTTGGGTAAACATTGTGGTCTCTAACACCGCCTAGATCCCGGGCTCCAAGGCCTGTGCAATTGAAAATGATGTGCATATCATTACCGGTGGCAAGAGGATTCACGAAGGATTTAGCCTGGGCTAAATGCGTCAACTCCTGTTTGACAAATCTAACCTGGTGCTTCTCCTTCAAGAACTGGTAAAAATTGTAAAGAAAGACGGGGCAGTTGAAGTTCCAAGTCTTTAAAGTTATCCCAAAGGCAGGAGCGGTAGGCTTAATCTCAGCCAGTTCACTGTCGGAAAGGACCTTGTAAGATTCCAGATAGCTTGCCAAGGAATCTATTTTTCTCTTATCGGGAACATAATCCCAAAACTCACGACTTGGTCTTCTACTCAGTCCCAACCACTCGCTGTCTCTTCCAGTGAAATAAGTCAAAAGGTCCTTTTGCAAGCGAGCAAGGTTCTCATAAGTGAACTTGTCGTAGAACAGCGTCGCCTCGTCATTGGGTGAGATACACGACCAATTGCCTCCAGCCCACGGTGAAGTGTAACCAGCAGCCGACTGATCCCCTGGAAGATACTTGGCAACTACACAAATCTCGGATCCAGGAATTCTTTTCAACTCCGTTAACACATAAGTAGTGTAAAGGCCAATAATACCAGCTCCTACAATAGTGACTTGAGGTCTACCTTCAGACATTTTGCACACTCCAGAATTCTTGCAAGGCAAGCAACGTAAAATCTCGAGCGATTGACCTGAATCGGCTTCTATGATCGACAGTGCTTTAATATAGCCTGTGTCGATCGATAAGCCAAAAACGATATTTTTCAAACCTTAATTAATCAAGCGGCGTCTGATAAGTCGGCCAGTTACGGGCCGTGTCTAATGCAAACAAACAACAGTTGTACGACTGCTTCGTCCCTTCCGCAACGCTCCATTTTGAAGCTATTCAACATGTCGGTAGCTTATAAGAAAACCCAAAAGCAAGCCGCAAGACTGATGACACAAACCGGAGGTTTAGTCTTGATTCTTCTTGGCAAAAATTGACGGGGTTGAGCTGCCTATTTACATTCCTAGCACGTAGATCAAGATTTTTCAGCACGCCTGCAACTTCAATTTCTGTTATTTCTCTACATAATGAATTCGCGATGACCGATATTCAGAACATTACATTCCTATACAAGGTTAAGACTTGAAACAAGACCAGCGGTAGCATCCGATATAAAGAATCAACCATTGAGAAGTTTGAAGGGCTGATCGTTTGTGAACTGTAGAGTAGACTTTAGCTTAGCAGAAAAGTATGCCAAGGACAATCACGTTTGATATTCCCTCCCAGTATCAACTTCAGGCTTTGGTCGGTGAGGGAGCCTACGGCACAGTATGCTCTGCTGTCCATAAGCCCACGGGTATCCATGTGGCGATCAAGAAGATTCAGCCATTCAGCAAAACGATGTTTGTGACAAGAACTTTGAGAGAGATCAAATTACTTAGATACTTCCATGATCATGAGAACATTATAAGTATTCTGGACAAGATAAGACCTACGACAATCGATAAGATGAATGCTGTGTACCTAGTACAAGAGCTGATGGAGACAGATTTGCAGAGGATCATCAGTAATCACGCTACGAATCCTCTGAGTGATGACCACATCCAATACTTCACTTATCAAATCTTGAGAGCTTTGAAATCGATCCACAGTGCTCAAGTGATTCATAGGGATTTAAAACCATCCAATTTGCTTTTGAACTCCAACTGTGATTTGAAAGTCTGTGACTTTGGGTTGTCAAGGTGCCTAGCAAGTAGTAGTGATTCTAGGGAAACGCTGGTCGGATTCATGACAGAGTACGTCGCTACGAGATGGTATAGGGCACCAGAGATTATGCTTACATTTCAAGAGTACACGACGGCCATCGATATATGGTCGTGTGGTTGTATTCTAGCGGAGCTGGTTTCCGGAAAACCCTTGTTTCCTGGCAGGGACTACCACCACCAGCTATGGCTGATTCTTGAAGTAACCGGTACGCCGTCTTACGAAGATGTAGAGTGTATCAAATCGGCTAGAGCTAAACAGTACATTGCCAATTTGCCCACCAAGGCTAAGATGCCTTGGCAAATAGCGCTGGGTAAGCAAAATCTAAATCCTCAAATGGTGGACTTGCTGGAACGAATGCTGACTTTCAATCCAAACAAGCGTATAAGCGCCGCAGAGGCACTCACCCATCCATATTTATCAACTTATCATGACCCAGAAGATGAACCAGAGTATCCACCACTGAACCTGGAAGATGAGTTCTGGAAAATTGACAACGAGATCAAGAAGCCCAATGATGACACCGAGATCTCGATGGGTGAGCTGAAGCAATTGCTTTACGATGAGATAATGAAACCCCTGGATTGATAGACATTTAAGAAAGTATGATTAATATATGAAAGCCCACATTTAGTTCCATAGAGGACCCTGTGGTCCACTTTCACTAGTCCAGCCGTATATCACTTGTTTTCTTCTATGTATACAAGGCGAATTCTCGCATAGCAAGGTCAATAAATGGGTGCTCAATTGATACAAAACCAAAAACAGTAGAACAAGACTAAGTGCATGCCAGACCTTGCGCTAAATGACTCCAAATTCAGGGTGATACCACCTGAGATTGTATATCAGATTTTAACGTTCCAGTTTAGGGACTTAATGAGTAATGACCATCCAGGAAATCCTGAAAAGTTTACCGAGAACTTTAGAACCTTTGTGCGAAGTAATCTGACCGTTAATAAGACATTCTACCATGTATGTCGAGTGCTAATCTACAGATACTGTAACCTCACCACAGCGAAGCGATTTCACAATCTCTTAGAGACGCTTAGATGCAACGAAAGGGTGTGCAATATAGTGCAGGTTGCTGACTTTCAAGAGCTGACATCGATAGGTCTTGGGCGTACGGGTGAAATGAATAAGATGATCAAGAACTTGACTAATGAGACGCTCTCGGAGTTTTTAAACTTGACTCAATCGAATCTTCGAGAGTTTTTAGCATGCGAGCACATTCAAGATGATTTAGACGAGAATATAGTCTACCAGTTACTACGACCTGGGACTGTTTTAAGTGTCTTGGACTTTTGCGGGTGCTCCGGACCGAAGTTTACAGAGAGTTGTATAAGAGCCCTGGAGAGATTATACCGTTTTGACAAAGTAAAACAGCAGTACGTCATCAATGAAGAAAACTATCAAATTACATGCCTAGGTTTGAATGATTGTACTGATCTCCCATCTCCTGTGTTGGGTAGAATTTTGCAGATGTTACCTGAACTGCAAAAATTGGATCTTGGCCACACATCCATCGATGACGAAACTCTAATGAACAGTTTACCACACCTCAAAAATCTGACACACCTTTCATTATCGATGTGTTTGAGATTATCTCCTCGTGGTGTTTTGGAGTTTTTTAGTCATCATCCTGCAATGACTGATGAGAACAATCTGAAGACTCTGGAATGGCTGAATCTTTATTCCATGCCCCATTCATCTTCGTGGACTTCCGTGCATACGATGTTTCTTTTGAAGAAACTTTGCCAATATGGGCATAATATGACTCTTCAGTATTTGAACCTGGGAGGTATGCCCTTTCATGAATCAGATGATCGCTCGACACTAAAGTCAATGTACTATTACCAGTGCAGCGATACCCTTCAGTTCATTAAATATAATTTCCCCAAATTAAAGAGCTTGAGTATCAGAGGAAACAATTTCCCTATTGATAAGATCTGCGACTTCTTGAGGCCTGTCAGCATTCAGAATTACGTCGGAAAGAATGGGCAAGAAATAGATGAAGAAGATTTACCACAAATTCAACAACTTAAGTTCCTCAATATTAGTAATAACGTTCACGTTAACAAATGGACAATTCAGGACCCCTCTATTTTCACAGTCTCTCCAAGTCTAAACGCTGTGGAGGTCTCCTTTGATGCATGGCAACAAGTTGAGAAATCCAACGATGAGCATGAGATAACCACTCTCCGTTACAAAAACCCAAACTCTATCATTAAAGACACAGCCGATGCAGAAGTTGTAAAGTGGAGATGTTACATTGACTCATCCTACGGCAGGAGATACTGGATTCATAAAGTGGACAAGTACTTGAATCCGGCTGACTTAGAGAAAAAAGGTAGTATCTCGAAGTATGATTTGAACGGTAACAAGATCATCGAGATAACGAAGCAGCCTGATTTCTTAAAGTTTGCTCAGAGTAAGATCATGTTAGGGTGCGGAATCGTTCCCCTGAGTGGCATTAGACGGAAGGAATGCTATCGAGACCTTAAGCCCCCGATTTCGCACTTCTTCACCAGAAGCGGGAATGCTACTCTGGGACAACACACAACACCTATATTGGGACCAAGGTTACCTCCAGGTGGCTGGAGGGTCATACATCACAACGATTCAGATGCCGGTTTCGTTAGTGATACAATCCCGGAAGAGGATGAGGAATACGAAGAGGATGATGAAGACTTTAACGAGATGGGCAATTCCATTGCTTCTTATACCAACTCTGATTATTCACCTCCACGTACCCGAGACCAGATGAGCAGAGATGGCTTGTATTGGGATAGATCCATGCAGAATCTGCAATTGGGTAATCAAGAGGAGTTGCAAACATTCTCAAGTTCTCCACGACAATCGCAGCAGCCAGCTTACCAGGCTCCTGAAAGCATTGGTGAGGTTGAAGAAACCGACGATGAGTATCTCAACGATATATCACTTCAACGTCGCAGATCACAACTCAGTATACTGGGGCCATCGCACTCCTATGCATCTGCGGGACAAAGACGCAGCGGCCGCAGTTCATCTGGCTCGCTTGTCCTTCCATTCAGAAGGCCCAAGAACTATTACATGCTGAACCCACAAGAGTTCAATTTCGACACGAAATCATCTGAAACCACATTACTTTACAGAATTCATTTCCAGCTGGTTAACGAATACGAGGTTTTCGGAACTGTCGAGCGAGGTATGTATCGATACTACAGTCTGAAAACCTGAGCAGGTGTCCTCAGAAGCCCGCAGTCAAGAGTTCCCAACGCATTGCAGATCCAATGATGGGATTCCGAGCAGAAGAATAGTTAGTCTATCACTTATAATACCCATTAGCCAGTCACATGACTGCGCCTGTAAGAGCTGAACACTCGACTATTTTTAAACGGACGATCTATAAACAAGTCAAACACATAGGGGCTACTTTAGCGATCCAACACTAGCTTTTATAAGATGGTTGAATGGTGTGTGATTGCTTTCGACAAAGCCGACAGATCTAAGGCCAGACCTGCTCATTTAGCTGGATTAAAGCCCCTAGTTGACCAGGGAGTCCTGGTCTGCGCTGGTGCCATCTACAACGAGCCTAAGGCTCCTGGTGAAGAACGTACTTTTGCAGGCTCTCATATGCAAGTGGTGGCCGACACCAAAGAAGAAGCTTTAGAGATTATCAAAGCTGACACTTTTGCCAAGGAAGGTGTTTGGGATCTTGACAACTTGATCATATACCAATTGGGCTGTGCAGTGCGTAAGGAGAAGAAATGATCTCTGTAACCCATCTAGACACTTTGGCAATTATGTAAATGTGCATATAAAGGAAACACAATGCTTAGTATTGAACGCTGATCAAGTAGTCAGCCAACTGTTCCACGATCTTGGTCGCTTCACCAGCTTGAACGCTAGGTGGATAATGTGCAATCAAGATGGTCTGCTTGGTTCTCACACAAACAACACCCTCTGCGTCGTGTCTACCGTAGATACTTCTATCGTCTGCTCTCAACAACATGAACTTCTGGCCCTGGATGTGCAAACCGTTGCTTTGCAATCCAGCTGGATTGTCGAAACCTTGAGCAATCTCTTGTATCTCGTTGGCCTGCAAGGCCAAACCACCAGAAGAGGCCCAAACGGAGTCTCCAGCTCTAGAGTATATTACCGCTCTATCAACTTTACCAGTACCCAAAAGGTTGTCAGTGTAAGCTACATGCTGGCCAGTTAGTAATTGCCCTCAAAAATGCGTTTCCCAGCTCAATGCCTCTCCCACACCATAACATACCTTGCCAAGACATATTCAACGATAAACCAGCTCTTTTAATCGGCGATTGACTCTGAACTACCCGTCTTGTAATACAGTTGATCTAGAGATGAGTCGCCCACTTGCACAGGGGGGTTTTAAATCATAGAAACTTGGGCTTGCTCCGGGTAACCATTTCACATAGGCCTATATAAGGCTATAAGGCCCAAGTTGAAGCAGCTTTAAGACTCACTAGGCGTGGTCCTGACCGTGTTGGCCCGTTGAGCTCGAGTATATTACAGTCCTATTTAGATATATAGTAGAGTGTGCCTCAATCGTCGTCCTCGTCGTCGATAATGGCCACTTTCCTTCTCTTTGTCGTGACATCGCCCTGTGGTTCCTGGTCCCTGTACTTGGCGGCGCCTTCCCTCTTGAGCTGTCTTAGTCGCTCTGCACTGGCCTCTTCTTCTGCGTCTAGTTCCTCTTCGTTGTCGTCCAGGACATCTGCCGCGTCACTGTAGCCTGCTTCTTCCTCTTCGTCGTCATCGACAAGAAAGTCGTCCTGCTCGTATTCGTTCCTCCTGGAGTTTCCGTAGTACGAGTCTTGCTCGGTCTCGGACATGATAGGGTTCTTTCTGTAGTGGCCCAGGCCAGAAGAAGGATCCGGAGAGTTTCGACTCTCATTTTCCTTCAGTTGTCTTCTTCTTCTCTCTCTGACGACCTGTTGTTGCTTCTTCTCCAGTTCGCTCTTCTCTAGTTCGGGATCCTTGTTGACAATGTATACACCTGGCCCTGCTACCTGCTTCTGATCCCTTCTTATGACGGCTTTAGTCAATTTTTGATGCATCTTGGAGTTTGTCGAAGTCGGGATGAACATCAAGGACTTGGTTATTTCACCGCCTTCATAGCACTGCATTAGTTCTTGTTTGTCGTGGGAAACCGCGAAAAATGTGTTGTCTGTGTCATTGACCAGGATGTCGGTGTACTCAGCACCTAGTTTCAGCGAAAACCCGCCGTCTGACCATTGCACTATCTGAGCATTCGATTCCTTGTAAACCTGTTGGTTTTCATCCCGTGAGTATCTCCATCTGATTGTGTTTTCATCGATCAAACGGTCGCCCAGCTGCTCTTCTTTCGACGATGATTTCAATCTCTGCTCCACTTTTGCCTTAAAAGTAGGCGGATCAAAAGGTTCTGGATCTATGGTCAGGAACTCCGGGATCTTTGCGTAGTAAATGGTCGATTTGCCCTCCTTTTCTTCCTCCACAGACTTGTAAGGGACAATGTGCCTCACCAGCTCGACATCTTCCTCTCTGAAATGATGTGCTGCTTCTTCCTGATCGCTTGTGTTATCTGCATCCTCCCCATAGAACTTTCTAGTGTACATTGCGTGTTCTTCAGCTTCCTCATCGTCCATCTCCATACCGCCACGACGTGGCCTCTCCTCATCGTCGCTATCACTGGGTTCATTACCATCCGCCTCACCATCACCACTTTCTTCAGCACCTGATTCCTTCTCCTCGTCTCCAAACAGGTCTTCCATCTCTTCATTCAGCTCTGCATTCTCACCATCCGCAGTGCCGTTTACAGGCTCCTCTGAACTGCCAACAACGCTGTTTTCGACTTCATCCACACGCTCACCAGTCTCCTCTGCCATAGTAATACAGCTAAGCTCTTCAAGCAGCCAGTTTTGCTCAATCTGCCTTTACTTTAAGCTCTGAGTTGGTGGTCTTAGCTTATTTTTCAAGCTTTCTATTAGCTTGTTTCCCAAGAAAAGACGTCTTGTTTCTCTAAGAAATGACAAACTATGGCAATATATCATTTTTGTGACCGCATATAAGACTCTATACCGTGGCTTAGCTTGGTTGGACTTGACTATAAAATCATATGAGATGGTAGGTGGTCTTGACTTGGTTAAAAATTGAATGAAGTGGAAAATAGTCCTATTCCGTTTATTTTTGGTCCTATTCTTTGTGACTGCTTTGATAGTTGAGATGTGTCTTTTCGACAAGATATTCCATGCTTCTGGTAGTCGTAGAGTGGTCGAAAACTTACAATCTGAAAAGCCGGCGAATTTGAGTAGTTTCGCAATGGGCTCTGTGGATGAAGATGCGTACTTCTCTGGAGTCTACTATTCCAATTGGTCACCATACTCCCCAAGACTGCATTTCCCACATGATATAGACCTTTCGAGGATTTCCCATGTTTATTATGCCTTCTTCTTGGTCGATGGGACTACCGGGGCGTTGAAGAACGGAGACGCCTGGTCTGACACCGGTATGGATCTCTACAAGCCTCTAGTGGTACAACTGAGAAAGCTGAGTGAGAGGCCCATGGATTCTGTGGGCGACCAGAAACAGTTTTTGCCAGGTGGATGTCTCGGCGAACTGTTCTACCTTAGACATACGAACCTATGGCCTGACTCTCGCACGAGGGACTTCAAGGTTATAATGTGCGTTGGAGGATGGTCGAATAGGGAGCAGTTTCCCAAAATGGTGAGAGACCCTGCACGGGTCGCCCTTTTCGTGGACTCGTGTATTGATACGATGTTCAAATACGGGTTCGATGGGATAGACTTAGACTGGGAGTTTCCTGAAGATGATGGTTTTGAACCGCGGATGTATTTAGAGCTGGCTAGAAGACTGAAGCTTAAGATGAATGAGCTAGAAACGCAAATTTTCGGCTCAACACAGAATCACCCTAAGTTTCAGTTGTCTGTAGCTACGCCTGCGTTTTCTGAGAAATTGAAGATCTTGCCCATCAAAGAGATGGACGAGTTCGTTGATATATGGAACATGATGACTTACGATTACTACGGAGAGTGGTCTGAAAAGACTGGTTACCATAGCAACCTTTACGATGGCTCAGAGAAGGCCCAAAGCGATCCTAATAAGCGGCACATTTATGCAACAGAAGATACTGAGGGTCTGAATGGAGACTCTGCTGTAGAATATATGACCAAAGATATTGGAGTCGTGCCGCGTAAAGTTTGTTTGGGAATGGCAGCTTATGGAAGAGGCTTCAAACACGTCTCCGCGAAGGGCGCCAATGGAAGGTTCATCGACAAGTCATTCAAAGGTGTAGGAGGTGCTTCGGAAGGTGAACCGGGTATGTGGCTCTATAATCAATTACCCGTCAGTGGGTCACAAGAAGTATACGATCCAGAGTATGTCTCAGCTTTCTGCTACGACGCCAAAAGTAAAACGTTTGTCGGCTATGACAATGTTGCTTCTGTACGTGCCAAAGCTCAGTACGTTAAGGAAAAAAATCTAGCCGGTGGGTTTTGGTGGGAATCGTGTGGAGATGACCATCAAAATCCATCTCGTTCATTGCTCAATTCCTTTACAAATGAGATACGTTCTGTTCGAAAGTTCGATAATTTGATATATCGTCAGCCACAAACCCTACGTTATTACATTCAAAAATTTGGTAATGCTGAATTTTTATCGCCTTTCCTGCGGAATATTTTGCAAGACGAAGGTTTGAAAGCTTGAAGCAGACATTTATTATGAATCTAATTTAAGCCTCTGGAGGTTAGTTCGTTCTTTAATATACAAAAGTTCTTCTGATCAGTTTTATGTACATAACTATGTCTTGAAGACTCATCACAATAACATGTCCATTCTCGAGAAGACTTCAAAAACACCAGCAACAACTTCTAGTTGTAATGCAGAGTCCTTGTTTTGGTTGATTTCCTCCTTTACTTCTTGGCTAAGATTAATCGAAAGACCTGATTCCGTTACTTTATCTAAAGCAAAAGGAAACTGTGCGTACTGCTCGAGGAGCTCATCGGCCCTTGCGATGGCACGGTCTCTCTTTTCATAATCCAATGAGGTCAAGACGTTCTCAAGAACATTGGCGCGGTAGGAACCACATATTAATGCAATAGTTCTGATAAACCTGAAAGATGTCGTCTCAGGGAAATAGTCGTTGTAGTTCAGCTCCATGTTCCTAAAAACTAATACAGAGAGAACCCTCCGCTTAAGAGCCTCCTTACAACTTGTGTCTGTGACGGGGTGAGTGGCCATATCGAACAGGAAGAAGTTTTTCATCTCCGTTCTCAAAACGCCCTTGTCGACAAGCCCTTTAGCCAATCTCTCTCTGACCTGCTTCAATTGATAGTTGATCTTCAATAAATTCCAGGTCTCACCACTGAGCAAGTCGATCCAATTGGCAATCGTTAAGGGGTCGTCGTACTTCATCAATTGCAAAGTTTCATCCAGCAAAACTTCACCAGTTTTACTCGCATCTACAACTTCGATCAACCTTTCAGAGACGTCGAATCTTTTCCTGCTAGAATCGTCTATCATACGGATCTTACCTCTAAGGGCAAGCTCAATCAAAATACATCCACGCAATGCATACGAGATGTTGTCGTTCCAAAAGGATAGGTATCCTTCCTTGTCTCTCAGTCCCAACAGTAGTACTTCTTCCATTAATGTCAATTTTGGAATTTTCACATTATCAGTGATCTTGGCCTCTTCAGGATCATAGGCGACTTTCTTAGATGTCGTTGATTCGCTAAACTCAGTCGCCTGAGGTGAATAATTGCTCTCAGAATCGGCCCGATTCACCCTACGACGCTGTAAGTTGGACATTACGCAATCTCAACGAGCAATGAAACCTCTTGCAGCTGAATTGGCTAAAAGACTGGTGTTCATTATTGAAACCTAATGTACCTTCAACTGAAGTAGCCAAGGAACCTCGCATAATAGACAGAGTCGTTTGAAGTGATTATGAATAACTAGTCACTGGAATGGACCATTATATAAGTATTCTAGCTACTACTAACGGTCTGTGATCCTCTTCAGCGGCTCTATCTCTTGCTCGAACCCCTTCTGAATGTATACGAGAAAGTAGGGCGTTGCTGTGTTGCCCTCTGTGAAATTCAGCACTTCGCTTTCAGGCACCTCGGTGATGGTCTCGTCGTTATACTTTCTCCAAATACCGTTCTTGGATCTGTCCTTGATGTAAATCCAATAGTGACCATAACTTGCCTCTCCTCTATGGATGAAGACAGAGAAGAGTGAGTAGCCAATGTTTTGGAATTCGTCAAATTGCCTGCTAATGCGCTCTTCGAGATCCGTGATTTGACGGTAGAGCGTAGTGAGTTCAGTGTCGATGTCCGCAACCGCTTGAGTAAGTTGTTGAATGATGCTTGACTTCTTTTCGTCGGAGCATAGACCTTGTTTTCCGGGAATATCAGATTTCAAGTAATTGATAGTTTCGATGAAGGCTGCTTTTCTTGATAATCCAAGGTCGTTAACACTGAGTAGCTCTTTCTGCCTTTTCTTCAAATTGACCAGTGTCGACTTCATTAAAGCG
The DNA here is from genome assembly GCA_003708055.3 of Torulaspora maleeae. Classification (NCBI taxonomy): domain Eukaryota; kingdom Fungi; phylum Ascomycota; class Saccharomycetes; order Saccharomycetales; family Saccharomycetaceae; genus Torulaspora; species Torulaspora maleeae. Next base: position 418,242 of record PPNA03000001.1, on the reverse strand, counting down.
GTCTCCTTTTTCTTGGCTAACAAGTCAGGACTGTTTGTATCACTATACCTGTCCATGTAAAGAGTCTCATTGAAAGGCAAAGGTTCGATGGATTTGAATGGCATGAATCGCTCTCGATCGTAGTAAACCCTTTGAATGTGAATTTGCAAAATTCTTGGGAACTTCGTAGCGGCCACTGTCCTCTTGACTTCACCGTACTCTTCCATGGTTAACCGCTCATCACTGAAATACAGGTCAAGAGCGTCATATATGTCTTTTGGATGGTCGCCAATGTTGACAAGAAGAGATGAAAATCTCTCGATCTTTGTACGCGTCCGGCTCGTATCCGCCAGCGGTATGATAGTTTGCTTGATATCACCATAAAAGAGCTGCTTAACCAGATCATTTTGTTCATTATCGTCGTCAAGGCTTATCGGATCAGAGGCACTTTCTAACTGGAAGAGAACGTTTCCGATACACTCTGTGACATCCTGTTGTCTTCCCATTTCAAGAGCATTCTCCAGCTGATCTGAGCTAATCTTGGCCACACGAGTGGATGTGCTTATAATATTTTCTTTCTCTGCATCTGTCATAGAAACGTCCTCACTACTCTCTCTTTGGTCGTTTCCGGCGTCTTGTGACATTGAGATGTCAACATCTTTGTCAAGGTTGGACTCAAAACTTGTCGCCTTCTCTCGATAATTTTCTGGTAATCTGGGCCCGTAAACTAAGGCATCGTCAATAGAGGTTGCCTTGGGCTCCTGGATATCTACCGAGGTGGGTGGAGGTTCAAACTCCACTTCGAAGCTACTAGGAGCAAATGCCAGGTAAGCCAGTTCTTTCTTGGGAGTGACACATCTTTCTGTCGTGTATATCATAGAATGAAATAGATCACGAAGCTGATACAAAAATTGGATTGACCTCTCTACCTCAGAGTCACTGACAGATCTTCCACCTATTCTCCGTAGATGACTGTTCGAGTTTTGTTGGAACTCATTCATTGTCTCCTGGTAGCTGAGAACATAATCTCTCAGAGGGGCGATTGAAAAATAATACTGTAGCAGTGAGTTGAGGTAGCATGTGTTTCCGATATTATTTAGTCCTGCAGGCCATGTATCTGCTGGAAGACAGCTAGCATCGATCGTACCATTATCCAGGAAATGCAAAATCAATCTGCTATTTCTCTCCAGTCCGATTTTGGTCAAAGCACTCTTGAGCTTAAGATAAAAGTCAGATTCGACCGTCGTATCCTGATTCCACATGCGTTGAAATACCTCTAAAATAGTTTCATCCTTCGCGTTCTCGTTCAGCTGCAAAATGTTCAGAGCCTCCAAATATGATAAATTATCAGGCCCATAGTACTCTTGAAACTCAGGGCATTGTTGCATAAGAAAGTTGAACAGACGAAGACTTTTCTTATGAGCAGCAACTGTGTAAAGAGACCGATCGCAGTCTATTTTCAAACCTGGCGAGTCATTAATCTTAATCGAGTATGCTGTTTCAATGATGTCATCGTCAACCGATTCATCAATCTCCAAAATCTCATATGCTCTGCTTTTGCTTCTATATGGCTCATAGTCCGCGAAGAATTTCAGTTTCGAAGAGCTCTTGCATTTGGCCAAGAGCCTTAAGGCATTTTTAAGGTCCGCATGGAAATTTTCGTTGGAGTTTCTGGCCAACTCGGACTTATAAATGGACAGTAATAGCGCGTCATTAACAGCTTTCAGATCTACTTCTTTGGCGTCTATCCCAAAAAGACCCAACGATCGATCAAGTGCCTCCTGGCCAACGACATCCTGTTTACCACAATACGCGACCAATTGGTAAGCTCCCTTTCTGTTGGCAATGAAGCTTAAAGCATCAAAGTAGACACCGATGTTATTTGGATCTAAAGCGCATTGAGCTTCGTAATTCTTTATTATATCACGCTCGACATAATAATAGCAGGTCAACAAATTAATGAAATGATAGTTCGAATCCAGTGAAGAAGGAGGCTCAAATGAGAAAGTTGATTTCTGTTCACCAAGGGCCTGATGCCATGCAGCTTTCGAAAACACCGTTTGCATCATGTTAAATGACCTGTAGACTTTGGCATTTGCCGATTTGTTTTCCTTTCTGTACAGCTCGATGGCGATCTTACCCAAAAATATCAACTCGAGACACTTTCGCACAAATGATTCCCTCAACTTCCTTACATGAATATCATTGACGTAATCCGTCAAATCGGGAGGCTCAAACTCGGGATAAGTCTCACCTGTGTTTTCGTCATCCTCCACATGCAACTTAAAGCCATATTTAGATGTCAGCCAACCTGGATCGATGCGAGAGTTCAAAACAACATTGTCTGAATTTATGGTTTTTAAAGGCTCATCTGAGCTACGACGGTTGAGCGGTCCCTTGAAGATTTTGTAGAAGGTGTTAATGCAATCAGCTTGGGAAGGAATGTCGGTTGGATCTAATGAGTCGAATCTACTGCAGGAATGTGCGTACCTTTTCTCGATGGCTGCCGCAGACCAACACTCCTCCTTCTCCTCTGTACTAAATTCGGGTTTGAAGATTTCGATGAGCACCAATTTGTTCGTGTCATTGGCGACATATATCGCATGATCTACTAACTGTGGGTCATTAATGTCATATGTTAACAGATCCTGTCTATCATATGGATGCAGTTCTGCCTCATCTAACAAGTGGTAATGGGTAACGCCTGCACGTTTTTTGGTGTTCTCCAGCAGAGTACGTGTTTTGACAGTTATTTTTAAGTGGTATATTGGTAGCTCCGTGATTGTATTCGTGGTCACCTTTGAATCATGCGGGATATCTATAAGCACTCCCATGAACACATTAAGCTTGTTATAAGTTGGACAAGATCTCGAAGGATACTCATATTTTGTTTGCAACGCCACTTGATCCACAAGCGTCCCCAAAGAATATGGATGCAGTTGGGAGATCCTTCTGGAGTACAGAAGAACAGGTGCTCTCAGAAGGCCTTCATGCAAATCGGAATACTTTATGCCATGGTCTTGGGAATTGATGAAAGCCAAGTCATGGACTATATCATCAATCAACCTGTCTGAAGTTTTAAAGGGAAAATTGCCGGCTATGTTGGGATAGAGAATCTCTCTACCCGAGTCCTTTAGTGGATCGGGCTTACTCTCTTCCGATAAAATGATCAAATCATCGAATGGATCCATTGCATCCTGCGTGTCAATTCCTTCTTCTGTGGGGACTTCATCTTGGCTCTCAAATCTCTTCTCGTCAGTTTCATCGTGTTGCAACATGGCAAGAGCCTCTACCCTTCAGCAAATCTAGTGAATTGCTCAGTTCTTACAATGAATCTGGTGCACAATGTCAGGCAAAGGTGCACTAAAGCAGTTCTTATGTACTTTGAATACCTACAGGTAGGGATCTTCATAAGCTTCACACTAATAGCCATTCGTTATATATGACACTTGACAGACTGCAAGAGAGACTACAGGCTCAGGATTCGATTCCTAGTCTCTTTCAGCTGGCCATTGATTCTACCTGGGTCAATTGACTAGCTTGCGGAATCTTTGCTGCTCAATGGTATTTTTATCTATGGCTTCGAGCGTTATAAGTGGGCCCAAATGCCACGCTCGAACTTTGAATTGCGCAACACCGCTTCTTGATAAAATTGGGCTCTACCAGAAGCCCGTCTACAGAGTGACACTTTGGCAAACCGTTTGTAGTTTCTTCAATTCTCTTGGTTCGCTAAAACGATTGTGCACTCAGCTGTCTCTGTCGCTCGCAAGACTGTGACCTCTGTGTTCAGAAGACTCCGATACATCAACTATTGAGATTGTAAATCGTGGAAAACAGACCCATAGCAAGATTCTGGCAGTAAGATGGGGGCTAAAGCGTCGAAATTATCGAAGGATGATCTCACAAGCTTGAGGCAGTCGACCTATTTTGATCGCCGAGAGATTCAACAATGGCACAAAGGCTTTCTGAGGGACTGCCCAAGTGGCCAACTGACGAGGGAGGATTTTGTCAAGATATACAAGCAGTTTTTTCCATTTGGAGCTCCTGAAGAGTTTGCCAACCACGTATTCAGTGTCTTTGACAAGGACAACAACGGCTTCGTTGACTTTAAAGAGTTTATCACAGTATTGAGCACCACATCAAGAGGTACCTTAGAGGAGAAATTGGTATGGACGTTCCAATTGTATGACCTGAATCATGATGGATATATAACATTTGATGAGATGCTGACGATAGTGACTAGCATATACAAGATGATGGGGTCAATGGTGAAACTGAGTGATGATGAAGCAACGCCTGAACTGAGAGTAAAGAAGATATTCAGCACCATGGATAAAAATGAGGATGGTTATATCACTCTTGAAGAGTTCAGGGAAGGTTCAAGGGTAGATCCTTCGATAATCAATTCATTAAATCTATACGATGGACTGGTTTGAGGTCTGAGGCATAAACAGTTACATACAATAGAGTACTCGTCATGCAGCTTTGGGTACCGAGCTACTTATTAGGACATGGACCTACTAGAAGCGAAGCTTGAGATCCACGAGATATCAGATTCTTTCTGCAGTCCAGATGGCAACTTTACATATCCCCTTAATACCTTCAGTGAGTAACATGTATGGAACGGCTTTTTTGGAGTCGTGTTGGATGGCAGTATCTAGATGTTCCAATTCTTCGTCTCTGAACTGTCTTATCGTACTGGTTAGATCTTTCAACTCTTGAGGGGTTCCAACCGTGTTATCAGTCCTTTGCAGTTCATATTGATTCGTCAAGCAACGTAATTGTTCATTATAATGTCCTCCAATAACCGTTTCAACGGCCTCTGTACAAGCCATGGCAGCCTGTGGTGATATCATTGCAGTGCCAGCACCCATGAAGAACGCACCTACTTTCCATAGTGGTGTAATCAAAGAAGGTCTTACTCTGTTCCTGATTTGCAGGCTGTTGAAGGTGTTATGATGGTGAATCTCTTGATCCCACATATGTTGAAGGACCGGTTTCAAATCTGGGTACTTATTAGCCAAAACAAAGTATTGACCAGCGTAGATATAGTTTGCCCCTAGCTCACCAGCCTGATCGACACGAATGGCCCGATCTAGATAAGCTTCCTGGGCTTCTGATAGTGGTTCATACTTGGCACCATTTTCCGACCTGGTCTCACTGTTGCTAGCAGCGCTATCCACGCTCTTCAATGATGAAAGAACAGAGAAAGACCGTCTGCTTGGGATCTTGACCACTGTGAATCTCAGCATTGTTTTATCTGAATTGTCGAACTATATGGATGTTACAGTTTCAAATTACAAAAGAGCGATTAATGGAGAGGGAGCCTTCTGGTTACAACTTTTTGTCCCTGATAAAGACAGCTGAACGAGGTATCTCCGGGGAAGAAGCGTCGCTAGCTATAGTCGTGGTCCAAAAATGATTGTATATTACTCTGATCATATTTGAAGAGTTTGAGAATTGATTTGCAAATGGCTGCGGGAATCTCCTGTGTATCTCTCGAGTTTGTCACAGGCTTCATCTCATTCGAAGGTATCAAGAACCTCTTCAACAGTCTATTTTGCACGTCTCGAACAATTATCCATCTCACCTTGAAAGCTGTCCCGTATTTCTTACTATCCCCCCAAATACTGACGTCCAAGTTAGATTCCAAGTCAGAGACCATCTCTGCGACCCCACAGAATCGTCCTGAAGCGTTAACAGAGAAGAATAGAAAAATCTTGGCACCAGCGGGCAAGTTCGTGTATGCTTCCGATAGTCTCTTGTTGCCGAAATGCGTTGATGACCATATCCCATTGTAGAATGATTTCTTGACGTGCTCCAGACACGAAGACTTAATCACAAAGAACCTCGAATGCTCTGGTACATCAATCCAGGGAGGTATGATCGCCGAGCTCTTCTTACCGGTCATCTTGCGACCGCTCTCGTGGTTTTTCTGCTTCACAGCCATCGAAACCCGGTTTATGTGGTACCTTACGCCTTCACTCGAGGCCAGAGACTGTAACTCTGGAATCTGGTCCACAAAATAATCCCTATTGGATACAGCGGGTCTCGTCGTATAATTGCTCCCCTGCTCAAGGAAGTACTTTCGTGGAACGCTAAAATCTCTTACCTTGACCCCATTGTTGGAGTGAATCGACGTGATAAACCCTTCTAAGTCCTTCAAGGAGTCTTCGATTGTTCTTTGTGGAACAAGTGCGTTACCATCTCTCCTCCAAGTTCCCTGCATCCTAGAACAAGCCTCAATGACCACTTCTGACCATCTTCAACTGGTTGAGAAGTGGTAAGATCCTCAGACCTTTTAGCCGCCGACGCAAAATGATTATCACTTGTATGGTCACGTGCATTTTGTTGATCTGTCACTTTAAAGGCTTCTCAATACCAAGAGATCTCGAATTCAACAGTAACAGGCAGAAAGCTGGGCACACCAGCGAGATGGCTCGTCATTATATACAAGATTATGTGGTCAGAGAGCTGAGAAAGTGTTGTGTTAAGGAAGAGGAGCCCAACGAAGCTGAAGAGCTGCTGCTAGCGTGCCTGTACCAGGAGTTGCTGAGAAAGGTTTTGAAAAAAGCACAAAGGGAAGCCCAGTCCGACGGTTCACGCGAGATCAAGGGTTATCACATCGAGACCGCCTTGGAGAGTCTGCTGGAAGATTCCTAGTGAATGAAGTTTATTGAGTTTGATCACGGCACGTGATTTGAACATCTCAAAGAGTCTATCATCTCTAGGGCCTCTTTAGGCCTATCTTTGTTCATTACAAAGAGCCCTTGCAATTGAGCCGTGCTGACTTGGACATTGAGCTTGGCTGTGGCTTCCACGAATGCTCTGCATAGCTCTTCTTCGCCAGGGTAGAACTTCATGAACATCTTCTCCACTTGGTAAGATGTAGCGTTACCGACAAAAACTTTGTAATCGATTCTTCCTGGTCTCATGATGGCAGGGTCCAGTTTTTCTGGGTGGTTTGTGGTCATGAAGGTTATAGTCTCTTCGGATGAAGTGACACCATCTAGCGCGTTCAATAGACCGCTGAAGGTGACGCTTGATTGAAATCCTGTCTCCCCGGTCTGGGTTCTTTTGTTGAAGGCGGCGTCTATGTCCTCTAGTAATAGGATGCTTCTCTCGGGCATGTTGTTCATCAAATGATTCAATCGATCATCGGTCAAATTGCCTTCGGATAGATTTAGAATGCAGATGTTGTAGTCTAGTTCACCGGCCAGCGCTTGGATGAAACTGGTCTTACCAGAGCCCGGAGGGCCATATAGCAAGTAACCCCGTCTGTATGGGATACCCCTGTCAGAGTACCATTTGCCGTTGCGCATAAAGTCGTGGACGTCCGACAGGATGTCTTCCTTAATGTCTTGATCCAGGATGACAGAGGGCAGTAATCTCTTGGCCTTTGGTTGACCGAACTTCCTCCACTCGGGACCGAACGATGTATATATGACCGTCTTGCCCTCAGTACTCTTTAGTGCTATGTTTTTGGCCTCGTTCAAGATCTCGTCAAACAGGTATCTGTCTCGGTAAAGAGTAGTCAGTGTGACGATCTCAAAGGGTGAACCATTCGTCAGATCGATCATTTTGGCTGAACGTTCTCTGGTGATCCTAATGAATGCACCTTTGTACCTGATCCAGTGGTTACCGGGACCTGGAACCAGGGCAAATTTAGTGGTCACCGAACCGTTATCATGCTGCACATAGTTTGTTCTTACAGACAAATGTTTAGAAATTCTTTGTGGGTGCTTTGACATCCATTGCAGGAACCAAGCGTACGATTTGTCCTTTGACTGAATTTCCAAATCTACGATCATCTGCCTGTATATCAAATTACTTGCCTTGATGATTCCCGACCGCGCCACGGCCAGTCCCGTTCCGAGGATCATCAAGCCACCACCGGCAGCAAAATATGGGTTGTTTTCCATTGCATTGCTCAATAAACTAGAGAACTTGCCTTTCAAAGTATCAGGTTCTTTGGACTCAATTGGAATTGTGGGAAGACTCTGAGAGCCTCCCATGGATGAAGAGCCATCAGAAGCCGAAGATTCCATCTGACCCTAGTGAACTGAACTCTTTTTCTACTTTGTGAAGTCTAAAGATGTATCTATATAGTTGTCAAAGTCATGAACAGTTTAGGCGATGCCTCTTAGTGAACAATTAAAAACGAAAAAAGTGGCCTTTATCAAATAACATTGGAACCATCCTCTGAAACGTCTCTCCATGCTGGTAGCTTATATTCAAGGTTCTCAGGTGCGTACTCAGGGTAGTACTCTCTGATGGTCGCCATCAATTCATTGAAATAAATCTTGTACCCTTGACCCGAATGGTGAAGACCGTCGCGTAGTAGTTCTCGCCAATTCTCTCCACCTTGTCTCTGGAATGCCTCGTTCAAATCAACCATTGCAACGTTTTTCTCGTCGGCAACCTTGCGCAGTAGGTCAGAGTACAGTTTCATTCTTTCAGGCGTACGAACGTATCCCTGTTCGACATCATCAGCTTTCTTAGCATCTAATTTCTCTCTATCAATGAGCGCAGGACCTACTAGAATCACTTTAATGCCTTTGGCCTTCAACATTGAGATCATATCCCTAGTGTTCGAGACGAACTCGTCCTCCGGGACCCTTTGGTGACCTCCAAGACACACATCATTCGATCCAAATGCAATTGTAGAGAGTACGATGTTGTTCTCGTTCTCTAGAATCTGCGGAAGCACCTTCAACCCCCATCTCGAGTTGTAACCAGAGAAGCCACGCTGCACAACGTCCATTCGTCTTGTGTAAACATTAGCTAGCGCCGCAGCAAGCACGAACTGGTCTTGCTCGAGTTCTTCCATCTGGGAGTTGAAGGCGTACTCCATGATGGAGTCTCCAAATAGCAGAAACTTCTCGTAGTTCATATCAGGTAACAACTAAAGCATGGAGATCAATGAATCGCCTGTCTTAAGTTGCCATTGCAATATCCGCAACTTCCCGTATAGCTTACCTTATACACTAGTCAGTTTTACATCACGTGGAGTGACCTGATCAAGGATGATTTGGCTCAGTCAAGAACGTTGAAGCTTTTGGCCCTGCGGTACTCGACTCCCATCTCGATAAGCATCACTTGAGAGCCTTATCTTCGAGGTTTCTTGATCTGCTTTGTCTATATAACCAACAATCGGTCTTTCGAGAACTTGAAAAGCAGGACTGCAACCTAAGAAAGAAGTTAAGTGGCTCTCTGAAGATGAATTTCCAGCTTGCGAGGTTTGCCTCGACCAATTGTGGACGCAAGAGGATATCAATAGTGGGCTCCGGCCCTTCAGGCTTCTACACAGCGTACAGGTTGCTGACAAAATCAGAAGTTCCATTGCACGTCACAATGTGGGAGAAACTGCCGGTGCCATTTGGATTGAGTCGATATGGTGTCGCACCGGATCATCCTGAGGTGAAAAACTGCGAGGATACTTTCACGACGTGTGCCGAAGAGTTCTCCAAGTCCGGGCAGAAGCATCTGTTTGAATTCATTGGCGGCGTCACTGTGGGCCAGCAAGTTCCACTGTCAGAACTGATCAACAAGCAAGACGCTGTGGTCTTGAGTTACGGGTGTGCTGGAGACAGAAAATTGGGTATCCCGGGGGAAGAAGACACTATTGGTGTCTTTAGCAGTCGAGAATTTGTCAATTGGTACAACGGACATCCGGAGTACGCTAAGGACCCGCGATTCGTGAATTTCGACTGGTCTGGAGTCAAGAATGTGGGAATAATAGGTAATGGTAATGTTGCCTTGGATTTGACTCGGATACTGATCAGCAATCAGATTGCCGAACTGTGGGATGGGACTGATATATCCCCAGTAGCGCTTGAACGTTTGAGGAGAGCGCCAACAGCCGACGTTAAACTCATCGCAAGACGTGATTTCAATCACTCCAAGTTCACCAACAAAGAACTCAGAGAATTATGGGAACTGGAAAGATACGGTATACGTGGGAAGATCGATCCGCAGTATTTTCGAGAGGAAGCGTATGACGCTCAAAGTATCAAGGATCGTGCGTTCAAAAGGCGGGTTGAAATGTGCTCTGAGTACTTAAAGCCCTTCGATCAAAGAACTAAGAAGAACTACAAGAAGTTCAGGCCGCCAACACCAGAAAATGGTGCTGCAAGAAAAACATGGGAACTGGACTATTTGAAGTCGCCTATTAGTGTGAACAGCGATGGATCGGGAAAGATCACGTCTTTGACATTGTGTAGAAACAGCATCACTGATGACAACAGAGTACTGCAATTGAAAGACCAGCGGCTCACATACAAGCTGGATATGCTCATCACTTCACTGGGCTACGCGGGTAAACCGCTGAAAGAATTCCAACAGCTAGGTATCCAATTTGACAGAGACCATCTTGCCAATGCCGCTGGTCGTGTGTTGAACACGCATGGCGCTATCTTTCCAGGCCTGTACGCGTCTGGTTGGATAAGGACAGGAAGCGCGGGTGTCATCGCTTCAACAATGATGGGAGCATTCGAGGTGGCAGACACCATCTTGCAAGACTTGTCGACTCTATCCTCCAAATACACCGATACGATCGACGTCTCGGACACCCACCATACTACTTGGAATGACTGGCGAAAGATCAACAGCACGGAGCTGAAACTGGGGCAGCAAGCGGGTAAGACCAGACAGAAGCTGCTCACAAACGATGAGCTGTTGAGAATAGACCGCTGACTGCCAACTTGACTACACTTTCTTGCTCAGCGAGCCAATCATCTGTTCGTATTTGAGTATCATCGCGCACGAAGCTCTTAATGGGATCCAATTTTGACCCTGGAGAATCAACAGGCTGCTAGCTTCAAGAGATGTAATCAAGCAAACTGGAACCGTAGTTGCTGGGAACTGCTCCACTGAGATCCAAGATGATTTTCAAACGTGCTCTATCGACTTTAATCCCACCAAAAGTTGTCTCTCCAAGGAACCTTGGTGCCGCACCAAACGCTAAGAGAATCGGTAACGTGGTTCAATTCTACAAGTCCCTTCCACAAGGCCAAGCTGCTGCTGTCAAGCCCACTGGATTCGTTGGTAGATACAAGGCCAAGTACTTTGACGGTGAAAACGCCTCGGGCAAACCATTGTGGCACCTGGCATTGAGCATCTTGATAATGGGTTACTCTTTGGAATACTACTTCCACTTGAGACATCACAAGGGTGGTGCTGAGCACTAAGCATTCGTATATATACACATTCTATTACAGATATTCATTAAAGATCAGATACTATTTTTTCTTAAACCTCGCTAATATACATCACCTGCGTACCTCTAAGGAACACGTCGCTGTTGTAAGTCTTGAGAAGACCGTTGTGCCCGTTTTCGTAGTGCTCAGTCGCACTCGAGAGCGCAACGTTCATGAACCCATCAATCGACTCCAGTCTGCCGCTATACAGCATCCCGGAGTGCAGTTTAACGTTCACGGGCTTTCCAATGATCTCAGACAAAAATTGCGACGACACGCTCGAAGTTGCTTTGGAAGACATCGTTGCAGCAGGCCTAAACAACCTATCCTGCCTCTCAAACTGCATCATGGGCACTCTTCAAGGCCTATTTTTTCAGTCTTTGGTTGAAAGGCATTATTTGAGATATATTACCCGGCTTTGTGAATTACTATATAAGTAGCCAACTTGATGCAGCTGGATCACTGGCTATCTCAATCGATGGCACAACAGCATATCTCGAAGCTGAAGCAACTTCAGAGCCCACCAAGGCTCGTAGCTGTTTCGGTAGAAGAATCTCTTGAGACAAACATTCTTGGTCGTGCGTCGTTATTTACGCTTGGACGAGATCTGGAGCGTATATACTTGGTGAGCGAGCCGCAGTAACGTAGCACCCTATATCTGGCGGAGTCGAGATCGGATCTCGAGAGCACTTAGAGCAGCTGGGGGTCATCGGCACCGCGCTGAGATGTCTTCCAACAGTGGTAACGTTGGTTTTGCTGAGAATGGCGAAGTTTCATGTCCAACGTGTGTGAGATGCAAGGATCTGATCACATCTGGACACGCATATGAGTTGGGAGACGATAGATGGCATACGCAATGCTTCTCATGTTATCGATGTGAGAAGCCTTTGACCTGCGATAGCGATTTTCTTGTGTTGGGGACGGGGACGTTGATCTGTTTCGATTGTTCCGACTGTTGCAAGAGCTGTGGTAAGAAGATAGACGATTTGGCCATCATTCTATCGTCTTCGAACGAGGCTTACTGCTCGGAATGCTTCAAGTGTTGTAAATGTGGCGATAACATCAAGGATTTGAGGTACGCCAAAACAAAACGTGGACTATTCTGTATACATTGTCATGAGAGGTTACTGGCCAAGCGGAAATACTATGAAGAGAAGAAAAGGAGACTAAAGAAGGATCTGCCCGACGTTCCCACGGTAGAACTCTCTACGCCACTGGTTATTCCTGAGAAATCATCGCGCAGACCTCTATCACCTGCCAGGGGACAAAGTCTGGGACAATCTTCACTATCGCCCCCCAAGAGTATGATCAAGTCCAATAGTGAGAGTGTGATCTCTCAGTACTTGAATGACAATGAAGAAGTCGAGGTTTCTGCAGAAAGTGAAGAAGATAAGGAGCAACAGGATGATAAACGCGAGACAAAACATTCCAGGAATGTCTCAATTGATGATATACTGAATTCAACGCTGGAGAATGACGAGGACAGTTTGAGAGCCGAGCAGGAAACTAAAGTGTTGTTGGACAAGACGCCGTTGAGGAATCATAAATCTACAGATGCAGTTACCAAATCGCCCGTATCGCATAGACAAGGTATCATCCTAGATACGCTTGATTCTACACCGCTTGATCTTGCAGAGAGTGTAGAAAAGACTTTGAGGGGTTTGAACGAACAATTAGCTGAAGAATCGATCAAGAATGACACAAGTGCGTTTGGCGGAAATGAAAACGACTCAAACGGTTTGGCCATTACTCTACCTTCATCTGAGCCTTTGTTAAAGTCCAAAAATGAGGAGGATACTCTAACTTTAGGCTTTGAAGAAACTACTCCAACGACGAGTCACCTTCCTTCGCCGTCATCATCACCTTCTCCATCGAAACTTGGGGAACCTGCATCGAGGTTCACCGCTTCAAAAACTATCAATTCCCCAAGCGCTCCTTCGATGCCACTTCCAAATGGTACCGCTAGAATTCAGGAGACTAACAGCAGTAATGGTAGAACTGGTAAAAAGATTGGTAGATCATTGTCGCTTAAATCAAAAAATCTTGTGCACAGTTTGAAATCTAGAACGACAGGAATTTTAGATCCCAGATCCTCTTCACCATCCAACTCTCGTTCGAAGGAAAGCGCATCCTCACATGCAGAGTCTGGATCAGTTGTGAATAAGTCGCCTAGTATCGACTCAGATACTCATTCAGGTTGGGGGGTCACCACTGTCCCTGAAAATAGTGTCTCTCCGGTCTCTGCTGCATCTTCGAGGCATCGAACAACTCCGAGAGGGAAGAGTGATAGCGTGATGAATCCTGAACAACGATTTGGTCATAAGACTGGCAAAAGAAGTATAACCGAGTCTTTGGATCACCGGAGAACTCATAGCAATGCTAGTGTTAGCAGTGCGGTAACGAATGTTTCCATGTTTAGAACACCACCTCTGGAGAATTCTTCAGTCTTTGGAAGGCTCAATAACTCAGGATCTATATCTCATCATAGAACGATAAGCTGGCAAGCAAATAACGGAGCTGTACCAGAAGAGTCGGGCGCACTGGATGCACCTGATCCTAGAGGAGCGTCGACAAATGATCGAGACAGTGAATCGGCGTTCAAGAAAGAACTTGATGATACGGAACTTCTCTTGAGAAAACTCAAATCGGAAGTGAATGATCTTGAGTCAAAACGTTCACACTTGGTGAATGAAATTGATGGTTTGCAGTCCTCGAAGGATAAGCTTTGCCATGAACTGGAAAGGTTGCGAGAGGAAAAGAGTAAATACTCGTCAATGGAGTCTTTTAACCCCTTGCAGAGCAGCAGTGAGGTATTGAGGTCGCAGGAAATTGTGTCTGATGGGCCTATTTCAATGAAGCAAACTGAGACAGCTAGTGTCGCAAGGCCGGCTACGAAACCGCGATTCTGGAAGATCTTTTCAGGTGCCAGACAACAACAGCCTCAAAACCAACAACAAGCACTACAAGTATCCAATGGCTCCACAAGCTTAGTGCCGGATGCATCAGTGTCATCTTCCACCTTTTCAACTTCAAATAATGTCGCTGGTAGTCGGCCAGAAATTTCGGGACCAGTTTTGCAGAATCCAAACGAATTTAGCGACATGAAACTTGTTCCAATAAGCAACAATTCGCGCTCTGAGATGAGCATGCAATCATCGCCGTCACGTTTAGAGGGAAGTGTTCTTTATGGATCTAGCCTCGTTGCCAGGTGTGCATACGAACAATCTGCGATCCCCGTCATAATCAAAACATGTGTTGAACACATCGAAAATGGTGATGGACTCCTGGCAGCGGAAGGAATATACCGAAAGTCCGGCTCTCAATTACTCATCGAAGAGATTGAGAGTGCATTTACTGATTGCGAGGTGGATCCAAGTGATAAGGCTCTAGAACTACTGGATGAGGACGTTCATGCTGTTGCCAGTGTTCTGAAGCGTTATCTGAGGAAATTGCCGAACCCGGTGTTGACTTTTCAAATTTATGAGCCTCTGATTAATGTGGTAAGGGAAAATCGTTTGATGGTGAACGTGCCGCTCAAATCGGTGAACGAAGCGGGCCTCAAAGATCCCCAGTATCTGGCGGCTTTGAACGTCATCAGTAAGATTTTGGACAATCTTCCAAAAGAACATTTGGATGTGTTGCAGTATCTGGCCAAGCACGTTGAAAGAGTCACCGAATACAGTGAAACAAATTTAATGACCTTGCATAATCTATCTCTGGTATTCGCCCCAGGATTGATCCGCGACTACTCAGGTGATAAGGACATCACCGATATGAAAGAGCGGAATTACGTGGTGGGCTTCATATTTGGGCATTATAGAGATATATTTAATGTAGATTAGGTGTACTATCGACGTGTGACATTTATCTATCTCAATTGAATATTATCGGCAGCATTTTTAGCTTTACAGGTATACTGGGCTGCTTGCGGCTTGAAATCAGTTGATGTCTTTGAGCTCAGGCCGTGAGTACAGATCCATTCTCTTATGACCCACTCTCAATAGATGTTCGATGGTTGTAAAGTCTTTCTTAGGCAGATCTTTATACTTGCCGAACTCTTCACGTATGTATTTGACAAAGTGGGGACGATTAGGCCTTGGTTTGGTGAGTACAATCCTAAAACATCCTCTGTAGAGGTGAAGCACCTCCTTTTGAAGGCCGCTTAACCTTTTGGCCATCCTTCTAGCGTCTTTTATGTAAGTTTATTGTAGCGCTGTGATAAAAGGGTGTCTTAGTTACCGAATGTTCAAGTAAGTTAAATGTCAGAATAAAGTGAAAAAATCGATACACATATTTCAACAAATGTTAAAGAACTGGAATACTATGATCATCTTACGAATTTATTATTTAGAGTCAAGGTACTTTTTGTAGCCTTCGTTCTCCAGCTTTGCAGCCTTCTCAAGAACATCTGTCTCTTGTCTCAACAAGAAATGTTGCATCTTGTGATGTAGAGAAGCATCGAATGCGCCAATTAGACGGATAGCTAGTAGAGCTGCATTTGTACTATTGTTGATAGCCACCGTGGCGACGGGAACACCTCTGGGCATTTGTACGATGGAATGAAGAGAGTCAACACCGTCCAGACAAGAACCTTTCACTGGCACACCGATGACTGGCAATGGGGTCATAGCAGCAACCATACCCGGCAGATGGGCGGCACCACCAGCACCAGCAATAATGGCTTTGATACCACGCTGAGAAGCTTCGATAGCGTACTTGCTCATTCTGTGTGGAGTTCTGTGTGCTGACACAATGGTTACCTCGAATGGCACTTCGAATTGCTTTAGTATATCACAGGCAGCTGACATGACGGGCAAGTCAGAGTCTGAGCCCATGATGACACCAACAAGTGGAGCCTTCTCGGTTTCGTGATCGATCTTGGTGGCGGCTGAGATCTTTGGCAAGTCCTTGGCTTTACCGATGATGTAGGACATTCTTCTTTCGCATTCTTCCATTGATGAAGAGACAACATTGACGTGGCCCATCTTTCTTTTGGGTCTGGATTCCTTACCGTACAGGTAAACAGAAGCACCTGGGGTCTCTAGGGCACGCATGCAGGTTTGCAGCTCTTTGTTAGTCTCCTTTTCGTCACCAAGAATATTGAGCATGATAGCACTGGTCTCGGAGGTTGCCATAGAGGAGAAGTTCTTTGGCATTGGCAGATCCAAAACTGCTCTTACATGAGCTTCGAACTGAGAAGTGACACAGGCGTCAATGGTGTAATGACCAGAGTTGTGTGGCCTTGGGGCAATTTCATTAATCAGCAATTCACCATCTTCCAAGTAAAACATCTCAACACCAAAGATACCACACCCTGGGAAAGCTCTCACTGCATTTTCAGCGAGCAGTTTGGCCTTCAACTGAACTGAGTCTGGCACTCTTGCCGGAGCGTAACACAGAAAGCAGATGTTATCCTTGTGAACAGTCTCGACAGTTGGGTATGAGAACACACGACCGTCGATAGAACGGACGATCATAACGGCAAGCTCTTTCTTGAAAGGAGCCCACTTCTCAGCGTACAATGGGCGGTCCTTCAAAAACTCCAAAGCATCTGGGATAGCCTTCTCGCTCTTGACAATGAAGTTACCCCTACCATCGTACGCCAAAGTCTTGGATTTCAACATGAACGGATATCCGAATTTTTCACCCACTTCAATAAGACTATTGACGCTGGGTGTGTCCACCGAGATGCTTTCTGTGACAGCAATCTTGTTTTTGATCAGATGTTGTTTCTGCAAAAACTTGTCCTGAATCAATTCAATAGTCTCTGGAGAGGGATAAATCTTCAATTTAGGAAACTTCTTTTGCAGACTCTTCAAAGTTGTAACATCAACATGTTCAATCTCCACGGTCAAGACATCACACTTGGCTGCAATCTTCTCAATATCATCCGGGTTGGTGAAGGAACCATCAACATGTTCCACAATGCTGTTAATCTGCTTTGCTGGCGAGCCAGGAGCATCCAAGATTATAGTTTTCACATTCAAACGATTTGCAGCTTCCACAATCATACGGCCCAACTGGCCACCACCCAGGATACCAACAGTTCTAGAGTCCATCTTAAAAGTCTTATAACACTGCTGCCGCTAACCTGCTAAGATACAAGAACAATACGAAGGCCTGTGGTCACAGTCAAGTTATCCCTTGTCAGCTCATCGCTTTTGAAATTTCATTCCAGCAAATTAATATAACCTTTCCGAAAAAAAGGCATCGCCCTGAAAGAAGTCAGCTTAGAAAGGATCAACTAAAAACAACGGCCAAGATTAAGAAATCGTATCCAGTGGAGTTGCTCGGGAATCGCCTTCCATAGCGAGAATGGTTGATTGCTACTTGACAAGAATGACATGAAGTCAAGTGTTGCCAGCCTCTCGACTGGCACCCTATGCGTGAGTCGTCTGCTTGAGAGGTGAAGACCAAGTGGTTGCAATGGGCAATGTGGTGTACTTATAACGGTCCATTTTTGAGTTAAGGACTTCAAAGTTTCCTCAACTCTAAGATTTTTGAGACCTTCGGTTGTTCGCGGTTAAAGACGGATCTCGGCTAGTTCGGCAACTTTTTTGAAGGGCGCCCGCGCCGAAGTTGCCGCGATTAGCCGGGCAATAGCCGCCTTTCGCAACCGAATCTGAACCGTATAAATAATAGGCTCTGGGCAAGGGTACTCATCTCCTGTCCTCTTCGCTCTGCTTTCTCAGAAGATCAAAGGAAAGACTACATCGATAGATTCCTATGACACCTGTTACTCACGATTTGGTACACGCGACACAAAACTCGTTTGGTGCTGTCAGTCTGGCAGCGCAGATCCCGTTTGGCCTTTATGTTTGGAAGAGATTGCTCTCGGTGGGTGTGAAATCCGTGTTTGGAGTTCCTGGCGACTACAACTTGAAACTCCTGGAACACATGTATGATGACTCTGTGAACGACACAAAGGGCGATTCGATGGAATGGGTTGGCTGTTGTAATGAGCTGAATGCAGCCTACGCTGCAGATGGCTATTCAAGGTATACGAACGGGATCGGAACGGTGGTGACTACGTATGGTGTGGGTGAACTTGGAGCGATTAGTGGGTTGGCTGGCGCCTGCGCTGAGGATGTGAAGGTACTACACATTGTTGGTGTTGTCGATTATACTCTACCAGGATCTAAGCCAGAGATGAGACAGAAGAATATGCACCATCTTGTTCCGAGGTTGAAGGACTCGAATTTTGTTGGACCGGATTATAAGATTTACTCTGAAATGGTTAGGGATAAGATTGCTTGCTCAGTTGAGTACTTGGAAGATTTAGATACGGCTTGTGACAAGGTGGATAAAGTTATCGAGGATATCTACAAATTTTCGAAACCTGGGTTCCTCTTTATCCCCACCGCTTTTGTGGATCAGTTGGTTAGCTCGAAGAATTTGGTTAATAGACCAACAATCACTTTAGATGACTCTGTGGAGAAGAGTTCTGCCGAAGAAGCACAGGAAGTGACTAACAAGATCTTGGATCAGCTATATCAAAGTTCAAAACCGGCTGTTGTAGGCGACGTTCTTTGTGACCGCTACGGCTTGACCAAGGGATTGAATAACTTTATCAATGACACAGGTATTGTTGGTTTCTCCTCGGTTATGGGTAAGTCCATTCTCGACGAGAGCAGTCCTCTGTACATGGGAGTGTATAGCGGGAATGGTCATGTTAAATCGGTAGTTGAGAAATTCTTGGACTGCGATCTCGTCTTGCATTTTGGTATTGAGAAGAATGAAATCAATTACGGTAACTACTCCTATCCTCATAAGTCGAACGCCAAAGTTGTGGAAATGCATCCTGGATATGTGAGGTTTTATGACAACTCGAATAAAGAGGAATCACTATACAGGAACGTGAATTTTGTTGATATCTTGAGGCTATTAGGTGAACAAGTTGACGTTTCTAGATTAAATTTGCAATATGACTCCAAGTTCAAGCCATACTCTATTGATGACTTGAAGCTTGATGAAGAAGAATTTGGTAACGACGAAACAAGTGACATTACTCAGGTCTTCATGCAAAAACATCTACCAGAAGGTATGAATGCTGGTGACGTCTTTATTGCTGACACAGGTTCTTTTCAATTTGCCATTCGCGATTTCAAATTGCCAAGTCAAGTGAAATATATCGCGCAAAGCATATATCTATCTATTGGGATGGCCTTGCCAGCGGCTCTTGGCGTGGCCAAAGCTATGCGTGACTATCCTGGTCTACATATCAAAGATTATGAGAAAGTGGAACCTGGCTATGAACCTAGATTGATTCTCCTTGAAGGTGATGGTGCCGCTCAAATGACTGTACAAGAGCTTTCCACGATCTTGCATCACGACCTCCCCATCGAGATATTCTTGTGGAACAATAATGGTTATACAATTGAAAGGGTGATTGAAGGTCCAACTAGATCATATAACGATATTGCACCTTGGAAATGGACCAAACTACTGGAGGCTTTTGGTGACTTCGACGGTAAGCATTCTAGAAATTCAATCCTCGAGACTCGCTCTGAAATGAGCAAAAAACTATCAGAGTTGAAGTACAAACAGGAAAGGAAAGGTATCGAGTTCATGGAGGTCAAGTTGGCCACAATGGATGTACCAAGCCAATTGAAAGCGGTGCTCGGTGGGATGATGGAAAGGTAATATCATATGTAGAAGATAGAGTGGCATAGTTGATGGCGACCTTAGTTAAATATAAGAAGACATTAATTAAATAATAAAGAATTGAATTCTTTGAGTATTTTCTCTAAGTAGCAAACTCGGCTTCGGCCACTTGAAACATCGTTAGGGCGAAGGGACTCATCGATTCAGTAATCAGGTAGTTCCCTATCGGATGACTCTTTATCCTTGATAAAATCTGAACAGTCAATCTCTTTGCATTTTCGGTCTTCTGTCGAAAGTCTCTGGACCTGACTTGCTCTGATGACGTGGATGAAAGTGAAGAAGCCGAAGACGTAGACCCGGTATTGCTGCTTCTTGGTAAGGTCACTCTGCTAATAGGTGATGACACTGATGCTGCATCGGACCATAAGAGGCTTGGTCCTTCGATAAGATTATCTATGTTCTTTGGGATGTTCATTATCCATTTCAAACTCATGGATCGTGGTCTTTTTGTCTCGGAATCGCTGCTTCCACTGCTGGATACCGAAAGTGTGTCGGCTGAGTTCCGTTCATAACTCCCGGCTCTCAACCGCTTAGATTTGTGGATATCAGGGTTTAATAGGAATGGCATTGATAGTAAATCAAAGACTCTGACTCTGGTGAATTTCTCAAAGAAACCTGTGCCACGCCCATCGTCTAAAACAGATATCCAAGATCTGTATTTCTTGCCAGTTTCTGCAACCTCTTGCCGCAGATTCAAATTGGAGGATTCCTCAAATTGCAGATTCCTTTCGCAAAAAGATAGAAATGGGGAGTAGTTCAGTCCAACGTTTAAGAAGGTCATCAGCATTTTGTCGCTCGCATCAATGAAAGAGAATATCTCATCTAACATATCGTTAAGCTGAGAAAGCATAACATGTCTTTTTGACAAAATTAGTGAGGGTTCGAAAAGATCTGAAATGAGCCTATCCAGGTTTGACAAGTATCGTATAACATTCAGTGACCCTTTCGTGAAGAACACATTAAACTTCATAAAGTCCTTGTAAGTGGACACATACGAAGAGCAAAAGGTTGAATTGGCACCTCCGCCGGTGCTTCTTAAGTGACCCACTATTTGAAGTATGTTAATCCGTTTCAGGATAGGTAGAATATCCTCTTCCTTAGGTTTCTCCTCACTAATCAAATCTAGAAATGCAATTACCAGACCTCTCCTTCCAGTCTCGGTGATGTGATATGAGTTTAGATCGGAGATGTTCTTCTGCAGGAACTTTTTCAAAGGATTGTTATCCCATAGACTATTTCTGTTACTGACGGTCTGATCGGTAGGTGTTGACAGCACGTCATCGTCGATGTCATAATAGTAGTCCCATAGATCATTGTGATGCTGGAAGACGGAGTTTCCCGTTCCAACAATTGAAAATGACCTGAAAGAGCCGCATCTAATGAAATACTCTCTGATGTTCTTGATCATTGAAACTTCAGCATACGGTAGAATGAGCACAGAGTTGTCATCATAATATTTGGTTTGTCCGGCCTCTGTAAAGCAACCCATTAGTTGCGATAATATTTCCACAAATTGACAGATGTCTCGCTTGGGTAGTCGATGAGAGTTGACGAACAACTTGAAGGAATAGTAACTTGAGGGTATTTTTTTCAGCATTGGAATGAATTTTATCAAAAACTTGCAGATTTGCAATTCGCTGATCTTATACTCTGACGGTGTCCTGGTAAGAAGACTCACATCGATTGGTTTTTCGATGAGACCTTCAAATTGCGTATTGATTGAGCAGTTTTCAAAATAGAAACGTAGCTTCCCCTTCTCAAATGCGATCTTATTGCCCTTCTCATCTTTGGAATCTACTCCAACTATCTTGAGAATATCTCGACCGAGCTTCGTATCATCCGCAAGCAGATTATTCAGTGACTTTCTATCTCGTACTGAGCATAATACCTGCTTAATCGGATTTTGATAGATGCTAGCCTCGATGGATGAGATATCTAGGCTGTTCAAAGCTCGAAAGCAATTCCTCAGCACGTCTTCAATCTCACTTACATCACTAGCCTTCATGATATATGTCAGCGCTTGACTCAGAAAAGGTTTAAGGGCTACCACATTCTGCAAAACTAAACCCAATGCAATAGAACGTATCTTGGCCCCTCTGGAATTACTAGAATCACGCTGCGTTTTCACCACGTTTATAAAACTAATCCTTGAAGGGTTCTCTATGTTCGTTTCCATCGTTCCTTCAACCAAAGGTGGGAGCAATTGGTACTTCCCAGTACTGCTGTTGAAGTAAAGTGTGAATATATTGTGGTCTGGTTCCGTAAGAGCACGATGCTCTGTGTTATTGGGTATCATCAAACTTGCCAGTAAACTGGCATCGATAGCCTCTGGATCTCCTTCTGCAGTGCCAAAGCCAGGTATGCTAGTGGGATATTGACATTTTATGCTAGGACCATATTTGTTATCGAATTCACCACTCAAAACGTACAACACATCACCTTTTGCCATCTCAGACTGCTCACTCATGCGTAAAAGGTCCAAATTTTAGTCGAAAAGGGCACAATTAAAGCATCTACTTGACGAACAATCAATAAGTATCTTCAAATAGCGTTAATTTCCTTCCGAGCTCTTTCTTGATGCTGCTTACGACTCTAACTTGTAATTGTTTGATCTGACTAGAGTTTTCAAGTTCGATATAAAGACCCTTGGTAGTCAACATCGCAAGATGGACGAATGAAAGCTGTATAGCAGGCTTAGGTCCAATCTTGGGCCGCCCGACCTTGCTAATCCAATGCTCTGGGTGGACGTAGACGCAATTCTGAGCTTTTCCCATAAACCAGAGCTGTAGTTCTAGTTGGAAAACTTGAAAACGCTTAGAGATGGAAGCTACCGGTTTTATACCCAAGACTATGCCATCTGTAGAGTTCTCGATCTTGATTATCCTCCAATGGCTATGGCTTTGAGCGCGATATATTGCATGTCGTTTCGAGCTAGAGCTCCAGGGGCTTGATCAAGATCATCAACACATAGAATACATCAACATAAACTGTAGGAGAAGAGAGGAACTCAATAGTGGTGGTGACTGGATAGCACAGCATGTTTAGAGATAGAACCAACTTGTTTCTGTCCTACAGGCGTACGTTTCCTCACCATGCCAGGTTCAGTACGAGGTCGAATGACGGCAGCACGGACCCATTCCTAGAGGAAGTGGACGATGAGGAGGCGTTTCCGATGGCTGATATGTCGGAAGACAGCAAGAAGAACTTGCTGCCTCCCAGGTTTGTCGACCTGGTACAGGACATCGATGATAATCTGGGGCAGGTGGAAAGGTTGATGAAGCAGTTGAACAGCTTGTACAGGAAGAATTCGCTTCCTGGGTTTGAAGATAAGTCCCATGACGAGAAGGAGATCGAAGATCTGAGTTACCAGGTTATACAGCTGTTCCAAAAATGCTACAATGTCATCAAGAAACTTCAACACATATTCGAAAGTCAGACAATGGATGGGAAGCAACTGCAGCGTGGCGATCTGGTCATTCTGGATAACATGAGGAAAAGATATGCTCAAAAGATCCAAACTGAGAGTAACAAGTTCAGGGTTCTGCAGAATAATTATCTGAAATTCCTGAACAAGGACGATTTAAAGCCTATCTTCCCCAAGAACGACGATTCCTCGCAGTTGCTGATCGAAGAGCAGGAAACTCCTGCAAGAGGCAGTCAGGATATCGAAGCTTATTCCAGGCAGACGTTACGACGCCAGATGGACAGCGGGCAACAGGCGAATCAAAGGTTCTTGATGGAGCGCGATGAAGAGATCACTCAACTGGCAAAGGGTGTGCTTGAAGTGAGCACGATCTTCAGAGAGATGCAGAACTTGATCATAGACCAGGGAACTGTCGTCGATAGGATCGATTACAACATTGAAAACACAGTGATACATTTGAAAGGCGCGAACCGCGAGCTAGACAAGGCTACCCACTATCAAAAGAGATCTCAAAAATGCAGGGTCATCCTTCTGTTGTCACTGTGTGTCATTGCACTCTTTTTCATTGTCATGCTGAAACCACGCAGCAGTAGTGGGAATCACGACTCATCTCCGGTCGTTGCACCGCCCTCAGGCAATGCCGGCCCTATTGAGGTTAGTGATGATAAATTACAGGAACGATTTATAAAGTTAGTTATCAAGTAGGAAATGCGAAATACTTGGCCTCGATTCCAAAATGCTACCTAAACTGGTAAGGATTCCTGCCGTTGATCGACGATGCAGGCGGTACCATGTTGTTTCTTGCACCGACCCTTTTCTTATAAGCGGGCTTATAGTTTGTCGAAGAGTAAGTGCCCGAACCCACAGGAGGTCCCATTGGAGGACTCACGTTGTTGTGAAATCCGCCGTACCCATTAGGAGCCCGTTGTGGATACTGGTTCTGTGCAAACTGGTTAGGCTGATGGTGGACTGGAGGATGCTGCATTCTTCTTCCGTTGGTCTGTAAGAAGTTTGGATTGTTCTGCAGAAGCATTTCGGTTGGATCTGGACCAGCAGATCTGCCGCTTGGTGGCATCCTCTGTTGCTGCGATGCAAATGGCATTGGACCACCTGGCACCTGATTCATCTGGGGCATTGGTTGACGCATTGCCCTCTGGGATATCGACGTGAAGTCCGATCCGTTGTCGCTCACCGAGCGCATGTGGTTCTCTGCAACGTCGTCCTTCGACAGCGACTCGTTTATTATGTCTTCCAGGACGTCATGAGGCTCCTTGTGCAGATCGCTCTGGGAGTAGTTGTTGGAGTATTCAGACGACGCCATTGACAAGGAGACTGGTGGGCGTGGCTGGATATGATTGGCGCCCTGAATGGCCGAGAAAGCCGTGTGAGACTTGGTATCGGTCTCCACTTCGTAAGGGTCCTTCCCCGCGGTCGAGTGATCTGTAGTAGTGTCGCTCTCGATCCTCACCACTCCTTCCTGCTTGTTGAGCTTCCCGTAGTCGTACGAGGGCAAGATAAGCGGTTTCTCCGACAAAGAATCTGTGGTGTTGTTGTTGTCGTTGTAGAACCCGTTTGGCTTGCTTGGCGACTCAAACTCCGTGTCCAAGATAGTGTCGTGCTGCACAATGCCACGCAGGTCGTCGTCGCCCTCTTCCTCGTCACCAGAGTCGCCTCTCGAAGAGTGAGCCACGAACACCAGCGGAATCGCAATCAGCTGTACGGCTGCAGCTGGGATCAGCAGCCACGAGCACCAGGTAACGTTCGGGTAGAACAGCAGAAACACAACAACACACATCAGCGCAGAACCCAGGAACCCAACCACGGTCATCACCAAGTTCTGCACAAACAAAAACCCAGACGTAGATCCACTCACCACGCCCACAACAAACGAAACCAAAGTCGATAACAACGAAATAAAGTTCAGCCCGGCTGCCACGGGCGTGATGATCAAGATCTTGCCCAGCACACGTCTTCCCCGGCTCGAGATCTTCCAGTTCCCATCAGATCCCTTGCCCACCTCGTACGGCCCGTAAGACGCCGCAGCCTTCGAGCACCCGTCCGCCTGGCAGTACCCAAACACCCCGTACGTGGTCCCATCGTACTTCGACAACCCAATCTGCCTGAACACCGGCGCAGTAACACACGCTATCACCAGAAACGCCATCGCCGCAAACTGCAGCCCGCACAACACAGAGAAAACAGCCCGGGCACTCGACGACATACCGGCTCTCTCAAGTGTTCAAGACCTGCTAAACTGACCTGTCGAAACCACGATCTCGAGGCTGTCTCGCCAGAGACCGCTCTTATATCCCAGCCGCAGCCCACATCGCAGGTTTCTCGCGCCACACGCACCGGTTTCAACGTGCCCGCAGGCAGCTTATCTGCCCATCGGCCACCTGGTTCTATTTTGGTTCGTTTTATCGTCCCGTGGCTTGGCAGAGAAACCTTGCAGCTCGAGACCCAGCCATGTTTCGCGTTTGCGTGCAATGTGTCTTCCGCAGGGACTCGACGCGCAGCCAGGCTGATTTGGGACGATAGTTGGGCCGTTTGGCGACGTGGCTTATCGGTAGGCGTGGGTGCGAAAAAAATTATCTCCCGGGGGCGATTCGAACGCCCGATATCAAGATTACTTTTGAAGTTACAGTCTTGCGCCTTAAACCAACTTGGCCACCGAGAGTAGAAAATTTGATGGATGGTAGAGCATGTGCACATGGTATACCGGCGGGGAGCGGTCCTGCGGCTGCCGGTTGCAGGGCAGTATAAGGTGTGGGATCGTGTTGTGAGGTGGATGTTGAAGGTAGTAAGTGGTTCTGGTGGCGTTTGCACGGTTCTGTGTGGTGTATGTGTCGGGTTGGTGTGCTGGGTGGCCCAATCAGAGGCTGCGGACTGCGCGGACCGCTGGAGCTCAAACAGTTTTCACTTCGAGGTGAAGAGACAGCAGTTCGGGCCTGGAGCAGCAGCAGCAGCTAGCATCGCGGTGGGTACAATGGGTTCGCAGCCTTCGAAGCCAGGAGAGGTCAAGGTGTTCCAGCCTCAGACGCAGATCGATTTTTCAGAGGCGTTGCTTGCGCAGTTGGAGTCCTCGAAGGAGAGCGACTACAGCAGGAAGCAGTTGGCCGAGAGGTATGTGGAGCAGCGGGTCTCGGATAGATTGTCTGAGTTGGAAGAAGACACGCTGAAGAAGTTCGAAAACAAGCTGGAGAGCTCTTTGCTGAAGAACGACTCGTCCGAAGCGGACTCATTGCTGTCGTCAGCAGCGCTGGACGACAAGATCGAGCAGTTGAACAAGAAATTGGGGCTGTTCCAGGAGCGGGACGATGCCCAGAGTGCCAGGTTCTCGAAGAACGAGACCAGGGTCGCGCTGCATAAGTGTCTGCTGGAGAACAAGGGGAGACCGTTGAACTGCTACGACGAGATCGAGCAGTTCAAGAAGCTTGTCTTTAGTTAGCAGGGGCGAAAATTGCTGCCTGTTCAGATAGTATATATTCTCGTACGTTTAAGAAACGACAGTCGATCATAGACCGAAACCCTTGTATATGAGGATCAGCGCGCTGTCGCTTTCGCCGCCGCCGGCAAGACTCTCGATCTTTTCCTTGGCGACGACGCTGACTTTGTCGTCGTTGAAGTTGTACCACTTGTTCTCGTCCATGTCGTCTCTGATGAACGACTGGTAGTGGCCGGACTCAGAGTTGGCGCCCTGATGCGTGATGACGCCGATCAGCTCATACAGACACGAGGGGTTTTCGCCGGCTTGCAAGTCCTTGGGGGTCTTTTTCTTGAATTCTTCCGCCCAATGTTCTTGCTCGCTGCGGGCTATGGCCTGCTCTGTCTCGTATTTTTCTCTTGGGGTCATTACCGTGGCATCCGTGGTCTCTGCGATCTTTCTCTTCTTCAGGTCGCGCTCCTTCTCGACCCTTTCCTTGTCGACTTGTCTGAATTCTTCACGGACTTGGATCTTTTCTTTGGCGTACTCTGGGGTTAGCATATCTGCTACGTCTAGCTGGAAGGGGAACACGACTTTACGCAGGATCTTGGACTTCTTGCCCGCGGATCTTTTCCAGAAAAACCTAACAAACTGGACGGTCAAGTATTTGGGTAGCTTGATGATCTGTTTATCGACATTGTAAATGGAGTTCATCTCCGTGATGGAGGATCTCTTTTCGATTTGTTCGTGTAGCGACTCTATCAATCCGTTTTTCAAGAAGTTGGTGGATCCAGAGATGTGACATTGTAACTTGACATCGGAGTCGTCCTCTTTCACCGTCACGTCACTTTCGTTGGCGCTATCCTTAATTGTGGTTCGAAAATTTATGCTGAAGGCCTCGGTGAATCTATCCCCAAAGACTTGTGCCATGGTTTGGCATAGTTGGGTGAAAAGCTCTTCTGCGTCCTGTTGCTTGTAGAAGCCACTTTGAGGATCTCTCTCAGCAAATTGAGGATAGCATTTTCTAAGAGCCGTTAGTAGCACCATCGGCATCACCGCTTTGTAATTCTTGCTCTTCAGATTCTCGAAACACCGCTTCATCTCGAGGACGATTTTCTTATGACCTTCATCGGCAGATCCACCTACGGATTGCTGGTTATAGTCTAGAATCATATCCCTCAAGGGTTCGATCCTGTAGAGCGCCTGTAGAGTGGCATTCAGATAACAGGTATTGCCCATATTTTGAAATCCAATTGGCAATTCGTTCAAATGTTGGAACTGCTGCTCAGGGGCAAGGTCCTCGATGAATTGACTCTGTTGTTTTGGCTTCGAGACCAATCCAGCGTCAGGAGTTCCAAGAACCATAATCGTAGAGCCTTGCTTGATAATAGAACTCAACCCCGTGGCGCTGTCATCGCTCAGACCACCTTTCACCATATATTTTTGACGAGAAACTGGCACTTTGATTAGCCCTTCAACTTCTTCCTTCAATGCTCCAGCAGTGGCATCCTGTGATATCTTTAAATGGTATATTTTACCAGCATGTTTGATATTAACTGCTATTAGAGTTAGTAGATGCGCTATGAAATAGGTGAAAATACGTCCCACCACACTGGAAGGTACATACACTCTAGATCACCAGTACTCATGACGGAAAGCTAGATCTAAGTGGCTTCAGATCAATCTATGAGCTAGTCCATCTCTCTATGGGTTCATAATTCCTAATATAAGGTGGCAAGGTCAAGTGTCCGGGTTACACATGCGAGATTCTATATAAAGCGCCAAGCAAAGAGGTCAAGAATTGGGTTATATATATATATTTATATTGAATCTGGGTCTTGCTTACTAGCTTGAAGGATGTTTGTGCATCGCCCATCTGCTGGCGTGTTTCTTGCTTGAGATTTTGCATCTGCACCCTGTGCAGGTACGTGTGTATTGAAAATGCGAATAGCCTCTCAATGAGTTTCTGGCTCCTATCATTAACGCAAGATCTTTTCTTATGGTTTGGAGCGTATTATCACCTATACATGCCTTGACTTTGAAATTGCATTTAAATCAACTAAACTTCAAATTACATTTAGCCGTGCCTGCTAAATTTCTTCAATAATAAAACTTGAACTTCAACATAGTTTCCGGACCATCATGCTTGATCATGGCTGATATCCAGGCCCACATTGGTTTCAAAAGATATGCTTGTGAGTCTCATAGCTTCAGCGCGTCACAAATTAATAAATTAATATGTACTGGACACAAATATCAAAAATCAGCCCCGGCGAGGTCGAACAAACATGCTTCTTCAGACTGCTGTTTTGATTCTACAATTGACTCTGCTAGTCGAATCTGCACTGCTGGTTACACCGGCTAGGGACGCAATGGACCTCGACTCGTACCCCGAAGCACAGATCAATTTTAATGACGCTGTCGAGAAGGTGATGAATAAATTAGTGGTGAGGCACAAAGAATTCCTGAAAAGGCATGCAAATCGTGTTAATACAGCTGAAGCTCCTACTGAATTGGAATCCGAAGAAGAACCTGGCGTGGACTGCTTTAGAAGGTCACGGCAACCGGGCTTTACAAATGAGATGAGACTTCATATGATTCCAATCATGAAGGAAGACATCAATTCTATCAAGCAGAGGCTGAGACGCAAATATTCGGAAGATATTGTCAGTGCCTTAGATGCGGAGAACGACAGCGACGAGGATAGAAAATCCGTCCTGCTATATTACTCTAATGAATGATACGGCGATGAGGTAGCTAGAACAGATAAAGACAACAAGGGGATAGAAATGCCTCACTAAAATGGAGTAATTCAACCGTTGAGATCTTCGATCATCATTAATTTGTGGTGCACGGCTTTCAATGGTTGCAGGGTTCATCTCATCGAGAGATGACTGCCTTCATTGAAAGACCCGCAAAAGTACGTCAGAAGGCTAACATCATGAAACATAGCTTATAGAGTGGAATAGTCGCAAATAGTGTAGGATCTGGATCGGTTATTGACCGGCCAACCTTGTCAAATTACGTTAGTTCTCATATCCACTGGTAACTTGATCTTCGTACGATGAGCTTGCTAATTATCGCTCTAAACGAAGAGCTCATCGATTCTGATTTGAAAAGTTGTCGGTGTCTTACAAGAAAGATGATGGCTCAAGGACAGCATTGTAGACTAAGCTGTGGTCAACAAGCCCATTTAGCTGATTCATTGGAATGTCAATAGCTGTAGCTGGTCATAGAAAAAAGCGGCTTGCCGAAGGGCTAACGGTGACGCAGAAAGTGTTTGTTAGATCTCGCAATGGTGGTGCGTCCAAAATAGTTCGTGAACACTACTTGAGAAACGATATTCCATGTCTATCGAGAGCCTGTAAAATTTGTCCTAATGTGGTTGTTCCAGATGCGAAAAATGAGCTTCCTCAGTTTGTTCTTTCTGAAAATCCTTTGGCACTAGCTAACGGTCCTCATTACGTCGTGCTAGATACCAACATTGTTTTGCAGGCCATCGATTTGTTAGAAAACCCAGACTGTTTCAATGACGTTATCATTCCTCAGATTGTACTAGATGAAGTTAGAAACAGGTCGTACCCTGTATACACGAGATTAAGGACTCTCTGCAGAGACAGCGATGACAAGAAGAGATTTATCGTATTCCACAATGAATTTAGTGAAAAAACATTCACTGAGAGATTACCCAACGAGACAATCAACGATAGAAATGATAGAGCTATAAGAAAAACCTGTCAATGGTACGCTGAGCATTTGAAAGAGCAAAAGATTAACATCGTACTTGTCTCGAATGATCGTTTGAATAGAGAGGCTGCTTCTCAAGAAAAAGATACTTTCACGACCAAGAGCTTGTACCAATACGTGGAGATGTTACCTAATGCGGAAGACATCAAGGATTCCATCCCAAATCTGGAGACATCCACGGACAACACCAAGGACGTGGAGGCCATGGCAGAATTTACTTTCCCCGAATACTATTCAACTGCTAGAATAATGGGTGGCTTGAAAAATGGGGTGCTGTATCAAGGTAACATCCAGATATCCGAGTACAACTTTTTGGAAGGTTCCGTCAATTTAGCTACTTTCTCCAAACCTGTCCTTGTTGTTGGCCAAAAGAACTTGAACAGAGCCTTCAATGGAGACCAGGTCATTGTGGAGTTACTGCCCCAGTCTGAATGGAAGGCTCCATCCTCAATTGCTCTAGATTCCGAACATTTTGACGTTAATGACAACGCGGATGCTGACGAAAGCACACCGGATATAGTCTCTGACAAGCAACGTAAATTGCTGGCAGAGAGCGCTATCACAGCTCAAAAGTCAAACAGAATACAACCAACCGCGAGGGTGGTTGCTATCCCAAGAAGATCTTGGAGGCAGTATGTCGGCCAAATTGCACCAAATTCTGTCGACTCGCAGACTGGTGGAACACAGAACGTTTTTGTCATTCTGATGGATAAATGTTTACCCAAAGTCAGAATTCGCACGAGGCGAGCAAATGAATTGCTGGATAAGAGAATCGTCATATCGATTGACTCTTGGCCAGCGGCGCATAAATATCCATTGGGGCATTTTGTCAGGGATTTGGGTGAAATCGAATCGGCAGAGGCAGAGACCGAGGCACTTCTTCTAGAGCACGACGTTGAGTATAGACCATTCTCAAGAAAGGTCTTGGAATGTCTGCCTGCGGAAGGTCATGATTGGAAGGCACCAGTCGACTTAAATGATTCTGCTTCGGTGTTGAAAGATCCTTTGTTACCAAAAAGACGTGATTTGAGAGATAAGCTGATATGTAGTATCGACCCACCGGGCTGTGTCGATATTGACGATGCCTTACACGCGAAGAAACTACCCAATGGAAACTGGGAAGTCGGTGTGCATATTGCAGATGTCACTCATTTTGTGAAGCCCAACACTGCGCTTGATGCAGAAGGTGCTTCGAGAGGTACTTCTGTTTATCTGGTTGACAAACGTATTGATATGCTTCCGATGCTACTTGGTACTGATTTGTGTTCTTTGAAGCCCTACGTTGATAGATTCGCGTTCTCAGTCTTGTGGGAACTTGATGACAAGGCAAATATAGTGAATGTCGACTTTACAAAATCTGTGATCAAGTCCAGAGAGGCGTTCTCCTACGAACAAGCCCAACTGCGCATTGATGACCCCACCCAGAAAGACGAACTGACTGAAGGTATGAGAGCATTACTACAGCTCTCTATAAAATTAAAGCAAAAGAGGTTGGATGCGGGTGCTCTAAATCTGGCTTCTCCTGAGGTCAAAGTCCACATGGACAGTGAGACTTCAGATCCCAATGAGGTTGAGATCAAAAAGCTTCTAGCAACCAATTCGTTGGTCGAAGAGTTTATGTTACTCGCAAACATATCTGTTGCAAGGAAGATTTACGAAGCGTTCCCTCAAACGGCAATGCTAAGAAGACACGCAGCACCACCTTCCACCAATTTTGAGATTCTGAACGAGATGCTACAGACAAGAAAGGGTCTTTCGATCTCAATAGAATCATCTAAAGCTTTAGCAGATTCTCTTGATCGTTGCATAGACCCTAAGGACCCTTACTTCAATACCTTGGTCCGTATCATGTCTACCAGATGTATGATGGCTGCTCAGTATTTCTACTCTGGTGCATACTCGTATGCTGATTTCCGCCATTATGGTTTAGCGGTCGATATTTACACACATTTTACATCACCGATCAGACGTTACTGTGATGTTGTTGCGCACAGGCAACTTGCTGGCGCTATAGGCTATGAACCTTTAGACTTGATGCACAGAGATAAGAACAAGATGGAAATGATTTGCCGAAACATCAATAAGCGTCACAGAAACGCTCAATTCGCTGGTCGAGCAAGCATCGAATATTATGTTGGGCAAGTCATGAGAAATAACGAGTCAGTAGAATCAGGTTACGTCATCAAAGTTCTGAACAACGGTATTGTAGTCTTAGTTCCACGTTTCGGAGTTGAAGGTTTAATAAGACTGGAAAATCTAACAAGCGACACTAGCTCAGCAGAATTCGATGAGGTCAACTTCAAATTGTCTTTCAAGCAAAACAAGAATGGAGAAACGAAGGATATTTACGTTTTTGACAAGGTAGAAGTCCAGCTGAGGTCTGTGTTAGATCCCGTAACGAGCAAGCGTAAAGCAGAGCTGCTGCTCAAATAGTCACTTAGAGGCTGACAGCAACAATACATACTATTTAGAAAATCAATTCACTAATGCCTTTTCACAACACCGGTGTTATCTGCGGCCTCTAGGATGTAGTTTTTGTAGTCGTGGATGGATCCCTCGAACCTCCTGGAGGTACCGTTCTCTGAAACCCAGATTTCATTGCATACACTGTCGATAACCGAGATATCGTGCGACACCATCAGTACCCCACCGGTGAAATTCTTTAATGCGTCGACAAGAGCGTCGATACCGTTCGTATCCAAATGATTGGAAGGTTCATCTAGAATCAAGACGTGAGGATTATTCAAACATAAGGCTGCGAAAGCCACACGAGATTTCTGACCACCAGAAAGTAGCTGCATCTTTTGCAAACCTAATGAACCAGTGATACCGAACGAACCAAGATGACGTCTATATTCTTCATCGGATTTACCAGGGAAAGTCTTGGACATCCAGTCAACAGCTGAGGTAGTCAAGTCCATGGAATCGACATGATGTTGGGTGAAATATGCTATACGTAGTCTTGGGTTTCTGGAAACATAACCCTTCAAAGGTCTCAATTGTTCCATCATGACCTTCAGCAGAGTAGTCTTACCACATCCATTAGCACCAACCAATGCAATACGAGAATCCATTTGTAGGTCGAGATTAACGTCCTTCAACAACAAATCATCCTCACTGTAGCCAAACGAAACGTCTTGTAGTTGAATGATGGGAGGTGATAACTTTTCACAGTCTGGAAATTTGAAAGTGATGCTCTTTTCCTGCTCTGGGGGTTCCAAAACTGGTAACTTTTCCAGTTTCTTGATCCTTGATTGGGCTTCTTGTGATTTGGCAGCATTATATCTATACTTGTCAATAAACTCTTGCATGTGCTTTCTGTATGCCATCTGGTTGTCATATTCTCTTTGAGCATTTTTCCTTCTCTCTTCCTTGGTGGCATAAAAGGTATCAAAATCTTGTCCTCTGTAGTAATCCAGTCTCTCGTTATGTTGGTATATTATATCCGTTGCCACTTCATTTAAGAATGCACGATCGTGAGACACAACCAGAACCGTAGCTGGATAGGTCTTCAAATATTCCGACAGATAGGCAATCGAAGGCACATCTAACATATTAGAAGGTTCATCCAGCAACAACAGATCAGGTTGACAAAACAAAGCTCTAGCCAGAGACAGTCTCATTCTCCAACCACCAGAGAAGGACTTGGTGGCCTTTTGTTGAGCCTCAGTGCTGAAACCCAAACCGAACAGAATTGATGCAGCTCTGGCCTCTGCTTTATCAGATTCCATGTCAACTAACTTTTCAGAGATTTGTTCCAAATGATTATCCAGATCCTCACGCTCATTGTCCAATTTCTTTACTTCAAGACTTTCTTCCTCGAACTCGCTTCTCAAATTCTCAATCTCCCGTATTCTCTCATTGATCTTTACCTCTTCTCCCAGCAACTGCTTTCTCCAGACATCGGCATCTAGAACACTTTGCAAAGCGGTGTTATCATCGCCTCGTAGTTCCTGTTCAACATGCAAGATAGAAATGTGTTTAGGAACGTTCAACTCTCTTCTTGCTAGAGCTCTTAGCAGGGTAGATTTACCAATACCGTTTTGACCGACCAAACCATAGCGGCGACCAAAACTCAAAGTCAGTTGAGCATCAGATAGAATTCTTTGACCATCACCGACATACAAATCAAAGGTATCGATGTGAATATCTTTGGATTTACCAGCTGCAGAACCAAAATCCAGTGGGTTAATTTTCAAGAAGAACGAGTCATAATCTTCATCCTTCTTTTGATCGATCAACTTGGAAGCCTCGTATTTGACAAACTTGTTATTCCTCTTTGCCACCTTCTTAGCAATCTTCTGTTCAGCCTTGGCTAACTTCTTTAGATCTACTCTAGTATCCATCTTTCTCCCGGCATGCTCAATATCGTTATTAACACCCAACATATTCAAAGATGTGTTGATATTGGCCTTACTGTTATGAGTTTGCAACACATTGATGTCTAATAATCTCTTAGAAGTGTCACCCGTAATTTCCAGTTTTGCCTGGTTCTCTTTCAGCTGTATGCTGAGCTTCTCCAATAGATCATGACACAATTGATCGACCTTTTCCTTCGAAGCACCTGCATCCACCAGTAAAGCTGATATGAAGTCAACTTCAGAAGGCAGATCTACCACTTTACTTTGCACCGCATCGAAAGTAATGTTTGATAAATGGTTGAAATAACCAACAGCATAATCGGTAATAATGGGGTCTACCGCAGTAGTAACTTTACGCACTTGCGAACCGATACTAGTAGACATTCTCGCAGCAATTCAGAACCAATTTAAAGCTCTAAAATACCTTTCAGATGCAAGCTGTTCAGCTGAAATATGAGATGGGCTTAACATTTTTCACTGTAGGCTACATTGAAAAATGAAGGCAGAGGCAAAAAGAATGCGCAAGCCCGGAATCGAACCGGGGGCCCAACGATGGCAACGTTGGATTTTACCACTAAACCACTTGCGCTCTTAATTGGTTGAGGAGAAGTGTTAAAAAGATCGACATACTGAGTGTAAGTATGCATGCTCTAAAAAGATGTTTTGAAAAAACTGGGCGATGAGCTTCATAGATAATTATTATCATGAATTTTGATATATTATCGATAGACAAGGTAGTAGAGCTATCATTTTGTTGCCCTAGTTTCACATAATGTCGCAAACGGAGGACCTTTCAGCTTCAGCATCTGAATTCGAGGAGGACTATACAGCTTGTAGTGGAAATCCAGTTTTTATTGCGTTGGTGGATGCTCCACTTAAAGAAAACGAAGATATTGGTGTAGAGGATACTTTTATTGGTGGTAAGCCTGTTTGGCTGAATCAAGACTCTTCACCAGATGAAAAGCTTCTAGAATGCGGTGCTTGCAAGTCTAAGGATAATATGAAGCTCTTGCTACAAGCATTTTGCCCATTGGATCCACAACAGGTCCTGGATGTCCAGTTAAATCATGACATGAATCGCATGGATTACGTTTCTGCCGATGATGACAGGGTTTTATTTGTTTTTTTGTGCACCAAGTGTCAGAGGAAGGCCAATTCAGTCCGTTGCATCAGAGGTGTGAAGAAGAATAGTAAAAAGAGTTCAGCTTCTGAGAGACTATCCGAGAAAATGGAAAACTTATCCGTTCAGAAAGATTTCAAGATTAATCCTTTTGACCTTTCGGGTGGTAACGACTCAAATCCATTTGGTGCCAATCCATTCCAGAAGTCAGACGCAGCATCGAACCCATTTGCTACAAATTTAAACACTACCGAACCTTCAAAAGAGAAATCTACCAAGGATGCTTCCCTGAAAAGTAAGAGAAAGTTGCACGACTCCCAAGCAGATAAAACATTCAATGAAGCAGAGGCGTTCAAGAGCTATCTGCTGTACGTCGAGGAGGAATCATTCAAAAACAAGAAGCCTGATCA
The DNA here is from genome assembly GCA_003708055.3 of Torulaspora maleeae. Lineage (NCBI taxonomy): Eukaryota > Fungi > Ascomycota > Saccharomycetes > Saccharomycetales > Saccharomycetaceae > Torulaspora > Torulaspora maleeae. The sequence goes on along the minus strand of PPNA03000001.1, from coordinate 381,915 downwards.
CCTAAAGTTGCCTAAAAATTTGAAAATTGACAAAGACGCCTTAGATTTAACCGGCGAGGATGAAGCTAGTTTGGATAAAGATCCTATAAAACTCGATCCAAGAACAGAGAAATTGTCTAAATTCTTGGATGACGACGTTTTCCAAAAATTCCAAGAAGTTGTCGGTTACAACCCACATCAAGTCCTCCGTTACGACTTCGGCGGGAAGCCATTATTGTATGCGCAAACCAAAGTAGATTTTGAAAAAACTGTTGCCAACCCTGCATATAATCCATCGTCGAAAAGAGTATTTGAAATGCAACTCATGCCTAAAATGATCATGGATTTGGAAAAAGATGTTTCTTTAGCCGGTGGTATGGAATGGGGAACAATCTTGGTATACTCTGATCTAGAAAACTATGTGCCACAATTTGACGAGAATGGGGTAGGATATGTCGAAGAAGCGGTCAAAGTTCAATGGGAATCGAGGAGTTGATAGCTGAGGAAGCTAAGAAAGTGTGCATTATATACAGGAATTTAAATAAATTATTCATTACCACTGGTGAAGAGTATCGAGTCCGCTATTTTAGCCAATTATTTACAAGAATCTGGGAACTTTCACGTCTTCATAGACCATTATCCTATCGCCAGCCTGGTAGCCCTCAAAGTTTCTGTCAAAAGTTATACCACATTCATTTCCCTTTGTCACCTCCATGACATCTTCCTTTCCTTGCCTCAAGGTGGATAGCGCACCATCGTAAATCACATCCTTAGAGGGGCCGCGCTGTACTTGCACCATTGAGTTTCTATTGATCTTACCATTAGCAACCCTACAACCAGCAATTTTTATAGTCTTCTTTTTCAATTGAAACTCAAAGATCTCACGAATATCTACTGTTGCCAACTGCTTCTTCTCAAAGATAGGAGTTAAATTATCCGTCAGGATCTCGGTGACATCCTCGATGAGCTTGTAGACGACGTTATATTGTTTAATACTGATACCAAGTTTATTGTTAATCACATCATTGGGCAAACTCCCCAGGTTGAAGCACAAAATGGTGGCATCGGTGATCTGGGCTAGCTTTAAATCATTCTCATTTGGAATACCAACGGACGAAGATACTATTTTGCAAGTAACCTCATCATTACCCAAGTGTGCTATACTCTCCACAATAGCTTCAGAAGACCCCGAAACATCAGCTTTTACAATGAAGTTGATGTTTTTTGGTCCAGAAGGTGCCTTATCCTCGACATCTTCGCCATCTGTGTCATGTTCCTTCCTTAAAGCTTCAATTGCTCTTTGTTCATTCAACTTTTCAACCGTTTGACCTTCTTTCTCAACCTCAAGCAAGGCAATTCTCTTGGAGATAAATTTTTTGGCGATCGACTCGTTCTTGGCTTCTATGACTTGATCTCCTGCAACCGGCAGTTGCTTCCACCCCAAGACTTCGACTGCGTCCGAGGGGAAAGCCATTGCAAGTTGCTCACTTCCCTCATTCTGGATGTTCTTCACTTTGCAATACGTGTTACCGCAGATGAGTATTTTACCCTTTTGCAGAACACCTTTCTTGACCAGCACTGTTGCCACGTTCCCGATCGTTTTCCTGACACGACTTTCTATGATCCAACCTTCCGCCATAGTCTTTAGAGAGTTCTCTGCCTTTATGTCCATCACGTCGCTAAGTAGAATGATCGATTCTTCGAGCAAGTCCATATTCTCACCCGTCCTGGCGCTGATTGGTATGACCTGAACATCGCCCCCGATCTTTTCGACGGCTATGTCGTTTGCTATCAGATCATTCGTAACCTTTTCGATGGCCTTTTCACGCTGTTTCGGTTGGGATATCCTATCGATCTTAGTTATCGCCACTATCAACTCATTACCAGAATTCTTGGCATGCTTGATGGCTTCAACGGTCTGCGGCATGATGGAATCCTCAATCGACACCACAAGCACGATAATGTCGGTGACATTGGCTCCTCTCTGTCTCATCTTCAAGAAAACCGGATGCCCTGGAGTGTCCAGGAAGGTAATCTTCTTCTTCGACACCGGCGTGACCACTTGAAATGAACCAATGTGCTGCGTGATACCACCGTGTTCTTGAGCCACTACCGACGATTTCCTCAGGTAGTCTATGATCGTTGTCTTGCCGTGGTCGACATGCCCCATGATAGTGACCACAGGAGGCCTTTTCTGCAAGAACCTCGGGTTCACAGGCGTCTTTAGCTCGTCATACACATTCTCAGGTGTGGTCTCCCTCGATGAGTCTGGTAATCGATAGTTGTACTCCTGCAGGATCAATTCCACGTACTCTCGCGACAGAATGTAGCCCTGCGAGAGATTGGCAAACCCAAGCTTGGTCAAGTCCCGCAGCAGCGATTCCATCCTGCAATTGAGCAGATTCGCCAGCTTGCTGACAGATATATAGTTCGGTATGGCAAAAGGCACCGGCTTCAACTGCGAAGCCCTTCTCAATTTCTTGGCGTACCACCTGGCGGGCACCCTCGTGAACCTGGCGGGCACACTTCGCATCGCAGACCTCGGACAAGCCCATATTGACCTCCACATGCTCTCCAACTGCCTGCTTGCCGTGGTCTCTTCCTGCTACTGTCTTCAATGCCTGCTCTTTTGAAAATCATCGGTCTTTGAAGAACAATACCTCTTACAAGAACAAGAGACAAGCTAGCCATATTGACGTCGTGATCACTTCCATCCAGCTGTAATTGTATATAACTCGTGGTTCTACTCAATAGACCCATCTATTTACCCTTAAACATGTTCAGCCTGTCGTAGACGTCCTTCTTGAAGTCTTCGTAAGCGAAGGAGGAGCTCCTTCTGTTGATCGGCGGAGCGTCCTCCTCTTCCTCGACCAGTCCCTGGTCCGGGGTAATCTGCTCCTTCCCAGCAGTGTATGACGGTTTGAAGACAGGAGGCTCGCCCCTGAACCCGGGCTGCGGCTTGGCAGCCTGCTTTCCAACCTCGCTCTGCTCTTGGGCCTTGGCCTTGTCCTGCAGTGCGTCTGCATAGTTCGTCGATCTGCGCCTGACAGGCTCTCCGACCGGAGGCCTGGCGACCGTGTTATCTGCGTTCAGCAGTCGAGCCTGTCTCACGTTCTGCTGATAGTTGTGCGTATAGCTTCCTCTGCCAACTCCATTGTCGTCTGCCAGGCAGAACTGAGAACCACTGGGACTCTCCTTTGCTGCGGGAGGCTCGTCTAGGTTCAGAAAATCCGTCGACTGGGCATACGAGGGATGACTGCTCGTCGAATCCAAATGTGTAGTTGAAAACTTCATCCTGTAGCCAAAATATCCTTACTCCTGCAATTTGATCTCATCTCCTCAAGAAACACACTTCGAAACCAACCCGGTGATATTTATATAAGGACCTTATGATCCTCAATGAACGGTCACCCAGGGATCCCGTTACCCACCCCGAGGAGCGAACTGCCTAAGAACCAACAGGCGCCCCCACGATCTACGACCGCAGACCCCCTGCAGACTCGTTTCCAACGGCTGGTGGGCATCACGTTATGCGATGGCTGGATACTCGTAGTTGAAGAGCCTAGTCAATTGATCTGCTACGCCGATCGCTGCTTGGGCTGCAGCGTCCGGGCGCTGTGCTGTGTCCTGCGTCGCCTGTAGTCTTCTGGCGACCTTGGCTGCGATGTCGGCGACCCGGGGGAGCAGCGTGCCGTTGTACCAGTTGGGATCAATGCCCCGGATGGTCTCGTAGTTGGCCTGCAGCAGGGTCTGTAGGAGTCTTGTGGCGAGCTGATTGATGGTGGGCTCGCAGTCTCTGGCACCGCGAGACAGTGCCTCCATGGTGATCTTGCAGCAGACGGCGTAGCGCACGGGACGGGCGGTCAGGATCTGGAGCAGTGTCGAGTAGACCATGGTCCGGAAGGTGGAGCCTTCGTCGATGGTCTGGGTCATGTTGCCGACCTTGAGCGTCTGTAGGAACGCCTTGTTCTGCTTCATGTGCGGGATGAGTGCCTGGCAGGTTCTGGAGTGGTTGATCGGGGCGACGCTGTTCTGCAGCAGCTGGCCCAGGATGTCTAGCGCCAGGAGCAGGGTGGGTAGCGGGGAATCTGTCTCCAGAAGGCGCCATGCTGTGTGGCAGACGTCGTAGATCTCCTTTTCGGTGGTCAAAGAGCTCACTTTGACCTGGTCGAGGCTGGGGAGCGATTGGCCCTCGGAAGCGGGAGTTTTGGGGTCGTTTTGCAGCGATTCTAGGACAAGTGTGCATTTCTCGACTATTTGGTCGTTGTTGTCCTGGGCGGCAGAGTTGGAAAAGTCGTCTTCTTCGAATTCAAGCTCATCGTCGCCTTGCAATTCTTCCAGATACGCCTGCTGGTCGTCGTCTATCTCAGTGTCTTCGACAATGGGTTCCTGCTGCGTTGAAACTAGTGGTGTGCGGCTCGAGTGGTTCGGTGTCTGGTTGTTCAGCAGACTGGAGACTTCTGAGCGGAGCCGCTCGACAGTTTCTTCGCCGAGAACGGTGCATTCGTGCTCTACACTTGGGATTTGGTAGAACGGTCTTAGGTTGTATATCGTTTGCAGCAGCGGCTCAGCGGTGCGCAGCGAGGGAATCAGCCTGTGGTCGAATATGTGTTTAGCCACTGGGTGGAGCTGCCACCAAACGCTTGAGATGGTCTCGAGCACACCGTCCGTGACGTTTCGGTCTAGTAGGCTGGCCGCGCTCTCGGACGTCGTGGCCTTGACACTGCTGATCAGCACAGACCTTGCACTCGCGTCTGCCTGATCATTGTAGATGTCAAAGATCTCGTGCAGCACACCATCGGACATTCTATTCACGGGATCGTAGTAACATTTGACCATCAGGTCCAAAGTTTCCCAGTAGATGACCATATTCTTGCCCTCGTACGCCTTCATGTGCGCGACCAGTTGCTTGACGTACTTCTCCGTGGGAATGCACACTCTGGCACCATCGTTCACCACAGCTCTGAACGAGTTTCGAATAGTTTGAATGATAATTCTGGTCCGTTTGGTGTCTAGTTGCTCAAACAAAGGTCCAGCTATAAAGTCGTCAAACCATCGGGATTCGTGAGTTGTTCCTCCTGATCTCTCCATCTCAATAGCTTTCACAAGCAGTTGTGGATAGATTTGCGAGGAGACCAACTCGATTATCTCAGGATCCGTCTCTTGCACTAACACGGGCAGTAGCACCTTCTTAACCAGCAGGTTCACATCCTTCTCCAGCTCGCAGATCGCGAGATCCTGCCTCAATGTCATGTACTTCAAGTCATTGTCTGAAGCATTCAAATACTGATCCACCAGCGCACCAGCCAACATCTTCACGCCTCTGTCGCCCTCGATGGCTGTAGTTCTCTTGACGTTAACACGCGGTGAATTTTAGCATTGCAAGAGTTGATATAATGTACTTAAACATAGCTAGCCTTGAAGGAAATCCAGCACGAATTGGCTCATCATAACAGCCCATTTTTGAATGCTCTTCTCATCCAGATTATCGAAGTTATCGTCAAGCGTGTGCCATGTCGCTGGGAAGGGGAATGGAATCAAATGCAACACTGGAATGCCAGCTTCATGAAATGGCCTGTGGTCGTCATCGATAAACGGGTCCTTCAACTGAACATATTTATGTTCTGAAGGGTCTAGCCACTTGTTGTGGATCCCTGCGACTAGCGTTTCGATGTCGCTCAAGGCCGTGTAATGAGAATGAGAAGATCCGTGGTAACTATGCATCGGCAGCTGCTCCTTGCCACCAATCAAATCCATAAGCACAAACAGGTCTATCTTCTCGAGGATCCCGCGTTTCTCCCATCTTTCAGCCAGGTGCCTCGAACCGTAGATTGAATCGTCGGGACCCCATCGATTGAAGGCTTCTTCACCGTCAAAGAATACGATCTTCAGACCTACCCCGCTGTCCAGCAGTAGAGGATCCAATAGATTCTGATCAATCTCCAGAACGTGGTCGATGAATCTCGCTAAGTAGAGAAGTATGGCGCATGAAGCCGCACTGTCCATGGCACCGATGAACCCAGGAGGCTCCACCTTGCTGTCATAGTGGGCAGCCACCACCAGATATGAATCGCCAGAAATTGGCGTGAAGACCAGGTTTGTGAAGCGATGTCCGTTTTCCTCGAAGGAATCCTCTTCAAGGGTCCATTGTTCATTCAAGTTACCGTGGAAATAGTTCTTTATGAAATTTTGCACCCTTATGGATCCCTCGCTACCAGGTACTCTAGTCTCGTTAAATGGCAGCAACAGATTCCAGGCGCTTTCCTGCTTCAATGACAAGGCAGACCCCAGATTGGCTTTGTGAAACTCCGTAAAGCTCAGCTCTTGAGCCAATGTCCTGCTCAGAAAGACAAGGTGGATGAGAATTGATCCTAGCATGCCTGAACTTGTTACTTTGGAGCCCTAGGACCCTTATCACCTGTCCCTTTCAGATACAGATCTTTTGTATACACCTTTTTATAGAGAACTCATTGCTGTCGCGACGATTACCAAGGTGTCACACAAAGTTGCAGAGACTCAAGCACACTAATCGATCGCCAGGAGGACCCTGATACTGCTCTTAGGGACCAATTGACCAAGATATAGGTCCATTGGTGCTAATAAGGTACTTTCACGTGATAAATCGAAGACTGTTGAACCTTTTTGAAGATACATCATCACCAAAAGATACTTTAACTAGTGTCAGTCTATGTTAGCTTTTAGCTTACTGAGTTACAGGGCTGTATTGGACTATTGCTGTATGATTGAGTGGGTTAGTTAGGTGAAATAAAGCCCTTTTATAGTATGAAGAGTGCTATTGATAAGCCAGAATTCTTGGCCACAGAGGCCCTGATTCCCAAGACCACGACAGACCTTGACACGAATCCTGTGATGAGTGATCTTTCGATACCTTTGAAGATGAATATAGAGTCTGATGCATTTTCCCATAGCAGTAATGCCACAGTCGAGCAAGAACACGCTGAGAGCGTAACGAACATTGAGGAAACAAGTGACAGAGAGCCACAGCAGGACAAGGATGTTCTTGATACGTCTCAGGAACCGAGCAAGTCCGCTCTGCATAAGAGTTCGGGATCAGCCGTGGCTCCCCAGGGGAGATCTCTCACTTTTTCATTGAACGACAATGCCAGGGCTAAGCGTTCAAGCATATATGAATCTAAATCGACAGTCACAGCCATCCCGATCAGAAACCCTACAAATAGTATAAGATACCACTACAGGGATAATGAGGATGCGCTTTCGATGAAAAGCGGCTCCTCTTCTATGACAGCTTCCCTCTCTAGGAGTTTTCTGTTTGGGTTTTATCATAATCGCAAGAAGAATCAGAAGAATACCAAGAGTGTAATATCAAAGGAGTATTGGATGAAGGATGACAGTGCAAAGGAATGTTTCACGTGTGGTAAGACCTTCAATGCTTTTAGAAGAAGGCATCATTGTAGGATCTGCGGACAGATCTTCTGCAATAGCTGCACATTCTCTGTCTCGGGAGAAAGGTTTGGTCACAATGGAACGATGCGAGTCTGTAACAACTGCTATGAGCACGCCAACAATTACGAAGACTCAAGTGATGAAGAGTCAGCCATGGATCAAGCGAGCCACCATCACAACTCGGATGATCGATACATATATGCAGCGCAGGATAAGACGTCAAATCGACTCGGGGGCGAAGATGAGCCTGCTCTAGCTGATAGCGGTAGCTTTTCTCAGCAACAGGAAGATATTCCATTCGAGGATGATAATGATGCCCAGAGCGCAATAACTACTGCGGAGGATTCTAGACTATTTGTCTCCACACCACCTCCGCCTCCAAAGATGGCGATTCCAGCTACAAGACAGGGAGAATCCCTCGAAATATCATTTCCGGTGAACAACACTCCGATCGATAAATGGCACCATGATGGTAGCGTCATTTCGGGACATGGAATGAGGGATCGATACACGATTAAAGACGTTGATATGCTTTCATCGTTTGATCAGAACCATACATCTCCCAAGCAATCACATAGTAAGCTAGGCGGCAAGCTGGGTAAGCACTCTTTAAGGAGATCCCTGTTCAATTATGTTGGCAATAATAGACCGCCTATGGAAAAAGCAGCGACTACTGGTAATGTTTACAGCATTATTGGTAACGTGGACAGTAAAGACTACAAATTCAATTTTAACTACAGAAAAGGCGTCCATCGCAATTCAGTGTCAAGTGGTAAGAGGGGGGGAACGATACAAAGACAGTCGAGTAATAGAGAGGGAACCGCAGATTCGTCGCAGGACGATGATACTTCAGAAGATGAAGGCTCTATGTCGATATATTCTGCCTTAAACGATAATGTGCATTCTAGCAATCCTATTAGATCGATGCGAAAATCTACCAAATCATTTCAAAGAGCTGAGGCTTCTTTACAGAGAATGCGCTTCAGGAGAAAGAGCAAAAGTAAACCTAATCTGGCAAGAACGGACTCTCTTTATAAAGACTTGGAATTTTTTAACAATAGCACACCAAATCTAGTCTCGATTGTCAGTGAGGATAAGGTATTCTCGCCTCTCCATAGCGAAAATAACACAATACAAAAACCCAAAGGTAAGCAGGGTCTCAATGGCTCCTGGAAAAGGATCTCGAGTCCGAGCACTACGAGCTTGGAGGGTAAAAATGAACTGAGCGAAGTCGCCTCTTTACATATGGAAGCACTACTGAATCAAGTACTGAACGATCAAGAGCTCGACAACAAAGAAGAGTGGAAAGAACTGTTGAAAGGATTTCTCTTGAAAATACAGGCTATTAGACTCAACGCTAGGGATTCCGGGACCTTGGATTTCCGTCAAAACTACGTCAAAATCAAGAGAATATCTGGAGGCGATTTCGAGTCATCTGAATACATAAATGGGATTGTCTTTTCGAAGGGTTTACCTTCCATGACAATGCCAAGACTCCTGAACAGTCCTCGGATTCTATTGATCATGTTTCCCTTGGAGTATCAGAGAAATGAGAACCACTTTTTGAGTTTACAGACGGTTATAGCGCAAGAAAGAGAATATCTCGATAAGTTAGTTGCGCGTTTAACTTCGCTCAGTCCTAATGTTGTACTTGTTGGTGCGAATGTCAGCGGATATGCCATGGAGCTTCTGAACAAAGAAGGTATAGTTGTTCAATTTAGCCTGAAGCCCCAGGTTATTGAAAGAATCGCCAAATTGACCGAGGCAGACATAGCTATCTCTGTTGATAAATTGGCGGGAAATGTGAAAATGGGCACTTGTGAGAGATTCGAGGTAAGATCTTTCATTTATGAAAACGTCAGCAAGACTTACACTTTCATACGCGGTTGTAACCGTGCCCTTGGTGGCACAATTCTGCTGAGAGGAGAGAATGATGAGACGCTGCGAAAACTCAAGGATGTTTCTGAGTTTATGGTCTATGTGGTGTTTTCTTTGAAGCTGGAAAGTGCGCTTTTTAACGATAACTTTCTGAGATTGTCTACCGATTTCTATCTTAGTGACAGAGGCTGGCGACAGGCCGGTGATCTTAAGGGTTACTTCAGTGCTTTCCTGGAGAAATTTCGGAGCAGAATTTTGAGCACTTCACCCACAGTGGAATTTCCTATACCTTTCCTTCTCAAGAGAGCAAGGGAGCTAGAACTTGAACTAATTGATAAACGAAAGGAAACTGATAATTTGGAATTACACGAAGAAACAGCGAGAATTTTTGGTGTCGAGTCAAAGGCTTTGGCTTCAACATTAACTAAAAAAGACTTCCACTATCTGATAAATTTTGTTCATCAGAAGGAATTGAACCATTTAGAATTACAATTCCAGAAAAAAAGCAGGCAGTGGGAAGTTTCCTATGCTCAATCACACAACATGTTAGGAACAGGCTCTCATCAATGTATCACAGTCTTATATTCGATGGTTTCAACAAAGACCGCAACACCTTGTATAGGGCCTCAGCTCGTCACAATAGATTATTTTTGGGATAGCGACATATCGATTGGTCAGTTTATCGAAAACGTTGTCGCAACAGCCTCCTACCCGTGTCGTCATGGCTGTGGTGGTGAGCTGATGGATCACTATAGAAGTTATGTTCATGGTGCAGGTAAGGTCGATGTTCTTATTGAGAAGTTTCAGGCACGTCTCCCTAGACTCAAGGACATAGTTGTCACTTGGAGTTACTGCAAAAAATGCGGGACCACGACGCCAATTCTTCAGGTCAGCGAAAAAACTTGGAACTACTCGTTTGGTAAATACCTCGAACTGATGTTTTGGAGTAAGAAGGAAAGCGTTGCGGGGATCGGCAAATGTACGCACGATTTTGCCACAGATCATGTCAAATACTTTGGGTTTAACGATTTGGTGGTCCGGATAGACTACTCACAGCTGGAAGTCCATGAACTTGTGACACCACCACGCAGAATAATATGGACTCCATATAAAGATATTAAAATGAAAGTCGAACTTTACTATCAGATTTTGGACAAGATCAACGCTTTTTATGATAGTGTTTTGGGTCGCCTGGAACGTGTGAAACTGGACAGTATGTCTGGAGAGAAACTTCTAGCGGGGCAATCCATGATTAAGGCACTGAAATCCAAGGTCCACGAAGAAAAGGATGCTCTGATTCAGGACTTGGAACGACTATATAGGGGAGATCCTGGTGATCAACACATTCATTTGAATATTATTATCAAGACACTCCATGACAGGGCAGTGAGTTGGGACTCGGAGTTTACAGATTTTGGTAAGAGATTTCTGCCGTCTGAAACTGATATCACCCGTATAACATCTCGTCAATTGAAGAAGCTCTTTTCAGATTTCAGCAAATCGGACGAAGAAGTTGATCAGTCAGCAGATGTAAAGCAGGAGACCGATGACCAGGACGATTCGGCTCTTATGGATGCCGATGAGCCCTCGTCCAAACTAGAGGACGTGAGCGAGCTTCCTAAAATCTCTGCAGCAGACGAGGGTACATTGGGACAGAACGAAGTTGACGACAACTCCAACACAGCAAACACAAATGATGACCAAGGTAGTGTGGCAACCATCAATGTAGCCCATCTTCCCCATTCGAGAATGGCTAGATCATCGTCTTCCTTCAACAAGTCATTTGATAACGGAGTTAGCACTGATCTGCGCAACCCTCGAGCTATAAGCACGACGAGCAGCACTTCATCAATTGGCAAAGAACGCAACGTCAGCACTAAAGTTGGGCAGTTGGCTAATTTCTTCGATCAAATGCATTTCGATGCATTGTCAAAGGAATTTGAGCTTCAGAGAGAAAAGGAGAGGGTACAGTTGAACAGAAACAAATATCAAGCATTGAGGCTTCACACTTCAACCCCTATTGTTGAGATATACAAGAATGTCAAAGATGCTGTTGATGAACCCTTGCATGATGTAGGAAAACAAGCAGATTCTAAAGTCAAAGAATCTTCTGATAAATCTGCAGGCAATTCAAGCAAACATAAGATGCACGAAAAATTGGAAAGCCAATTGGAAAACTCTATTCATCAGTGGGGAGAACGGGTCTTGCAAGAGGATCAAGAAGCCTTAAAACATGAGACCCCTAGCATTGTCGTTACAACAGATGGTAAGGAGATAAATGCAAGCGAACCTTTACCGCCTGTAATCACTTCGACTACAGCCAACAAGGATGGCTCCAGTAGTCAACCTGAGAAGTCACTTTTGATGAAAGCGCTCGCTAACTTTTGGGCTGACAGATCTGCCTCTTTGTGGAAACCCCTCAGCTACCCAACTTTGCCGACAGAACATATATTTGTTGATAATGATGTGATTATTCGGGAAGATGAGCCTAGTTCTCTAATTGCTTTCTGTTTGAGCACTTCAGATTACAAGCAAAAGATGGCTAAGCTGGAAAATCAGCAACAGCCTGCTAGTGCTGCTCCTACGGATATCAGCGCCGGCCCCAGCGTTAATGATTTGGAGGCCACAATGATAGAAAAAGAGTCTCATATGTCATCGGATTCTTACTCATATTCCCAACCCCCAAGTGAGTTCCCGGTTTCATTGAAACCTCAGACCCCACAAATTCCGTTACAACCCAGCGTAGCTGAATCCGACGGCAAACTGGAATCGATTATGACCAAGTCAACGGCAGTTCATTTGAGGTATCAATTCGAGGATACTCTCACAGTGATGTCCTGTAAGATTTTTTTTGCCGAGCATTTTGATGCCTTCAGAAGAACATGCGGTTGTCATGATAAATTTATTCAAAGTCTCTCAAGATGTGTTAAATGGGACTCCAGCGGTGGTAAGAGTGGCAGTGGTTTCTTGAAAACCCTTGATGATCGATTCGTTATTAAGGAACTATCTCATTCAGAGTTAGATGCATTCATAAAGTTCACACCCAGTTATTTCGAGTACATGGCTCAAGCCATGTTTCATGACTTGCCCACGGCCTTAGCCAAGATTTTTGGCTTTTATCAAATTCAAGTGAAAAGCTCGATATCTGGAGCCAAGAGCTACAAGATGGATGTCATAATCATGGAGAATCTGTTTTACGAAAGAAAAACCTCGAGAATCTTCGATCTGAAGGGCTCGATGAGAAACAGGCACGTTGAGCAGACTGGTAAGGAGAATGAAGTGCTACTGGATGAAAATATGATTGAATACATCTATGAGTCTCCGATCCATGTGAGAGAGTATGATAAAAAGCTCTTGAGGGCTTCTCTATGGAATGATACTTTGTTTTTAGCCAAAATGAACGTCATGGACTATTCCCTGGTTGTGGGTATAGACAACGAAGGACACACTCTGACGGTGGGAATCATTGATTTCATCAGGACCTTCACCTGGGACAAGAAATTAGAGAACTGGGTGAAAGAGAAGGGTCTAGTCGGTGGGATTAGCAGCAAGAAGCCTACTGTGGTGACTCCCAAGCAGTACAAGAATAGATTTAGAGAAGCCATGGAGCGGTACATTTTGATGGTGCCAGATCCATGGTATCAAGAAATTTTCTGAGAATCCAAGACTCTACAAGCATATGTATCAAATGTACGATATTGTAACTAATGAAAGACTTACGGCATATAAAAATACAGTTTTATATCGATGAACTTGATATGGGGTTCAAATGATGATTTCAATAAAAAAATTGGCGTCACAGACAGGATTCGAACCTGCGCAGGTAAAACCCAATGCCTAAATGCTACTAGTAGTAATAGCAGGGCATCGCCTTAACCACTCGGCCACTGGGACGTCGTAATTTGTGTAGAATTAAGCTACTAAAAAAGACTATACTCTCTATGATATCATATATAGAGTAAACCATTCACCGGGTGGTCAGCTTTGTGCAAGCATTTGATAGTCGGGCTGAAATGGCTCGATAAGTTTAAACCCTTGCAATTGAACCATCCCAGGCTCTTACACATTCACCGCTTCTAGTGCTTCAATTTTGCAGCATCAGGTCTTGCCGCGGCTCGATCGTTTAAACAAGGTCAAGGATATCCGATGCGTTTAACACCGTTAAGGGCCACACGTACTCAAGCAGCTAGCGAAGTAGCCTTGGTCAGTCGTTGTGGCTATTCTATAAGCAGGTTGCGCGATCTGAACGATGTCAGACTCTTTACCGGTCATCAACCTTATAAACTTTAATCAGAATGGCACATGTATCTCGATAGGTACATCTGAAGGGTTCAAAATTTTTAATTGTGATCCGTTTGGCAAGTTTTACTCTGAGGATTCTGGTGGCTATGGGATGGTGGAGATGTTGTTTTCCACTTCTCTGCTGGCGATTGTGGGGATTGGGGATCAGCCTTCTATGTCACCCAGAAGATTGAGAATCATCAATACGAAGAAACACTCTGTGATATGTGAAGTGACGTTCCCTACGTCTATACTGGCTGTGAAGATGAACAAATCTAGGTTAGTGGTTCTTTTGAAGGAGCAAATATACATCTATGATATAAGCAACATGAGACTACTGCATACGATCGACACGAACCCAAACCCAAAGGGAATAGTGGCTATGTCTTCCTCTACAGATGACTGCTATCTCGTGTACCCATCTCCACCGAAGATGATCAACTCAGAGATCAAGCAGAACGTCACGACGAATAACATCAATGTATCGACGGGTGGCACAAAGTCATCGGATGATGTGATTCAATCAGTAGTGAACCAACGTGTGGGTGGGCCGAATTCTGATGGTGCGTCAAATCTCACTGGAAATAATGGGTTCAATGCGACTAGACCTGGCATCACAACATCAGACAAGAACGATCACAATAGCATAATGAAGAATGGAGACGTCATATTATTCAATTTGAAGACTTTGCAACCAACCATGGTGATTGAAGCTCATAAGGGAGAGATAGCGGCATTGGCACTAAGTTTTGATGGTTCCTTACTAGCGACCGCCTCTGAGAAGGGGACGATAATAAGAGTATTTAATGTTGAGACCGGTGTGAAGATGTACCAGTTCAGAAGAGGCACGTATCCCACGAGAATACACTCGATGTGTTTCAGTTCCGATAACCAGTTCTTAGCTGTGACCTGTTCCACGAAGACCATTCACATATTCAAACTGAGGAAAGATGATATCATCACCGATAGCCATGACGCCCATGAGAGTGATAACAGTATCATGGAGGATGATGGATCGGACATTGTCTCAACCAACACCAGAAATGAAGACGACGCTGATGCAGAGACAGAGGCCGCCCTGCTAGAGGCTGAAAGCAATAACATGGTACTTCTAGAGAGATCAAAGGAACCCTACGTGGATGCATCCCGAAGAACCGTGGCAAGAATGATTAGAAAGTCTTCTCAGAAACTATCGAGGCAAGCAGCCCGGACCCTAGAACAAATCTTGCCCATAAAAGTCTCCTCTCTATTGGAGCCTTCGAGGCATTTTGCCAGTCTTAAGCTGCCTATTGACAACAATGCCGGCGTGAAAAGTATGACCGCGATCGGTGAGCTTATGGACGTGGACACTTCAGAGTATCCCGAACTTTTTGAACTGACCGAAGAGTCTTCCTCCATCAGATCCGGCAAGTCGGGCTCGCTTGTCAAGATGCTGCCAGTGAGAGTCATAACCTCAGACGGATATCTGTACAACTACGTGCTCGATCCAGAGAGAGGCGGCGACTGCCTGCTCTTGTCGCAGTATTCTCTCCTGCTGGCGTGACTGTAGATAACTATTTAGATCAACTACATGCTAAGAACCAGATCCCACCTTGTGGATCTAATCGATTCGATCTTGATGGACACTTTCTCGTTCGTTTGAGTATTCTTTAGCTCTTCATGGGCTTAATTTTCCGCCCGGCGCAAGCTCCTTCTTATAATAGGGACTAGATACTGACATTAAAAACTGACAACCAAGATCAGAAGGATTTAGAGTAACTGACCCCGGCTTAGAGCTCCTAATAGGCCATTCGGTTGAGATTGAGCTGGGATTAAGGCTAAACGTTTGAAACTTGCTTGTGAGAGTACTTCCCGAGCAGCATTTGGACGTTGCATGCACTTAAAGTATAGGGTGAACAATGTTTCCTAGTAGCAGTAAATCGAAAGAACCGCTGCTTTACGATGTCAGAATCAAGGGAACTGATCATGGAGTCATTTTGTTGAAAGGTTCTGCCAGCGAAGCTCCCTCTGTGCTTCTCTCGGGAACAATTGTTCTCTCTGTGCAGGAGCCAATACAGATTAAGAACCTGTCATTGAGGCTGTATGGTAAGATCCGCTTGAATATCCCTACTCAGTACAAAAGCTCTAAGGGTATGCTTCAAAGATATGTGAAATATGAGAAAAGGATCTACGAACACGTTTGGGATAACTTCAATGTGGAGAATTACTTGCAAAACTTGTATGACAACTATGGGAGGAAGACTTCGATTGCTAGTAAATCATCTGGAAACTTGTCTTCATTGCCTAAGAAGGCTAGGTCTTCGACGGCTTCTTTGATATCTTTGGCCGGCCAATCGAGTTCCCACTACCACACGCTGGTAAAGGGTAACTACGAATTTCCTTTCAGTGCGATTCTTCCTGGTTCAATCACCGAGAGTGTGGAGGGTCTCCCCAATGCATCTGTAGTTTACAAGTTGGAGGCAACGATCGAACGGATGAAGTTTTACACGGATCTCATCTGCAGAAAGCATTTAAGAGTTGTGCGTACTCTGTCTCCTGATGCTTTAGAACTGTCTGAGACCGTTGCAGTAGATAATACGTGGCCAAAGAAGGTCGACTACTCTATTTCGATTCCAGAGAAGGCAATCGCTATCGGTTCTGCTACACCTATTCATATTTTGATCATCCCGTTATTGAAAGGTTTGAAATTGGGTCCTATTAAGATAACCTTGGTCGAACACTCCCAGTATTGTGGGACGTTTGGGGCGGTTTCCAGTCAGGAACGGACAGTCAATAAGATGAGGATAAAGGATCCTTTGAATCATATGAAGGAAGATGATGAGCCTACAACGGATGAAAGCACCTCCGAATTCCAAGATCGGTGGGAAGTAGATACAACTTTCACCGTACCAGCAAGTTTGTCTAAATGCACCCAGGACTGTACCCTCCTGAATAGCATCAAAGTGAGACACAAAGTGAAGTTTGTGATATCTTTGGTTAATCCAGATGGTCACGTCTCTGAGCTACGGGCATCTTTGCCAGTGCAGCTGTTTATCTCTCCTTTTGTGGCCCTAGGTGTAAGATCTTCGGATGGGGCTTTCAGCAGCGCTGGTAGCTCAACTACAGATGTGAGTGGACTGGCTCGCAAACAAAATGGCAGCGGGAAGGATACTGACTCTGATGACGATGTCATTTTTGCTAGATCAGCTTCTGAGCTTGACGTTCCCGAAGTGAATAACAATGGCTCGATATCTGCTTCGATGTCAAAGCTAATGTCACCACCAAACTACGGTAACCATATATATGACAGGTTATGGAATGATGTCACTATTTCAGAAACTCCTCCCTTGTCCGGTACCCAAACACCATCTGATAATTTTCGAGAAGGGTCTGTGCTCGATAACGCCCACAATTTCAGCGAACTGCAACTGAATTTGAGAAGACTTCATATTGAGAGAGAAAATGGCGGTTCAGTTTCACCGGCCCCTGCTGCTGCATCGCTGGAACAATCTACTTCAGCCGGAGATGTGAATACTAGTCTTCCCGCTGGTATCCGTCCTGCATCGATGAACGCCTTGCTTGAATCAGACGTGTCGTCTGGAGATCAAAATTGTGCTTTGCTAACACCTTCATTGCTACAGGCGTCCGCAGAAGATCCTGTAGCACAGCAAAGGGTTGCTTCACCAATGAAGAAAGATTGGGAGATGGGCAATTTGAGTCGAGTTCCATCATATGATAAAGCAATGAAGTCCGACATGATCGGCGAAGATTTGCCGCCTCTCTATCCTGCAAACTCTGACCACAGTACAAACTCAAATCACTTAGAAAGGCCACAGATTGTACATCACAAGTCCTCTTCCTTTTTCTCTAACGGGAATGGTGTCCAAAGGTCTCCAATGGGCCTGGGAAGAAGTAATAACAGCTCTTCAACCTCGTTGAATTTCCTTTCTGGTAATGAAAACACAGAACACATTTCAACGCCAACGCCTTCGAATAACGTGAGCAAAGGGCAGACAGCCAATCGGTATTTCTCTTTTGGCATGACACCAGCTGGCTCAGATAATGAATCTTCTACAAGCCTCCACATGCAAAGAACCTCATCTAGAAGCACTGTTGGTGAGAAGTCCAGTTCGTTTTCGAATCTGGTAGGACTACTTTCGAAAAAGGACAAGAAATGATGATTGATGATTTTTAATTACTGTCTATATCTTTACGTTTGCATTTTCGTTGTTTTTAGAGTTATAAGGTGCTTTTAGCAGCCCTGAAACTGAGCACTTTTGGGAATTTATTGGCAATTATTCGACGTTAAGCTCACCTTCGCTAGAGCTGCCACCACTTTCCTCATCTTCCACATCACGCTGCGCTTCTGTATAGTACTTTACACAGTAGGGATAGATATCCTCACTAAATAAGGCTGCCAGTTCGCCACCTTCAGAAAACTCTTTCGCGTTAGTGGCTCCAGTCCAATTGAACCAATCAATGAAACTTTTCCTCTCTGTCGTAGGCGGAACACCCACGTCCACCGGTTCGCTCGTCAATTGCTCATCCTTCAGTATGAAATGCTTTCTAACTGTCTGATCCTTGAATTCTTCATCAATTGCATTGAACTGAAACTCAATCTTGTAATCTTGAAAAGTCTTCCAGTGCACTACAATGCTCTTGATTGCATCCACGTACTTGAAATCCGACGCCTTAATATAGTCGGCAAACTCACCATGCTGAGACAAAACCACTCTCCAGAAGCCAGGAATGTTTCGAATAATCGCATCCCTCTTAGTGTAGAGTGGTGCCAATTTACGCAATCGATATAACTCGATATCTTCTTCAGCCTTTTCAACCTCTAGCTCGCAATCAGCCAAATCATTTAAAGCAGTTGATCTACCTTGTATGTTAGTTGCGTGAATTGAGCAATGGCTAGATCAATTATAACATACAGTACGGTCTCCTCAGACATGGTTCCCGATGGACTGGAGTATTTGATCTAACAGTGAATTTACCATAGTGCTAGAAATCACAGGCAGGTTGACATGGGGGAAAAGACGTGATTTTAACCTTTTTGTATAGTGTTCTAGTGATTTATTCAAATCAACCAATTAACACGGGCATGTGGCGTAGTTGGTAGCGCGCTCCCTTAGCATGGGAGAGGTCTTCGGTTCGACTCCGGACTTGTCCATTAATTTTTTCAAACCTGAATGTACAATAGATCTAACTCACAATGTCCAAGGTTCTTTTATTGTAATCTGTACAAAGCTAGATAGGCTTCATCTATAATTTGAAGGGACACGAGCCTTTAGGACGGCCCAAGATCTTGCCCGCGTAGAGGCAGACTTCCATAGCAAGTCCGTGTGAGGACTGATACCCAGCTCCACCGATTCCGTAGTTATGCACAACATTTAAACTGCCCCCGTCCGGCAAATTGTACGTTGAGAGTCCAACTCTGACGCCACCCTTCCTTCCCGGTCTCAACGCAGTGTAAGTGTTGTACACTGTTGTAGACTTAAACTCCGGTATATGATTCTTGACCACACGTAAGATACTCTCTGACAGCTTCTCGTCAATGTCCCTTGAGTAGTCGCCTTCCCGAAATATACCACCAATGATGCAGCCACCTTCTGGACGTGGAAATATGTTCAGGAACTGATTGGGTAGGGGACGATCTTCTGGTGGAATCGATTGGATAACAATTTGGAAAGGTAAATCCTCGTGTACCTGTAGAATTTGTCCCTTTATAGGGTACACCTTTTCTAGCTCTTCAGGTTCTACATTTCTCAAGAGCTTACCAGCATTGATACCAGTGCAATTGATAACGAGATCTGGGGTGTAATGGAGAACTTTGCCGATGTCCTCAATGGAATCCAGCCGGGCCACTTTTCTAACAGTGCCGCCTAGTTGTTTGATCTGGGAAAGAAGAAAGTGGTTGTAAACAGTGGGTGGCACGGTTACGCTGGTATGTTCAAATCCAACATACACATCGGGATCCAATTTCCTGCGCAATGTCTCTTCTTTTGAGATGATGGAAATATCTTCGACAAATCTTTGCGTGATGAACCACGGCAAGGGCTCGCTCCTTTTCTGGAACACTTTCAACTTGTATTTTTTGATCCCAGTAGTTGGATCATCTGCCAATTGCATGAGTCTCTTGTAGGATATCTTGTCACGATTAATCTGTTCAATCTCGGAATCCTTGGCGAAACTTTCCCAATTGGCACCTGCCCAGGGAGAGGTGTAATCGTGAGCATGGTAGTCGCCAGGGAACTCCGATGCCAGTATCAACAGATCCCGAATCTCTGCTCGATAGAGTTTCAGAAGACATAGAGCAGAAGAAAGTCCGGAGACTCCGGCACCTAGCACAACAACCCTTGACATTGACTTTGTCAGCTTTCAGTCTCTGAAGACCGAGTCTTCTCGGTGACAGCAGGACTCTGAATTAAATAGCTTAACAGTCTTATCAAGATCAGTCCAATAACAAACCCGGCTCGGATATCATGGTAGAAAAGCTAGTAGCACGAACTAGTCTACCAAAATTCCTCGTAAGTCTCCGATAGAATGCACATCTATGTCCTGATCTGGAATTTCGTGCCTGAAAACATAATAAAGACAACATGCGGTCGGTAAAGGTATGAATTCCAAGATCAAGATCAAATAGGCCGATAGTTCCAATTGGAACTGACACTTGGATTGACATTCAAAGGAGACTACAATGGTTACGCACATAGGCTGTGACCGTTTCGTAATCTCTTGTAAGTTCTTTTTTTTGAAATTCACATTCAATTTAGTGGTTCTATAGTGTAGTGGTTATCACTTTCGGTTTTGATCCGAACAACCCCGGTTCGAATCCGGGTAGGACCTTTTTTACTGATGCCAATAGCATCAGCCATTCGTCTCCAATTAAATGCTAGTTCTTTGCGAAGCCTGTCTCCAAGAATGGCGTTGTCAGTTCAGTGTGTCAATCCCCATCATTTGCGGTGCTTTTGACGGTTTATATTTCTTGCCCTTTTTAGTAGCAAAGCGATATATACATTTTTTCAGTGCCTTCGCCCCGTATCGAGAACTACATAAGAACTCATAAAAGAACAGTAATCTGTAAATCACCTTACACATATCCTGGAAACGGCCGGTAGCACTTGCGAGTAGATCCAATGCTCTCAAGGATGTTCAATACGAGATCTCTCGCAAGATTGAGCCCGCAAGGTGCGGCTCTTGGTGTTAGAGTGACCAGAATTAATGGTGGGCGTGCAATTAGCATGAGCAGATGCGTTCTAGATGCCAAGAAACAAGTGGTGGCTCCTATTGAACACACTACCAGTCTTGTCAAGAGTGAGAAAGCTGGGTTTTTCAGTCATGGTTTTGGGAAACTATTGAAATGGTCTATTGTCTCTACAGGTGCGATTGTCACGATTTGCGGTTCAGCATTGGTCATATTCTTTATCTATGACTCTACCACTTACAAGGAGTGTGAAGTGCCAAAGAGTATCGAAGTTCCTACATTGGCGATCAATCCGGAGTTGGGAGGTCCAGAGAACCTCCCCATTTTGAGGGAAAGTCTGGACACTTACGACTCTGAGTTGAAGCAGACGATCAGTTACAAGCCCAAGTTAGTCATTCTAGGGTCTGGGTGGGCATCTGTTGGTCTTTTGAAGAATCTGCACAAAGGTGATTATGACGTGACAGTCATTTCTCCTCAAAACTATTTCCTGTTCACTCCTTTGCTTCCCAGTGCGGCTACAGGGACTCTTGAGGTGAAAAGTCTGATGGCTTCCATCAGGAAAATCGTCGGTGCCGTCAGTGGTCACTACCTGGAGGCGAGGGCTGATAAGATTGAATTTGAAGATAAACTGGTCAAAGTCTCACAGGTGCTCCCACATTCAGGTGAGACCAGATCGTTCTATGTTCCGTATGACAAGCTTGTGGTCGCTGTGGGGTCAACTGCAAACACACATGGTGTGGAAGGCTTACAATACTGTGATCGATTGAAAAGTGCTGAAGATGCGTTGGATATCAAGAGAAAGATTAAAAATAATTTAGAATTGGCCTGTTTGCCCACCACAAGCGAGGAAGAGCGTAAGAGGCTGCTGAGTTTTGTCGTTTGTGGTGGTGGTCCAACTGGTGTCGAATTCGCAGCAGAAGTTTTTGATCTGTTGAATGAGGACCTGCCTAAATTGTATCCTAAAGTCTTGAGGCAACAGGTATCTGTACACATCATTCAGTCAAGATCTAACATTTTGAACACTTATGATGAAAAAATCTCTGAATATGCTATGGAAAGATTCAGAAAGGAAAGTATCGATCTCTTGACTAACGCTCGTGTGGATAGAATCTTGCCTGATAAGGTTATATTCAACCAAAGGAATCCAGAGACTGGGGAAATCGAGAGGAAAGAACTACCGTTTGGACTATGTCTATGGTCCACAGGTGTCGCTCAAAATCCATTGGCTAAGCAAGTGGTTAAAACTTTCTCAGGAAACCAGAGAAATAAGAGAGCCATCGAGACTGATTCTCATCTGAGAGTGCTCGGAAATGAAGCCAAAGACGTTTACGCTGTTGGTGACTGCTCTACTTTGAGGACCGATCTGGCCGTCCACGCTGCTGAGTACGTGAGACAGTATATTGTGCAGAAGAACCTAAGGTCTGC
Organism: Torulaspora maleeae; assembly: GCA_003708055.3. Classification (NCBI taxonomy): domain Eukaryota; kingdom Fungi; phylum Ascomycota; class Saccharomycetes; order Saccharomycetales; family Saccharomycetaceae; genus Torulaspora; species Torulaspora maleeae. Next base: position 359,741 of record PPNA03000001.1, on the reverse strand, counting down.
CAATAACTCTTCTGATCTCTTCAGTACCGACGAGATCAAGAAAGTATCGTTGACATATGATGAAATTTCGGATTTGGCCAGACAACTGTCTAAGAGACATCCTCAAACAAGGGAAGGCTTCTTAACTTTGCATGAAATTTTGCCGAAGTACGATCCTAAGAACAAAGGTAGCTTGGATTTTGAACAAATCACTTTACTGCTAAAGGACACTGAATCAAGTTTAACTTCCCTACCTGCCACTGCTCAAAGAGCCCATCAACAAGGTTCTTACCTGGGCAAAAAACTCACAAGACTAGCAAGAATTACGGATGATCATTTCCGCAGAGGACAGATAATTGAGGCAGATCTGGACGAATCCTCTTGCAAGCCCTTCAAGTACATTCATCTGGGATCTTTGGCTTACGTTGGTAACTCTGCAGTCTTCGACTTGCCCGGTTACTCATTCGTCGGAGGTTTGGTCGCCATGTACTTGTGGAGAGGTGTTTATTTTGCTCAAACAGTGTCTCTAAGAACCAGAGTGCTTTTGTTCATGGACTGGTTGAAGAGAGGTTTGTTTGGCAGAGACATAATGACGACTGTTTGAACCAGAAAAAAGTTAAGTCGGTAATGCTATGAGTCCAGATTGTGCAACTAAGATAGACGTGTATGTATATGGTATAATAAAGGAAATCGATATTCATTACATATCGCGGGTCTATGATGGTTTGAGTCGGAGGGTTAAAATCGAATTGAAGACTGGGAGTAATAAACATAAAAAGTGTTTTAATCTATTTTTCTCTAAGGAGACAAACAGAATGATAAAGGAATAGCAGGTAGTTCGAGCAAACTCAAACTCGTCATTTTAAAGCGATTCTGTATGCCTTGCTTCTCAGCGACACATTCAAATTTTCTGTCGCTGCTTTTTAGATCGGCCCTGTCATTTCCGCTCTATGGTGTCACAAAATCGAAAATAATGGTGACAAGCGCAAGTACATATAAAAGACAGAATCGGGGGATCCTGGTCTCATTCGAGTGCAATTTTTCCCCCCAAAATTACCAGAGCCTTTTCAATCCACAGAGATCAGCGTTGTGAACTTTCAATAGGAATAAGCAAAGTAAGAGGGACAGATTTCAAAAAACAAAACAAACAGGTTGAACAGGTACTAGAGTCATCAGGAATATGATCAATCCATTTACCTCGAGAGAAGTGAATGTTTTGAACAACGCTCCTCTCAATGTTGACAAAAAGCAGGACACGTCAAAGAAGGATAACGGGAAGATAGAGGCCATTCCGGAAGCTTTTGACGAAACACCCAAGAACAGAGACGAACGTAGTGTTGTAACTTCAAGGTCTTCACAATCTGAAACTTCTGATGTGGTAAAGTTGAATGGAACTGCTGCGCATCTTGACACAGGTCAAACTACTAGTGGTAAAAATGCTTCGACTTTGGAAAGTAAGTCTGTTGTCGCTTTATTTATTGGTGATTTGGATCAGACGGTGACCGAAGATATGCTAAGACAGACCTTTGGTAAGTTCAAATCTTTGACTTCTGTGAAACTTTGTGTTGACTCTGTCACTAAGGCATCCTTGGGCTACGGATACTTGAACTTCGCGGATAAAGAAGACGCAGAAAGGGCCACAGAAGAATTTAATTATAGACCAATAGAAGGGAAAGAGGTCAGGATAATGCCCTCTTTAAGAAACTCTTTTTACCGAAAAAATGTTGGAACGAATGTGTTCTTTTCCAATTTGCCTTTGGAGGACTCTAAATTGACTACCCGAGTGTTCTATGACACCTTCAAGAGATGTGGTAAAATTCTGTCTTGCAAATTGGACAAGAGAAAGGATATAGGGTTCATCTATTTCGACAATGATCAATCAGCAAGGAAGGTGATCAGAGATTATAATGGGAAGACTTTTTTTGGCAATAAGATTTTATGTGGGATTCATTTTGATAGGGACTTTCGTAAATTTCCAGAATTTGAGAGAAGAATCTCCAAACTGGACTCAATCACTCTTCGAATGGAAGAATTAACGACTGAAAACTCGGAAAAAATTGTTGAACATAACTCTGGTTCCCAAGTTCCGCATCCAAATGCTGTCTTCGTTAAAAACTTGCCAGTAGATTCTACCAACGACGAGATACTGGAGTATTTCAGCAAGATTGGGCCCGTTAAATCTGTTTTCTCTTCTAAAGCTCCCAAATTCAATTCTTTGTGGGCTTTCGTCACTTACAAACGAGGTTCCGACACTTATCGGTCGATTCAGTACTATAACGATAAGACTTTTAGAAACAAGCGCCTCAATGTCTCGAAAGCTGTCCCTAAAGAAGGTAGAAGCCATCAAGTGTCCAACTACAAGAGCTATAAGACCACTATACAAATTGATGATGTTAGTCCCATACTCAATGAAGAATTTCTAACTCAAATGTGCATCCAAGAGCGAATAAAAATTCACAGACTGCAGATGACTTCTTTTGACGAGAAGACTTTGACCTACTCCGGCTATATCAAATGCAAAACTAAGGGGGACGCTGTAAGACTTTTCGAATCGCTAAACAACCGCTTGATTGGCGGATCGGTCGTCAAATGTTCATGGAAAAGGTATGATGATGCAGATGCTTCATCGAACCTAGCCTTTCGGGGCCCAAACTTCCAGCAGACTCAGTTTTGGCCGTTCCCCATGTGCGCACCGATATTTTATCCCATGAAAGAAGCTCCTGCACCATTTCTCCAGCAACAGATGCCCGCTAATACTGACACACATGTTTACAATGAACAACAAAGGGCACAAATCTTAGACTATTTAAAGAGACAAGTCAGGAGAGGGATCGATTTTCTGAGGTACCCAAGTGCAACAAGAGATGAAAACCTTTCATGCATCACGGAGTATATTTTTGACGTGTATTGGAGAGGTGACATTGATAATTTGACTAAATTCATGCTTCTCATGAACACCAACACTCAGCACGAGGGAATCCTACAAAAGCAAATCAAAGAAGCAGCTAATTTCCTTGGTTTTGGCAGATAGCAGAGCTTCTCCTCTCAAAATTTTGCAAATCATGTAGATCAGCTAGTTCATTCGCAAATGCAATCAAATTGGATCGAATTGTAGTTCTGGTTTGAAGTGTAACATGATTATCATGGTTACGATAATTCCGTTATAGCTACATGTAAACTACAAATCATTAAAGGCAGAACCTTGCAAATATTCAGTCACAACCGTAGATTTTCTCGCTGCCTTCAAACGAGTTCGACGTAGTTTGCTGGGAAGATACCTTCTCTACCATTCACTCTACCGGTCCACCAGTCATCCTGGGACTCTGATTTTTTCAAAATGGTAATCACATCACCCTTTCTGAAGGGCAAATCTCCAGATTCTTCCCCGGCAAAACTGTACAGCGCGACAGCCTTGGGAGTATTAGATGATGAAGGCGAACCAAAATCTGGCTTTTCTGAGACCGGTCTCGACACCCGGCCATTGCCCGCTGAACTAGACGAAATTCTGGATTTAGAAAATCTGTTAGACAGGTCATCAACGTCGTTTTCCCTATCATAAATATCGTCTTCCCAGCGAGTATTCGTGTGGTGAGGCGACCGACTCTCGCGGGCACCTCCCGTGGCTCCCTGTCTTCTATAACTTCTGTAGTACTCGTTGGCGCCCGATGGATCGGCGGAGTCATCGTCATAACTCTCACGACCACGACCACCACGGCGACTCCCGCTGTAGCCATTGCCATCTCTATGGTAATCATCGTCGAAGTCATCGTCATCGAAGTAGCTACGAGACCCACTTCTCCTCTGCCTCGTCGACTTGGTTGTCGGTCTAGTGGAAGAAACATCCGAAGAATCAAATGAATCAGGAATATCGTCGTAGTATTCATCATTGTAATCGTCCGCTGGCATGGCAGATCTGTAATTGAAAGCTCTCGACTCCAAAACGCGGAACAGCGGATCCGCAGCCGGCGGAGGTCTTATGCGACCAGACAAAATCATCTTGGCCGTACAACTGTCACCATAGAATTTCCTATTGGCCTCTCTTCTCTCCACAATCACAGAACCTTCCAGCGACACACCGGCAAACAGGCCTTTACTCTTCGAGTAGGCAAACACCGCAGAAACACCACCAGTCGAAGCACTGGCGGCAGCCTCCGCGTTTCTACCCAGCGGTCCCGCAGACACTGAGATGTTACCACCTAGCGTAACGGTACCAAACTCAGAGAACGACTTGACAGCTTCTGGCGAATTCAAGATGAACACAAAATCCGTCAATTCCACACCAACCATACCACCGGCCCCGGCTCCAGCCATTGCAATGGCAGAGGGAGCAGACCAAGTGCCATCTTTCAATCTCGCAACGATAACCCCAGAACCAGCTCTCCCAGAGAACAGAAATCCCGCCTTCAACACGGTAATGATCGCCAAACCCTTGGCCCTCTTCAGCACGTCCGGCGGAATCACTTGGTCAGCTCCAAACACCTGGTTGGGCTTCACAAAACTCGACAAGACCTTAGCTGCCTTCCTGTTCAACTCAACTCACCGTTAGTTCACGTCCTACCAATAGGGGATGTTTAGAAACACCTCCAACATACTTAGTTTCGCTTTTCAAACTCCTGGGAATTGGATTATTGATACCCATTGCCAACTTAAGCCTTCAATTTCCGATCAGAGACCCTTCCTGCTGCTTTGAGTCCTGTTCGGTGTGTTGAGTAATCATGTATATGAGCAGTCCTTAAGCTTACCAGTAAGCCTTCGGGTAACCAACTCACTATGAAGGCTAAGCGTCGATAGTTCAGCCAGAAGGCGTCCAAGAGGTCTTGAATTGGTCAAATTGAGTACCGGAATGAGTTCCAGGGACCAGGATTTCGTAGATGGGCTCTTTAGTGTGGGCCATTCGCTGTTCTCGAAGGGTCAACAGGTGGTGAACGCTGTTGCGGAACAGGTGGTGAGTAAGGTGAGCAAGGTGAGGGAAGTGCAGGGCCACGGTGGTGTGGAATTGGCGAGTTTGAAGGCAGATACGAGCTACGGGGGCTGGGGTTATGTTACGGAGATTTTCCGGGGCACCCGAGGGCAGCAGAAGAGGACTTTAGTGGGATTCGGTGTGGCAGCGAGTGCTTTGGTGCTGTTTTGGCAGGCTAGACGGTTGTGGAAGATACCACCACGGCTGGCAGCATCCCAGACTCAGTGTGTGTTGGTTTTCGGCGACATGCGAGATCCCATAGTCAGGTCGCAGGTCATGGATCTGTACCGGAGAGGGTTCATGATCTTTGTGTGTTCGACCAATGCCAAGGCGTTCCGTGAGCGCCAGGAAGACGACGACTTCCTGAGACACATCGATCCGCACTCGGGGACCGATCTGGCTTCGTTTGTGCAGTTTTTGGAGAAGAATGGTGACGTCCCATGTCAGCTGGCTTCCATCCTGTTCATGCCCAATCTCGCCTACTACCCACCGGGAGACGTATCGCTGAACAGGTTGGAGTCTGAGCTCCACTCGAACGTTCTTGTCTACTACAATGTTTTGCTCGAGTTGTTACGTCGAGTCAAGAGCACCAAGACCCAGTTGATTCTCTTCAACCCATCGCTGTCGTCGAACCTGGCTGTCTCCCACCACCCAGCAGAGTTGTTCGTGTCGGGACTCATGACTGCGGTCCACCAAACTACGCGGCAGTACCATAGGCTGGTCACTTACACGATTCACGTCGGCGCTTTGAAGCTGGGAGCCCAGCCTTCCAATTACAAGTATTTGAGCCTAGGAGGTACGAATATAAACGAAGAGCTGTTAAAGCCCGTGTACAATCTGATAATGGCTCACAATGGGAACGTTATACAAAGAACATGGCTGTGGTTGACCACTCTCGGATCACTCCGTTGTGATTTTTACTGTGGTAAATACAGTCTTTTGTCAAGAATACCAATTATTTCGCGATTTATTAACGGTAAGCCATGGTTCTCGGCTACGCAACCACAGGATAGTCCCGGTAGATTTACATAGTGTCAATCTGAGATTTCAAACTGGCGAATTGTTTCAAGACAGCGGACTTGGCAGTACCACCAGTGGCATCTCTTCTTTCGACACTTTGCTCAAAGTTGAAAGTCTCAAATAAGTCTGCTTCGAATCTAGAGTCGATCTCTTGGTACTGTTCTAGAGTCAATTTGTCAATACCGCTCAAGTTCAACTTCTCAGCCAAGGCAACACATTCACCGGAGATGTGATGAGTTTCTCTGAAAGGAACTCCCTTTCTAACTAGATAATCAGCCAAATCGGTAGCCAACATGTCCATAGTCAAAGCATCATGCATCTTTTCGTTCTGGACGCTCAAAGTCGAGATAACACCGGTGGCGATTAGAATCGAATGTTCCACAGTCAACAAACAGTCGAACAAGGCCTCTTTGTCCTCTTGCATGTCCTTGTCATAAGTAGATGGGATACCCTTCAAACTCATCAAGAAACCGGTCAGATCACCGAAAACTCTACCGGATTTACCTCTCAATAGCTCCAAAGAGTCAGCGTTCTTCTTCTGTGGCATCAAAGAAGAACCAGTGGAGTAAGCATCGCTCAACTTGATAAAACCAAATTCTGCGGTGGAATAAATAATCAAATCTTCAGCAAAACGAGAGATGTGGTTCATAAACAAGGTACCCCAGAACATAAGTTCAACGATAAAGTCTCTATCAGAAACGGCTACCAAAGAGTTACCAATAACGCCGTCGAACCCAAGTCCCTCTGCTAGGTATTCTCTGTCGATCCCATATGGGTGACCTGCCAAAGCACCTGCACCCAGTGGGGATTGGTTCAATCTGCTCTGGATCTGGCGCAATCTCTTGAAATCCTCAGTGAAATAAGTGGCATAGGAGCTCAACCAGTGAGACCATCTAATTGGCTGCGCTCTTTGCAAATGCGTGTAACCTGGCATCAAGAAATCCATCTCCTTCTCACCTCTCTTGATCATGACCTCGACCAAATCCTTCATAAATGGGAAGAGCTTATCGTTCAAGTAGTCACGGCAGTAAATTCTCAAATCAGTGACGCACTGGTCGTTACGAGATCTCCCAGTGTGCACTTTACCGGCAATGTTACGGCCGATAATCTCGCCAAGACGTCTTTCATTGGCAGTGTGGATGTCCTCATCGTTAGGATGACGAACGAACTTGTCCTCGTCCCATTCCTTCTTGATCTCTTCAAGTCCGACATGAATCTTTGCCAATTCGTCCTCAGTAAGCAAACCCAACTTTTGTAGACCAGAAGTGTAAACTTTAGTACCCTCCAAATCTGCCTTGTACATCTTGTAATCATATGGCAGCGACGCATTGTACAGATGCATCAATGGATCGGTCTCACCGGTGAATCTACCACCCCATAACTTCTGTGTGCTATCAGACATCTCAATTGACTTGGTTTAGACTACTAGAGATCAAATAAACGGATCAATTCGTCACTTATTCTACTTATCTAATCTTCATGAGTGGTCGATATTTTTCACCTGCCAATTAATCGCTTGTTTTGAAAAATTGGCACTATGAGTCATGTAGTAGGAGTGAAGTTGATCTATTAACTTGTCGAGTATGTGTTCTTATATAGTAGCGTTGATGGAATCATGGTTTACATCTACCGCTGAAACGTGGGTACAATGAACAGTCTCTCACGGTGAATCTGTCGCACAGCCATGCGAGAATACGCTCGGTGCCGAGACCGTAACCACCGTGTGGACAGGTACCGTACTTTCTTTGGTCGATGAACCAGTAGTAGGCCTTTGGATCGATACCTTCACGCTTGAAACCTTCCATCAACTCGTTGACTTCGTCGATTCTCATGGAACCACCGGTGATCTCACCGACAGTGGGCATCAGCACGTCAACAGACTCGGTGACTCTTGGATCGTCAGAACAACGTTTCATGTAGAAGGACTTGATCTCGACTGGGAATCTGATCAACAGGATTGGGACACCGATGGTGTCGGTCATCTTTCTTTCAGCAGCTTCGGCGATATCGTCACCGAACTTGAAAGTCTCGCCCTCTTCGTTCTTGATATCGTGGTCGTTCAACCACTGGATCGCGTCTTTGTACTCCAATCTCAAGAACGGACCTTTTGGCGCCTGGAAACCTGGGTTCAATTGTTTGACCAGAGGACCTGCGACTGGATCTTCCAGGACGTACTTCACAGAGTTGATCAGCAATCTCTCGATATGGTTCAACAGTTCGTCAAAACTCAAGAAACACAATTCGGCCTCGATGTGAGTATATTCAGACAGATGTCTTCTTGTGTGAGACTTTTCAGCACGGAAGGACTCCTGGACAGTGTAAACGTCACCCAGTGCAGCAAGACACGTCTCCAGGTACAACTGAGAGCTCTGAGTCAAAAACGCCTCTTCGCCGTAGTAGTCCAGTTTGAAAAGAGTAGAGCCACCCTCCACCTGGGTCTGCACCATGCAAGGTGGAGTCACTTCGATCAGATTCTCCTCTTCGTAGACTCGTCTCACCGCTCTCAATAGCGCAGCACGCACCTTCATGACAGCAGAAATGGTCTCACCTCTCAGAGCCAAGTGACGTTGATCCAACAACAGCGATGGGTCAGCGCCCTCTGCGATCTGATTGGTGAAAGAATCTTCTCCGGAAGGAGCCAACCCGATGACTTCGTAGTAGTCTACCACCAACTCGACACCGCCTGGCGCACTCTTACCCTCTGGAACCTTGGTGACAGTACCGTACAGAGCCACACTGGACTCCAAGGTCAAGTCTGCGGTTTGCTGAGCAAGAGCCAGATCGCCGCTCATGACACACTGGATGAAGCCAGTACCGTCTCTCAACACAACGAAAATGAGCTTCTTGTTGTTACGCAGTCTGTGAATCCAACCGTGCAACTTAACTCTCTCGCCAACATGCTCATAAGACCTGTTAATCTTGTATCTCTTGGCCTCTGGCAAAGACTTGTCTTCCTCGATTCTGATGTTCAAAGAAGCCAATTGCTTGGCAGCATTCTCAGCCTCCTGTTTCTGCTTCCTCACCAATTCCTCCTTCTGCTTCACGGCTTTCTTTGCCAACCCGCTGCAACCTTTACGGGCCTTCTTCAAAGCGGATGCCGAGATCTCCTGGTACTCGTTGTCCTCGGTCTTGAACACAAACAACTTGGGTTCTGCAGCATCCTCACCGTTCTGTTGCTGGAATGCAAACAGCGCAAAAGCCGGCGTCTGGTATGGTTTCTCCTTTGTGCCAGCGACAGCGTGCTCGTCCACACCGGTACTCTCGTTAACGTACAAAGACATGATCACAATAGCTCTCTGCGCTCAATTGACCTACAAATCAATCCCGAAGAGATCAAACCGATCGATGAGTTACCGTTTTATCAGTTAGCTGGTCGACGGTTTTTCAGTTTTTTTTTTTCAGTCATACCAGACGTTGAAATTTTTCACTATATTGATAAGTTAGTCACCTCTTCTAACGTTCATCAAAGCCCAAGGTAAGCTTATAAAGGTTTCTCCAGGTCGCTAGCGGTGATTGCCCAGGTTCTGAATTTGATTGAATTTGTTTGGCGGAAATATGTCTGTTGAAGAAGCCTTCTCGAAGATTTGTTTGAGCGAAAAACCTTCCGATGAGTCCACCGCTGTGAAGTCTTTGGTTTTCAAGCCAAAGACCGCTAAGACCGCGGTTCCAGTGCCAATTGTCGTGGTGGCTCTACAGTCGACGACTACTCCATCTCCTTTGCTTGCGCAGGCCACTTCGTTGAAGGATCCAAGATTGGCCCGTGATGAGTTGTTCCAGTCGTTCTTTAAATGCCAATCTGCCAAGGGTTTCACGTTGGCATACTTGCCTAATGCTGAATCTGAGTTCCATCTGTTGGTTGACACGCAGTTGGAAGCTCTAGAGGATTCGACCAAGTTGCAATTGAACGAAACTTTGGTCATTGGAAAGGGCGAGTTGTTGAAGTACTTGAGCCAGTTTGAATCTCAAAAACAGTCTGTGGATTTTACTCAGGAAGTTTCTAAACCTGCACCAAAGAAGAAGGCCGAGGCTGCCCCTGCAGCTTCTGCTGCGTTGGAGGATGCCAAACTGATCGGTATCACCGTCGACAAGGCTTTGGATTTCTCAGGCTGGTACCAGCAGATCTTGACCAAGGGTGAGATGTTGGACTACTACGATGTCTCTGGTTGTTACATCTTGAGACCACCTTCCTATGCTATTTGGGAACAGATTCAGAAATGGTTTGACGAAAAGATCAAGGGTTTGGGTGTCCAGAACGCTTACTTCCCCATGTTCGTTTCGTCCCGTGTTCTGGAGAGAGAGAAGGACCACATCGAGGGTTTTGCTCCTGAAGTCGCCTGGGTGACCAAGGCTGGTTCTTCTGAGTTGGAAGAGCCTATTGCCATCAGACCAACTTCCGAAACCGTTATGTACCCATACTACGCCAAGTGGATCAGGTCGTACAGAGATTTGCCTCTAAAGCTGAACCAATGGAATTCCGTGGTTAGATGGGAGTTCAAGCACCCTCAGCCTTTCCTAAGAACCAGAGAGTTCTTGTGGCAAGAAGGTCACACTGCCCACTTGACTGTCGAAGATGCTAAGCAGGAAGTTATGGATATTTTGGATTTCTACGCCGGTGTTTACGAAGAGCTATTGGCTGTTCCAGTGGTCAAGGGTAAGAAGACCGAGAAGGAGAAGTTTGCCGGTGGTGATTTCACTACCACTTGCGAAGGTTACATCCCACAGACCGGTCGTGGTATCCAAGGTGCCACATCCCACCACTTGGGTCAGAACTTTTCCAAGATGTTCAACGTCAGCGTCGAAAACCCATTGGGTTCCGATCATCCAAAGGTCTTCGCTTACCAAAACTCCTGGGGGTTGTCCACCAGAGTCATCGGTGTCATGGTGATGATTCACTCTGATAACAGGGGTTTGGTTATCCCACCAAGAGTGTCTCAATACCAAGCTGTCGTGATCCCTGTCGGTATCACCAAGAAGACTACCGATACTGAACGTAGCACCATCCACGCATCGGCTAAGGCTATCGAAGATCGTTTGAAGAAGACTGGTGTCAGAGCTTTCGGTGACTACAACGATAACTACACCCCAGGTTGGAAATTCTCTCAGTATGAGTTGAAGGGTGTTCCAATTCGTATCGAATTGGGTCCAAAGGATATCGAAAAGGGTCAAGCTGTTGTCGTGCGTAGAAATGACTCCCGTAAGTATACCGTTCAGCTAGACGAGTTAGAGAGCCGCGTTCCAGAAATCTTGGAAGAATTGCAACAGGATCTATTCTCCAAAGCCAAGGAGTTATTCGATACCCACAGAGTCATTGTAAATGAATGGAAGGACTTTGTTCCAAACTTGAACAAGAAGAATGTTATCTTAGCTCCATGGTGTGGTGTGATGGAATGTGAGGAAGATATCAAAGACTCCTCCGCCAAGAAGGATGACGGTGAAGAGCTTGAACAAGACGAAAAGTCTCCAAGTATGGGCGCCAAGTCTCTATGTATCCCATTCGAACAACCAGAACTCAAGGAAGGCCAAAAGTGTATCAAGTGCTCTCTTCCAGCTATTCAATACTGTATGTTTGGCCGTTCATACTAAGCACACCTCGCTGTCTCTGCCAGAACCCTTGATACCCATCTGTCATAGTCATGTAAATGGCGTATTGTCGGTGAATAGTGATATATTACGGATAAACAATTACTGCATAATGTTAAAGATGTTCAATCTTGCTTAGAATAGTAGCGCCAGAATGGATCAGATTGGAATTCTTCGATCGGCGTTGACTCCAGTTTAACAACTTGTTCGTCATTTGATTCGGCCAAGTAATAAATTCTTTCCAATTGCAGGTCATTCACGATGTAGTTCAATGCCTGATCATAACAAACACCAACCTGTGCAATACCATGGGCATCGTCACTAAGAACAAACCTACCCTCGCAGTATTGTTTCACCATCAATCCGATGTCTCGTCCCGGGTACGGCTCAGGAAGCTTTTTACGGAGGGCCGAAGTGTTGATCTCAACGGCGCCGCCATACGCCCCAATGTATTTCAGGTTTCTTACCACTGCTTCCTTGACCTCTCTCCACTGGTTGACCAACGAGATTTTCGAGACAGCGACGCCAGTGGCTACACAAGTTCCCGTGTCAAGATCCACTTTAAGATCCTGTGGGAGAAATAGTCTGTAAAGATCAAAATGACCAACGACAAGGGGCTGTAAATCTATCAACATCTTGTACTGCAAATCGTAATAGGCAAGTAGAAAATCTTTCAAATTGTTCCCAGACGCTTCCAGAGCACGATACCACTCTTTCTGATCAAAGTCAATCGGTATCTCATTTACATGATGCACCGACCCCACGCTGAACTGAATTACGCCCTTGTACTTCTCAAGCAGCTCTTTAGCATGCCTGATGTGATTCAAGTCACAACTTTCTAACTCAACCCCGATAAGAAACTTGGTATTAGAGGCGTTGGGTCTATTCTTTATCTTATGAGCGTGCTGGAGGAAATCCTCAAAATCCTTATGCAGTTTACCTACAGCATCCCCCGTGCTGCTACCAACTTCTTCAGGATACAGATACTTGGCTTCGAACCGAGGCATGTGTTCCGTCATGCAGTAGGTATGAAAGTTCATCTTGATGGCCTGACCAGTAACGGCCTCTAGCGGATCCACGCCGTGTGCTATGTAATCTCCAGAGTGCGAATGGTGAGAGTGCATCTTCAATTGATCGCGTTGCCAACCCAATTGACTCAATTGGACTCAGTTTCCAGATTTTTCTATGTTCCTGACGATTTGATGCTTCAAGACCTCGCGCTAAGCAACCAAGGTACTTGATGGGCCATCAGTACAGCAGCCCAAATCTCACAATTCAGCTCGAAGATAATCTTGTAGTAAATCTCTTTGTCCTTAGTGGGTTAAATCCATTCAATTGGTTTTTGAGTTGATAAACAGAGGCAATTCTACCGCAGGCCTCTGGACTTTACGGAGATTCTTGCACGGTTTTCAGCAATTCTCGAAACTTGATGTTCTCAGAAGTTGAGTAATGACCAAGTGAAGTCCTGTGCAGGAGAGCAGCGTTTCAAACTCTTATCTTGATCGTCTCGTGTTCCAACATATCCTTCGACGCACTACCCGTAGCAGTGGGATGGGACATAACGCGACCCAGAGAAGTCTCCCAAGCTGCCCATCGTCTTCAATATCTGGATCTTAGAGCCACGTTGCCGCCACTTCAGGTGCTGTGACTGGTAAGAAGGTGACGCGTAAGGATATAGTGACGCGTTAAGGTTAGACTACTAAGAAGAGCGTAGGTTTCAGACGTATAGAGTCAGTCTGGGAATCCATCGGAGTGGGATACAATGGGTGTGAAATCAAGATCTTCGGCTCGATCCAGGTCTGCCACGGCGAAAGGAGGGAAGCTGGTGCAATCTAGACTGCAGATAGGTCGTCAGAAGACGTCGCTGGTGAAATGCTGCCAATGCGAGATGACATACTCTCCTTCTGCCCTAAGTGACACTTCAGCTCACAGAGTCTACCACGACATGCATTTGAAGGGCCGGAAATGGTCTAAAAACTGGGGTTCACACGTAGCCTGGCATGGCAACGACGGGATGCTGACACCTCCATCATCTTCGAGAAGTGGCAGCAGTGGGCATCACGAGCGAATAGTAATGATACGGCCAGAATCAGCACCGGAAGTGAAGGCTACGACCGAGATTATGGATAGTGTTAACGAGGAACTGAATGCACCTCACGATGAGAATGACTTTTGGAGCTTACCTGGGGGACAAGGGAAGGCATTCCTGTATATCAAGAACAACAGAGCTGTGGGCGTGGCTACCGTGGAATTACTCGAGCCTGAAAGAGGAAGATGGATGGTTTATGAAAGCAAGAGCATTGTGGAACGCATAAGGCCCGGTTTTCTACTGGGGATATCGAGGATATGGGTTTGCAGAACGGAAAGACATAATAAAATTGCAACAAAGCTGATAGAAGCCGCGAGAGAGAATACCGTGTATGGCAAGACTATTGAAAAGTGCCATATTGCATGGAGTCAGCCCACTGACAGTGGCGGGAAGTTGGCCTCGAAGTATAATGGAATAAAACACAAGTCAGGAAAGTTACTCATTCCATGTTATATATGAAACTTTTATTACAGATTGGTACTGGGTTTAACGATAAATTAATGCAAAGATCTATTGATACTCCTTATTTCTTGGCAGTGCCACTGATTTTTCTCACACCACCGCTTGCACTGGTAATTCTTCTGCCAGAGGTAATTCGTCTATTCTTCGGTAGAAGTTGTCTTAAAATGGCATCGTTGCCTTCTGAGTCGTTAATTGATGGTTCACCAGCTTTCTGAATATTTTTCTTGGTGATGTCGACCTCTGTGTTCTCTGTCTGCATTTCATCGTCCGAGTTATTATCCACCACGGCACCAGAGCGGACTAAAAAGCCCGAGTTTGTGCTAACAGAGGTCTTTGTCATTTTCTTGTTGAGATCTTCGATAGTATTACTGCCATTTTGACCTTTTCTAGGTTGTCCAGGTGAATTCTGTGGAACTGCAAGTGAACGGAAGTTATTTGCACTTTTCCTAGCGCTTGGAGGTGTCATAGCTAAGTCTGCCATTTCATTATCATCCATTGCGGAGCCTTGGTTCTTCCTATGATCCTTCAATTTCTTCTTCTGCATACGGTATTTCTCAATGGATATCAAAGGGTACAGATCGCCAATGACTTCGTCTGAAACCAGCGAAAGTCTCATTGTGTACTTCCATTCTCTGAAGTCGTTTTGATGTAGGTAAAGCCAGTGTTGCTGGGGCCCCACTACCATCCCTGGTCTTATGAACCTTAGAAATCCAATGCATTCGTTGGCCGTGAAACCATAGGTGTATATGAGATGAGCTCCAATGAGACAACCGGTTCTCCCAAGCCCTGCTTTACAGTGAACGGCGATTTTACCGCCGGTGTTGATAATTGTTTCTGCCGCACCAACGAAGTTCTTGACAATAGAAAGATCCGGACAGGTCCCGTCCTCGAAGATCATATCAATATGTTTGATTCCAACGTCTTCAAAATGTTTAGCGTTGTAAAGATGAGAATTCAATCTCACCACTAATTGAACATTATTATTCACAAAGTATTTCAACACGCTGCGGAAGGGTTGATTCAAATGTGATTTGGAAGAAGCCGTACTAGATTCAACAAACCTGGAGTCCTCCTGTGGTGATGCAAATGCAATGAAATCTGGAGTCAGTAAATTCAAATCTCCGTTTTCCACATGTTCGTAGCGTTCATAAGTCTCCAAATTGAATGAATGCAGATCGATGAGCCTTTTCTCCTTGGCTCTCCAAACTCCATACACGACATCCTGTATGGTGATCTCGAAATCAGCATTGGAATAACCTGCATCCCTGAAAGGCATAAACGGTGGATCTACCTGCGCCAAAGGTTGCAAGACCTGATGCGGAGTCCAGCCTTGTACAAGAACCATGTAGCAACACAACATACAGGCAGAATTGGCCCGCTGTCGTGTCGATGTCGATGAGTAGAATATGACAGCTTTATCTGCATTATCCGGATCGTTCAATATTTCATGAAAGATTACTGCAAATCTGTAAAGATGACCGATGTTCATAGGGCCAAAATCCAGGTGGAAACTGTTGTAGAAGATGGAATCCTCCACCGTGAAGAAGACAATTTCATCAGTATCTTGTGGGGAATAATCGTAAGCGCCAAGGTAGACCCTACCTCTCAAGAATTCAATAGTGTTGTCCAGGTACACGCTTTTTCTCATATCAAAGACGATCCACTATTAGAGCTCCCACAATTGAAGGAAGAAGACCTCGATCTCACTTTCAAACTGCTCCTATCGGCTACAATTGCAGCCACGACTAACTCGATAATTGCTTAATCGATCGATTTTTCACTTGTTTCGAGTCCTGCCTCGCCAGACTATTTACGAGTTCGCCGGATTAGGAAAGAACTTCAAATCAAAGAAGGTGACAAAGAATAGAGAATAGAATATCCCCACTAGTGGTCACATTAACAGTATATTTCACATCCCCCAGAGTGCCAATACCTGCTAATAATAATGTGAACGCTTTTTCCAAAAAAAAAAATCTCCCGGGGGCGATTCGAACGCCCGATATCAAGATTACTTTTGAAGTTACAGTCTTGCGCCTTAAACCAACTTGGCCACCGAGAGTAGAAAATTCGATGAATGAGATAATTTTGAAAAACGTTATATTGGAATCCGAAGGTCAGAGGCCCTCAATGATAAATAGTTGCAGCATGCAGGTAGCAGCAGATCGAGATGCAGAAGTCGAGAGCTGCGGCTCTAAATTCTGAAGAGTGAGCAGTCTTTGCTGCTACTAGGCTGGAACGCTCTCTGGCCTCTTGAACATTTTACGATTGTTTCGGATTGGTAGATCAGCTGTAGAAGTTCGACGTAATTGTCGAGGTTTGCAAGCCGTTAGTGACAGAGGAGAGCCAGTGGATCAGAGAGGCAGGACAGGCCCGCAAAGCCTAGTATGAAATTGCTGACCGTGCTAGGAGAGCTACAGAAAAATCTGTTTCTGCCCAAGACGTTGGAGTCCTGCCAATTCAATGAGTTTTCACAGGAATATGTTTGCAAAGTTCGATACGGCATAGTCGACGATTGTTCTGTGCTATCATGTGGATGTTGCCTGTCAAATGCTCTTTATAATGAGATAATACAGCAAACTGGGCAAGATAGTGTACAATGTCCCGCATGTGATTGCAAAAATGGTCATTTGATAGGACCTGTGAAGCAGTTGAGAGACCTGTACCAGCAAATACACTATTTCCAAAGCAAATTGCAAAGCAGTGACTCTAGTGAAGATTTGGAGTCCGGAATTGGAGCAGAAGAGGACAAAGGTGTAAAGGTTCGAGAGAAGCCTCTTACAAGTCAAGAAAATCAAAAGAGTTTATTAGCTCTATTTCATATAGTTGCTTCCAAGCTTGGCAGTCAACCAGGGTTCAATATCAACAAGTCCGACTACCTACGGAGCTACCGACGGCGTAGTGTCTCAAGAGATGGGAGCGAGCATGGTTTGGAACATGATGCGGAAGATGTGAGAGTACTGGATAATGTATCTAACACAGGAACAATACCAATATCTCAAAACTCTGTAGGCGCATCAGTCAAGAATAATTTCGAACCTCTAACGAGGCCAATTAGTATCGATGAGGAAAAAGAGTACTACTTTGCCCAGTGTTTCCCAATCTATCGAAGAAGGTCACAATATAGCACTCATGCGAAGTTCCTCAGAACCAAATCAAAACTATTCATTAGCATGGCGATATCGCCCGATTGCACTAAGTTTGTGTTAATCACAGAGCATAGATGGGAAGTGTATTCCATACAGCTCGATAAAAGTCCCGAATTCTTGTTCTGTGGTAAATCCACTGGCGAATATGGACCAGACTTTGATCATTTGAGATATCCTACGGACAGGTCGGTACTATCGATCAAAAATACAAACCAGAAGGATCCCTGGGATCACCTGCACTGTAAACTTTCCAACGACTTTCTAATAATCTCGGGTTCAAAGAACAGATTTCGGGTATTTGATTTGAACCAGCAAGGTGTCCCCATATACAGCTATGGCTCAAACTTTCCCATTAGGTGCATTGACATCAATTCAAGCTCAGACATGATAGCATGTGGTATAACGGGCCGTGATAGGAATACTGGAGCGGAGCAAGCTCTAATTGTCTTTCATAAGATTGAAAGGAATAAAGTAACATCAGAGCCTGAGTTTTCACCACCAAGTACAATTACTCTCCCTTACAGGGATCCCATAAACACTCTTCAATTTTCAGATGACGGTCTGTATTTATCATGTTCGACTGCATTTGAATCACGGTTCCTAATCATCTCATTGAGGAAGTATCATGAACCGAGATTGATTATGAAAAGTTTGCGCTCCATTGATAGCTCATTGGAATCTGAAGGCATTACAGATGTCAAACTCTTCCCTGGAAATCCGAGCTTGATGTGCGTTACTTCTGCTGCTTTCAACGCACCGCCAATTGTTGTTAACACCAAAATTCAGGATATTGATGGTGTGCAAAGGATTGCTCAACCAACAATGTTAATAAGGCTAGATGAGTTGGGGTCAAAGATACACAAATGTGAGATCTCACCGCGTAACGACTCGATAGCTTTCTTGAATAGAAATGGTTCGGTTTACATTATGTTTTCTCCCACAATGATGGATAGTGAAAAGAGGAGAATAGTGTTGGTGGATATGGTTGCTAATGCTTATAGAGCGCACGAGTCCGCTGCGATGAAATTCAGTGCAGATGGGCATAAACTCTACATCTTAGATCGTAAGGGTATCCTTTACGTCGAGGATTTCTCCTATGGGTTACCACAAGGACACGAAGTTACTAAATGCAAGCAGATTAATTAAACCACAAGAAGCGTCATATAAGCTGTATCTATTTACATGATTTGTATCTCTTACAATAATGCATTTCCATCAATATCTTTAAAATCTGAGAGCCGCTGAATAAAGCTCTGGAAGCTTGAACCGATCAGTTCTTTTCTTGTGCTTTGAACTATCATACCTTTTTCGACCGCGATCGAGTGATTTCCAGACTGTAAATGGAGCTCAAATTTTGGACCTTTCATATATTTCCAATCATCGCTCTCTAATATAGCCATAAACTCGCGTATCTCATCATTAATAGTGACATCCTCATCACAATAAAAGACTGGTATTTCTCCCTGTTCATCATTGCGGAAGACTCTCTTAAACTCGTCAACCGTCAAATCAATAAACTGCTGTACAGAGCTCAATGGCATATTCTGCACTCGAGATCTCACACTATCAACACTGCTACAATTCCATATCACGCCGTCAATGGACTCAGGTTTCAGCAGCCCACGAAACTGATCGATCTTGGAGTGTATCAACATGGTCCCATGATGGTATGCTTTTCCCTTGGCAATTTTGAAAGCGCTGCCACTGACCTTCTTATCGCCCAAAACAATGTCTCCTCTAGAATTGAGAGCTAAAGTGAAGCCTGGCTCAGACCTATGAATACCCTCAATTATCAGCTTATTGAAGAACTCCCGCCGGAACTCATCCCGAGAAGTTAAGTAGGAATAATTGACATTGCCCACATCATGGACGACTGTTCCACCACCGGAGAACCTTCTTAGAAGTTCATAGCCTCTTTCCTTGAGCGTACTAAGATGCACTTCTTTCCAAAGAGTCTGATTTTTGCCTATTACAACGCAGTCATCGTTAATGTAAAAGAGAAGGCGTTGGTTTGCATAAGATGGCTCTGAACTTGAGTTTAACGGTGTATTAGCAAAGACATAATTTTCCATGGCCAAATTATAGTAAGGGTTGTTCGACAGACTCTGTAATATGAATCTGCCCGGCGATTGAACTCTGTTTCTGAGATCTGTAGCGCTCAACTTGTTATAGCCAACGTTCAAAAGATCATCCATATCGTTGTTCAATTCATCGAGATCGGATATCGTTGACTTCTCATGAAGGTTGTTTTGTTCAGTTGCATTATATACCGCTGCGGGACTGAACATATCAACATACATCTGGTTGAGGTCTTTATACTTGTCATCCTGCTCATCTAGATCGAATGGCACTTGCTGACTCAAGGAGCGACATCCTAGTTGGTACATCAAAGGACGTCGAAGTGCCGATACCAATTCTCTGTCAACCCGATACATTGTACTTGTATTCCAGTAAGATCACTGCAATTATCTAGTGTTCAGGCAATCAGTCTTATGCGTTGTTCCACGAGTCCTGGAGATCGATGTTAATTGTCGACCACTTGTCTTTAGTGTGAATCAATCATCTGCTTGACGAACTTATGTTGTTGTATTGTTCCAAGTTCTCGACAGTCAAATCGTTCAACGCATTCCAATGAGATCTTTATCAACAAGTAAACCAATTTGAAGCGCTGAAAGACAGGTTCTAGAGCTTACTAGGTTCCCTGATACAACACTACTTGACGCTTCTAGCCAGCTACTTGCCTTTTAGGTGAAAAATCGCTGCTTTGGAGGCATCTCATCGCTCTACCAGAAACGAAACTCACAGTCTCTAATGGATAGGTCTCAACTGTTTATCAAAGAGCAGCTCTTTACGAGGAACTTCAAGAACCCAGAAAAGCCCATAAAGGAGAATAGGTTGCAAGAGACGCTATTGCTGCTGCCGACTGATGGCGGACTCTCCAGTAGACTCAAACGAAACAAGAGTACACTCAAGATAGCCACAAACAACCTGGAGAGCACCTCCAAAGGCTCTCTCAAACACAAGGACTACAAAAGAATCAACAGTAACTCAAAAATTGCGCTGAAGAATTACATTAACACGAACAGGACCAACGTTCGCAAGGCTCTTCAGATCGCTCATGACAAAAAGCTTTTAGAAAGGAATGAAATCTGTGAATACCTGAAATCTAATGAACCCAAGCTATGGGACTCCCTTCCGCATTTTAGAGCGTTCTTACCAATGCATGAAGAGCTTTGGGTGGGATACATGAAAGAGCTTTTGAATATACCAGCCAAAATTGCGGATTCTTCAAAGCTGACAATCAATGGTCAGGCAGCCCTGATGAAGCTCTCAATGGCTGACTACAATGGTGCGTACTTGAAAGTTGCGAGCAGCAAGAATAAGAATCTTGAGGGAATCCAGGGTATAGTCCTATGGGATAGTCAGAAGAACTTTATCATGATGACGCAAGGCAAACTAATTGATGAGCTCAAGATAATCCCCAAGAAAGGCACTGTCTTCCACTTTGAGATACCTGTCAATGAGACCGATGCACTGTCGTATACCATACTTGGCGACAGGTTCAAGTACCGAAGCAGTGATCGTGCCGGTAGAAAGTTCAAAAGTCGCAGGTGCGATGACATGCTGCATTATATATCTAGGTAGAGAGACTAATTATTCACCATTTCTCCCGCTGGTGAGGTCTTCGAGCTTTTCCTTGATTTGGGCTCGCAGGGCTGCACCGTTTAGCTGTTCCTGAATATATTCGTCCACGTTGAAGCCATCGTCACCCTCGGAGAGCTTCTTGTAGTTGTCCTTGAATAATTGAGACTCTATAAGCGCACTGGTTGATCCTCTATTCTTGAAAGCAAGATTTTCATCCTCTGCCACCATACCTCTGACAATGGCATCCACTTTGCGTCTGATCAGTTGTTCCATTGGCATGTCAGTACCGCCTTGATTCAGTTCCTGAGAAAGGATCTCTTGTTTGAGTTTATCAAAATGACCCTCTCTCTTGAAATCATCTGCTAGCTTCCTGGCCTCATCAACATTCGAGTTCATGCCAGTATATGTGCAAGCTCTGGATTTTTGTCAACTCATCTTACTGATAAAGTTACAATTTCATTAGTGAACCATCATCTAGAAGCTCTTAGTCGGATACCAGGATGCGAAACGGTCTGGTTTGGATAGATGGTTGATACAGATGAAGCATTGATCCAGTACCAGGAACAGCTGAAGGAGTTTTTGTTCAATCAGGATTGCAATCTGGGGAGAAAGGCAAGAGATATACAGCATTTGGCTCGTCTCATCGTGGACAGCTCTCCTGAAACGTTAGATGCAACGTTCAGGTGGTTCGATTCAACCTTGCGACAAGAGTTTAAACGGTATACCAAGTGGCTGACAGGACTGGCGACTGACGACACACAGCCATGGGAGCATGTAGCTTCCAAACTTCTAGATTACAGTAGGAGGTTTCAAGAAATTCATGAGCATATAAAGCAGGTTGACGAAAATATGAGCGATAGCTCAAGTGTGCCATTGAAGTTCTTTGTGAAACATTTGCTGGTCACGTCGTTACTGGAGAAGGAAAAGCTGTTCATGGCGCTCTTCAAATCGGCGTGTGAACGCTTCTTACATGGTGAAAGGGACTGTGGTCCCCATATTAACCTCATATATCGATCTGTGCGAGATTTGGCAGCGGACATTGATTTGACAAGTGCTTGCGACGTGAAGTTCAACCGCAAAGTTTTAGACTGTTTCACAACGATGGGTTTTAAATGCCTTCAAGAGTATCTAGATTCGGATCCAGAGAATGATTTTTGTGATAGATACAGGGTATGGTACAATTGTGTGGAGTTATTCAGTTTAACTGGCTACTCGGGCTCGGATGCCTGTAGTATTTCACTGGTGTTTGCAAACAGCCCGCACTCATTGATGGAGAGTTTGAACGGAACACTTGTCAAATGCACTGACTTGCAGGCCTTAACTTCCCTTATTCCACGATATGAGTGGGCGTCTGGCGTTCAGGACGCATATGCTACCTGCAGAGAGGTAAAAATGATAAAGGGCAGCTTTGACCAACTGTTACCGTCAATCTTACTTCTCAACTATGCATACCCCTATACTGAGAAAATTGAAGCTGTTCAAAAAATACGTCTGGACTTTATTGAGAACATAAGGGACGTGGCAGGATTCCATACCCAACTGATTAATTACTTTGATCTGTCATTCAAAAAAAACTACGATAGCATGAGGAGAACACCTGCTAAATTAGTAGATCAGTCACTGGACCTATGGGCCTTAGCAGCTTTCTTCCTCGTCAAATTTCACACACCAAAACCTGAGGCCTTCCTCGAAAGATACGTCGAAGGAAGTCTGATACCACAAATGTTGATGCTGAATACAAAATTCCCTTCTTACTATAACAGCAGTTATTGCTTACAACGTTTTTGGATTGATAAGCTTCGAGAAAGTGGGCCTCTGAAGACTGAGTCATACTTCTCCATCGTCGACGAGTTCCTCGAAGCTCTGGAAAGCGATCAGACAGTCGACAACACTTTGGGATTCCCAATGATAAAGGTTTATCTTTCAAAGGCACGTCATAATAGTGGACTTCAAGATATAAGAGATGCAGGGATTCCACTTTGGCCCTCTTCGCAGCTGAAGCAACGCTGGGACGAAGAAGTTCAGCGTTTCGCCAGAGAGAAGAAAAATCTTAGAGGTCATTTTAATATGCATACAATTACCATGTCATCACCATTTTGCCTGCCGAGTGGCAGACGCCTGACTCTACTAACCAATCTTTCCGTGGCAAGCATAATCTACCAATTTAACGACTTCGAACTGCTCAAAGTCAGCGACCTTTGTAAGCTACTGGACACTGACCACGAAGAAACAGTCATCGATAATCTCGAAAAGCTAGAGCAATGTGGTATCGTCAAACAGGAAGATAAATATTCGTACAGGATTAATGACCGCTACAAACCTTCACCTGGCGTTGTCAGGTCTGGGGTCATAAGATGCATTTAAACCTCGCCAATCCTTGTCGAGATTACCGTATATTGGCGAGGTCTAGGTAAGCCGTCTTGATAATAAATATCAGCTTATGCTATAGACTTAAAGTTTTTAGATAACCCAGTAATCATTCGGAGCGTGCAAAGGTCTTGAAGATCTCTTATATTTAGAGGACACATAAGATGAAAGCACAATGCTATCTTTGAATAACCCCTGAATCAGTTGGTTCAGCTAAACTCACGGGGAAATTAGGTCAAACTGTCCGAACGGTTAGTCTTCAAGGTAATTCATCGAAAGAGTAATCCATCTCCTGACAGTCAGTTTAAGAGCTGAGAATTGAGTAACCGCCAGCATGTTGCTTGAAGAGTCGCGGGAGAGTGATTGCCTCCGTGAATATATTGTTCATCGAGTTGATAAAGCTTTGGAGGGTGCCTTCGATCTATACGACCTGGAAACATTACAAGTTCGAGATGCACCATTGGAAGAGACGTACTTCAAGGACTTCAACGAGCATGTTGAGCTTACAATTGGAAAGTTATGCAAGACGACCATTCCTTTTCTTGATATTGATTACGTGGTAGAGCAGCGCAATACAGTTGCGCTGGAGCACAGAAGGTTATGCGTTATATGGGAAGCGCTGCGACACAAGGTGGAAGCTCGAATCGAATCGGCAGTGAATTACTACTTAAAGACCTCTGAGGGATCTTTGAACCGCAACTCGTGCTTGGTAGAGAATTGGGGAAGTGTTTTGACCAACTGTCAAAACTTTATTGGCAGAATTTTACCAAGTCTCGAATACGTCACAAATAATTATCCCTCGATAACCAAGGAAGTGAATAGGAAGTTACAGATTTCCGACTACTTCATAATTTATCTCATCAACCTTTTGAAGATTAAACTAGCGAAAGATTTCGAGTCATTTTTGAAGGAGTTTCTTTCGAAGCAACGGAAGCATACATCTTTCGACAAGAGATATTTAAGATTTGAAACACCATTGACGTTTATGTTCCGATTCAAAATACCTGTTAATCATGTTATCGGTTTAAATCTAGACAGCTTTTACTTTCGAAGTGTGGAAACATATGCGAAAGAGCAACTTTATATCCCTATCGACATGCATTACCATGAGAACATCACTAAAATCCTGGTTCGCAACGCTTTAGAAAGTGGGTCGATATCTGCTTCATTAGTGGCACACAGTAATGACATAATTTTGCGACATACAATCATGAACGAGGGTACAACGCTAAAATTGTTTCAACTTCTCTTGGAAAGCATCAAAATACCGATAGTTCACCAGATGGACGGTCCAACTGATCGTCTTTTAGCTATCGTACTGATGACGTACGAATCGCGGTCTGAAATGGATAAACTCTGGAGTATATACTCAGAAGTCATATCTCTAATGCTAAAAAATGCCGAAATATCGAACGAAAAACGACTAGAGGATGCCTGTAAGCTTTTACTAATTGCCAATAAATCCGAATTTATGGAAAACCTGGCCCATGATGAGGTGACTAGGAACTTGAAAGGATCAGCCAGTCTCATTGAGCAATACTTAAAGGTTTGTGAAACATCAATTCGGAGATTCAATCAAGCCATGATTGATGGGACTCCCTCTCAATCAAGCTACCATAACTCCTTAGCCCTCAATCTACCGTTCATTATGAAAATACCTCCGTTCTTTCTCACGTTATACTGTCGATCACTGTTCCGACGATGTATCGTGCACGGCCTACACATCATCGAAACACTGACGTGCCCCGCTTATTTTGAGTTTCATCTTCTGTCAGTATTCCAAGCAATCTTTGGAGCTAGTGCCGAATACGATGGTTTGCAGACTCTAAAGACGGAGCTTCTCAGATCAGCTCAAATTGCTAGCAGCTTTGGTGAAACTGGGGTGGCAGGCATCCTGGCGCCTCTTGTCTTCGAGAAAAAAAGTGTGCCATTTATAACCCAAGATAATCTCGTCGAAGATCTGGCATTACCTGATGAGATGCGTCGTTACTGGGACACTTTTCAGAACTTCTACAAGACTAAAGACAACAAGGCACAACACAAGAAACTCCATTTGATTGACAGTCTACAGCATTGTGAAGTCCAAACACAGATCAAATTGAAAGACGGAACTTTCTTAACCTTAGACCTCACACTTTATCAGACATGCGTTTTAACACTGTTTAACAATGAAGATGCTTTGAGCATCACCGAAATTTCTGCTAAATCAAATATACCCGACAAATTGATTGATGAGGTGCTGGAATCTTTTGTAAAATTTGGTCTACTTACAATGCAAGATGACCTGATTATGTTGAACGATGAATTCTACTTAGATGAAAGACGAATCAAAAATGGCAAGCTTCGTGTCCCCATGCGATGTATTAAGCCGAGATCTTCAAGAGAAGGCTCAGCCGAAGTCATGCAGCACATGGAAGGGTTGAGCTCTCATTGGAAACAAGAGATGATAAAAGCATGCATAGTCAGATCATTAAAGGGCGAGAAGTCAGGTGTGAAGTTTGATACAATTTTTGCGAAAGTCGAAACTCAGATGTATGGTATCAGCATCGGCGAATTCAAAGACGCTCTGAGAAGGGCAGTTCTGGAGAATTCAATAACGCAGTCGAGAGATCTTTACAAATATTGAGTTGTTTACTTAACACCGGTCCGTAGAATCTAATGATCCGGGAGGTAAGGTTCACTAGTGAGTCACTTTGAGAAGGTTACCGATACTAATCGGCCTCAAATGCTTGATCTGCAACATCAAGAAGAACCTCCATGGCATTTATTTGGAAATTGACATTATTTGGGTCATCACTATCTGGCGGTATTATAGTAGGACCCCAAATTATATTGAGAGCCTTTGAATTCATCCTATTTTTGGGCTCATGCTCTGCAACACGTTTCAAATGAAAGAGCAAAGCTCTCAGGGTCCAATATTGGGCATCCGGTAACTTATAAATCAATCCATGCATATAATTCTTCCTTGTCTTGTCGTCTGGTATTGATAGACAGGTCTTAATTTCTGGACAAATATCTGCAGGCAGTAATGGAGTCGGCAAAGCTGCGAAAAAGGCCTTGAGAAGAGATCCCACGAGGTATATATCAGAATCAGTATAATTTTTTGGTGGTGAAATCATTGCCACGTTTGAAGGATCTCTGTCGATTTCTTCCTTCAGCTTGCTCACATCAAGAACATTCGCTGACTTCCTGTAAATGCCTTCCAAGTCTAGACCAAACCTATCGACGACGTAAATACATTGTCGCACAATTGCAGGGACCATATCTTGCTCGAATTCCACTAAGTTTTCCAATGGGGCTCCAAATG
Source organism: Torulaspora maleeae (assembly GCA_003708055.3). Taxonomy (NCBI): domain Eukaryota; kingdom Fungi; phylum Ascomycota; class Saccharomycetes; order Saccharomycetales; family Saccharomycetaceae; genus Torulaspora; species Torulaspora maleeae. Next base: position 333,186 of record PPNA03000001.1, on the reverse strand, counting down.
TTTTGAAATTCTTTTGAGTGCCAGGCGGCATGATGTTATTAGTTTGTATATGCGAAAGAGGTCTGTCAGAGTCAGCGGTTGCCATTGAAATGGTGGTGGATAAGCTTGCAATCCTGTTGTTATTTCCCGGGTCCAAAGTTTTGGATCCAGCACCGCTGTTTGTCTCGGGATTAGTCACAGACGTATCAAGTTCATTGACGACATGGGGTTGAGAGTCTGGAATAGAACCGCGCGTAGACGAGTCGAAGGAACTTCTAAAAGTAGAGCCTGGTGCTTTAATAGGAGCGGGAGTCGATGCAACAGCAGCGCTAACGACTGATGGTGAAGAAGTAGCAAATGGAGATTCGTTATGCGTAGATATTATTCTTTTCGGGATAGAATTTTTTGCTGGATTGACAGCGAAAGTTGGTGGACTTCGATTTGTTTTCTTATTATCGTTGACCCCTTTGCTCATCGAAGGATGCTTCTTGTAATTGACTGGGATTAAATTCCTATTCACCAACAATCCATTTTTACCGGTATTATTGTATTTCTTGAGAAAATTGTACAAATCCACTTCGTTGGTCACAGATGATGCAACAGCCTTCATGGACTTCGAAGCCTCAAAGGGCGTAACAGTGACACCACTATTTAAAATCAAGTTCTCAGTCCATATAGTGTATTTTTGCAACTGAATAGACATTGCAGTGTCAATCTCTAAAATAAGATCTTTCAACTCAGAGACAATCTTCGGTCTTTCTTTGGTGATGAAAATATTTCTCAGTGAGTCCGAATGGTCGACCCTTTGCTTGTATTCTATATCGGCGTTGTCAATTTTTCTGAGGAGCTCTTCCTCCTGTTCCTTAGTAGTCTTAGATCCCCTCAAAGTGAGCTTTGTCTTTGTTGGATCAGTCATTCTCAACTTATCCCAATCCTGGCATAGCGAGTTATAACGACTTTGAGCCTTTTCGGCGGTATGAATCGCATCAGAGACTTCCTTTTCTAACCGCCGACTGTGCTCCTTCACAGATTTTCTCATCTTGGTCATTGTGAATAGCAACGCACTCATCTCATCGTACATCTTTCCTAATGCAGTGACATAACTCTGCTTTACATGAGCCAACTTCCCATCGAATTCCAACACTTCATGGATCTTCTTCTTGAGAGATGAAACACCAGATGCATCCACAAAGAAATGTTTGAACTGCTTAGCCAATTCCTGCACATGCTCCTCTTCGTAGACGTGCTTCTTACGGATAAACTTGGTGAACTCTTCACATGTCAACAACGACTGTTTCAACCTAGAAAGAAGTGCATTGATAGCAACATCGGAATTCATGACTTTCTGAATTTCAGGACTCTCCAACATTTGATCCAAGCTTATAGATTCTGCAGACCCCGGAGCATGACCGTTCTGATTAGGAGAGGAAACCTGAGTCGCACCATTCGCGGTGGCCTGAGCCGAACCAACCGACTCTTGCAAATCAAACGACCCACTCATCACTGCGATCACTCGTCAAGAGACTGGAAGACCTTGCGTTTGTGTTTTCTTGTCTTTTTGATGTGTTCGTCAACTAACTTTGTTGACCATTAAACAATAATCGCTTCTAGCTCGATGAGCCATTGTGCACATACCAAGGCTTGAAACCAGAGAACTAAGCCCAGTAATGCTGTAAAAATACAGACTGGCCATCAATGGAAGTACAACAGATTTTACAAGACCGAAAGACGGCCGAGTTGCTACCAACGGCAAGTATGATTCTCCAAACCACTAGAGAGCCATAAAAAAATTACAGAAAATTACAGAAAATTACAGAAAATTATATCAAATTCCACTGCAAGAGATCAACTAGCCACAGCAGCCCGAGACCATGCGATCTCTTGCTCTTATTCTTTAAGGCTCTTTATAAGGCTATGCCCTGACAAGATTTACTGTCTCAGTTCGTACACAGCGATGTACATCAATTTTCTTGAAGTTGAAAAGGTCAACTTTTCCGACTTTAGGCCCAATACTCACCACTTTTGAGTGTAAACTGACAGGAAGCAAGTCTTGTAGCTCGTGAAGGCAGTTCCTAGCAATTGGGTCTCAGTCACAATGGTTTGTGATTGGATTGAATTTCTATGTGCCGCTTTCTGCGAAAAACACATCAACTTTTCGATCTTTTAATGATGATAAAAAATTTCTGTGCATAGTTCAACTGATTGAACTACAATATGAAGATAAAAATTACCATCAATTTTAGTCTTTTGCTCCTATCTGAAATCGAAACTGGCGATGTCTCCTACTTGCATGTCTATAAAGGCTTTAGTGCGTACATCCTCACTGGATAAAGTTCTCTTGGTAGACCCTTTTGTCTGTCTGTAGCGATCAACTTCAGGCCAGAACTCTCGAAAAGTTGCTTAAACTTGGCGTCAGATCTGGTCACTGAAGAGTCCTCTGGGTCGAAATCGTCTTTGTTTGTTGGAGTGTTGTTTTCTTTCACTATTATGGTACCGTTTGGCTGCAAGGCCTTCTTGCATCTTTCGAAGAACTTGACCAGTTCCTGGTCTGGGAGATGTCCAACGCACCATTGGCACCAGATAAGCCAGTATTTGCCTTCCGTGGGCTCCCAATCTTGCATGCCAACGGCGTAGATCTCACCAATCTTTCCCTGCTCTTTCAGTTCCTGCAGCTCATTGCGCATCTGTTCCACGAAAGGCTTGACAGGCTCCACCAGGTCCACCACGTCGCAATGTTTTGCTAATACGTTCTTGGTCACACGGCCAATGCCCGCACCGATGTCTGCAGCGATCTTCCTGTGCTCTGGATCCACAACCATTCTGGATTTTAATTTGCGTAAGAAATGGTTCGACCCAAGGGCATCCATCGTTGGCACAACGGTCCCCTCGCCGTATCCGCCCAAAACACCGTCCACGGTTGCCGGAACCGCTGTCCAATAATCGATAGCATCATCGTAGTCGATCTGTGAGTCGGGCTGAGGTTCCATCTTTTGTCGGTCTCTGCGATGTGATGCGATTCAGTACAATTTTTCAGTTCTCAGTCTCTTGATGAATGGAACTAGCCCCATTGAAGAATATTCATATTTACATAGATATACGGTGTACATGTAGCAGATCAATTGCCCAACGAATAGACCCATTGCACGATTTCTCTTATTTGATCGTTCCAAAGATCTTTAAAAGTCTCGGACATTGGTCTCTGAATCACTTCACGCAGCTCAGTCGTGTGAGGAGTGGTGGGCTCCAGGTCCTGCTTTCTGTCCAACAGTCCCCTTGTCTTGTCGCTCACTTTCTTCCATACGGAGTGGTTGTAGTGGTATCCGTCCCTGTCAATGGCATAAAAGTAGTAAGAACCCGCAAGGGTGGTCGAGACCAAAGTGATGGAGCTCAATTTCAAAAGCTTGCTCATTGTGACCAACGACAGAGCCCAGTCAAGCTGCTGTCAAACGGTTTCTGCTCGCTCCAGATACTCGAATCTTCATGAGTCTCGGAGGGACAGTTTAAATCACATCAGGATGGATTCGTACTCGACGATGCCCAGACAAGCAAGTGGCTCAAGAAGCTCCAATTATATGGTCAGAAGCCCTAGTTCAGCCCTCTTGATGCTGATGGCTCTCCAATACGAACCTTTCGTCTAGTTGTAAGAAATGCCGGGGGCATTCTCACCGAGCTGTGGCCTTCAAGCGGCCGGTGCAGTCGCATTTCTTCTCAGTGAGCATGAGATTGCAATTAAATGGTCAATTGAGCGAGCATACCCTGCCATTCAAGACTGAGCTGATCCTAGGCTGCTACTTTTGTTCTGACCTCTTTTCGCAGTTGTTCGTTAATTAGGCTTTAGCGATGGCCATCGGTGAAATTTATCACTCTCTTTGAAAAAATGGCTTCAACAAACTAGTTGTCTAGTCAAAAGGTTTAATAGCTGCCATACTCAACTGCTTCAAGATGCTTTCCAGACTAGCTGCGTTAAACAATAGATCTGTTCTCTCCGGTGTTCGTCTTTTGTCGAACAGCAGTGTTCGTGCTGCCATTGGCACCAAAGGCCAGGCACTTCTGTCGCAACATGTCCAGGATGTGGATCCTGAGATGCACAAAATTCTAGAGGGTGAGAGATCGAGACAGAAGCACTCGATCACTTTGATTCCTTCCGAGAATTTCACTTCGAAATCTGTCATGGACCTTTTGGGTTCTGAAATGCAGAACAAGTATTCTGAAGGCTATCCAGGTGAGCGTTACTACGGTGGTAATCAGTTCATCGACAAGGCCGAATCTCTTTGCCAAAAGAGAGCTTTAGATGTTTACGGTTTGGACCCAGAAAAGTGGGGTGTCAACGTTCAACCTCTAAGTGGTGCGCCAGCTAACTTGTACGCTTACTCCGCTGTGATGGAAGTCGGCGACCGTTTGATGGGTCTGGATCTACCACATGGTGGCCATCTTTCCCACGGTTACCAATTGAGTTCCGGGACCAAGATCTCTTACGTGTCCAAGTATTTCCAAACCATGCCATACCACGTTAACCCATCCACTGGTTTGATCGACTACGACACCTTGAGCATGACTTCCAAATTGTTCAGGCCTAAGGTCATCGTTGCAGGTACCTCTGCTTACTCCAGAGTGTTGGATTACAAACGTTTCCGCCAAATTGCTGACGGTTGTGGGGCTTACTTGTTGAGTGACATGGCTCACATCTCTGGTTTGGTCGCCGCTGGTGTTACACCTTCTCCTTTCGAATACTCTGATATCGTCACCACCACCACTCACAAATCTCTGAGAGGTCCAAGAGGTGCAATGATCTTCTTCAGAAAGGGTGTCAGAAAGGTTACAAAGAAGGGTAAAACTGTTATGTACGATTTGGAAAAGAAGATCAACTTCTCAGTGTTCCCAGGTCACCAAGGTGGTCCACATAACCACACCATCTCCGCTTTGGCAGTTGCTTTGAAACAAGCCTCGACTCCAGAGTTCAAGGAATATCAACAGTTGGTTATCGACAATGCCCGTGCTTTCGGTGACGAGTTGATAAAACGTGGTTTCAAATTGGTCTCTGGTGGTACCGATAACCATTTGATCTTGATTGACCTATCCAACCACGGCATCGACGGTGCTCGTCTGGAGACTATCTTGGAGAAGCTGAACATTGCTGCCAACAAGAACACCATCCCAGGTGACAAATCTGCTCTGTACCCATCTGGTTTGAGAGTCGGTACTCCCGCTATGACCACCAGAGGCTTCAAGGGCGAGGAATTCGCCAAGGTTGCCGAATTCATCGACACCGCTGTCAAAATGGCAATTGGTTTGAAATCTCAAGAATCGCCAGACTGCGCAGACGTCAGATCCAAATTGGCCAATTTCAAGCAATTGTGTGAAGACTCTGAGCAAGTTCAAAACTTGGCCAAGGAAGTCGCCGCATGGGTCGGGCAATACCCAGTCCCAGGCGAATTATAGTAAACCAAGCGCCTTATACTCATAAATAGCATGGTCGCCTCATTAGCAACATGAAAAGCCAAATTTGCTCTTCGAATCTTGACTCAACTTCAGAACATTCTCGGCCTCGCCAGGGTTCAATTTTTTAAATTTTGTCATCGGTACCTCTTTCACGAGTCCCTCAAAAAGCTCCGTGATTCCCTCTCCAGTCTTGGCGCTGACCAGAAACAGCGGTAGTCCCGAAATGGTGCTTACCTCGGGATGATCCAAATCAACTTTGTTGCCCACCAGTTTAATCAAAATTTCTTCGCGGCGATCTTGTTCCACATATTTATGCAACTCATCAATCCAACCTTGAGCTTTTCGTAGACTGTCAGGTCTTGTCACGTCAAATACCACTAACGCTATGTCTGTGCTTCGGAAATACATCGGAGCCATCGATCGATATCTCTCCTGCCCAGCCGTATCCCATATCTCCACGTTAATTCTCTTGGTTACCCCATTAGGTCCAGGAAGCTCAAACGTCTTGGTGGTGAACGCTGCCCCTATGGTCGCATTGGTTTTCTGAAAGCTACCTGTGATATACCTTGTGACAATCGAGGACTTGCCCACAGAAGACTCTCCCAGTAGAACTAACTTCAAGTCAGTGATATAGAGACCAGGATCATACTCCGGCATCGGGGAAAGCTTCTCGGAGATCTCCTGTTGCCAGGCAGTTAGTTGACCTGATGCTATGATAGTTCGGCTTTTGTAGTTAAGCCTTGTGAGAGTTACCCGGATATCGAGGATATAGTTCCAAATAGCCGCCGAGGTTCGAGATTAACAAATCGAACTATTGGAATCTCAAGAGTCTTACAAAGAGTAATTTAGGACTATGAAGCTGGATACTTCTATTGGGTATACCGTGCCTTGCCGCTTAGAGGTTGAAATGGTTAGAACGTGATTTGCGCCGCGATTACTTTACCAATCGAAGATGGCACACACAGCAGGGGGGGGGGGGACACAAATCAGATTCCCATTCCTAAAGCATCTAATATCGTTTGCACGAGAACTAGGAATCTGCCGCTAAGCAGTCTCGAAGGTTAACGAGTGGGCTACGACGGTACTGATCGAGCTTGAGAGTATGCTCCGATGTTCATTGGTGAATCAATCTGTCGCATGAACCAGCTGTAAGCATTCGATCGCCTGAAACCTCTGCAGGAAAATTTGTGCCAGAGGGCGACAGAAGTGCTCACATGAGTACACTCTTCTAAGGAAAAGGATTTTGGATCCCGAGCCGTTAAATTTGGAGATACAAGAAAATATGGAACCATCAGAATGAACTCCAGAAGGGCCTTCCTTCTTGTCATATCGGTGGCTTTGAGCAGTGATGGCGACGTTTTATGTGATTTGCCTGGTGATAATGCAGTTGCGCCAGCGACACGAAGACTTGAAAACTGCATGGCTGATCAAAAGCGTCTCAATTCGGTAAAAGAGAGTTGACGATATCGAGGTGGTTCTGATTCAGTCCATCACAAGCACACAGTCAGCAAATCGTGTCATTGAGACCGATGTCACAGGACTCTGAAGAGAATCCTGTGCGAGAAGGGAAGATGGATACCTTTAACAATATGATCAGTCATCTTCTAAACAAACGATCGTCCAAACCAAAAACTCGGTCAGTTTCACCGAAAAGAGGTCAGTGGAGCAATGATTGCTTGCCACCTCCAACGAAGGAAGGATCTAAAGCGCAGCTTGATGACTCACCAACTCCAAAGAGACGGAAAATAGCCCAGTCAAGTCCTATAAAGAAGCCTGAAAACCTTAATGCTCCATTACACGAACAGAGACCATTAGACACACCAGCATTGAAGTTAGACGATGCGAGCATTAGGTTATCACCTACTCATAAGAGCGTGGCATTTTCTGATAGAGTGGATGAAGTGGATTCGTCGCCGACCCAACGTAACATTGAATCATCGCCAAGGCATACCCCGCCACCGAAGCCCTCCAGATCAATTTTGAGGAATGCTGCAGAGCTCGAAAAGTCGGAGTGTGATTCGTCTCGTAAGTCAGGGTCTACGTCGAAACTCGCGGGTCGAGATAATGCATCAACAAAATCTTTGACTGGAGCCGATCCCAGCTCACTAGAATTTTGGGTAGGCGGGGAAGTACACAAGCTACGCGATATAGATAATGTTGAGGAATTCAAGAAACTTCTAGAGGGTGGCTTGAAAATACTTTCTAACAACGATGGCAGCTCCGTCGCACGAAGATTTGAAATATACGCAACATTTAATACCATCATGCCACCGTTACCTCCAAGAAGTGTTTCTGAGATTATAGCGAGAAAAACTGCAATAATTGTTCGTAATTTGGACAAGATTGTTGATATCTGTCTGCCTCAACTAAAAGCAGAACAGGAAAAGCTACTGAATACAGAGGAGAAGAAAGACCCTTTTGTATCCAGACTTTACATTCAAATTGTGCGACTCTTTGGGTTTCTTCTGGGTAATTTTCGCGTCCTCAGCGCTGTTGCAATGGATGAAGTCCTAAAAGATAAATTGAAATCAGTTTTCGATCTATCGTTCAGTGCATTGACACATGCAAACTCTAATAAAGTCATTATCACAGCACAATTCGCTCTACTCGCCGATGAGAAGTACGGTCCGTATTTTTTGCAAGATAAGGAAGTTGACAAAATGATAGCAGCAGTTTTGGGCACGAAAGAAATTGCAAGCTCAAATCTAATATGTGAAAAACTTCTTCTTATAAAGAGCCTTATCACCAATCATACTGCAGCAATGCTACAAATAGTTCCACAGTGGCTACCTCGTGAAGTTCTTTCGAGAACTTTTACCGAGGTTGACACCACGTCTTTGACCATTATACAGACCGCTGTATCAGTGGTACTATTGCTTCTCAAAAAAACTATTGATTCTCCCGTTGCCCGGCAGAACATAGTCAAATGCATAAGAAATTCATATGCTAAGGATGTTTTACCAGACAGTTTTACTGTCAAAAATTTGAGTCACGGTAATTTGACGTTGGAGGAGCTTGTACAAAAGCAAATAACGTACCTAATCGTCAAAAGGAATGAATACAAGCTAGCGATGGACTTTTGGCTGGCAATGATGGGTCTACTGTACAACACAACAGAAAATCTTGTCGAACTAAGCAAGTCAGATGTCCATGGATGGCTCAAATTGAATCGCGTCTGTTTCTTGAGCGGCCAATCGCCAGTCAAATTAATAACATTGAAAGCTTGGAGAATTGTCACATATTGTGCTTGGAGTCATATCGAGGGTGAGTCGTTGAGCCAAGATCTCGCACTAGTTCATCTTCTCGAAAGACCTTTTGAATTTACGGCTAACTATGACTCAGACCTAAATGTCTCTGAGGGGCTCTTATATTATCTGACAGGTCTCTTCTACACGACTTGTGGTGCTCCCAAATCGCACAAACCTGAGACGTTCAAATTCTTTTGGGACGAACTCATTACACCAATTTACTCGAAATATATTCTCAAGTCTAAGAGCATACTGCTGCGATCAAAGGCTATAAAATTGCTACTGAGGGTCATTGGGAGTACTATAGAGGGTAGATCCCATAAGCTTGAGAAAAAAAGACCACCAGCAATAAAAGTTATTAGTACGGCCGGCACTTCACCAAAGGACATTCAACCCGTTCCTACCAAGTTACTACAGGGTGCATACGAAAGTGTGATGAAACTAATTTTTGAAGCCATAAGGTCAGACCTTGCTTGTTGGTCCACGAACTACGAGTTATTTACCAGTGTAGTTGAGCAGCTGCCCTTTGAACTTGCCGACCAAGCACATTTTGAGGGCCTCGTTCAACTCGCGTTGGAACTTTCGACTGCAGGAAAATCGCCCAACACGCACGATATGTTTCTACGCCTTTGCTCAGCTTTGGCGAGGTCTTTCGGAGCTTTGATAATCAAGGACAGGATGATGTTTTTGAAACTAATACAGGCTGCCGATTGCTTGCCCGGGCATAATCATGACTACAAATTGAAATTGCTGACGGAACTAAGCAGGATACTCAAGGGAAAAGTCTCTGATTTTCGCATCAACGAAAGGTTCCTGCAAATAGACGATTCACAATGTAAGCAATACATCTCAAATTGGATTGGCTCGGTTTTATTAGCTCCGGATCTTTCGCAGGTAGATTTCAAATGTCTCATGAATATTGTCAGAATTCTTCGTTCCTCTGAAGCAATAAGAAATTTACTTAGGTTCTACTCCAAATCAGCTCGTGATGGGAATTTGTTTGAACAACTAAACTTAAGTGAATGGAATGATGAAGAGTACGTACTTTTCTTCCAAATTTTTCGGGCCAACTCTATCAGCCATCTTGAGGCTGCTTTCAGAGATGAACTGAAACGTACACTTCCTCAGCGTGATGGAATCTTTCAGCAAGTGGCTCCAAAGTTGATTGAAATGAAAGACTTCAGTCTTGTTAAAGATGTCATCACTAGTAATTTGAGATTAGCGAATGCTCTCCTTCCAAAATATGCTTCTTTTTGTTCTCTCATCTTACCAATTGAGAGTTTGTCAGATTTAATGTCGATCTTGCATACCTTTGGTGAAGACGCTCAGTTTACCATCATTAAATGGATTTTGGACTCAGATAAACATGGGGCTTTGTTTGCAGGGGACAAGGAGTTTTTGGACATCATATTCCAACTTGGATCTGATGGTGGTCTCACTGACGAAGGCAAAAGTGCTGTTGGTCGAACGTTAGAGAAGCTTTATGACCGTGCATTGTGGGATTATCTGAGCAAGTGTATTGAGAGATGCATAAAATGTCGCCAAGAGATGCTTATCACCGAGCTTTTCATTAAGAAAGGAGTTGAAAGGTTAGAATTACTTTCATCGGCCGCAATAGCCGCCATGGCTGATTGCTGCGGAGGCTTAAAGTCAAGTATCGATGAATACTTAAGAAAGGCCTTCCAGGGTAGGAGGACAGATTTTGCTTTAAGCTTGACGGGAAATCTACTCGAGCTGAATAAGTTTCAAAGTCTGTATGATGTTAAGGTGGAGTTCTTGACCTTTTTCATCGGAGATTCCTGTTCCTTTGATGATTCACAACTGAGCAAATCCAAGCATATTATCAAGTTGCTCATGAAAAGGCTAGCAGATCAACCGGACGTTCTTGTTCTTCCTTTTGTCAGCAGTATGCTGAACATAATGACGACCAACATCACACCTAATGCTTTAGGTGTAATTGATTTCATTGGTAAGCATCCCAGGGTGGAAGACTCTATATTTAATAAGTCGAAGGAATACAACGAACTTTTAAACAAAGTGCAAGGCCATCTAAATGAGATGGTGATCCCGTCAGAAGGCGGTGATACTACTGGCGAGGAAAACAAGGCTTTACCTGAATCACATACAGGGCATCATAATGCTGTTCTAGACGCCGAAAAACCCTTGAACAAGGTAGAGCATAGCGTAGCGAAGAAGTCGGAAAACAGGTTACATGTTCAGATACCAGGAACACAAAGAGTCGCAAGGAATACTGAACGGATTGCAGATGATGGGCCAATGAATGAAAGTCCGGCAGAATTGCAATCTTTGCCGATTATGGATGGAAGTTTATCCTCGGCGTCAGAGGATTTTGGGCGGTTGAGTGGCAACGCCCAGAAGGAATGCGAAAAAGGTGAGAATATTGCCACTGACGCTAAATATGGGGGAAAGCTCAGTTGCGAACAGAAAAATCGTTTTGATAGAAAAAAATCTTCAGGACCTTCAAATGCAACAACCGAAAGAGTGGTGGACCTGAAAGCGAATAATTCGCTGGACAATGACATCTCAAATATCTCAGAAAACGTTGCAGAAGGTAGAAAAAAGAGATACTCCGCGCGAGAGAGCGATGACTTCGCAGATGTTCAGATGGACCATGATGACGAACTTCTGAAGGTACTGGAAAAAAATCTGAGCACCGAAGCATCCTCCATTGTGAAAACTCAAACGCCAGATCAGCCTGCAATAGAAACTGCCGGTGCGGTCGCTACAATCAGTGAAACGGATGATAGTAATGACGGGTCGAAAATTCGTTTTCCTATTTTCAACTTTTCAAAAGTCGGCGGTCTAACCACTGGAGATGATGTTCAGGTGAAGAAATTAACGGAGGATAACATCGTCAGGAGCATTGAGACGAAAGAAAACGACTCTGGTAGGCCCGATAAACCAATTGAGGACTTGAGTCGCGTAGAAGATATTGCCTCACAAGAAGCAACTCCTTCACTTCGCATTCATTTTCCTTCCAAGAAGGTACGCCGAGTGGTAAACAGATTGCGTGCGTTTACTTTAGAAGATTTCTCCAGTGTGAGCATTGAAGAGAAGAGAAATTTGAGGATCGAAATGATGGGATTCCTCTTGAATCTGGAGCATGATCAGGAATCACTTCAAAAAAATGAAACATGAAGCGCCCGGCAAGATGATAATAAATGATAAAAGATATCAGTCGACTAAAAAGATTAGATAGACCTTCAGTTCGGGACTAAAACAACTTCTCTGCAAAAGAGAGCAATCTTTTTGAACAAGCGTCTCCAGTTTAAAGGATCCCCGGCTTTTCTTTCAAAGCTAATGCTCTTCAAATCTTCTCTTACAATTTTGATGATAACGACTCCATTAAGGTTTGAGCCTCGACCATCCTGTGTTCGTATGTTGACGACTAGCGGGAACACTCCTTTATAGCCTAGGGACTCCTTTAAGCCCAAGTAATGGCCGCAAAGATCTGGCCTTACGTTTATTCTTGCAAACTTCAAAGCTTGCTCAAATAACGGGAGTATAACTTCCATGTCTTGCACGGAGTAAAACTTTGTCAATCTGACGGGATTGAATCTGAACTGCGGTTCAAAGGAGGACCCACTTTTGTCGCTAAATTGCAGTGCTGCCATATCTGTACTGATCAGATGGCTCCAACGGGAATCTTGAGTCATCAAGAGGTCCGATCTATTGCTTTCGGTAGCGTACTGTGTGTATGGTTTCTGTGTCGAACCAGCAAGTTCCACATTTAGCGTGTCATGCTCGATTCCAGCATACTCACTGGTGGTCGGTTGAGTCGCTCGGAAGTTCATGTTATAATCATCGTCCTTGACAGGGTCCTGAGTGAACCTCATGTATTCATCGTCACTCAAAGAAACTCTCAGATTAGAGAACAGCCTTTTAGCTAGTGCACCTGGATTGCTGCAAAGGCCTTGTGAATCTGCGAAGGTTGGCTTACTCACAAACCAAGGATGGCTGCGAAGATCTCGGATTGTCGCCCTCCTGGATGGATCGGGTTGAAGAATCTTTCTCAATAGGTTAAGATGCCGGAATTCTAACCTAGCCCATCGTCCTTCTGCAATATTTCCCTCGTTCCGAATAAACTCTGCAAAACTCTCGTCTGTATACATCGGTACCTCCCAAGGAACTTCTCCAGTCAATAGAGCAAAGACTAAAACTCCAACGGACCATACATCAGTCTTCTCCGGATGGTACTTCACGCCCATCAGTATTTCTGGGGCCATATACTGTGGAGATCCGCGATGATCGCTTGACAGTCGAAGGGTACCATCTTTACGCCTGAAACGGGACGCCAGACCAAAATCAGCAAGTTTCAGGTTCCCGTTCTTATCGAGAAGTATGTTCTCCGGCTTGATATCTCGATGTGCAATATGGCACTCTTCGTGTAAGTAAGATATCGCATTGACCAATTGCTGGAAATAAAACTGTGCCACTTCATAATCCACCCCAACATCAGGTTCAATCTTATCAAAAAGGTCGCCTCCGTCTGCCATCTCCATGGCAATCCACAGATAATCCTGGATAATGTTACAATCTATAACGCGCAGAATGTTCGCATGATTACAACACTTGGAGTGTAGGATAACTTCCCCGACCACATCCTTTTCTGTCAGACCAATCTTTTTGCATGTAGGAATATGAACGAACTTGACCGCTATAACCACACTGGGATCTACCTTTAAATAGGCGTTCTTCACGCACGCGAAAGCACCTTGACCAATTGTCTCTCCTAGAACGACATCCTTGATCGCAGGAAGAGCTGAATCATCGTGATCGCTCATCTCATCGGTAATGGACAACTACTCAGCCCGTAGAAGCTTCCAACCGGGACTCTATATCCTGTTGATCTCTTCTTGCTACTCTAGGATCGATAAGTACAGATTTGCACGTGATTTGTTGATAATTGGGTCTTGAAATGCCTTGATCTACTTGATCTACATCTAGACCACCAGTTCTAGCAAGGACCAGGACCTTTAGAGGACGAATTGGAGGGTTTGAGTTGTCATTTCATGGAGGAGAGAGATGCTCGATGAACTGTTTTTGTCCTCGGTGGAGGAAAGTGTTCGCAACTCGATGAAGGAGGGGAAGATTCTCGTCGTATACAGCTCGTTGGGGGACGATGTTTGGTTAGATTCGTGGTTTAAGGCAGATTCGCTGGAAGAGCTCTCCAGACACGCTGTTTGGTTGAAACTTGTTCGAGGGACCGAGCAATTTGGTTATTTTGAGCAGATTTTCCCGTCTGTTACGGTTCCAAGTCTATACTTGATCAGAAATGGGCAGATACTGCTAACAATCGAGAGAGATGCAGGCGACTCTGGTAGTGAGACGCACTGGGAGGAACTTGTGAGGGCTTTAGGCGTAGAAATACAGTCTGTTCCCGAGAGGGAGATTCCGGATAAGATTCCCACTGTGAACAAGAGTTTGAAAGAACAGGCAGCTGAAACTGCTCAAAGGAAGTACCATGAAGAGATGGTCAAGCAGAGAAAGCAGTCAAAGGAAGAAAGAGATCGTATCTTGCGGCTTGTAGAGGCCGATAAAGCAGAAAGACGTGTGGTACGTGAGGGTTTGGCGGAAGGTGATAAGATGGAGCAAACGCAGTTGCACGATAATATCAAGGATATCGAAAAGTTGCACACGAAAAACTGTACTCTGTTGATAAGGCTTACAAATGGTGAGAATATAACCAAGACGTTTGATAGCAAGCTGAGACTGAACGATGTACGGAGATGGGTTGATACAGTGAGGACAGATAATGACTGTCCTTATGCTTTCCATAGAAACATACCACGGGTCACATTCTCAGACTCAGAAGAGCTGAAAACGTTGGAAGCATTGGATCTGTCCCCGAGATCGGCACTGATTCTGAAACCATTAGACAATGCTCATGGTAGATTGAATGTGGCAGAGGCCAAGGGACCAGGGCTCCTGGGAAAGGTCTTTAACGGCATCTCGTCATGGTGGGCTGGTAACGATCGGCAGAAAGGTGAGGGACATAACAGTGATAGGGAGGAACATGGCTTGGCAAACACTCGAGATAGGACAATCCAGAGATCTGCAGAGCCGCTACTAGACGGTGTTCCGCACCTAGCTTCTGTACCCAGTTCATCAACCATACACGATGACTTTACAGCTGCCTCGCCCCATTCGTCTCGGATAGATTCTCCCGTACATTCAGCTTCGGAGTTTCACCTTAGACATAACCCATCCGAATTAAGCTTGCCATCGAGGTGCGTTACTCCAAATGTTCATCAGTTTGTGAACGTCGACGATGAAGATAGGGACAGCTTTGCATATAATGGGAACAACATCAAGTTAGAGAAGAAAAAGGATGACGATAAATGAATGTATGATTAAGTACAGAATGAGCTTACTTATTTTGGAGACTGACGATTTGCCAAAGGTTTCTAAAGGCTATGATCAAGATTCTGCAATTGGTTCGTTTGTCTCATGCTCGATCGAGTTGAGGTCCTTCTTGCGTGGGCCATCTACTGCTGAACCTATGTGTAAGCTACTCAGCTGTTTCATTACAATTTTGCTCTCTTGTTCGATTGCTTCGTTTTCCTTTTCGTCTGCTAGTTTAGTAGGTTTTTCCTTCTTCCGATTCTCTTCTGTTTCCATCTTCTCTAGCTCTCCCTCAATCTCGTCCTCATCTATCTCCGGAGACTTTGCTAGCAGCTCATTAACTTGTTCAGCTCTATCACTTTGTTCCTTAATGTCATCCAGAAGTTCTTCCACCTTTTCGATTGAGCCAATGGAATTATTAATTGACTTGAGTAATCTGTTAGAGTCCTCAAGTGTTCTGAACAGTATCATGTTAGTAGCGGCCATATTGAGTTGAGTTCTTATATTCATGAGACTATTTTGTTGATTCAGCAAGCTATTGAGATTCTTCTCCACCAACTTCTTCCCCAGCAAGTAATTTCTTTGAGTCTCCCTTGGAGCCGAATTCACAATCGCATCTTCCAAAAGAGATGTGTAGTCAGATATTTGAGTCCTTAACGTCTTAATTTGCGATTCCAAGTATGTAAGAGATAACTTCAGGGTGGCTATTCGGTGATCATCCTCCGTGACTTTTCTTTGGAAATCAGCCAGTAAACGGTCGACCTCCGGTGCCACTACCTTGACAACATCTCCATCCAACACAATCATTTTCTCATATTGTGATAAGTAAAAGAGCATTGCGTCCCGCTCTTCCTCTGAATCGTTAAGGATCCGATGGAATCCACACTTGTGATAAAATTCCTGCTTGCTAAACACCAGATCGGCTATCCCAGTAGCCCCAGATATTATGTTATTTCTCAACTGGACCTTGATGTGCTTGAATCTCTCCTCAATCAGTGGCCTGATAATCAATTTAATGTCCTTCAGATACTGTTCAGTGTTATTTCTCCTGAAGCCCAACTTTTTTGTACTTCGAGATCCCCAGCCGATCCATTTCAAGAGGGAGAACCCCTGCTGCTGGTACATTGCGCCCTTTCGGAAGTCCTCATATGCGACTAAATGGCCACTTTCAACCAGTGAATCGAGAACAAGATCTATACTTCGAGGTAAACCCTGCGGTTCCCTCCTAAGGTTGGTCAATAAATCAGATCCACAACGCAAAAACAATGATTTGGAGTTTTCCAAATAGTTCTTGATTAAATAGGACCTCCAGGTATCAATATTCGCCTGATAGCCCTCTGGATTCAGCTCTCTCAGGTGAGAAAAATCTTTGTAAAGGGAGTCCAGTCTCGATTCTGGTAGTTCCATCACCCCCCAGAGCCTGTTAACTAGCCTCGAAAGTAGCAGTCTATCGGTGAAGTTCACGAGAAGTTGTTATTATACTCATCTCTTAGTTTCTACTTCAGTTGATAGCCTTTGGTCACGTGATAAACATATCTTATCGATCTTATCCACTGATGGCTTTTAGAGCTGGTGAATTGGCATTGCAAGGTTCTCCAATGTCTATATGAACCGTTCCCAGACGCCCAACTCACGATCATCACTTGTCGAAGCGTTAATGGTTGTCTGCTGGATTAAGAAGCAGAAATTGCCCCGAAAGCCCTCAGATATGTGAAAATGTTGGCTTGCGGGCTCTTGATATCCATATGAAAGATTGAGCAGCTACTTGAAGACTCTAAATGGCTTAGGTGGCTTTATGCTTCCTGTATTGAAGATGGGTTAGGGAGTCATTAGATACGTAATGGAGGTCTATGACTGAAAGGTATAAGGTGTATGGAGCAGAAGTAGCAAACCTAACCTCAGTACTAAGTTTGAAGTCCTCTTGGAGTGCTTCTGCTCTCACGTTCTGGTTTATAAACTGTGGTTACGAAAATGAGTTTGTTTTTCAAGTCGCCGATAGACATAGAAGTATTGTTTGATGGGGAAGAGTCCCGAAAGCATGTTGAGATTGCCAATGCTGCTGGTTCAGGATCAAAGAGTCTCAAAGATCGATTGCCACTCTACGAAGATGGCGAGACTGTGAGTGGGATGGTGACGCTGAGGGTGAAGGAAGGGAAACGAGTTGAGCATCTTGGGGTTAAGGTGGCAGTAATTGGATCGATAGATATGGTTAAGACCAATGGTGGTGGCAGTGGAAGCGGTGGATCAGGGAAGAGGATGTCTATGTCTAATACAAGCGTTTCTGACGCTAGAAAAATACCCGTAGAGCAATTCATATGTCTCAGTTACGATTTGTGTCCGCCTGGGGAACTACAGCATGCCCAAAGCTTTCCGTTCATGTTCAAGGATCTGGCCAAGAGGTACGAGTCATACAGGGGCAAAAACGTTGATGTTTCTTATTACGTGAAAGTGACTGTCGCCAGAAGATCTACAGACATTTCAAAGGCGAAGAAATTTTGGGTGTACCTTTACAACGATGTCTCCAAACCGCCAGCGGCAATTATAAATTCGAATGAGACTCAACCGGCCGAAGATTCTGGTGAAGGAGACGGTGAGAGTCAGAATACAAACAATAAGCCTCA
The DNA here is from genome assembly GCA_003708055.3 of Torulaspora maleeae. Lineage (NCBI taxonomy): Eukaryota > Fungi > Ascomycota > Saccharomycetes > Saccharomycetales > Saccharomycetaceae > Torulaspora > Torulaspora maleeae. Next base: position 315,533 of record PPNA03000001.1, on the reverse strand, counting down.
AATGGGGCCTTTGCGAAAGGAACCGAAACCAGTTAAACTGGATATCGGGATAGAGAACTGTCTTCACATCGAATTTGAGTTCTCGAAATCTCAGTACAGCTTAAAGGAAGTAATCGTGGGTCGAATCTATTTTCTACTCTCAAGGCTGAAGATAAAGCACATGGAACTGAGCCTGATAACAAGAGAATCTTCCGGTTTACAACCTTCGAGCTCTTTGGTCGATTCCACTGCCATACGATATGAAATCATGGATGGCAGTCCCGTGAAAGGTGAAACGATACCAATCAGATTGTTCCTGGGAGGTTATGACCTATCCCCAGACGTCACTTGTAACTACTTCAATGTGAAAAACTATCTCAGCCTGGTGATCGTCGATGAGGATGGTAGAAGATACTTCAAGCAATCTGAAATAGTCCTATTCCGTACGAGATAAAGCTGACACTATACCGAATAGCACCCGGTAGTTAAGCTCTCCTTGGTAGCTTCGTTTATCCGACATTAAGTCGCTGGACAAGTAAGTAGGTCAAACTATTACCTGATGTATTGTGCTACGAACCTCTCAACCGCTATCAGTGGCGCTAGCACTATCCAACATGTTAGGAATTTTATGTTCCCATAACTTCAAGGTTTTTCCATTTAGGGAAACAGGTAAACATAGGAATCCACTTGGCAATGTCAGCAACAAGACAGACAAAACCCTCCTGCTAACGGGAGATTTCATCCTTGACGTTCATTAATCGATTTAATCAGACTCAGATTCTATCGAGGTCTAAACTTACCGTGCTCAAATTGCGTAAGTTTCAGAAGTGTTCGCTTCGGACATCGTATTGAGCGGGATGGACCACGGACCGAAGGGTACAATGCAACGACATATAGGGCTTTCACAGTTGGATCAGTTATCGATCAAATTTCTTGGATCGAGTTTATCGCTGGCTACCGGATCTTTATGCGTTGCGCTGGTCGTAATGTATCACCAAGAAAAAGACATGGCGGCATTGATAGTTATGGCCTGCTCGAATTTGTTGTATGGTTTATCTTTCTTCATGCTATGTCTGTTATATTCTAAACGAAGAGCCAAAGTACCATGGTTGGCTTTGGGCCGGTTAGGTTGTATTTGCATTGAACTGGTAACCCTTGGAGCAGCGGTTTATCATATCCATAACGGAAGAAAGAATAGTACTCTAACAAATACATTTCTTCATCAAAACTTACTGACAGCTCTAGATTCGTTGTTATTATTCACATTGTTCGTCAATGGGATGGCGATTGCTTCCTTAGACTTTGGGAAAAACGTGGACGAAAACCCAGTGGAGGATAGGACACGGCTGGATTCCGATTCTTGCATGCAACACGGAAAATTTGTTCCTCTAAAGAACTCATCCCAAACACTGACTCCTAGTATGGAGATGTTCCAAAATATTCAAAATCAGTGCGGTACCAAGCTTTGGACTATGAATAACGCACCTACGACAATTTCATCAGATGATGTTTCATTTCCTTCAGTAGTAAAGCACAAGCTCGAATGTCTATCATCGAAGGAGGCCTCCCCAGTCAGCAGCATATCTCGGAAAGCGAGTAGCATCAAATCGAGGCTCAGATCAAGTTCCACTGGTTCAAGTCCTAAAAGAACCCGCTCTATAATTTCAAGATTACGCCGGAAAAAACCCACTGGTGTTGAAACCACAAATAAGAACATAAACGGTCGATATGTGACCAGATTATCAACGATACCCGATCTTTCAAAGAGTGTCCTAAACTTCATTCTATCTTCTTCAGAAGGACAAGCAAAACAAGAAAAAGTTTCTGATTCTTCTCATGATCAAAACATTCAAGCGAGTAACACTGTACTTGATCCAGCATTGGAGCTAGAAAGAGATGCGATTGAACGAATAAACAGTGCACTATTACCTCCATGTTTAAGAACGATGGAAACACCTCCACCACCAGAGCACCGGTTCACTGAAACTTCTCAACCAGCACAGTTTAATGATTTTACCAAAAGTACCCATTCTAGCCCCAATGTCCTGGAGATTAATGACCTAGGAGAAATACCCCAGATACCGGCGGCAACCCATGATGGAAGCAGCGGTTGTTCAACGGACCTTGGAGTGCCTGCTGAGTTTCCCCAACTGATGACGATAGAGTCTTGGAGAGAGAATAAGAATAAGATTCTTGAAAGAGCTGAACAAATGCAGCATCATTCTCTTTTGCCTGCATTTGACCTTGGCACCCAAAATCTGCCAACCACAAGCGACGAACTACAGGCTTCTAGTTTCAGTTTCCCATCCAAGAACTGTCTTGCTAAGCAAGACTTCAAGATCGGTGCCAGTCATAAAGACTCCGACACCATAAGCGCTCTGGAAGAGTACTTCAGAGACTTGGATGGGCATGAAAAAGAGGAAATGCAAATCATTGAAGATGGTCTCAAGCATGATTTATCGTCGTCCATCATCGCAGCCAGTGTTTCTAAAGAGATAATACGGACAAGCACGCGACACTCTCCCACGAAATCCATGATCTCCGTCATCAGCGCTGCAAGCCAACAACGATCTTTGACAATACGAAACAGTTATTTGGGTAACGAATCAAGACCACATTCTCAAAGCAATGCCTTCCTGCCAAGTACCACGCCGGGCATTCTCAGTGCTTCTGGGAAGACATCACCGACGAGGTCCCAGAGACTCAAACGCATTGGTAAAAAGCTGTCACTTTCAAACATCTCAGACACCGTCATAAATCATTCTATGACTTCGGACACAACTGGGGAACTGTTTGGCCAGTCCAAACATGACCACATGAGAGGCAGGAGCATCGACTTCAGCTATGTCCACAATCTACAAAGCAATCACTCGCCAACGAAATCTACTTCTGGTCAATCAATATGTGGATCAATCCTGAATGATCGAAGGCATAGTATGGCAGCAGACCATGGACTAAGGACCGCTAGTGGACTGTTTTTCATGCAAAGTGGAAACTCCACGATCAATCTCGGACCAGATCCAACGACAAACACAACTTGGAACGAACCCTTGTCCGAAGATCGCGACTCCAGCCATTCGGAATCCACTGGTGCAAGTAACAAGTCCGCTACAGATTATCCAGACATTGTGATGAGCGAATACGACCGTGAGCGATGGAATACCATGCTGAGTCTGCAATTGATCGATTCTCGAGGCCAACCAAAGGTCAGATAGGTCCAATATGCATTTTCAATAGATCGAGCCATCTTACCGCGGTCAATGGCTCGATATGACCAGTCTACTAAGCGATTCGACGCTTCACCCCTTCATGCCCTAAGTAAAATAAGTCAGTCACCCGCACTTAGATTTCAGCATTTTTTTTCACGACTATTTAAGTGGTAAAAAGCTTCTAATTCAACGCTTTCATCTCTAGAATGACAATGCCCAAACAAAGAGACAGACACCTTGTGTAGCATTCTACCAGGCTGAAAATGTTTGCCTCATTAAAGTCTTAATGGTCAAATTTTTCACTTCTCGACTAAGCTTTGATTTTACATGATGAATACTTATATTACCTTTTTTTCTGGCATCTCTAATGTTAGGATGTGAAGTTTAAGTACTATCCATTCGATGAATACACTCATTGACAAATATCTGATCAAATCAAACCGAGAAAAGTGAATCTTGTCACGCAGCAGGCCATGGTCGCCCCATGGGGTCCAGGCACACATCTTGTCGTTGATCCTAGCACTTACGGTAAGATAGGAATATCCTATTGTAGTTCTCATGTCGTATTCAAAGCTTTAGGGCTATGGGGACCAAAGTTCACCACGACCTCTAGGAGCATACACGGTGCTTTCGAAATTCGTCTTGACAACCCGCTGACCCTGCTTGCTGGTCTCTTCCTTGATCGCGCTCTTCAAGATGTAGTCGTTGAACTTCTTGCTTTCCGTGTACTGTTTAGCGTTCATCTCCTTGGTCAAAGCTGAATCAGCGTCAACTAGCGAGCACCAGGGAATTCTGCATATGTTGGCCAAGTTTCTCACTTGTGGATCCTCAGTGATCAAGATCCACTTCAACCCGTCTGCTCCGTCATTGAACTGACATTTGTAGAGACAGCTCTTGACGAGATTCTTCAGTCTCTTGGGCAGTTTGTTCAATGTCTCCAGGTCTTTGGTGTTATCGCCCACAAACTCCAGTACTTCAGACCATGACACAATGTCTGGGATGTCCGGGAACTCGATGAAGAGCTCTGAATTGGCACCCGGGTGGTCGTGTATACTGTCGATGAATTTCAAGGACTCACGAGCAACAAAGCTCCGCCTTTTGTACCTCAGGAAATCCAACTCGTTAAGAGTGAAAGTAGGAATGTACAACCTCAGAGTAGTCGTCTTGGGACACTCTAAGCACCATCTTTTGATGTTGCCTAGACCCTTTTCAAACGATGACGCCTCTACGACGAAATTATAGGCATTTCTCGAGGACGTATCCTGATCTGACTCCGGTCTACCTATCGATGCCTCTGCCATCTGCAACAAGAGTCCTCTTCTAGCACTACAATCGACGCAAACTAGCTCATCCTCATCGGAGTCTCTTCAACCAACTGTGTATAATTTTCAGCTTCGTGTAGCACGATTTTTCACCACAAAGGCCAAGACTTCAACTTCAACAGTCCGATTCTACCTGTTCTTGATTCCCCAAGCCTGCTTGAGAATGGCTTAGATGATCGCACAATCAATTGCTACCGAGCCCGTTCGCGATTGCAACCTCTCAGCGCTCAATTGGTCGTAGTTCCGAGCTCTCAGCGCTCCGCTCGTGTGGGCAGCACGCGTTGATCGTATTATGTCGATCGTTTACGCTAAACGATACCAGATATGCGAAGAAGATCGTTCAATTATCTTCTTGGTTCGTTTAAAGGTTCGATGGATACATCGCTGTATCGTTTAAGTAGTGATAGTTTTGAAAAAATGGGCTTATTTTTCAATTATAACGACTGGTCAAGAATATAACGGGTTTGGGCTGTATTCCGTAGTGATATGATGATGGTGCCATCTCGAATAGCTTGCATGCGAGTTAAACGACCTTGGGGAACGAAAGCAGCGGTAGAAACTTAATATATATAAAAGTACGACATGTAGCCACTCGATTGGGTAGGGAATCGTGTTCTTGTGCTGGCATTAGAGTGGACAAGCTTCAATTGGTCAAGATGTCTGCTGTTTTCAACAACGTAACGCTGTGCAACTTGATCCGCGAGGATACCTATGCGAAGACTTTGCAAAATGTGTACCAATTGCAACCTCAATTGAACTTTATGGAGAAGTACTGGGCCGCCTGGTACACATACATGAACAACGATGTGTTGGCGACCGGTTTGATGTTCTTCTTGTTGCATGAGTTCATGTACTTCTTCAGATGTCTGCCATGGTTCATCATCGACCAAATACCATTTTTCAGAAGATGGAAGTTGCAACCAACCAAGATCCCAAGTGCCAAGGAACAATGGTACTGTTTCAAATCTGTTATTCTATCACATTTCTTGGTCGAAGCCATTCCAATCTGGACTTTCCACCCAATGTGTGAGAAATTAGGTATCACTGTCGAAGTCCCATTCCCATCCATCAAGAAGATGGCTCTAGAGATCTCTTTGTTCTTCTTCTTGGAAGATATGTGGCATTACTGGGCCCACCGTCTGTTCCACTACGGTGTCTTCTACAAGTACATTCACAAGCAACACCACAGATACGCTGCCCCATTCGGTTTGTCCGCTGAGTACGCTCACCCAGCTGAGACTATGTCCCTGGGTTTCGGCACCGTTGGTATGCCAATCCTTTACGTCATGTACACTGGTCAACTTCACTTGTTCACTTTATGTGTCTGGATCACCCTGAGATTGTTCCAAGCTGTCGACTCCCACTCCGGTTACGATTTCCCATGGTCCTTGAACAAGTTCTTGCCCTTCTGGGCTGGCGCTGAGCACCACGATTTGCACCATCACTACTTCATTGGTAACTATGCTTCTTCCTTCAGATGGTGGGATTTCTGCCTAGACACTGAAGCTGGTCCAGAAGCAAAGGCTGCCAGAGAAGAGAGAATGAAGCTCAAGGCTGAGAACAACGCCAAGAAGAACGAATAGATCTAACTGTTTGTTTTTTGTCCATGCATTCACCAGCATTTTTAGGAGCCTTATAGACTGAATCCGCTTCAAAGCGGTGTGCAATGGTTGATTATATATTTAAGTATGAATGAAAATGATACGATTACCATCTGAGTTCCTGTCACAATCTCGACAAAAGTTCTTATAATTGTTTATTTGATAGCCGGTTTGGCTTGTTATTAGTTATATACTATACAAGAATTAGTCTACTTCAACCAATCCATCTTCTGGCAGATCTGAAGAGACGAATCCATGGACCATAACCGCCCCATTCTTCATATTTGCCCTCTGGGTACCAAGAGTTGGCCTCGAGTCTGCAAACTCTCTCAGGGTGAGGCATCATGGCCAAAACTCTTCCGTTTGGAGACTTGATACCGGCGATACCGTTGGTGGAACCGTTTGGATTGAATGGGAATCTTTGGGTGACATTACCGTAGTTGTCAGTGTATCTCACGGCACACAATCCTTGTTTCTCAAAAGCATCTTGTTGCTTCTTGGAAGCAAATGTGGCATTACCTTCACCGTGGGCAACGGCGATGGGCAGTTTAGAACCTAGCATTCCGTTCAAGAAAACGCTCTCGGTGTCATCTTCCTGGAAAACTTGGACCATAGCAACACGAGCCTCATACTGGGTACTGACGTTTCTTTCGAAACTTGGCCAGTTCTCACAACCTGGAATGATCTCCTTTAATCTACTCAAGAATTGACAACCGTTACAAGCACCGAAGGCAAATGTGTCATCTCTTTCCTGGAAGAATTTAACAAATTGGGCACGAAGACCTTCGTGGTATAGCACGGACTTTGCCCAACCAGCACCAGCACCCAACACGTCACCGTAAGAGAAACCACCGCAGGCAGCGATACCAACAAAGTCGTCAAGATGAACTCTACCCTCCAAAAGATCTGTCATTGTGACATCAATGGAGGTGAACCCAGCTTGTTCGAAACACCAAGCCATTTCCATTTGACCATTGACACCTTGTTCTCTCAAAATGGCAACCTTTGGCCTGACACTTGATAGCTCCGATCCGATCTTCAAATCATCACATGGATCATAGCGTAGAGAGTAGTGCAAACCAGGATCTTTGTCATCTTTGATAGCAGAGAATTCCTCTTCAGCAGACTTTGGATTGTCTCTGAGCTTTTGCATCTCGAACGATGTAGAGCTCCAGACTTGTTGCAAGTGGCTTCTAGTGCTTTCATAGAGCTGCTTACCTTCAGTGTCAATGATCTTGATTGCTTGAGACTCAAAATCTGGCTTACCGATCACAGAAATATACTCACCAGACACACCATTCTTCTGCAAAATAGCCTTGAAGTTTTCCAATTCAGCTTGAGCAATTTGGAAGACCGCACCTAGTTCTTCATTGAACAACGAAGCTAGGGTGCTTTCAAGTGGAGATGCATTGATCACAGCAGCCAAACCACATCTTGAGGCAAAAGCCATCTCCAGCAGAGTGACTAGCAAACCACCGTCAGATCTGTCGTGGTAAGATAGAACAATGTTGGTCTTGTGCAATTCCAACAAAGCTGTTAGGAAACCCTTCAAGATCTCATTTTCATGAACAGTAGGAGATGCGTTACCGACTTGCTTGTAGACTTGCAATAGAGCAGAACCACCCATTAGCTCTTTCTCTTGAGAGGCAGCCAAGTCGACCAAAACAAGAACAGAATCGTCAACATTCTTGTTCAACAGAGGAGTCCAGGTCTTTGAGGTATCCGAAACTGGTGCAAAAGCGGTGATATCCAAAGACAAGGGGGCGGTAACTTCATTCTCATTCCATTTCATCTTCATAGACATGGAGTCTTTACCGACAGGGATAGACACTCCAAGGGCAGGACATAGATCAAGACCTAATGCTTGAACTGCTTCGTAAAGTTTAGCTCCTTCTCCGGAGTGGGATGCAGGAGACATCCAGTTAGCAGACAACTTGACGTGCTTTAGAGACTTGACATCGGCAGCGAATAAGTTGAGTAGAGATTCAGCAACGGACAACTTTGCAGAGGCCGCTGCCGAAATCAAAGCGTTGATTGGTTTTTCACCCATGGCTAGAGCTTCACCGGTCTTCACAATAGAAGGACCGAGCGATGTTGCGGTAACACCAACGTCAGCCACTGGTACTTGCCATGGGCCAACAAACTGATCTCTGTCGATAAGTCCGGTAACAGTTCTGTCACCGATAGTCACTAAGAAAGACTTGGAGCCGATGGCTGGTAAGCGCAAGATTCTCTCCACGGCATCGTCAATAGAGGGGATAACACTCAAGTCTGCCTCTGGCAATTGAAGGTCAGCAGTCACAGCTTCTCTAGACATTTTTGGAGGCTTACCAAATAAGATGGGCATCTCCAAATCGATAGGAGTTTCCTTCAATAATGGATCTTCAACAACCAACCTTTGTTCGGCTGTAGCAACACCAACCACGGAGTATGGAGCTCTCTCTCTCTTACAGATCTCTTCAAAAACAGGAAGATCCTTCTGAGCAACACCCAAGACATAACGTTCTTGAGATTCGTTACACCAGATTTCCATTGGAGACATACCTGGCTCTAAGGATAGAACCTTTCTGATATCGAAAACAGCACCCAAGTTATTGTCGTGAACCAATTCAGGCAGAGCATTAGAGAGACCACCAGCACCAACATCGTGAATGGATTGAATAGGACTGTCGTCGCCGAGAGAGACACAGGCGTCAATAACTTGTTGACAACGACGTTCCATCTCTGGGTTACCTCTTTGCACGGAAGCAAAGTCCAACTCAGCTGAGCCTTCACCAGCAGCCAAAGAAGAAGCGGCACCACCACCTAGACCAATCAACATGGATTGCCCACCCAAAACGATCAATTGAGAACCAGGAGTGATAGGCTTATCTTTTAGAACAAATTGAGGTCTGACGGCACCGAAACCACCAGCAATCATGATAGGTTTGTGGAAACCTCTAATTTCCTCCTTGCCGTTACTGTTCTTGACCTTAGTGGTCAAAGTTCTAAAGTAACCGTTGATACATGGTCTGCCAAATTCGTTATTGAAGGCGGCAGAACCTAATGGAGCCTCGATCATGATATCCAAAGCAGAGGCGATGTGAAGAGGTTTACCGACGTCCAATTCCCATGGTTGTTGATGGCCTGGAATCAATAGATCACTGACAGAAAACCCACTTAGACCACACTTGGACTTAGAACCTCTACCGGTTGCACCTTCGTCTCTAATCTCACCACCTGAACCTGTAGCAGCACCTGGGAAAGGAGAAACAGCAGTTGGATGGTTGTGAGTTTCGACTTTGATCAACATTGGGACCTTTTCCTTAATGGCTGTCCATTTCTTGGTTTCGTAATCTGGAGCATAGTGGTATGCCTCGTTTTCAGTGTCCAAGACAGCGGCATTGTCGGAATAAGCGCTCAAAGTGAAGTCTGGAGTCAGTTTATGGGTATTTCTGATCATTTGAAACAATGAGAACTTCTTCTTCAAGCCATCGATAGTCCAGTCGGCATTGAAGATTTTATGACGACAATGTTCAGAGTTGACTTGTGCAAACATGAACAGTTCCACGTCGGTTGGATCTCTCTTCAAGGTCTCGGCAAAGGCCTGGACCAAGTATTCCATTTCACCGCGGTCTAAAGCCAAACCCATTTCCACGTTGGCCTTTTCCAAGATCTCCTTAGGTGAAGACTTTGAAGAGCCTGAGACCAACGGAACATGAACCAAAGGTCTTGGAGAGTCGTGCAAGAAAATGTCATCTGCACTTGGTGGGGCTTCTAGATATAAGTGTTGTGTCATTCTATCGAACACAGGCTTCAAAGAGACATCATTCAAGTTCTCTAATAGTGGGAAACCGGGTACGGTCTTGATCAATAGAGCCAATCCCCTCTCGACTCGACCAATTCTGTCATCTAACCCACAAACGGACGTGATGTTTGTAGCCTTAGAGGACCAAGGGGAAATAGTACCTCTTCTTGGAGCAATTCTAATCAAATAAGTGTTGTCTCCCAAAGAAGTACCGGAGATATTCTCGACAACTGACTCGTACAAGACCTTGGATAGTTTATCATTCTCGATATCCAAAGCATAGTCGTAAGTCAATAGAGCCTCTAACAACTTCAAATCCTCAGCAGACAGATCTTGCTCACTCTTAACATCAACGTAGTGGACGTAGCAAGAACGCACCTCGTTTATGATAGAAGCACTGTTCGTGTACTGATTTATACCATCCACAAGGTTGTCCACTTTAAATTGAGGCAGAGCAACTGGACCGACCAAAATCTTAACGGACATCCCTGCAATCTGCTCTTCTGGAACTCTTAGAAACCGCTAAGTGATGAACGAATGAGAAACTCAATGCTGTCTTTGCTAATAAAGTAGCTTAAAGTTGCAAAGTAAAATTTTCCAATAATCGGTTAATTAACACTATCAATATACCAAGACCAAGAAGTTAAAAAAAGACAAGATATACAAGAAAAGACACAAATAAAGGCCCAAAAGCTCTCCTATTTCTCTCTTGACAAAATACGTGATCTCTAGATGTCAAAACAGCCTTACTAGAGCAAGATATGAGTAATCGATGTCATTTACTTTCTTGACTCTGATCAGTTGGTGATTTACGGGCTGAAAATTTTCAGCTCATCGCATCGCATCGCTTCCCGAAAGACACTTGATATGGCTACTCATGAGTCATTGAAGTAGTGATAGAGCTTCATTGAGTACCACATTAGGTCCGGTCAGCTAATAAACATCACAACAATGCCTCAGAAAGCGCTTAAAGTGACAAAGAAGGCGAAGGATCCACGTCGTGTGACAAAGAAGCAGAAGAACCTTCGAAAGGGTGCCCCGCTTCAGATCAAATCGAAGAAGAAATCACTTCAGCATTTGAAGAAGCTGAACAAGACTGCTTCGTTGACTGAGTCCACTGAAAAATTGATTGCCAGTAAAGTGGGTCATCTGGAGATCTTGAAGGGTACGAGACGTGAGCTCGAGAAGGAAAAGGGTAAAAAATGAATAGTTTGTAGCTGGGTTCAGTTCGTGTGTACATTATGTGATATAGTTTTCATAAGGTCGGATCATCTCTCGTATGGCCACAGCCAGTTCAAGATAAGATTCTGAATGAACGAATACAGTTGTGAGCTTATCCAGTAGAAGGACAGTAGCAGGGGAGCCTGTGAAGAGATACCCATCATGAAGATACAACTGAATCTCGAAATGTTCAGTATGCTTGCCATGCTTTGCGACGCTCTGGAGTGTTCGTCCGTGGCCACCATGATTCCGGCGTCTGACGCTTTTGTAGCGGTGAGCATCTTACCATTGTACTCGACATTGGTCAGGGCCAGTGATCCTAATACTAGTGGAACCAACATCGGTAGGGAGTCCAGCGGTAGACTGAGATCTAAGGTCTTTGGGATGAGTGTCTCGAGTACATCAAAGCTATTGGATTCCAGTAGTCTCTTCTCTGTCAATGTACGGATGCCCATGGATAATGTCACCCAGATTGGTATCTGGACTAACGGCAAGACAGCGTTCTTCCACATTTGGACATTGTACTTCGAGAATAGTCTCTTCTGTCTCTTCCTGGTTTCCTTGACGGCCAGCAGCGTGATCTGTTCTGGTGACAGAACGGGAGTAATCTTTGATGTACTCTCGGTTTCTAAATTACTAGTAGCACTTCCAGCACTGGTGATCGTGCTGTCATTTTTTGATGTTTGAGAAGCAGCTAATCTCAGTTTGGTCACCGGTGGTACTGCTTGTATTAACTTTCTTAGCTGCTGTTGCTTGACAATCCTCTTTCTCTGCCATATGCTCAATGGTAACGTAGTTGCAGTTCTTAATATAATCGTACCCAGCGGTATTAGCACCACCCAAGGTAAACTCGTTGCATCATGCAGAGTGATCAAAGTGTCAGAGACACCTTGAAACATCGTAATACCTCGCCTGCTCCCCGCAGTCCTTAGTTTACTGCATATTATGGAGCGTCTCAGACCGATAGTGGGACCGCTAGAACCTATAAGCATAGCTAACACGCCTGTTTGACGACAGCTTGGCTACGTTGACTCACGTAAAGTAAAAAATTCAAAGAGTTTCCTACGTAGGCGCCGGACCTATGATTAAGCCTATATACGTGACAACACGTTCTCGTTAAAACTTCATACTATACAATACATTTACTCTACCTGGCTGCCGTCTCTTGGTTTGTAGAACGGCAACACCTCGACCACCTCAACGGGCAATCTGCCGTCCACTTTGACCGCATACATCCCTGGAATGTTTTGATCAACACTCAGCCACTTCGCTACCCATGATTTCGAGGGTTTACACATGCCAACAAGCCCTTCAAACGATGGTGAAGTACATTCAATCGTCGACACTCCCGCTTCCTCAAAGATACCTTGGCAGTTCGGACAGCCATCGTTGGAAAAATCATTTGCCGTGAGAACAATCCCACAGAGCATGCAGGCCCTTTCGCTCGACATCTTGGCACCTCGTTGGCTTCTATTAGTTGGATTTAAAACCTCTGTCTTCAACAGCTTCTAGCATTTGATCTTCTTCACGGATAGTAGTGTGGTCACTGCGTACGTCGCTACTAGAAGGACCTCTATTAAGCTCTTCCTTGACTCGTAGGTTAAAAGTTGAAGGCCTAGCTTATCCTAGTCTGTGCCATAGGTTCAATTCTTAGTCTGATTCAATGAGATCGCCACATAACCTGTTGATCTTCGCCCGTTTGTTCTGTACCATGTACTGAAATTTATCGCTTGGCGCCACACTTTGTCAAGCGTAAATCCATATAAAATAAACCATTATCTATACAAAGGGTAGGTAGATCTAAAGAAACTTCAATTGAGCTCTGAAATCGTCTGTATATTCGATAAAGATGGCTGACTACGTTGGAAAAGTCAAGGAACTAATCAAGGGGCACAAATACTTTCAGCTTACTGCCAATTGGTGTCCTGACTGTCTTTACGCTAATTCGGTGTGGAAGAGATATGGTGTTGAAGACAAGATCCACTCTTTTGAAATCGGCCCAATGCCCAACAATGAGCGTGAAAAATGGAGACAGGCGTTCCAGAAAGTTACTGGCAGTAGAAACCTTCCAACTGTTCTTGTCGACGGTAAGTTCTGGGCTACCGAATCAGAACTGCACAGGTTCGAGGCAGCTGGCACTTTGAAAGATGAGTTGAAGAAAATTAATCTTTTATCTTAGATAAAATTATTATTAATATTACTATTCTTATTATAGACTGCTGTTGAATATTCATTCTTTGACATAGAAATAGCCATTCCTCTCTTCCATATCTGTCTTGACAAAAGTTGGAATCTCCTCGCCCTTACTGCTGTCATAGAGGATAATACCGTTTCCAAGAGCATTTCTCTTTTCATTTCTCTTGTAGAAGTACAGCACCACAAATGTCCATAGACCATAGATGGCTCCGAAAATGATGCTGACCGTGTAGCCAGTCTTGAATCTAGGTGATTCAATGGTCTGCCAAGCCAGAGAAGGAATCCAGGCATAGGTGGACTGAGAAATGGAATAAATTGCAATCCATGTGATCGCTTTGATCTGCGGATCCAATCTGAGGAAATCGTTGATGAAGGACCATAGACAAGGTGATGCGGCGACACTAAAGTAGGTGGTTAGGAAGGCAAACCACTTAGCACTATTAGAGACATCCCATTTGATCAAGATAGCACATGAGACAGTATTCATTATGGCAGCAAAAACCATGAAAAACCACTTACAACGAAACAAATCAGCACCCCAGGCGCAGAAGAACACGAATGCAAAACCCAGGCATGCTGGTAAAACACTCAGGTTGTTAACTTGCACAACTGAATAAGATGTATTCGACTTCAACCACAACGTGTAAGAGCCACTGAAAGCTGTCATATTGTTCCATGAGCATGTATCAAACACGACTAGAACCCAAAAGGTTGAAGTGCAGAACACTTTCTTCCAAAGGCTTAAATCCCACAATGGTTTCAGTTTGGATTTGTCAACACCATCGTTTATTTGATTTCTCTTGTTTCTTGCGCGGGCAATTCTAATCTCTTCATCGGAAAGGAACAAAGAATAGCATTTGGAAGGAATACCTGGGATGACGAAAAAACCTAGGATGACGGTTGGTAAGGAGATAGCAATTGCGTCGATCAAGAACATCCACCTCCAGCCAGCTAAACCGTGGACGCCATTCAAACTCTTGAAAATTCTAGCTTGTAGTAGACCCGAAGTAACACCGCCGAGCAGTTGCCCACAGAAGAAGAGACAAACTCTGGAACTGATCTCATCAGGTGCATACCAACAACCCAAAATGTACTGTGATACAGGGTAGTAAGCCGCGCCAAACGCGCTAAGGATGAACCGATAGGCTCTCAACTCTGCCAATGTCTTGGCTCTGTAACAAGCAAATGTGAACCACGTCCAGCCTAAATCCATGACAGGCAGAATAATGTGAGCTGGAAACCTTGGCAGTAGATACATAAATGGCAACTGGAAGACAATAGCACCGACGTTGGCGATGGTAGTGGTATAGATATAATCGTTACCCTTCATTTTCAAATCTTCCTTCATATGTGACACATAGGCACTGGTGAAGTTGTTGGTGTCGACGGACTTTGACCAGTTTAAAGCCAAAAAGTATACCGCGATAATAAGATCCAACTTGTACAGTAATTTACGTTCAGCTTTAGTCTGTGTAGCATGATTAGGGTACAGGAAAGTGTACCACTTACGCGATTGCTTGTACTCCTTGTTCAGTCTGTATTCGTATTCGTCGAAATATTTGTACCATTTACGGCCAGCTTCATTTCTCAACTCGTAAGGCATATCTTTCTTCAGTTCGTTGAGAGAGCCATCCAAGGAAGCACCTCTTGATTCATCTTCGGCAGGAATGCTTCCAGCTGTACTTTTCTTTGAATCGTCGTGTACAACTTCCAAGACGGGAGAGTCCTCGCCTTCGATTGAATTCGCATCTTCAGAGGTAACATCGTCGTATTCGTCCTCCGGTAGAACTCTCAAGTGAGGAAAGTATTTCCTCCAAGATCCTGACGTTGCCGTTGATTCTTCCTGTCTCGAGTGAGAAAAATACTTCCTCCAGGATCCTGACATTGGTGCTGATACCTCTTGACTCCTTGAAAGAAATGCCAATGAAAATGGACTTCCAGTTCTGATTCACTGATTCGTTTTATATAGCTCTCCCGGGATCATCAAATCCAACAAGGACGGTCATGTCCCATCGATGACTTCATCAATCCTGGTGCAATCATTTTTCACTTATCCTCGATGTGTCGGGACTTTCTTCTCAGCGCGCGATGGCAGAAAAGTGGGATTGAGTCATGTTGAGTCGACTCAATTGACTTGGGCTCGCATTGTTCCTAAGGAGAGTTCGTAGAAGGCCAATCGCTCATGATTGGGATGTTCTAAAGTGGTAGGACTCATTTTCAGCCTTTTGAGCCAGCTCCATGAGCTTCTTCATTTTCCTGTGGACAGGAGATTGTTGTTGTTCATCTGCCTCGGGCACGTAAGAGTCTGGACTCCTATACCTCTTGCGTGACCAATCTGCTGCATCACCCACTCCTACAGCACGATCCTCAGCCTCATCACCTGAACCTATCGTGATTATCTTCTTGGAGCCATCGAACTCAACAAATGGTTCTTCGGCCATGAGCGATCCATCGGGATCTATAACCTCGATATCGTCCTGGGAACTCCTTGACTGGCCGCGCTGTTCGTAATCATTGAGCTCGATCACTTCTATATCGTCCGTTATCGATTCTATTTCAACAGACTTCTTGCACCCTAGGGCGTTCACTAACCGTAACGAAGGAGACCATTGTATCTCCACAGGCTCCTCTTTGATCGCCTCCGGAGCCTCTGAAGCATCTACAATCACAATCGGAGACCAAGGCTTAGTTGTCTGCGGAGTTCGTCTGCTACTCCCAATAGATTCCTTCTTTGCAACAAAACTACTCTTCAGCTCCGTGAGACGTTCCCCATTGCTGAAGAAGTCACATAGCTCAGCTTCTTCCGATGCCTGAAGGTTCAATTCCAAGTCGTTCCCACATCTTGATTCCTCATCCTTTCTCAGATTGTCCACTCTTGGGCTTTCGTCGCCTACCATATTATCTCCCTTCATAGACAACGCAACCTGAAACTCGGCCTGATCATCTTCCATAGAGTAGTAGGACTCGCTCGTATCAGAATCTATGTCCTGTTCCTGCAACGAGAAGTAGCACTCGTTCACATCACTCTCATCCTCCTCGCATCGACTGACTGGCCCGATTCCCGGTCCATCAGTCTGCATCGCCATCACATACAGAGTGCAAATTATAGCGTACCGGTAACACTCGCTTCTGCACTTCTTGCGATGCTCTTCCCTTAAGGCATATTGTCAGATTAGTCTTTGTTCAAGTCCGCATTGAGGGCTACAAAGCGCAGGGCCAATGCCCAAGATAAGAAGTGGATAGAGCGTCAAAGCTACAAATCTGGGGCTCGGAGACCCGCAATTGAGCGATAAGCTACAACTACGCGCAATGCTTCGGAATTGAACAAGCATGAATGCGAAACTCGCCGCTACAAAGTGCAAACGGGCCAACAAGTCGAACGCCAGGACGTACTTATGTAACCGGTAGTCTAGAGGGGCAACATCGAATGAATTGGGTTGAGATCCTACCTAATTAGAGCTTCTAGTCTTTGAAAGACCTAGGTTCAATCAATTTCAATCCCGATTTGATGGCCGGGTAATTGATGTCAGGCCTTATATATAAGAAGCCGCACTGAAAAATTTTCTTCACATTAAGCGACTATTGAAGTAGTAACAAGAAACCACTTTTCAGAACCAACTCAAACCGGTATGTTGGCTACTCGATAGGTTGGCTAGCTAGGCTGTTTCCCCGTTGCCGCTCAACGTTTCAACCACTTCAATTGGTCAGGTTTAGCGGGAGAAAGCAAAGTTGTAAGAATCAAATGAAACTGCATTCAGCATAGACATGAGCAAGTAAGTACCTCACTCTTCGGTAGAAGGTGGGTACCTTACCAAAATGTAGATTTTGATACCTTTTTGCAACTTTACCCATGACTGGGCGAAATTATGACTCCTGTGGGACACTTATAGTTTCGATGCGCTTTCTTTGGGAGACTAGGCTAGGTGGTTGCCTGTTTCAGAGATTATCTTGGTTGTACTAACTTTCAGGATACCTTTAGTGACAAATGACTCGTACTTCTGTTTTAGCCGACGCTTTGAAAACTATTGTCAACGCAGAAAAGACCGGTAAGCGTCAAGTGATGATCAGACCTTCCTCCAAGGTCATCATCAAGTTTTTGCAAGTTATGCAAAAGCATGGTATGTTTTAATTCTCTCTCTAGAGCGGCATTGGTTTCGATGTGCAGATCCCCGGGCTGATAACTAGATGGTTTGTCAAATGGTTAAACATTTTTCAGTGGCATACTGTTTTTTAAGTGTCCGGGATAATGAACCTCATGTGGAAATGCTTCTTACACGGTTTTGAATGTATTAATTTACTACTGTATTCTTAACCGTTTACTTTTCTTCAACATCATGAACAAACAACCGAAATTGTATACTGAAACAACGCCCATCAACATTGATGTCAAATGACTGGTTTACTAACTGAAGTGTAGGTTACATTGGTGAATTTGAATACATCGACGACCACAGATCCGGTAAATTGGTTGTCCAATTGAACGGTAGAATCAACAAATGTGGTGTCATCTCTCCAAGATTTAACGTCAAGATTGGTGATATCGAAAAATGGACTGACAACCTATTGCCAGCCAGACAATTTGGTTATGTCATCTTGACCACATCTTCTGGTATCATGGATCATGAAGAAGCCAGAAGAAAGCATGTGTCTGGTAAGGTTTTGGGTTTCGTCTATTAGTTTTCTACAGTAGATCATGTAGTCTAAGTATAAAAAAAGGTAATCGTTATACGCTTAAAAGTCTACCTAGTGGCTTGTCTATCCGAAAAGTTCAGATGGTGGTGGTAAACGCACCGGTAGTCTACTCATTGCTGGTTGACCGTTTGATCTTGGGCTAGTGCAGTTACTGTCGCCTTTATCCAAGAAGACCCCATCAATATTACCATAATTGGGATTTGTGAAGTTGGGAGCTACATTGGACGGTCTATGCGATGATTCAGACGAAACCGAACCATATTTGTAAAAAGGCGGCTTTGGTTGTTGCCTAACGATTAAAGTCTCATTCAGGGGCGGTAGAATCACATTTGGATCTCTAAAGACATTGAAGTCCAAACTATTCGATTGAGACATACCAGTACTGAAAATCGACGGATGTTCAGGCGTCGAAGAATCGATGGACATGGACCGCGATTGTGGTGAAAACATCCATACTGAGC
Source organism: Torulaspora maleeae (assembly GCA_003708055.3). Taxonomy (NCBI): domain Eukaryota; kingdom Fungi; phylum Ascomycota; class Saccharomycetes; order Saccharomycetales; family Saccharomycetaceae; genus Torulaspora; species Torulaspora maleeae. The sequence continues at coordinate 297,065 of PPNA03000001.1, read as the reverse complement.
CGGATTGAGGTGAATGCCATGGCTCAGTGAGTCTCCTTGCCGCTTGAAGATCCTGCAGTGGGTGATGCAGATTATGACAATGCTGTTGGGCGAAGTCGAACAGATGCAATTTGATATCATGATTTAGATGTGGTACTTTCATCAGCCGCTCAGATATGACGGAGTTTCTCAGATACGAAACAAAATCCAGGATCAACTGGTTGTAACCGATATAACCCAACGATTGAGAATCGAACAAGTTATGAGTCAGTTCCTCCTCTGTATGTTTGTTAACGAGCCAATTACAATTCACAATGTACCTGTTCATAAAATGATCAACGGCGATGCTATCCTGTTGTGAATGGCCAGCTGAACCAGTCATGCGGTAGCCAATAAATAGTAAGAGTTGAATCACAGGATTCTTCAACATTGCCACCAACCTGTTCGCGCAGTACTTGTTACTGTTAATCGACATCTCAAATTCAAACAGACGAATCAAGAAAACGACCACATCTGAGATTAGCGAAACGTACCGCGCGTTCAATTCATCTCCTGCACACACTAGAGCCAGAATCGGTATGCAGCAAGTGGCGAAAGTGTCGTCTATCATGGAGGACTCGACAAAGATCGTCGGGAACTCTGCCATTGAGTCCATGAACCAATACTTGCTATCCTGCTTGGCGTTCAACCTTTGTATCAGGCTGAACCATGCAGTCTCCAACAGCAACCAATGCGAATCGGACTGGATCGTAATCAGGTGCTGCGACAGAGGATAGGTGAATTTAGCAGGGTGTTCGCCGATATTCAGCCACCTCAACAGCTCTTCACGACCTCCGGTCTCTGCCGCATACTTCTTCAGCACGATGACCATCGCGTTATAGAGCTCCGCGCCCGTCTTGAACTGGTGCGAAACCCCGAGCGGATCGTTCGATTCGATCTGCCGCGAGCTGACGATCCAATCGCTAAACAGCGCCTCTGCAACAAGGTCCAGCGTCGTCAGCTGCCATCGGCTACTGCCCATCACCACCTGATACACCACATCTTTCAAGGCGCGCTCCTTCATGAAAGGACGTTGTAAGAACCAGTCATAGACACGGATGGACAAGCTTGTCGGCTCGTGCGACACGCGCAAAAGCGAAACCCAGATGTGGAATACAAACCAGATCTCGCTCTCGTCAAACGTTCCCTCGAAATCCGCGAGACGATCGGCGAAAAACCGCTGGTACTGTGCGAAAACCTGCCTCACATCGATAGTCGAGGCCTCTCTCTGTCCTCCAAACGTCAGCAACACATGAACCAACAAATTCACAGCAGTGACCGAAGCCTGCTCCAGGCTCTGCCCCCAACACGCTAACCACATCTCATCTCCAGCCTTATCATCTGGATTAGCAACATAAACACCCAGACACACCACCGCCGCGGCCAAGCACGGCTCGTCGCGCACGTGACCAGATACCGCGCGCGCTAAGACGCGCCGCTCGGCCACGTGCGCGGACCCGACCCCGTAGAGGCTGCGAATGCGGTCGATGCCGACGGCGCGGTTGATGCACGCAGAAACTGCGCGCGCGTCGCGCCGGGAAAGACCGCTCTCGGCCCCGGAACGTGCACCCTTCCACCTGCGCTTGCGGCCCTGCACGCTGCCTCCCACACCTCCCGCGCTTTCGGCTGCCGCGGAGCCGTCCCCGCTCACCTTGATCATCGAGTTGACCAGCAACTCCAACAGCATGTCGCTCTTGCCGGCACAGGGGCTAGCCGCCGAGCTGGCGGCTAGCTCCTCTGCCTCCTTCGCAGACTTGCGCAACAGCAGCACCTCGCGGTGCACCGTTCGAATGTGCCGTTGCAACAGGTCCCGCCGCACAAACGCGTGCTGGCACACCATGCACTCAAACGGCTTCACCCCCGTGTGCGAGCGCTCGTGACGGGCCTTGTGCTCCGAACGCGAAAACGGCTTGCCACAGTACGAACACGCGTACCTCTTCTGCAAATCGTTCCTGTCATTGTTCTCTGCCGCCATCTCGTTTCCACCCACACACTCCCTCGTTCATGCCCGCCTGCACGCCAAGCAGCTGGCTCGCGGGGACCCGCCCCCGCTTATATACACCGGCCATGACCGCCCGGTGCCGCTGCGGGCTTCCCTTCCGCTGCCGCCGGCGGCGGGGAAGCGGAAGGGGCGAGGCCCCCGCATTTTGCACGCAGCGCCGGGAGCGGACCTGACGCGGCGCCCCTAATTCCAGAGCGGTGGCGGCGGCTCGTCGTGCCGCGCGACCGCCCACGAGCTCTGCTCGTACGAGGGCACCTCCGTCGATGCGGGGGTGGGCGGGGAGGTCTCGAAGTACGAGCCACGGGCCGGCGCTAGCGCCGCGCCGGCGCCCGCGGATGGCGACACGGGCGCGGAGCGAGCGTGCTGCGCGTCGACCAGGTGGTCCTTGACGCGTTCCTGGTAGTTGGGCGGCGGGGCCGCCTGGGCGAGCGGCGCGGGGCGTGCGGCGGCGTCTGGGCGTGCGGCGGGGGCGGCGGGCGCGTCTGTGAAAAGCGGCACGAGCTCCCCGGAGCGGAAGTGGATGTTGCCATTAGCGTTGTCGAAGAGCACGAGACGGCCGTGGATGCGGACGAGCGGCGAGACAAAGAGCAGCACCGGTAGCGAGGCCTTGATCTCGAGGCCCTTAGCGGTGGTGGAGCTGCGCAGGGTGATTTTGATGGCGATCTTGTGGCGGACCTGGATGAGGCCTGCGCGTAGGTCGCAAGCCTGGGTGAGTTTCTTGAGATTGTCCGGAACGGCGAAGATCGGGTTGATGTGCGCCACGTCGGTGAGCAGGCCGTCTGTGTTGTGGATGAACTCGGCAAAGTCCGTGACAGACTGCTTAGAGACGGCGCAGTGGTCATCGTAGTCGTGGCCCGCGGTGTCGCGGACGGCGTAGAACTGGAGCAGCGACGCGGAGATCTTTTCCAGAACGTAGCCCTTCTGGAAGGGGATGAGCGTGATCTGGATCGGGGTAGAGGCGCCGACAGCGATTGCTTTGCTTGGGATGCTCACTTCGTACTGGATCTTGTCTGTGCAGGTGCCGGCGACGCTGATCTGCTGCTGGATGGCCATGTTGTCCGGCGACAGCGTGCGGAAGATCCGCAGGTACTTGTAGGTGGTCAGCGGGCCATGATGGGCGTGGATGGGGTCGAGGTCGTCCTTAAGCAGCGAGGTCATCGAGCTCGACTTGCGCTTGCGGTCGATCCGCGCCTCGAAGTTGTACAGGATAGACGCGCTCTGCAGGCCCTCGATGGTCTCCGGGATCTCGCTGGGGAGCACCACGTGGAACGGCAGGTCGTAGTTGCCCTTGGGCAGGTGGAACACGTACGACGACGATGAGTAAAGGTCCTGGTACGGCGTGCCGGACACACCGTTGGTGGGGAGCTCGAGCACGTGATTGGGCCCTTTCTTCATCAGACGGTTCACTACGGGTGTCGAGAGAGATCTCCTGGCCAGCTCACGGCGGCCGGCGTCCGTAGCGTAGTGTGGGTCATCTCCGATGACCGTGTTTCCCGTCGACGATACCAGCAGGTTGTCCCATCGCGTCTCCAGGACGACCTTATGGTCCTTGACGATGCCGGCTACCCCGGATCTTTTGTCCCGATCCATGTGCAGGAAATCCAGCTTGAACCTGCCAGTTAGCTTCAACGTCACTCTCTTGACCAGCATATCCTGTGACAGCGAGAACAGCACACGCCCGCTTAGCGGTACTGGGTTCGACTCTAAGGGTGAGCCGCATATGAGCACTAGATCCTTGTATGGAGAGTCCACTCGAACGTCAAAGTAGACCAATGGATCCTTGCTATTGGAACCTCCATTTGTCGATTTCAATCCAAACATGACCCGGCTCGGCTAGGCCCTGATCTTGTCTTGATCCTCTCGAAGTGCTTGTATAACGTCTTTTTTTTTCCCGGTGCTCGAAATGACTATCACATACCTTGGAATGAGCACCTGGGATATATGAATGGCTGATATGCTGCAAGTGGCTTCAGCCTTGCCACGAGAGGTGTGGTTTGGTGTGTTTCGGTTGCTGGACCCTTCTGATTTGTTTTGTTTAAGGCTCTCTTGCAAAAAATTCGACCAAATAGTTAGCTCAAGCGCGGTTTGGAAACCAAGATGTTACTCTAGATGGCTCAGTCATCTGTCACACGATCTGTTCAATGAGGAAATTGTGAGCAACGACCAGGATTGGTTTTATTACTATAGGTATCGAAATCGAATCGACCAGAGCGTCCTGAAAATGCTGAGGAGGATTACACAGGAAAAGGATACTAAGGAATACTGGCATCTCTACAGACTTGTACTGCGATACAATCCGTCGCATATCATGCCGCTAATTAGCGATTTGTCCTCATCGGGTTCAGTGCCATTTGATGTAGTCACTCTGTGTCGACATTTACTGACATCCATGAGGCATAAGCATGTTTACGATCTGTTGGGTGCTGCGGAGCAAAGCTCTCAAACTTTTGTACATAATGCGGAGGAGACTTTCTTCTTACCGCTGGCTGCCATGGATCCTTCATTTGATAGATTATTGCACTACAGAAGTGATAGTTTTGACCGGATTCACGCTCTTATCAAGAAAGAATTCAATGATGTAAGCGATTTCCTCAGTTTGCCGACAACTTTGAGGGTGGACAAACTGATCAGTTATTTGTTTGAATCTCTGGACCTCTTGAACAAGGAGAGACAGCTTTATCTGGAGGATTTCATGTTGTTGAGGATTTATGCTCGGGAAACTGCTGGTCATCCGTTGCTTATCCTCTCCATGGTGCAGTCTTTGGCGTCAAGATATGCCGTCGAGACAATCCTGTGTGGGTCATACCTTATTATCCACGATCCGCTCGTGAGGGACCGAGAGACCTACTTGACCATTGCATCCACAGGTGTGCCCAAGATTTTTACCAAAAAACGACTGATGCAGTCCTTCAAGCGAATTTTAGGCTCGAGCGACCATATTATTCGGTCTGAAATTCTGCCTACGATACTACAGCCGTTGAAGTTCCGAGAACTACTCGCGACTGTCTTCAAGAACATTATACCACTTTACAACAAATCAAAATGGTCGGTGGCGGCACCCAAGACTGCAGATGAACTGAAGCGTTTGTTCCCTCAGAGTAGTCAACCGGTCAGGCCTGAGACCATCAATTATTTCCTCTGCGTTTTCAAGGCAATGGAGTTCAACGTAAACACTGGGCGAAGTGTATCAGTTCTGTTCACAGCAACCTATAAGGAGGTTTTTCAACTTGTTGCAAAACTTTTCCCTGGTGATCTGCCCTATGCGGAACGATTATTAAAGTGCAGAGGCGCTGATTTCTGTGAAACGGATCATAAGTATAAAGACTGGCTCTCACAGGTTCATAACATATCTCTGAAAAATAGCCCCGAGCTGGGTCGATTTGTGACGTCCCTTCGAGATGAGCAGGTAATGTGCATTGTGGGGATAAAAGAGCACCTGAATGCTGAGACTTTTTACACTTTAATAAACTTTGCTGGCGAGTTCTACGTCGAAAACAGCAGTAATGTTGAATTTTTGAATTCAAATGACGAAAAGGCTGTTATCAAAAGATTCCTGACGACGGCTTCCCAGTCGGACTTGGGTCTTGTTTTCTCGAGAATTGACTGGACCTCCTGTAGATTGATTCCTAATGACCAGGTTCGGTATATTCTACAAAAAGACAATGCTGATTAGCCAATAGGACTGGTCTTCTTAAGTATCAAAAGTCTATTTAACGATTTCTTCATGTCATTTCATTGTAACCTTGTCCTGGCGCTTCGATTTACTAAGCGCGAGATTCAAATAGCTTGAACTGTGTCAGCAATTGAATGAACGAACATAAGGGTTCAGTAGGTCGCTATCAGCAATGTTATTTAGAGTCCCGAGCTCTTGTGCTAAGGGTCTCAAATCTGGACCAATTTGTGGTTGCCGATTTTCTAGCTCTAAAGTCATTGGTATTGATCTAGGAACGACCAACAGTGCAGTGGCCTATATAAGGGATTCCAGAGACAAACAATCTGCAACCATTATAGAGAATGATGAGGGGCAACGAACCACACCATCAGTAGTGGCTTTTGATAAGAATGGGAAGCCCATTGTAGGTGTTGCTGCGAAAAGACAGGGTGCCATCAATCCGAGAAATACATTCTTCTCCACTAAGAGGCTGATAGGGCGTTCATTTGAAGATCAAGAGGTTCAACGAGATATTAAGACCTTGCCTTATTCCATCGTTAAATCAGAGGTAAATGGGCAGGCCTATGTTAAGACTACTGGTGGAGAAGTCAAGTCACCAAGTGAAATTGGCTCCTTAATTTTGAGTTACTTGAAGAATACAGCTGGAGCATACTTGAATGAAGCAGTTGACAAGGCAGTCGTGACGGTACCGGCTTACTTCAACGATTCACAGAGACAAGCAACTAAAGATGCAGGTAAATTAGCTGGATTGAAGGTTTTGAGAGTTGTAAATGAACCAACCGCGGCAGCTTTGAGTTTCGGCTTAGACGATGCTAGGAACTCGGGTATTATTGCTGTTTACGATTTGGGTGGTGGCACTTTTGACATATCCATCTTGGATATTGAAGATGACGTTTTCGAGGTCAGAGCGACGAATGGTGATACTCACCTTGGTGGAGCAGACTTTGACGAGGTTGTCGTTAATCACATTATAAAGACGTTTGTGTCACAGAATCAAGATCTGTATCCAGATACTTTGAAGCAAAACGGTGAGTTGATGCAGAGGGTCAGAGAGGCCGCCGAAAAGGCAAAGATAGCCCTTTCACATGTCAAGACCACAACCATCGATATCCCATTCATTCATGAGAACAGACACCTCCAGTTGACTTTAAAGGAAACTGAACTCGATGATATGACGATGCATTTGATCAAGCGTACTATAGATCCAGTTAAGAGAGCTTTAAGAGACGCTGACGTCGAACCAGAGGACGTGGATGACATCCTTTTAGTCGGAGGCATGACTAGAATGCCAAAAGTGAGAGCCGTTGTACAAGAGGTCTTCGGAAAGAAACCCAATACATCTGTAAATCCGGATGAAACGGTTGCGCTTGGTGCTGCTATTCAAGGTGGCGTCTTATCAGGAGAGATTCAAAATGTGCTTTTGCTGGACGTTACACCACTGACCCTCGGTATTGAAACTTACGGTGGTGCCTTTTCACCTCTAATCCACAGAAATACGACAGTGCCAGTAAAGAAGACTGAAGTTTTCAGTACTGGTGTGGATGGGCAGACCGGTGTGGACATCAAAGTCTTTCAAGGTGAAAGAGGTTTAGTTCGCGATAATAAAATGATTGGCGATTTCAAGCTCACAGGAATTACCCCGTTACCCAAAGGTGTTCCTCAAATTGCTGTCACCTTCGATATTGATGCAGATGGTATTATAAATGTTTCTGCATCGGAGAGAAGTAGTGGGAGAGAAGAGTCTATCACTGTCATTGCTAATTCAGGTCTCACTGAGGAGGAAATCAAAAAGATTGTTGAGGACGCCAATGCCAATAAGGAGAGAGACACTCTGATAAGAAAGAGAATTGAGCTCATCACCAAGGCTGATATCATGATCAGCGACTCAGAGAATGCATTTGAGCAGTTCAAAGACGTAATATCTGAAGTTGAAACATACCCGACAGTTGGCGCAGAGTTGCGCCAAGTGAGAGAAATGATTAATGATTTCAAGAAAAATGAGTCAAACTTAGAATACGATGTCAACGATATCAAAAGAGCCACAGATGCTTTCCAAAACAAAGCACTAAAACTATTCCAAAGTGCGTCCAAGAAAAAAGCAGAGGCACACAGGAAATCGTAATATCGATTCCATTCGAGGTATATCGTTTTATCCTTTTTTAGATACATGCACATTAGATACATCAACGTTCAGTCGACTAAAGCGACTTGTTCATAAATTTCCTCCTAGTAAATGCAAGCCAAAATTTCGAAGGATACTCCTTTGAGTCCCTGTAGACTCTCTCCAGCAGCCTCATGGCCAGCTCTTGGCGGAATTGTTGTATGTAGGTTCGTAACAGTTCAATGGCATTGTGATCCGACAGTGGCACTGAGTATACAGCGTTCAAGGGAAACCCAGGAGTACCTGGAAGTGAAAAATTGTCCAAAGCCACATTTGTCAACGCTTTCACTGCTTCATTGTAACTTGTAGAAGCTCTCAAGTTGGACAAACATTCGTTGATGAATAAGATACCATAGATTAGAATTCTGTCAGCTGGTGATTTGATCTCAAAGTTCTTGAAGAACGAATTGGCACGAAACAAGTCCAAGCATTCGTCTATAATATCGTAGTCCGAATTTGCAGGGTATGCAGGACCTCTGAATTTTGTGTTTAAAGGTAGCAAAGCAACATTACCAACCATGCGATCGGTATTAGGGTCCACTGGGAAAGTAGAATGGTAGGCCTGCGCGACGTTAGTATTTCAGATCCAGTGACAGCCGTGGCTCGGCCTAGGGGTCTAAAAAGACCCGGAAAATCGGGGAAAATTGCATACGGGCATCTTGGTACTTAAAACTAAGCAATTGACCTCTAACTCGAATCGAAGCTGGCGGGAAATAGCCTTATTTCCTTATTCTTATTATACCGATAGGGGTTAAGAAGTAATCAATTTTCAGTCAATACAGAGCCAGTTGTGATATGCCGTAGAAAGTGACCCGAGTTCCTTACTTTGAGATTGGGTAGTCAAGTTGAAGCTAAATGAGCCCTCATCGACAACAGAGCAAGGTTCACTGGGCTGATTTTGTCGGTGGAAGAGTAGCTGTCGCCAGTATTGGGTGCTGGTCAGTTTGGATAGAGTGTTGGAGCCGGAACGAGCTTTTTGGAGCCGGAGAGGTTATCCCCTTGCTTTGCTACAAACTGCATTACGGTTGACTGGGGAAGACATTTAAGTGACAGTACAGTTTGAACCCGAGTGCCACGATGGTCGACAGCACCAGTGTGCGAAATCGAAGAACAGTATATTCTGAGATATTTGGAATCGAGAGGCGTTCGAATACGCTGGACCCCCGGTATCAGGGTGAGATCGTGATAGATCAAGGGCATTGCGGAGTTGGAGAACTGCCAGACAAGATTGAAGACATTAAAAGTTTGGATCATGTGGTTGCAGGAGAAATTAGCGATGATCTTGTCTTCGAGAAGGCTGAGCCAATGAACGCTCAGGAGGGTTATATTTTATCCCACAAAACGCACATACGAAAGGTTTCAGATACTCAGAGTCTAATGAGTGGTGATAGCACGCCGAGAAGCAGTCCCAAGAGGGCGCAATCGTCTGTGGTTTCGCCGACTATTCCTGGTAAGGGATTGTTTACTCGTAGGCCTCCGCCTATTCCGCTGACGCCGAATTTGCCTGAGAGTGGATCACAGTCGCCTTCTAGCAGCTCGTCACAGTCTACCGTTCAGGATACCTCGCAAGGCTCTAAGAGTGATTTTGTGCCAAGAAGAACCCCTTCTTTGCCTCAGTTGTCCATTTCTAATTTGAAGAAACAATCAAGCTTCTCGAACTCAGGTGGTACCACACCAACGCAATCAAAGAAATCACCCCTACAGGGTTTTGGGTTCTTTTCCAGGCATAATTCTCGAGAGACTAATGAACCGCATGCTCAGAATCAGCATTCCCAGACTGTTCAGGCACAACATAATCATCACTACCATTCGAATCAGTCAGCTGAGCACAGTCTCAGCTCTCGATCGATGTCGTTAAACTCATCGACTTTCAAGAATTTTACATCCTCACTGCAATCAAAGTCGGGCAGTGGCAGAAAAGTTTTGCACAAGCACGAGGTTTCACACAATCCATTCCAAGAGGGTCATGCTCACAATTACCATGGTAGCGGGTCTGGAGGTTATAACAATAACGGTAGTTATGCATCTGATAACAAACATTCTAATTCTTCGATGGGGTTGGGTCTTAAGACCCGAAATTCCTCGACCTCACTTACCTCTAAGAGGTTTACTTCAGCATCAGGCTCCACAATATTGTATGACAGGCGCAGCAGCGGTTCTTTGCCTTCTTCGAAACCTATTTTGAGCGCATCTGTCAAAAAGCCCCAGGTGTACCCGGCCCTTTTATCCAGGGTAGCGACGAAACTGAAAGGTTCCATACAGGTTGGAGAGCATAAAAAAGATGGGTTGATATACCGTGATGCCTTTACGGGCCAGCAAGCAGTGGACGTAATCTGCACTATAATAAGGACTTCGGATAGAAATCTGGCTTTGTTGCTTGGTAGATCTTTAGACGCTCAAAAGCTATTTCATGATGTCGTGTATGAACACAGGTTACGTGACTCTCCACATGAAGTCTATGAGTTCACTGATAGTTCAAGAGTAATTGGTACTGGTACCACTGGAGTTGTTCCTTTAAATGCTCGTGATCCATTAATGCTGTTACCAAGCTCTTCTCAGGTTAACAACATACCTTATTCTGCCTCAACTATCGTGACTTCTGGTTCAACTTCTTCGATAAGTAGCGAGCAAACCAGCTCGAATACCAGCAAGATGCAGCCAAACCCTGCGTCGGTGCATAATGTCAATGGTGTCTTCACACTTTTGGCAGACTGCTACTCGCCAACATGCACTCGTGATCAGCTGTGCTACTCAATATCATGTCCGAGAAGGCTTGAACAGCAGGCTAGGTTAAACCTGAAACCCAACGGTGGTCTAAAAAGGAATATATCCATGGCCCTGGATGATGACGAGGAGGAAAAACCGTCCTGGACATCTTCAGTTCCTGAGGAAATCTGGAAAACTCTACCTAAGAAAGAGATCAAGAGGCAGGAGACAATTTACGAAGTCTTTATTACAGAGAAGAATTTTGTGAAATCATTGGAAGTCACCAGGGATACTTTCATGAAAACCTTAGCAGAGACAAATATCATCCCAGCGGACATTAGAAAAAACTTCATCAAACATGTCTTTGCACATATCAATGACATATATTCTGTTAATAGAAGATTTCTGGAGGCCTTATCGGATAGGCAAAAGAGCTCACCAGTGGTGAAGGGTATTGGTGACATAATATTAAGGTTCATACCATTTTTCGAACCTTTCGTTTCCTACGTGGCGTCGAGGCCGTACGCCAAATACCTAATCGAAACTCAAAGATCCGTTAATCCGTATTTTGCCAGATTTGATGATGATATGATGAGCTCTTCTTTAAGGCATGGGATAGACTCGTTTTTGTCGCAAGGTGTCTCACGGCCGGGCCGTTACATGTTGCTTGTGCGAGAAATTATGAAATCTTCGGATCAAGAGAAGGATAAAAGAGATTACGATAATTTGAGTCGAGCGATGGATGCACTACATGATTTCATGAAGAGGATTGATAGGGCAAGTGGTGCAGCTCAAGATAGACACGACGTCAAACTTTTAAAACAAAAGATTCTTTTCAAGAATGAATACGTGAATCTGGGCCTAAGTGATGAAAAACGTAAGATCAAACATGAAGGTATTCTCTCAAGGAAAGAATTGACCAAGTCTGACGGGTCTGTTGTTGGTGATATTCAATTTTATGTTCTCGATAACATGCTGCTATTTTTAAAGGCTAAATCGGTCAATAAATGGCATCAGCATAAGGTGTTTCAGAGACCTATACCCTTGCCTCTTCTTTTCGTTTGTCCCTCCGAGGATATGCCACCACTCAAGAGGTTTGTTGGAACTAAGCCAGATTGTTACGGAACCGTTTTGCAACCCGAATACACACAGCACAATCCAAAGAATGCATTAACTTTTCTGTATTATGGAGCTAAACAGAAGTACCAAGTGACATTATACGCCGCCCAATATGCAGGTCTCCAGACATTGCTCGAAAAGATTAAACAGGAGCAAGCACGCATCATCGCGGAAACGGAAATGTTCAACGTCATCAAGATCAGCGACAAGTTCTTCGATTACACCAACAAGATCAATAGTGTGGCATCCTGTGATGGAGGTCGAAAGCTTTTAATTGCCACAAATTCTGGTCTCTACATGAGTAATATAAAAAGGCAGCAGAATAAGGAAACTGGGAAGAGGTCAACCTATTTTTCCACACCCGTGCAACTGGTGCAAAGAAGCAATATAAGCCAAATTGCCGTTTTGGAGGAATTTCAGTCTATTCTAATGTTAGTCGACAAGAGACTGTTAAAATGTCCATTGGCGCTCCTGCAAGTGGAAGGAAGTGGAAACGGGTATTTCAAGAAGCATCACAAAGAACTGGCGAATCATGTCAACTTCTTTGCTGAAGGTGATTGTAACGGGAAAAGGCTGATCGTCACAGCCCACAGCTCATCGCATTCGATCAAATATTTCGAGCATGAGCATCCGCTGCTGTCAGAAGGCAGCAGCAGTAGTAAGAGCTCCAAACGCAAAGTGACTGAAGTAGTGTTCGACTCTGAGCCCGTCTCAATCTCCTTTCTCAAAGCAAATCTCTGTATTGGTTGTAAGAGAGGTTTCCAAATTGTCAGCGTGTCGCAGAACGCCCACGAATCACTACTGGACCCCGCAGATACCTCTCTGGATTTTGCTATGAGAGAAACCCTGAAACCCATGGCCATATACAGAGTTGGAGACATGTTCCTGCTCTGCTACACTGAATTTGCATTCTTCGTCAACACTCAAGGCTGGAGGAAGAAGGACTCCCACGTCATCCATTGGGAGGGCGAACCACAAAAGTTCGCCATTTGGTACCCCTACATACTGGCATTCGACAGCAGTTTCATTGAGATCAGAAAGATCGACACCGGCGAACTGGTCACCTGTGTGCTTGCCGAGAAGGTGAGACTCCTCCAGACCAGTTCGCAAGAGATTCTGTATGTTTACGAGGACTCCCGTGGCTACGATACAGTCGCATCTCTGGACTTCTGGGGCTAACCAATATATACAATCTGTAAAACATTGCTTAACGGATATTATCTGGCATTTCAGTTCATCGAATACTCTCACGTGGATGGCACGTGATTTCCACGTGAAGCGAAATTTTTTTATTCTTGGCGTCGCGCGTATTTGGAGAATATAAAATTTCATGGCCTGCTGGCCTCCATTTGTTTTACTAACGCATCTTGTATATCCCAGATTTAAGGACTTTAGAGCGTCAACACATCTCAGCGGTAGGATCTACTTCAGCATCTCGGTGCCAATCGATTTTCTATCACATTTCTTACCCTCTCTGTCTCAGTGACTCGACTAGTGCTTGTTTTCCCACGGGTTTCTAGCTGTACTCCATTGAAAGATATCCTTCACACTCGTTTTTGGCTTGCTGGCTCCTAAGATCGCTTTCCCGTTTTCCCAATGGATCCCGCCGTCGAACAAATTGTCGACGAAGTTGTCGTCGAGAGCACGGTTTCTCCTCTGCTAGATCTCATTCAAAACACGCCATGGATTCAATACCACTTGCCATCCATCCAACATCCATTTGGGTTGGAATTGTGGCCTATCTTCTCGAGAGCCTTCGAGCAAGTCACCGGCTACCCAGCCGAGAACTTCGACTTCGTCCACAACAAGACGTTTTTGGCCAGCGGTAAGCAGGCTATCGGCATCATTTTGGTCTACTACTTTGTCATCTCTTCTGGTCAGGCCATCCTGCGTGCCGTTAACGCGTCTCCAATGAAATTGAACTTCTTGTTCCAATTGCACAACTTGATGTTGACCTCCGTCTCTTTGGTTCTTTTGCTACTGTTGGTCGAGCAGTTGGTCCCAATGATCGCCCAAAACGGGTTGTTCTGGGCCATTTGCTCCAAGGAAGCCTTCGCTCCAAAACTGGTCACCTTGTACTACTTGAACTACCTGACCAAGTTCCTGGAACTGTTTGACACCGTTTTCCTGATCCTCAAGAGAAAGAAGCTTTTGTTCCTGCACACCTACCACCACGGCGCCACCGCCTTGCTGTGCTACACGCAGTTGACTGGCAGAACCTCTGTCGAATGGGTCCCCATCGTCCTGAACCTCGGTGTCCACGTCGTCATGTACTGGTACTACTTCCTCAGCTCCCGCGGCATCAGAGTGTGGTGGAAAGAGTGGGTCACTAGATTCCAGATCATCCAGTTCCTGATTGACCTTGTCTTTGTCTACTTCGCCACCTACACCTTCTACGCCCACAAGTACTTCGACAAGATTCTGCCAAACAAGGGTACCTGCTACGGGACTCAGGACGCCGCCGCTTACGGCTACTTGATCCTGACCTCGTACCTGTTCCTCTTCATTTCCTTCTACATCCAGTCCTACAGAAAGGGCTCCAAGAAGACCAAGAAGACGGAAAAGGCCCCAGTCGCCGCCAACGGCGGCTCCGAGGCCAAGACCACGGGCGCAAAGACCACCGCCACCAGGGCAACCTCAAGAAAGGCCTGAGCGGCCGCGCACGCCCGCCAGCCCAACACTAGATTTATACATATGTAGTTGTAAACGCCTATTTCCGATTTTTCCCACCACCGCATTGCCCGCGCAGTATGTACACTCCCGCCGCCTAAACGTTAAAACAAGCAGTCTCCGCCCCCCCACGTAGAAACACAGCCCACCAAGCAAACCACACCGATTGCAAGACCCCACCACCCCCCATCCTCTCGGACTCCAAACCTCCACCTCGGGGTCTGCACCCGCCATCCTACCCTACACACGTCCATCTGTTGAACATTTCCGCGGAAGACGGCCGCGCCACACGTGTCCGAGCACACCCACGCACCACACCTTGTCCGCATCGGGTAAGCCCATCCGGCATATACCATTTGCTCGCCCAGGGACCCAGCACCGCCGCTGGCGGGATGCGCGTTCGTATATGCCACGTCGTGCCGTTCCGTGCCGCCGCCGCCCTGCCACTCGGCTGAACCTTCGGGTATTGCGCGCGTATGCCTCACCTGCCGCTCGACAAATCAAGACGCTCGCAATGCGAACCACCGCACCATCTTCTGCACATTTATCTCCGTCACAAACGCCCACCGCCGAGCAACACAATTGGCTGCATTCTCGTTGGCCGCGTTCAGCCGCAATCCGTCCAGCGAGAAATTCACTCGGCTCCAAACCGCGTCATCATATGGCGCACCACCATATGGCGCACCTCTAGGCTGCTGTAATTAGCTCGGCCCAAGCGGCTGTCACCTCCGCCGTCCGCGGTTGTCCGCCTGCTTCTGCAGCTGCCCGTGACCACTGACATTGGCGCGGTACGAGCCGGCTGACGGGCGCAGGCGTGCGAAGCTTACCCCAGTTGGTCGTCGACCAGATACAGAAGACACGACGTTTCTTCGTCCCGCTCGGCTGGCGCCGTTGTCGTTTCCAGTCCCCATCGAGTAGTAGCCGGTTCGTCCACCTCATTCCGGCAGGGGACTTTGAGTTGCGACCGCCGCTGGCTCACGGGCTTGCCAGGCGCGCTTGTAAAGGCCTCGTATACAACAAGTATATATATGTCTACGGGATCCAGCAGATCTGGAGCCCGTGCGGCAGCCGTAGGAGCTCTTGCTACGCCTCTGGGACGTGATTTGCTTTACACCATCGCAATGCTAGCTATGGCTACAGCTTTACCCACCGCTACATCGGCCTCGGCTTCGACAAGAAGACAGCCCAGTGAGATACCCGAGCAGAAAGAGCACAGACTAAAGACAAGCAGCAGCGGTGAAACCACTGCCGGCGCAAGCGCGACTACTAGTAACCCCAGTAAACCGGCCAACTCTTTAGTTCAGTATCATCAGCCGTTTGTCTCTTCGTCGGCCGCATTTTCTTCGAATTCGCAGGTCACTTTACCACCAATTTCTTCGTTCGATAACCTTATAAGAGCAGCTGAGAAGCAGTATTCCAACACCAAAGTGGGAAACAACAGTGCGGTAACGTCTCCGGTCAACGGCGCGAGTCCCGGGTTTCTGAGCTACCAGCTTTCTTCGACAGAGAACAGCTGCAACACAACGGTGCCACGTACTGTGATTCACAGACCGTCCTCGGTAACGTCAACGTCGTCTTCGGGCTCACCGTCGTTTTCGCCAAGGTCTTCGATCGTGATGGCGTCTCCCGGGTTGGAGAACTCGTTTTCGCCCCTGCTCGCTGGACAGCAGGTAGGTGACCACCACCACATGGTCAACAAATCAGAGAGCGGCGACCAGCCGTATTTGAACAAGGTCCACAAGCCAAGAAAGAAGAAGCAGTGTCCCATCTGCCACAACTTCTACGCCAATTTATCCACACACAAGTCGACCCATCTCACCCCTGAGGACCGGCCGCACAAGTGTCCCATTTGTCAGCGTGGGTTCGCAAGAAACAACGACTTGATAAGACACAAGAAGAGACACTGGAAGGACGAGATAATAGAGAACAGCTCGGTCGAGAACTCGGATGCGGACGACCACGTCGCCACGCACACACATCTCGACGAGCACGATCAGCTGCGGTCGTTGCATCAGATCAAGGGCACGTTCAAATGCCCGTTCAACTCGGCTTTGATTCAGCTCGATATGGAGATCTACCCTTACAAGTCGAAACCGTTGAATTTCGAAACTTCCAATTGCCACCAAACCGGGGTTTTCTCCCGTTGCGATACGTTCAAGAATCATCTGAAAGCACTTCACTTCGAGTACCCCCCGGGCACTAAGAAAAGAGACAGAACAGTGGTACCTGGTCGGTGCAAGCATTGCGGGCTGAAGTTCCCCAACGTTGACATCTGGCTGAACGAACACGTCGGTAAGACCTGCGGCTACACTTACCACTGAATAAATACTCGCAATCGTTATATATGGGAAGGGATTTTGACAAGAAATACATCGTTTTGATCAAAACGCACAGCATTTAAAATTATATTTATATTCGAATCTGGATTGAGACGGCGATCTTTCCGAGACGCATTGTAATAAATAAAACGGAATATTTGATTCTTGTTGTTTATCATTTCTGTTTCTTGGAGTCCTGGGCGCCCGTGCCGATGCCAAAATTGTTGATGTTTCTGAACATCAACACTCCGTCCTCTCCCTCGACGTACTGGCAGCCCTTGGCGCTGTTCCACAACGACTTCCACATGTTTTCGTCGCTCGACTTGTAGTGCTCCCCCATGACTTTCACAATCGCCGCAGAGGCTTCACGAGCGTTGTAGAAGGGAATTCTCGAGCAAAAGTGGTGCAAGACGTGTGTCTCGATAATGTCATGGAAAATGTGTGGACCGACAAACCCAAACTTTCTGTCCACGGTCGAAGCGGCACCTCTGGCAAAAGTCCACTCGTTAGCCTCGTAGTGCGCAATGGTAGGGTCTGTATGCTGCAAATAGGTGATAAACACCAACCAGTGGTTGGTCCAAATGTAGGGAACAAACCAGTTGATGAAGAAGGACCAAGCGCCAAACTTGTCGAACCACAATTTCAACACCAAGAGCTGGGTCAGGATACCGACATCACTCAAGAAGATGTAGAAATAGTCCTTCTTCTCATACAAAGGAGAAAATGGGTAGAAGTGGTTCTGCTTCCAAGCTGCAACACCTTCGTATTTCTGACCAGTGACATTGGTGGTGATGTATGTGATCCAACCACCGAGCTGCTGCATCAAAAGTTCGGCCAGAGTCCTCAATGGAGAGTCACCGCTGTGATTAATAAGCATATCACCGATAAGTCCACGTCTCTGCTTGAAGTCTTCAGCCGTTGGCGGAACAAAGACCATGTCCCTGGTCATATGATTCGTCGACTTGTGATGCTTCGAGTGAGAGTACTTCCACGAGAAATATGGCACCAGCAGGTACGAATGGATAGTCCACCCAACAAAATCGTTCACTGCACCATAGTCAGAGAACGCCTGGTGACCACACTCATGTGCCAAGACCCACAGTCCGGTCGAGAAAAGACCCTGAGCATAAGTGTACGCGAACCAAAACGCAAACTTGGCCGCCTGCACCGCAGCAGACGACCCTGCGTTCTCGAACAGCCACGGGTACGCTACCTTATGCGCAAAGAGACCAATGCTCACCATGCACGCAATGTCTCTGCCCACATAGTACAAACTGAGACCCAAATTTCTCTCGTAGCACTTGCTTGGAATGGCATCCAAGATTTCCTTGATCGTGAAATTTGGCACCTTGTGCAAGTTACCGTTGGTATCAATTGCATACTTTTCATTCGAAGTAGCAGTGGCAGATCCGCCGCCAGACGATTGAACGGTAGACATACTTACTCGTTTTCGATCCCGCCAAGTTCAAGACCGAAAAATTCTTCAAGATGACCACGGCCTGCTCTTTATACTCGCTATCAATTTCGCGGTATCTCCAGCACAATGGCCTGGCGATGCCCACATAGTTTATTACCCACATCGCTGTCCACCAGATCGGCCTCGAGCCTATAGCGTTGACGGAAAAAGAAAAAAGCCTAACGGCCAAAAGAAAAGGACTTTTCCAAAAGTTGCCCCTCACTCTCGAGGGTTTCTTTTTCGGTGGGATCAGTGAACCCTCCAATCTCGAGCTGGCGCCAGTTTTTAAAACTGTGACGCCGGGAGTTTCTCCAGTTTAATTTGGGCAATGGGGGAAACCTGGACGGCGAGCCGTGTATAAAATGGGTGGTTATGTGTGGGAAATTTGTCTGGTGGGAAAGTGGAAGGCTGATGGGTGCGATGAAACTATGGGGTGTGTTGTCTTGGTTTGTTTTATGTGTGGGCGGGTCTTTGGCTGACGTCCAGATTTTGTTTCCAGCGGACAACGGGCAAAAATATGATTTGAGCAGTGGTTCGGGGGCCTTGCGTGTGGAGTGGGAAATCACCGATGAGCCTCCTGGTGAGGACGAGATTGAGTCGTATACTTTCACTCTGGTGGCCGGCAGTAATGACGAGATAGTTTCCGTGTATGTTTTCGATGCCTTTCGGGCGTCTGAGCTCGACGAAAATGAGGTAGAGTTGCAGTTGGCGAATGATGTTGGCTCTGACGGGCTGTACATGCTACAGGTGTTCGCGCAGGCTGACGCGGGCTACACGATTCATTACACACACAGGTTTGAGCTTGTGGGGATGGTGGGCACTAAGATAGCTCCCAGCACCACGGATATGGTGCCGCCGGCACCTGAGAGAAACATTATCGATAACATTCTGGCCGGCGGCATCGATACGCGAAGCTTCACGGTTCCTTACTCGTTGCAGACGGGAAAGGCTAAATTCGCGCCTATGCAGCTGCAGCCGCCCACGAAGGTGACTAGAAGTACTTGGACAAGTATTCACGAGACTTCGGCGGTCTCCTACTTCACCAGTTTTGTGCCCTACCGCAAACAGTTGACCACTGTGACGCCAGGCTGGTCGTACGTGCTGCCCAGCGGATGGAACGATGCAAGCGCGGCGCCAATGCCCTCGGACAACGGTGGCTGGCATGACCCGAGGAAACGGCTCTCGCTGACGCCCAGAAAGACAGCCACGTATGAAGCAAGTAGCGTTTGATAGGAAATATACAATACGTAGGTACGGTAAACTCATGATTGATCTTCAGCTGGTGCAGAAGCGGGGGCGGTCTCCTGTTTAGGTTCCTCCTTGGCCTCTGTCTCGGACTTGGCATCGTCCTTCTTGGCCGAGCGACGAGATTTTGGCATATTTTTCCTGTGACCGGTGAAAGATCTGGACTTCTGCCCGGACCCACTGAAGTTCTTGGATCTCGTGGCCTCTCTTTGCAGATCGTACTGCTTCTTGGTGGATACTTCCAGCTTCTTACCCTCATAAGACAGCGTTTCCGCCTCCTCTCCGGAGTAAGTCTTCAGGAACTCCTCGCATTTGGCCAAAGTCTTGAACTCGACGATGACGGTACCGTTGAACTTCTTTGTGTGGTCTCTTCTCAAACGGACCTGGTTGATCTCCGACAATTTGTTGAAGAACTCTTCCAGATTCTCCTGCAGAGCGGTCATGTCGTCGATGTTCTCGTGAGGGAAGTTCATGACCACTAGAGTTCTCTTGTTCTGCTCCAATCTAACATTCTTGGCGCCTTCGAAATCCAACGGCTCAATTCTTTTGATATTCTCGCCATCGTCGCTGACTTTCAAGACCTTAGACTCGCGCAAACACTCGACGACCTTGTCCACAGGCCTGAATTTTTTCATTCTGTTGAAAGTGGCAATCGTGGTAATGGGAACCCAACCATCGTTCTTCGCCACGGTCATACGCAGGAATTTATCGTATGGTAAATTGAACTCTGAGAAATAAAACTCGACCTGCTTCAAGCATTGCTGCTTCACTTCAGCTGTAAACTCAATGGGGGCATAAGAGCCACGTCTGGACTGGGACTCTGCACTTGGTTCAGCACTGGCAGACATCTCAACGGAACTTCAGGCGCAGATATCTGTCGATAAACCTACCGAATCGTGCCAACTAGTCGATTTTTCACATTTTTTTTCTGCGATGACCTTCGCTTGAAGAAACATCAACATCAAATCCGTTGGAGATGATCCGTCAAGAGCACAACCTCGCCGTCGAGTCCGTATCTCTGATGATGATGGCATCTACCTCGTTCGTGAAGTTCATGGGCACTCTTGTCAGCGAGCCCGGTCTGTGCTGGGGCGCCATTGCGTTCTCTACACCGTTGTAGTACTCCAGGCCGTAGCTGACGGTGATTGTCCAGCAGCCGAAGGTGTTTCGCAGCATCTTGAGCGTCTTCACCAGCACGCTGTAGGAGTTGGAATCGTGGGAGAGGTACGAGATGTTGTCGATCACGATCCCCGCAAGCTGTTTCAGGTCAGAATCCTTCCGCTGACATCTCATGAGCGCTTCCTTCGGGGAATCGTTCAATTGCAGCAGGAAATTGACCAGCCCGTCCATGTTCAGTATGGAAGTGGAATTCATGACGTAGAATCCGAGATCCAGGTGGTCGCAGAGCATTGTTTCCCACTCGGAAACGATATCGACGATTAAGAAGGTCGAATCATCGCGGTCGACAGCACTCTGCAGAAACAGATCCTTTTTGAAGGCAGAGCCCTTGAAGGAATGTTCGATCAGATGCAGGGAACCGATTTTCCCAGGACCTGCGTTGGATCGTGCAACCGATTTCGGCAGCTCGACAAACTGCGGCGCCGGACGGTAGAACTACACACTGTTAGTAGCAGATCCTTCTACAAAAGCTGTTGCGACTCGACATACTTGAGATAGCGGATATATCCGACAGTGGGTCAAGACATCCATGGTCTGCTTGAGAGATCTGTAGCTTGCTCGAGCATTTGTGCTGATTTTGTTGGTATAACCCGAAAATGGCTCTCGAGAAGCCCAAATTTGTTGAAATTGGTATATAAATGAACAACCAAAAATCAAAGGGTTTTGGGAGCTTGGATCAGTTGCACAAGACTTGAACTGTTGGTCATGCGTGTGCTCAAGAGTCTGATCTATTACACGCGTTCGTTCTTGACTGCGGCCATTATCTGTGGTGGTAGTGTCTTTGGTGTTTTCGCTGGTATCGTTTGTACAGCCATTGGTAAACAGCATTTGGCGCAATGGGCTACAGCTCGTTGTTTCTACTACTCGATGGCGCTGTTTTTCGGGATTGATGTGAGAGTGGAGAACGAACAGTATTTGAAGGACCTGCCCTGTGTTGTGATTTCGAACCATCAAAGTACACTGGATATCTTTATGTTGGGTAGATTGTTCCCTAGAGGTTGCACCGTCACTGCGAAGAAGTCTCTGAAATACGTGCCATTCCTGGGCTGGTTTATGGCTCTAAGTGGTACCCTTTTCCTCGAGAGAAGTAACAGAACCAAGAGCGTTGAGACTTTGAACCGTGGATTGAAAAACATCAAGGAGAAGAAGAGAGCTCTGTGGATTTTCCCTGAAGGTACTAGATCGTACACGACCAAGCTTGAAATGTTGCCCTTCAAGAAGGGAGCCTTCCACCTTGCCCAACAGGGTGGTCTACCCATCGTGCCCATCGTTGTATCGAACACCAGCACCTTGATGAATCCCAAGCTGAAGATCTACAATAGAGGTTACATCGTCGCCAAGGTTCTAAAACCGATCCCAACCGCTGACCTGAAGAAGGAAGACGTTAGCGCGTTCAGCGAGAGTGTGAGAGAAATGATGGTTGCAGAGTTGCAAGACGTTGGTTACTCACCAGCCATCGACGACACAGACCTGCCAGTTGAAGCGATCGAATACGATAAGAGACATTTGCAAGTTGATCACAACGACGTGAGCGAGGTCCTCTCGAGCGAGAATAGTACCGAGAAGGCAACAGAAACCGTTAAAGAGTTTTAAATAATAAACATTAATAGCGAAAACCCAATCGATTGTCCTTACAATTCAGGTTTCCCAATATGCATCATGTACTGATTTATTTCGTCGGGCGAGCCCAGCCAGATGGAAGTCTTGTCGTGAATGTGTTCCGGTGTCAAGTCGAGAATCCTCTCACCGCGGTCATTGATAGCCAGACCGCCGGCCTGCTCCATCAAGAATGCCATCGGGAAAGCTTCATACAGCAGTCTCAACTTACCGTTTCTGGCCTTGCGGTCTGCCGGATACGCAAACAGCCCGCCGTACAGGAACGTTCTGTGCACATCTGCGACCATAGATCCCACGTAACGGGCAGAGTAAGGTTTCCTGTGATCACTGGGTCTCTTCAACTTCTCCACAAAGCTACGAATCGTCTCGTCCCAGTAAAACGAGTTTCCCTCGTTTATGGAGTATATAGACCGTTGTGGTGGGATCTGCAGGTCAGGATACACCAAGATGAACTCCCCAAGATTAGTGTCCAGGGTGAAACCGTCGACACCCTGGCCCGTGGTCAACATCAGATGTGTCGACGCGCCGTACATCGCGTAACAGGCACCAACCATCTCGCGGCCATTCCTCAACACGTCCTTGATGGTACCGGTCGAATCCGTCTGCAGTTTGAACAGAGACACAATCGTCCCCACCGAGACGCCCGCGTCCAGGTTCGAAGACCCATCGATTGGATCGCAACACACCGCGTACGTGCCATTGGCCGTGGGAAACAGGATCAAATCTTCCTGCTCCTCTGAGACCAGCACTTTCACGATCCCGCTACCCTTCATGGCATTTATAAAGATCTCGTCACCCAAAACATCCAGTTTTTTCTGCTCATCACCAGTCGAATTAGATGCTCCGGCAAGACCGATCAAATGCACCAACTCTGCTCGTCTGATGGTCTGTGATATAAACTTGAACGCGAATTGCAAAGCGTTCAACAGAAGCGTAAACTCGCCTGTTGCATTCTTGGCGCATTTCTGCGATTCCAACAGGAACCTGGGCAATGTGATGATATCAGTATCAAAAGACTCCTTCAAAGGCTGTGCTGCGGTACTCGGCATGGTTCCAATGTGCTAGACTCTCGCTAGACCTGTCATTCCAGTAGCATCCTGCAATGAGCCCTGCCTAGAGCTTATATAGTGCTACCCCGGGCCCTCCAGACCAGCTGGCGGTTTGCTCATCGCCAATTAAATCGCCGGCGGCTGCTAACTCGCTCCGGGGCGATCCGGAATCGCGGCTCGCCAGAAAACTCCGGGACCGGGTTACGTTAGGGGTGATGAACAACGTGCAGGGTGATAGGGGGTGTGCCAGCTCCCGTACACTATGATCACGAAAACCACCGTAAAGGGTGACCATTACGTGCAAAACGACACACGTACAGAATGATATGAAAAATTCCAATCTCCATGTTTTAATTCACGTGACCTTGGGCTTGGGATCGGTGGTACAATTGACAGCATACTCGTCATCAGCAGATCTTGCCAGTTAGCGCCAGTTGAAGCACACGTCTGCTCGCAATGAGTTCGACTACAGTTCACAACGGTGGTGTGAGGTTGACCGGATGGGCGCAGGCTGCGGCTAGGGCGTTGCCCAAGCCACAGCAGCAGCAGCAGCAGCAGCAGCAGCAGCAGCAGCAGCAGCAGCAGCAGCAGCCTAAGGCCAAGCCTGGCGCTGCATCGAGCGCGGCACGCAACGGCGGAGCTCCGGTGCTGACGCCTTCGGCGTCAGCAACGTCGCTCTCGCCGGCTGGCGGCCGCGGGAAGAAGAAGCAGATCCGCCAGCCTTACAACCGGGATGAAGTCAGATCCTACATGAAGTCGCTCTTCGAGCGACAGATGGCGACGATCAGCAGCGATCAAACGTTCAGCACGGCTCGCGGTAGTGAGCGCAGGACCGGCTCTTTGGACTGGGGAGCCGTAACGTCCAGCAAGAACAGAAACAAAAAATACGGCTGCTTGAACGATATAGCTCAAGTACTATGCAAATAATATAGCTAATGATGACTTGAAAAGTTACTACTGCGCTGCGTTGTCATGGTGCCATTTTTCACTTCAAGACAAGCGAGCGCTCCTGATCAAGCATCTACAGTGTGAAAGAACAGTAAAAGGTCCCTGATGGCTTTATCGGGACTCGAAAGATGGCTGTCGCACTATGTGCGGGCGCTAATACCACACGTACTCTCCAAGGAGTCGTCGTACCGCGTAGCGTATGTGTTCTCGCTGGTTTGTGCGATGTGCTCGGGGTTTGTCACTTTGGTGGCTCTGTACGCTGAACCATGGCATGAACAGCTGCAGTATTCGGCGTGGCAGGTGAATATGATCGTTAGCGTGGCCAATTTGGGTATGTATTTGACACCGCCAATTCTCGGTATGGTCGCCGATGCTCACGGTCCGATAACGTTGAGTACGCTGGCAATTGTTGGGTTTATTCCCAGTTATGCGTATGCTGGGTATGCATTTGAGCATCCAGACTCATCTAGTGGGTTCACTTTCAAGATGACGCTCGTTGCATTCCTCTTCATCGGTATCTCTACGAGCGCGCTGTACTTTAGCGCACTATTGACCTGTGCTAAGCTGTACCCGGGCAGGAAACTGCTGTCTATCAGCCTGCCAACTACCTGTTATGGGATCTCCTCTGTGCTTGGGTCGCAACTACTGCGGATTTCGTTTTTCTGGTCCAAGAGAAGTCTCGACCTGGGCTTGGTGTTCAACACGTTTGCCTGTCTCTACGCAGCAGTCGGCCTCCTAGCGTGGGTCGCTACGGGTACCGTGTCGTGGCTTCACCATACCCAGTCGGGCGATCAGGCCGCTGAGCGGAAACCGCTGCTGCCAGTGCCCGCAGAGGAGCCGATCAAGCAAAAGAACTTCTTCAAGGACTCAATCGCCTACCTACTGGCGTTCTCGATGCTGCTAGCACTGGGTCCGCTGGAGATGTTTGTGGCCAACATGGGATCACTGGGTAGTCTCATCGCAGACAACTCTGCCAGCCTCTCGAACCAAGTGTTGTCGATTTATGCCGTCAGCTCCACTGCGGCTCGTCTGCTCACCGGGCTAACCACCGATATCTTCGCCTCCAGGGAGCTTTCGCCCAAATGGATCTTGCTGTCGCACTTGGTCCTCTCCATGGTCGCCCAGCTCTTCGTCCTGCAGATCACACAGTCCCCATCCGCGGCCAATTGGCAGGTGCTATCGATGGGCTCCCTCATGGGAGTCGCTTACGGTGGTCTCTACACCATCTACCCCACGATCGTGCTCATAGTATGGGGGGACCAGCTCTTCGGCACCGCCTACGGGAGCATGATGATCGCACCGGCCATCGGTGCAGGGATCTCGTGTCTGAGCTACGCCAAGGTCTACGATTCCAAGTGCGCGGACTCGAGCGCCGCTAACAGCGCGTGCATCGCGCCGGTGTACAAGATAACGGCCACACAGCTAGCGTGCTCCGTGGTCGTCACAATGGTTGCCCTCAGGGCCTGGAAACGCAGAAATGTGCCCCTATGAACTCTTAAACCCATCTTTTATAGTATTTAAAGAACAGTTTACCCGGAACCTTTGTTTTCAAAGCGGCGACGTGTCGTGAAGATTCCACATACAAAAAATTGCAGTAATAAGGTAGTGGAAAAGAGGCAATCGAAGCCATTGAGTTGGTAAGTCAAGGTATTCTGGAGTATGTCTGGTCGTCTACTTGATCTGTTCAAGCCCTTCGAGGCTTACTTGCCTGAAGTGATTGCGCCGCAGAGGAAAGTGCCATACAATCAAAAACTGATCTGGACCGGCGTGTCTTTGCTGATCTTTTTGGTGTTGGGTCAGATGCCATTGTATGGTATTGTGTCTAGTGAGACTTCGGATCCACTGTACTGGCTGCGTGCGATGCTGGCTTCGAATCGTGGGACGCTGATGGAGTTAGGTGTTTCCCCAATTATCACTTCTTCTATGATTTTCCAGTTTTTGCAGGGTACTCAGCTCTTGCAGGTCGACATGCAGAACAAGCACGACCGGGAGTTGTTCCAGATTGCTCAGAAAGTGTGTGCCATTGTGCTGACTTTTGGTCAAGCTGTTGTCGTTGTGCTGTCCGGTAACTACGGGAGACCAGGTGATCTTGGGATCGCCATCTCGCTATTGCTTATCTTCCAGTTGATGTTTGCCTCATTCATCGTCTTGTTGCTAGACGAGCTGTTGTCTAAAGGATACGGGTTGGGCTCTGGTATTTCACTGTTCACAGCTACCAACATCGCAGAACAGATCTTTTGGAAGGCATTGGCTCCAACTACCGTCAACTCTGGTCGTGGTAAGGAGTTTGAAGGTGCTATGATTGCATTTTTCCACTTGTTGGCAGTCAGAAAGGACAAAAAGAGAGCTCTTGTGGAGGCATTTTACAGAGCTAACTTGCCAAACATGTTCCAAGTCTTGGCAACAGCTGTTGTGTTTTTGTTTGTTCTATACTTGCAAGGGTTCCGTTACGAATTGCCAATTAGATCTACCAAGGTTAGAGGACAAATCGGTACCTACCCAATCAAGCTGTTTTACACTTCCAACACTCCTATCATGTTGCAAGCTGCCTTGACCTCCAACATCTTTTTGATCTCTCAAATTTTGTTCCAAAGATTCCCATCTAACCCATTGGTCCGTCTCATTGGTGTTTGGGGTGTCAAGCCAGGTCAACAAGGTCCACAACAGGCTTTGAGTGGATTGGCTTATTACATTCAACCTCCTACTTCTTTGAAGGAGATCCCATTGGACCCAATCAAGACTGTCATCTACGTTACTTTTGTCCTGGGTGTTTGCGCATTGTTCTCCAAGACTTGGATCGAAGTCTCAGGCACTTCTCCTCGTGACATCGCTAAGCAATTCAAAGAGCAAGGTATGGTTATCAATGGTAAGAGAGAGACCAGCGTTTACAAAGAATTGAAGAAGATCATTCCAACCGCAGCAGCATTTGGTGGTGCCACCATTGGTGCTCTATCTGTTTGCTCAGACTTCTTGGGTACTCTTGGTTCAGGTACTTCTATCCTGATGGCCACAACCACGATTTACGGTTACTATGAAATGGCCGCTAAAGAAGGTGGATTCTCCAAGAACCTGGTCGCCGGTGTCTCTGAACTGATGTAAAATAGTTACTTTATACCGCTAAGCAAAGATATAAAGCCGTGCACATAGCGTTTTGCAAAATTGCTTGTCAGTGAAAATAATGCTGTTTCGTCAAGAAACCTAGATCAAAGATTGTTTATATAGATCAACTCAAGATACAAATCTTGAAATAAAAAAAAGGTTGAAACGAATCAAGAAAGGGAGAATGAATGTTAAGTAAAATTGAATGTAATCAGTTGGATGGGAATATGTGTTCAAAGTCAGAATGGCGATTAGATGGTCTTCTTGACTCTTCTGGTGGCTCTTCTCTTCATCTTTTCCTCTCTAGCGGCCTTGGCCTCTGGACCAGCTTCAGTGTCTAGGCAGTAATCCCACCATCTGAAAGAGGAAGCGTAATTACCGATGAAATAGTGATGATGCAAATCGTGGTGCTCAGCGCCAGCCCAGAAGGGCAAGACCTTGTTCAAGGACCATGGGAAATCGTAACCGGAGTGAGCGTCGACAGCTTGGAACAGTCTCAAAGTGATCCAAAGACACAAGGTGAACAAGTGAAGCTTGCCGGTGTACATGACGTAGAGGATGGGCATGCCGACGGTACCGAACCCCAAAGTCATAGTTTCGACAGGGTGTGCGTACTCTGCAGCCATACCAAATGGAGCAGCGTATCTGTGGTGTTGCTTGTGAATGTACTTGTAGAAGGCACCGTAGTGGAAAAGACGGTGAGCCCAGTAGTGCCACACATCTTCGAGCACAAAGAAAAGTGCAATCTCCAAACCCATTCTCTTTAAAGTTGGGAATGGCACCTCCACGGTGATACCCAATTTCTCACACATAGGGTGGAAAGTCCAGATTGGAATGGCTTCGACCAAGAAATGCGATAGAACGACAGACTTGAAGCAGTGCCATTGTTCCTTGGCGCTTGGGATCTTGGTTGGCTGCAATTTCCACCTTCTGAAGAATGGGATCTGGTCGATAACGAACCATGGCAGACATCTGAAGAAGTACATGAACTCATGCAACAAGAAGAACATCAAACCGGTCGCCAACACATCGTTGTTCATGTATGTGTACCAGGCGGCCCAGTACTTCTCCATAAAGTTCAATTGAGGTTGCAATTGGTACACATTTTGCAAAGTCTTTGCATAAGTATCCTCCCTGAGAAGGCTACTGAGAGTGGTGTTCTGGAAGACGGCAGACATTGTGCTAGATATCGATCGGTTCAGCCTTTCACAACCCGTTGCAAATTCCTGTTGTTCTTCCGGCCCCGAGGGAAACTTTAATTCTATCAAATAAATAGACAGGCAATGACCTCTGGAGGGACTCGACCGATACTTATGAACACTTCAATGGCTGCCATCAAGTACTATCGGGTGAGTTTTCAATGGGCCTTTATCGGTATCGCGGCACACGGCCTGGGCGGCTAAACGACACCGAGGGGCACGCAGCACCCACGAACGCTGCCAAAAGAAACGCACAGGCAGCACGAGCGCGCGGCCGCTAAACGAGCACCCAGGCGCCGGGTGACCCTCCCGGGGGCGGACGCCAGCGTCCGCGCCCGGAACAACTTCTGGCTGGCCGGAAAAACCCCTTTGTCCTTCGCGCCGGGAACGCGACGCGTCCCGGAAAATTTTTTCGCGTACCGCGCAGCTGCAGGAACGCGGCGCTGCCTAATCGGGCCGCGGCCGTTTCTTCTAGGAAGCCACGGTCTCGATTCGGAAGTGCGCAGAATCCCAAAAGGGCTGGCGCCCGTGCGGCGCGACGTCTGTCCAGCCCACGCGAACAATGGTTTCTCTAAAGCGACCTGGGCAGCGCCCAGCACCGCAAGAGATTCCCGTGCGCTGGTCGGAACTGCCCAGCAGCGCCGTCAGCAGCGCTGGGCCACGTCGCCAGAACTCTTGGAACTGCCTCATTGTTTCTTCTCTTAGAGGTTCACGCGTAGTTGCCTACGTGTTGTATGTCGGTGAAAATTAGGTGACGAGAATCGCTGGCACGCAGGTTGGGCAAACATTTCCTCGGCAGGAGCGGTCTAAATATATATAAACAGATTCTCGAGGCTGGGAAGTGGTGAATCTTTCAGATTACTCTTGGATTGTTGTTGTTTTGTAGAAGATCTCTGAGCTTAAAAAGTGTGGTACTCGAAGTGACATTTTTTTGTTCTAGTCGTTCGCTAAAGAGATAATAAAGTAGTTAGAGATGAAAGGTTTGATTCTAGTTGGTGGTTACGGTACCAGATTGAGACCATTGACCTTGACTGTTCCTAAGCCATTGGTCGAGTTTGGTAACAGACCAATGATCTTGCATCAGATCGAGGCTTTGGCCAACGCCGGTGTGACCGATATTGTGCTTGCTGTCAACTACAGACCAGAGGTCATGGTTGAGACTTTGAAAAAGTACGAGGCCGAGTACGGTGTTTCTATCACTTTCTCTGTCGAGACCGAGCCATTGGGTACTGCTGGTCCTTTGAAATTGGCCGAGAAGGTGTTGAAAAAGGACAACTCTCCATTCTTCGTGTTGAACTCGGATGTCATCTGCGACTACCCTTTCAAGGAGTTGGCTGATTTCCACAAGGCTCACGGTGGTCAAGGTACCATTGTGGCCACCAAGGTCGACGAGCCATCCAAGTACGGTGTTATCGTTCACGACATTGCTACTCCAAACTTGATCGACAGATTTGTTGAGAAGCCAGTCGAGTTTGTTGGTAACAGAATCAACGCTGGTTTGTACATTTTGAACCCAGAAGTGATCGATTTGATCGAGTTGAAGCCAACCTCTATCGAGAAGGAGACTTTCCCAATCTTGGTCGAACAAAAGTCCTTGTACTCCTTCGATTTGGAAGGTTACTGGATGGACGTTGGTCAACCAAAGGATTTCCTATCAGGTACCGTCTTGTACTTGAACTCCTTGGCTAAGAACCACCCAGAAAAGTTGGCCAAGGGCGACAACATCGTTGGTAACGCTATCATCGACCCAACCGCCACCATCTCTCCAAGCGCCAAGATCGGTCCAGATGTGGTCATCGGTCCAAACGTTACCATCGGCGACGGTGTCAGAATCACAAGATCTGTTGTCCTGTCAAACTCTACCATCAGAGCTCACTCCTTGGTTAAATCTACCATTGTCGGCTGGTCTTCTACCGTTGGCCAATGGTGTCGTTTGGAAGGTGTCACTGTTCTTGGTGATGACGTCGAAGTTAAGGACGAAGTTTACATCAACGGTGGTAAGGTTCTTCCACACAAATCCATTTCTGCTAATGTTCCTAAGGAAGCAATTATTATGTAATAGATCCCCGGGTTTGTTGAATTGGTCCAAGAAAATTGTTTAATTAAGTTTGTTTCATTAGTTATAGGACAAGGGTTGATCCTTTGAATGTTTGTTATACCCGTCACCTTATATAGTTAATCAGTCACGAATAAAAATACCCCATTAAGGATTCTTCATTTGTTTGCTAAACTGTCTAATATTACATCCAAGCAGTCATCGACTTCTTCAGTGGCCAACTCGGTGCCTTGGCTGATCATCTTTCTATATTTGTGAATCTTGGTATTGTCCTCCATTAACTTTACTATTTTATTCAACTTCCCCTTCATCTTCATCTTCGACATGCTTAACTCAATGACTAATTTCGCCCGGGTGTCAAAATCATTGTCATTTGACGGGGATGCTTTTTCAACTTCCTCCTCCTTGGTATATCGTTTTAATTTTATTAACTGTCCTTGCTCCAGTGTTTTGGAGAGTCTTTGCCTTTTCTCATTAACTTCCTCTTTCAAGTTCTTGGTCTCTTCCAGTTGTTTGGCCATCGTTGCATCAAAATTATCGGTATCAGAAACGTCTAGTATTTCCATTGTTCGTACGTTCACACCTTTAATAGTCTTCGTCATGCTATGCAAAGTCTTCTCCATGTTCTTCAAGTCCACCTCTCGCTGTTGATACAATTCATTGTATCTTTCTGCGACTCGCTTCAAGTCAGCTACCACTTGAGGTATGCTTCTTGAGAGCCGAGTTGCCGCATGGGAAGAAAACATCATAAAATCAGATGTATTAACTGCCACTAGGGGCGTAGTGGATCCAATTGGTGAGCCCATTTTGCCATTCGTAAGAAAATTGTTGCTGTTGTTTAAGTAACCTTGGCTTCTGGCAAAAATTTGTTCATATTGTTCATTCATGATCTCATCGGGACTCAGTTGATCCTTGTTGGCAACCGTACTTAGAGCACCATTTGCAATCAAAGTGTTGAAAAATGTTTTGTCACCATTCTTAGCGGCAATATGAAGAGCAGTATCGCCAGATTGGTCTTGATTGTTGAGTAGTAGTTCAATTCGGTACTGCGGCGAGAAATCTTTGATCTTGGACAAAACTATGTCTAGGTAATACACGGCAGAAGGTGTGGAAGACTTCCTTTTTACAATATGGTGGATCACACTTTGTAATTGTGAGTCGACATCAAAGACAGTATCTCGCAGGAGCTCAAAAATACGAGGAAAAGATCTTCTGGTATATGAATTGTGGAACATTGAGCTTCTCATAAGCGGTGTTTGACCCTGAGAATTGGTTGCACTGATATTGGTACCCGCGTCCACCAGGGCCTCTACAATTGGTAAATTACCCATGGAGCAAGCCCAATGGAATGCAGTGTGTAGTTCTGGATCAATTGGTGCGTCAATGTACGGTGCACTATGAGGAGGCGGAAGTAGTAATTCTGTTGGCACCGACCTATTGGACCTAACCTCGTTGGAGATGAAATAATCGACTAAAACAGAGAGATATTCATTTACTTTGTCGTGAATATCTGTGCTCTGAGGCCTCGATTGTGTCGCATATCGAGGAATAGTTGATATTACTGGAGAAGTACCGGCACTTCCGAATCTTTGATCGAATGGGTTGGCGTCAGAGAGTTCGCTAGGCGATGTCGCCAAAGACCCAGAGGACTGTGAGGTCGAACGGGTGTCACGTATCAACCTTTCGTTGTGTCCAGTGATACTAGGGTCGTCACGGCCCAGCGGATTAGGAACATGTTGTTCAATGTCGCTAGACAAACCATCTTCGATATCGAGCTCTTGAAATCTTTCTTGGTGCTTACGAGGCATTTGAAATTTCTCCTCTTCCTCGACCAAAGATTCCAAGTTGGAACTTCTGATCGACGGTAGCTCAGTGGTCGCTATTGAAGAATTCGGTATTGCCGGTCTTGGATACCCAAGATCACTTTGAGATCTCTCTAGCGTTGCGGTCGTCTTTCGCTTTGCTCTCGTCACCGAGGGAGGCCGTCCTCTTTTCCTTGGCGGTACTCCATTCGCTGCGCCGGTCGGTGTTGCCGCTGGAGTACTTCCTTCCATGATAGCCGACATACTTGCACTTTTGGCTGCTTTCCTCCTTGTGGAGTCACCCCTTGAAGCATGATGATGTTTTGGTGCTTGTGGCGGTGATGCAGAGCCATCAGACTGTGTAAAATCAAACAGAGGCTTCAACTCATCGTAAACATCGAATTTTTCTGCTAGTCTCACGGCGATGTCAAGCGGGACCCAAGTTCCTTGATACTTACCAAATCCACCTTGCACTTTCTCGTGAACTTCCTTTATAACCTCTCTCTCAAGTATCCTCGTCCTCTTTGCCTTGGCAAACTTGGCCGCCTTCAGGATGTGTGTAGCGTTGACCCAGTCGTCGTTTTTCCTCTTCATGACCGAACCAGTCGGATGAATAAACTCATAGACATCAACACCAGAGTATTTGGCCGAATAAATCTGGTCAGAAGCCATGATTGAACCTTCCTATGAATTTTGGCTCAACACAAAAGCGAGATGCGTTCAATCTTGTGGCGCCGAAGCGAAGCTAAAACAAAACAGTTTTCAAGCCAACTTACAACCCTAGAACAGCCACTAATGACCCTCTCAACGATCTGCTCTGGTTGAAACCGGCCTCGAAGGTGTTATTTGTTCTAGTCTTCCACTATTACTTCTCATCTTCCAGTGATTCCCTTAAGCATTTTTCGTTACCCGCCCACATAACAAGCTGTTGAAAAATTAATTTAAGTTCAACTATGGGTTGTCAAGCCATGTCTAAATCTCATCCACTACTACAGCTTAAACCAGGGCCTCGCAAGCCTATCTGATGGCTCCAGTTCATGGTGGCACCTTAAGATCAGACGTTTCTTGAATTCTTAAATTGTCCCTCTACTTATAAAATTATACTATGATCTACTTACCCTTTGTGCAGTCATTTTACTCCAGTAATAAATCTCTGAGTCTGCCAATGTCATGAGGCGTGAACTGCAAGACCTTCATGAAGTAGCGCTCGACAGAGTGGAACTCGGCGTTGAACTCATCGATAAAGAATCTCATTGCCTCGTAGTTCGATGACATCAAAGTCTTGGCCATTTTCTCTGGCGTCAATCTGTAGATCTGTGTGAGCTTTTCGGAATCTTTGCCCAACATGGCAAAATAAAGGTCACCTCTGGCTTGCAATTTCTGGATCAACTTCAGCTCTGTTTTCAGGCCTACTGTAGTCAGTTCGTATTCCTTGGCGATCGTGTCGTCGTCGACTCCAAGGATGGAGAGCACCAACATGCCGAGGATACCTGTTCTGTCCTTACCGGCCGTACAGTGGAAGACTAGCGAGCTCTCCGGGTGGCATTTCCCGTCCAAGATGTACCTGAAGAATTTTTTGATGGAGTTGGTGGAGTTCTTCAGGACGATCATGTAGGCCTTGGGGAAACTATACGAGGAGATTAATAACCCTTGGTAGTGTTCGGCCATGACGTCCGGAGAAAGACTTGCATTCTTATTAAAGGCAAGGTTCTGAACCACATCATCGTCGGGGAAGACACCGTTTTCGATAGCTTCCTCCGTGGCCCTGAGATCGAAGACACGACTTATATGCAACCTTGACGTTGCATATTTGTGTGCCTCTTCAGTGATGTCACACGGGTTGGCACATCGGTAGATGCAACCGATCTTCACTCTTCTGTTATCGAACTTCGTCTTGTAGCCGCCAAGATCTCGAAAGTTTGACACTTTAGAAAAGTCGTGAGGTAGAGGCCAACGGGCGATGATATCAGCAGGGTTCGAGACGGTCCCACTGATCTGCAAAGTCAACCGATAAAATCTAGCCATCTGATTCTCACGAGACAGATGGTCAGCGATCAAATCGACCAACTTGTGGCAGTAATTGACTCTGCCTTTATGCAATGGCAGGCCCGACTCATTGGAATCGCCCGGCGAGCCAAAATAGTTATGATTCGCTCCTTCGATGAGTTGCAAAGTATGTCGACCATTAAATAGATTAGCATAACTAGCCGCGGCATCTAATGGTATGACTTCGTCTTCAACTCCGTAACAAGAGAAAACCCATGTCCTTTCGTCGATCTCCTTGAAAGCAGCCGTGTCCACATCCGCAGCACTCATAGTCTCTGCACATGGAACCCAGGTCCTCTCAAAACTTCCGTATCTTGGGAACTCGCACCAAAAGCCTCCTTCTTCAAGCCAACTTGGCGAAGCCTTCAACCGTTTCCTGATCAAACCCTGGCCATCAAACCGGCCAGCGCAGTTGATCAAGTTCGGGATGTACTTGTCAGGATTCGCTCTCGCATACTCAAACATCGATATCACCCCACGAGAATGCGCCATGACAGTATCCAACGTCAACGGGAACCCACACAGCTCCTTACATAACCGTGGCGAAGATACAAATTCATAAATAGTATCTATATCCTCCAGATCCTGCGAGATGGTTCTCCCGACCCGGGGATCGCTGACCTCTTCAGAGTCTCCGAGCCCTCTGAAGTCCATTCTGATCACAAAAAACCCCATCTCACTCAACCTCGAAGCCACAATTCCCTGGTAAGGATAGTTCTTGTGCGACTGGTGACCATGCAGCGCCAGTGCTACTCGATGCTGTGGCAGATCGAACTGGTGCTGGTTCTGCACTCGATCGCTCAAAGTATCATATTGAAGAGACTTTGGATGACTCAAAATCGCTGCAACACCTCGGCCCGTGTGATATTTTCCATGCTTGAAGTACACAAACTGTTCGTTAGACTGCAGCCGGATGTGCGATGGCACATCTGCAACCACTTCGTACGTAACTTTCTCGATGCCAGTCTCATCTAGCAAGACCATCCTGACTGCTGAGCTAGCTAAGCTTACTCACTTCCCCAGCAAAGAAACAGAAAGTTTGTTGAAGTTATCAGTTGAGAGTTTTTCACTTTGTACTTCCTTGTCCCCGGCTGCTCCGAGCTTCGCGCACATGAGTCACTGTAGCCGAGCGTCATTAATTGCGGTGCTAACGAGTGACAAACCGACAAGGCGATGTGTGCTCATCCGCCTGGGGCCTCCCGCACGGCTCGTCGTTGTGCCACACTTGCTGAAAGCGAATTCCGTCGAGAATACGCCCTCCGGGTCGGACATAGAGGCTGTCCCAACAAGCCACACACGCACTGCGATGCGGGAGGTCTCGTCCCCGCTCTGTGGGCATGCAGCGTGAGCCCTGCATTATCGGTGGCTTCCTTATGCTGTTTGCCAAGCCTTCATGGCTTGGAAGCCTGCTGCCGAATACGGAAGGTTCGTTTTCCTGCGCGTAGGAACGCGAGGCCGAAAGAGGAAATAAACGGCGTCCGTTCGAACTCGGCAAGGGGCAATGGAGGGAGTTCTGAAATATCTACAGGAGCTATACGAGTAGAGTGTTGGGGACCGGTGTCGGGAAGATCGTTTGTAGGAGTTATGAACGTCCCAACGTTAATCCTGCGGTCCAATTTTTCATATGCTGGATCGGCGCTGAGATCTTTCATTGAATTGTTGGACTGTGTGCGTGCGGTGGATTAAAAAGAGCTGTGGATGGCTTCTGAAGTACGTGCCAGAGCTCTGAAACTGTAAAAGGTGGATAGATACTTTGACACTGGAATTGCGTAGTATAGCGAAATAGAGTTTAGGATGGATAACAATGCGAGTGGCAACTGGAGCAGAGAGCTCACACAATCGCAGAAGCGAGTCTTGAAGCAGGTGTGGACCTACTTGTTCCATTTCTGGGGGATCCAGGTGAATGGTGCAGCTGCCTTTAAAAAGCAGCCTGAGGGCGGAGAGTTTGTTGAAGCTGGAAACGACGCTGGCAAGAAGAAGAAGTCGTTCTTTGGGAAGTTGCAAGCGTCGTACTACGGCGGCGGACAGAGCTCTCCTGGCGAAGATATCGGTGATGAAGAGGAGAGCGAGTACACGGTGAACAAGATTCACGATAGCTTGAAGGACTTGGATCCAGATTCGACTAGATCGGAGTTTTGGGAGATGTTGAGGGTGGAAGCACCGGACACTGCGATGTTGAAGTTCATCAGGGCAAGAAAATGGAAACTGGACAAGACGCTGTCGATGATTGCTCATTCGATGAACTGGAGGGTGAACGAAGTGCAGGTGGATGATCTCTTGAACGGCGGTGAGTTGGCAATCTTCAGAAACGAAGAACAGGGTGTGATCAAGAATTTGGAGCTTCAAAAGGCTTTCATTAGTGGACGCGATAAACAGGGCAGACCTATTATCCTGGCGAGACCCAAACTGCACTATTCTAAGGATCAGACAGAAGCTGAGATAGAAAAGTACTGTATATTGGTCATTGAACAGGCTAGATTGTTTTTCAAAAGCCCTGTGGAGACGGCCACGATCCTCTTTGACCTTTCCGGATTTGCCATGGCAAACATGGATTACGGTCCTGTGAAGTTTCTGATAAGCTGTTTCGAAGCTCACTATCCTGAGAGTTTGGGCCACATGTTCATCCACAAAGCACCATGGATCTTCCACCCGATCTGGAACGTCGTCAAGAACTGGCTAGACCCCGTCGTGGCCTCCAAGATCAAATTCACCAAGGGTATCAAGGACCTGAACGAGTACATAGAGCTGGATCAATTGCCCAAATATCTGGGTGGTGAAAGTGTAACCGATCCAGATGTTTTTACAAAGCCAGATGAAGCGCTCGATACTAAGATGGCAGATCAAGGTGCAAAGGCCAAAATCCTTACAGAAAGAGAGGAACTCATCCAGAGGTTCATTACTGCAACGGTAGGATGGATTGAAGCTGAAGATGAGAAAGAATCGAACAAGTTCTTGGACGAAAAGGTGTCCCTCGGTTCCCAACTAACTGAAAACTACTCGAGACTTGATCCTTACATTAGGTCAAGATCGATGTACGACGTCAATGGGATGCTTAAAGTTTAGAAGTTAGCAGAACACCTCTTTGTAATCTAACTAGTGTATATGTAATTGAAATCTGCTGAGATGAAGGTGTAGGGAAAATTAAAGACAAGGTAAACAAACAAACTAACAAACCCGAACATCCAGTGGAAGGATACGATTTTGATGGCCTGTTTCCACGGAACGTGATATGGACGTGGATTTAGACTCCGTTATTGATTCGATTGCTACGTCTACTGCGGAAACTCCTCAATTGTCGCTCAAATCATGGCTAGATCAATTCTATTCGAGTTCAAAGGCCAAGGGTCTTTCCTCATCCCAATTGATTAAGATGATTACGTTCATCTGCAATTCACCCACTCTCGCAATGACAACAAGGCTATATATCACGGAGAAATGCTTGCTTCCCAATGAACACATAACAAAGGAGCTGATCAATGTCGTGACCAGCCAGCTGGGTACCGCGACCGCCATATCGGATGCCAAGTTTCAAGTGCCCGAGAAAATTCAAGTATCACTCTGCAAGTGGTTGGTTCACGTCTTTTTTCTCGTCAGCGACATCGATGAGTTGACTGGAACGTCTCTGGATGGCTCTATTTGGTTACATCTATGGCAGTTTGATTTCCTGCAACATTGGAT
The DNA here is from genome assembly GCA_003708055.3 of Torulaspora maleeae. Taxonomy (NCBI): domain Eukaryota; kingdom Fungi; phylum Ascomycota; class Saccharomycetes; order Saccharomycetales; family Saccharomycetaceae; genus Torulaspora; species Torulaspora maleeae. The sequence goes on along the minus strand of PPNA03000001.1, from coordinate 259,024 downwards.
CACATATATTATATTATGGTCTACTACATCCCCAAAGGATGTCAAGAGGTGGAAAGTCATTTTGCTGGGAAGAGTGGGTTCAAAACCGAATTATCGAGATTCACAGGCTTGTGCAACCTTACTTTTGAAAAGATTTGAAAGTATTGCCGGTAAATCAGGGCTGGTAACTCGTACTATTGCAGACCTAAGGTGTAATAAGAGAAGACTGAAATCCCTCCAGGATTTCAAGTACGATGAGGAATTCATCAGTCGGCTTCGAATCATTTTGCTAAATCATCCTTTGTCCAAATTTGCGGACGATGTCCTGGATGAACTCATTTCCTCTAGTCTAGAACAGCTGAAGTGCTACCCCTCGAGCAGCGTGCAGAGGTTGCCTTTTAGCCAAGGAGAAGGATCATCTCTATTGAATACACAGTCGCTGGCTCAGCTTGCTTCTCAGTGGGATACTATTGTAGAACCAATGGATGTGGAGCAATTCTTTAGCGGCACGAAGAGAAATCCTTGTCATTTCTTTCTGCTCTCGTTAAGCAGTAATCACAGGTTCTGGAGCATTGCTCACAAATGGGTAATCATCAAGTTAGGCGCAATATTCAAGAAAGGCACAAAAAGGGACCCCAGTGAGAGAGATTCCCTCATCATTCAAGACATCATACGAGCATGCCAAACATATGATTCCCTGTTATTATTCACAATCAGAGAGTTTTTCAATGCTGATTGCTTAGTCGCTAATCCAAATGATTTCTTGCTCCTTTTTACCCAGTTATTTTCGCTTCCAACCTTCTTGAAACTCGATCATCGACTGTTTAATAAAAATGCTACGCAAGTGGTGGTAGCTTCTCTCCTTGACGAAAGCATGAAGTTGTCAGTATTTCCGTCAGTAGCTGATGTCACTCTTCAAGTCACTAGAAATCAATTGAACATTGAAAATGGAGAGGGGATAGCCCCAACTCTCGATTTGGTACGAACCATTCATGAATTATTAATCTCGACCTTCAGCAACGTCGCTGAGAGTAGATTTACGGTGATCGCACTTGTCAACACTCTGAAAAATCTGCTGACTCTGCCACAACTGTTTTCACAAGAGGTTAACCTTGAATGTATTATTTCACCACCTGAGATCATTCGGCGCCAGCTTATATCAGATGATCCATTGTTGTTGGATGCATGCTGCCATTATCTGATCTGCACAAGAGATTTTCTGCTTGATAAAAGCCTGACCAACACATACGTTAAGCTTCAAAACGAATACATCCTTGATCTGACCAACTATCTGTGGAGGAACAAGATTATTGAATCGAAGAAGTTTCTAGCAATGCCGTCGGAATTTTTGGAAACAGTGATAGATAACTTATATCTGCCAGGCTTTACTGTGAAAACAAGACACATGTTCTCCATTACTGGCGTCCCAGCCCTCTCATATGCCTCCGCTGCGAAAGTGCGACAGCTAGAAATCGCACAGAATGTCAGTGCAAGATTCTTAAAACCTTTGACCGAAGAAAACTTCAAAGCTTTCATGAGATCTGCCAAACCAAGTCAGTGGATTAAAGACGTGTCCAGTTTTAAAGAGCTTAAAATTGAAATTCTTAAAGCTCTCGACGACTTTGGTCCGTATAATCATGTCGCTGCTTTTCTATTTACGTATTTGAAAAGTCTCTCACAATATAGCACAGTAACGTGAGTTTGTATTATTTACAAGTGTGGAGTAGGGCTTCTCTTACTTGAACAACATAAAGCTGATGATGTTATTCCTCGAGATGAATTTCTTGATTTTACGATCTTTCAAGTATTTCCTACCTTCTGGTACCGACAAAAGTCTTGATACGATCGCCTCACGGTCGCATTTTCCAAAGTCTTTTTCTGCAGTAAACATAAACCTCATTCTACCATTTACAACAATTTGATATTTCAGTGAACTAGGTTCAACCACGGGCTCGCGCAATGGCCATGTATATTGGTTCCAGTCCCAATCTTGTGCTTTGTTGATTATCTCTGTTGCTTCTTCGGATATCGATGGAGCTACCGGATAGATAACAGCTACTAGCTTCTTTAAATTATGCATTAGCAATTCATCTCTCACCGAACCGTTCTTTGCGGCTGTATCAAGTGCGTTTGTGAATTTCATGTAGTCGGATATCACTGTATTCAGTGAAACGTATACCTCATATGAATCACTGATGGACTTGAGCAGCTTTTGAACGGTGCTGTGAAATTTAGCTTCTTCTTCAGTCATATCGCTAGGAGTAGTGGAGTTGATATTGAACTTCGCTCGAGTAGAGATTGTGGAGGAAAGTGCCAAAACCTTCAACAGCCACCGTTCAATACCAACAATCTTCGATTCCTCCCAGTTCAAAACGTCCTCAATCGGTGCCTGAAACAGAATATGGGCTCTTGTAGCATCTGGACCGTGTTTGGAAATACATTCATTGAAATTGGCACCGTTATACTTTGATTTTGACATCTTCTCATACTTGACCAATGGTTTCGCGCCAGTGGCTTTGATTAATACGGGCTCTTCTGGGTTCGAAGTACGCTTCAATTCGCTAGGTTTCAAAAATCTTCCGTTCTCTGGATCAATGAATGTTTTACCATGAACCATTCCTTGAGTGACCAAACGTTTAAATGGCTCATTCTTAAGCAATTTACCGTCCCACATGTCTATAGAACCCAAAAATTTGGCAATGAACCGTGAGTACAGCAAATGTAAGATAGCGTGCTCCACTCCACCAATGTAGAGGTCGACAGGTAAAAGATTCGATGCCTTCTGGAAGTCAAATGGTTCTTTCTTGTTATGAGAGTCAGTAAACCTAAAATAATACCATGAACTGTCCATGAAAGTATCCATGGTGTCTGTTTCTCTTTTGGCATCTCCTTTGCATGAAGGACACTTGACATTCACAAATTCTGGTATTTGGGAAAGCGGATTTCCCTTAGTCTTCAAGCCCGTTACCTTTGGAAGTAGAACAGGCAGCTCTTCTTCCGGTACTGGAACTGGCCCACAGCTCGAGCAGTGAATAATAGGAATAGGAGTGCCCCAATAGCGCTGTCTGCTGATAAGCCAATCCCTCAGCCTGTATTGAGTAACATTTCGTCCAAGGCCCTGAGTGTGCAGTTTCTGAACAATGCGTTTTCTTGCCTCGTCACTAAACAGTCCTTTATATTCCGAAAGCACACCACCCATGACTGCATCTTTAGCAGTGAAGGGGAGATCGCAGGAGTCTTCTTCGCCAGGTAACGGATCAAGACATCTTTTGACGGGAGCTCCAGGAGAATTTTCCTTCCAAAATGCGAAATCTCTTTCATCATGGGCTGGACACCCCATGACAGCACCACTACCGTAATCCTTAAGCACATATGGCGCGACATATATAGGTAGTTCTTCTTGAGTCAAAGGGTTTTTCGCATATACTTCCTTCAGCAAAAAGCCACGTTTCGAATCTTCAGGAAGAGCCTCAGCTTCTTTGATGAAGTGCTGCAATGTCTTATTTGTTGCAGCATGTTGCACAACCAGTTCATGATTCAGCGCGAGTGCAACATACTGAACACTCAACAACGTCTCAGCTCTTGTGGTGAAGACCTCAATCTCGAGAAAACTGGAATCATTGGTAGTAAACTTCAGTTCGGCCCCGCTCGATTGACCAATCCAATTACTTTGCATGCTCTTCACTTTGGAAGGCCAACTTTTCAGGTATTTTAGATCAGATTTCAAATCGACCGCAAACTTGGTAATACCCAAGAACCATTGTCTCAGCAGTTTCTTTTCGACTACAGCACCGGATCTCCAGGAGCGACCCTGAGCGTCGACCTGCTCGTTCGCCAACACAGTCTTGTCTACAGGGTCCCAGTTAATCTCGGCCTCCTTTTGGTACGCCATACCGTGTTTGAAAAGCTTGAGAAATATCATCTGCGTGAATTTGTAGTAATCAGGACTGCAAGTCGTAATCTCTTTCTCCCAGTTGAAGTTTGCCAGCATATTCTTCATTTGATCTTTCATCTTGGCAATGTTTTGAGAAGTCCATTCAGAGGGATCGATCTGTCTCTCGATAGCAGCATTCTCTGCTGGTAGTCCAAACGCATCCCATCCCATGGGATGTAATACATTGTATCCTTTCTGTTGGTAGAATCGGTTCAGAGCATCACTTATGGCGTAGACCCGCAGATGACCAATGTGAAGCACACCAGAGGGGTAGGGAAACATCGACAAGATGTAAATGTCCTTATCACGATCTTTTCTAAGCAATTGCGGCAGTCCCCTAGTAGTTTTCTCTTTCCATTTCTCTGATACCTGCACAAGCCGTGGGACTTTGGCTGGAAACCCAGCTCTGGCTGTGGTGTGCAGCAATCTCTTCAAGCAATTGACCTCATTGAGCATTGGGAAACCACCAATTCAACCTCTTTTTTTGGATCTCGCTTGTCTTGGTAGTTAGTCTTTACCAACTTTGATATGTAAGGCGATTCGCGGTGCCATCTCTATGATTACAAGATGACCTGTCAAAGTCCTAGCAAAGAGCACGATTAAGCTTGAATTGAGCCTCTAAGAAAGTCTTCCAATAGCTGCCAAAGACCAACAAACTGGGTACTTGAATAAGATATGCCTGGCAAGAGGCGTAGGTCCAGCGCAGGAGAAGATAATGACGAGGTTCAGGATGATCTAAGATCCTTGGCAGCAGAGCAGGCATCGGCCAGAGAGCAACAGCGGACACGGCAACGAAGATACCAGTATGCTCCAATGACCCAGATTGACGATAGCGCAGCTGACTCGCCGCAGGCTGCCCAGGATCCAGTTGTAGAGGCAATTCCTTCCGGTTACATCAAGAAGATCTCTCTGCGGAACTTTATGTGCCATGAGAACTTTGAGCTGGCGTTGGGACCCCGTTTGAACTTCATAGTTGGCAACAATGGTAGCGGCAAAAGCGCCATCCTCACGGCGATCACGATTGGTCTCGGTGCCAAAGCTAGTGATACGCAGAGAGGTTCGTCTCTTAAAAGTCTGATAAGAGAGGGAAGCCACCAGGCGAAGATCACTCTTCGTCTCGAAAACGGGAGACATGGTGCCTATGACCCAGAAACTTTCGGCAACGAAATTGTTATAAGGAGAACAATCAAAGCCGATGGGAGCTCTGCTTTCAGCTTACAATCGAGTGCAGGTCGCGAAATAAGCAGCAAGAAAAGGGATATACAGGCGGTGATGGATTATTTCTCTTTACCGATAAACAATCCTATGTGCTTTCTGTCACAAGATGCTGCGAGGTCCTTTCTAACTGCCAGCACATCTCATGACAAATATGTCTTGTTTATGAAAGCTACGCTGCTGCAAGATGTCTCGGATAGTTTGGACAAGGCACGGGAAATCAATCATCGTGCACAATCAAATATGGCTCTTCACTTGCGGAATTTGAAAGAATTGAAAGGAGAGTATGAGGAATCGAAGAGACTCTTACAAGAGTTTAATAAGGCGACGGATCTAAACCATAAAAAAAGACTTCTCCAGGGTAAATCGTTGTGGATTGATGTGGAAGAGAATACCAAAGCCAAGAACAAGCTAAAGACGGAGGTTGAAGCTGAGAAGCAGAGAGTCCAAAAATGTATGGAAAAGATTAAATTCAAAAACGATAGGACTGAACGATTCATGGTTGATATCGAAGCGCAAAACAGTAGTATTGACATCAAAACTGCCGAGTTGTCCGAAAAATCTGCCAGCCATCAGCAAGCGAAGGCAGACCTTCAAGCAGCTGAAGCAAAGTATAACATTGCAAGAGATAAACAGGAGTCTCTGAAAAGTGCGATGAGAGAGTGTAGAGAAAAAGCCCAATCACTCGATATGGTGATTGATCGAATTAAGAGAGAGTTGAGAGATGAAATTGGGGGTGATCGTGAGCAAATGGAGCAAGAAATCATTAAGCTTGAAGCAGAGAATGAGGAAATAAGAAGTAGGTTGAATAGAAGCATCGAAGAGATAAGGCGAATAAAGGGAGAGGAGGGGGCACTGATTGATCGACGGCGAACAGATGTAGACGATAAAGAAAGAAGTATTCAAAATAAGCGAAACGAATTGCGACATATAACCAGAGAGAATTCTGACCTTTTGAGTAACTTTGACCGCCAAATGGCAATCCTTCTACGAAGGATACAGGAAAGATCACATGAATTTGACGTGCCACCCGTTGGTCCTCTAGGAGTGCATTTGACAGTAAAAACCGGCTTCGAAAGTTGGACTCGTGCCATTCAAAGGCAGCTTTCCTCATGGCTGAGTAACTTTTTGGTAAGTAGCCAAAGAGACTCCCAGCTTTTACGCCAAATTATACGATCGTGCAATATAAGAACCAACATCTCGATAACCAACTATTCATTGGGGAGATCCTTTTCATATAGGAGGGCGCAATCTCAATACCCAACTATCGCTGACGCTTTAGAGTTTTCTTCCAACGACATCAGGCTCTTCTTCATTGATCTGGCGTATGTTTCCAACATCGTCCTGATCGAGGATAGAAATGAAGCTCGTAACTTTTTAATTCGGCGGCCCCAGGATGTCCGTATGGCCCTTGCGCTGAGAGACTCGGCTTCCGGTTATCAGATTATTGGGGGACGAAGGATTGATACCGTCACTTATCAAAGGAGATTGTTAATAAAGGTGCAATCATCGGCAAATAGCGATTACCAATACCTAGAGGGTTTAATTCAACAAGAGGAGGTAGATTTACAGACACTCAAAGAAAAATACGTATTCGATCTGGATGAAATTAGATCAAGACTGCGCTCAGCTGATGGTCGTCGCAATAGTTTACAGATCGAGATTAGGAGAAATGATTCAAAAATTGAGACTTTAAGAAGGAATTTAAGTCGAGTAGTTGATACAGGCTCATTGGAAGCTAACAGAGATGAAAGGAAACGGACGGAGGATATTATCACAAGTTATGAAGCCACTGCAGCGGAGTTATCTAGTACTATCGAAGAGATTGAAGAAGAGATAAGGCCGCTAAAAGACAACTACGACAAGACGAGAACCGTTTTCATTAGCGCTCAGCAAGAAATTGAAGACCTCAAAGCTGCTGTGCAAAGCAGGAGCGCCAAGATCCAGAAATGGAGAGATGAGATTACAGATTTGCAACAGGAGATCGACGAGTCCAGAACAACTATCCAAGGCAAAAATAATAATGTTAAAATGCTAGACGAAGGCATCAAGGAGCAGATGGCAAATGCTCATGAGTTTTGCTCACGGGAGCAAGCTGATGACGCTGATCTACCAAAGAATCAAGAAGACATCAAACTGGAGCTGAATAGAGTCTCACAAATGATACTCAGGGCGGAAAAAAAAGTTGGAATCTCTCAGCAAAAAGCTGTCGAGTTGTTTGAGGAGTGTAGATCCAAGTTTAAAGAAGGTCAGGAAAAATATTATGAAATCAATCAAACGCTAGAGATGCTGTCCAATTCGATACAAGTCCGTGTACTCAACTTTCAATCTGCTCAACGAACTACATGCTTAGATGCGGATTTGGACTTTCGTGCGTCCCTAAGAGTACGAAGGTTATCTGGCAATCTCTCTTTTATTAACTCGTCGAAACAGTTGGAAATATTCATCCTTACTCCAAATGATGAAAGCGCTAGAAATGTCGATAATTTGTCGGGAGGTGAGAAATCCTTTGCTCAAATGGCGTTATTACTAGCTACGTGGAAACCAATGCGTTCGAGAGTCATCGCACTAGATGAGTTCGACGTTTTCATGGATCAGGTAAACAGAAAGATCGGCACAAACCTTATTCTAAAGAAATTAAAGGATAACTCAAGGACTCAAACGATCATTATAACTCCCCAGGATATTGGAAGGATTGCCGATCTTGATAGCAATGGCGTTGCTATCCACAGAATGCGAGACCCTCAAAGACAAATTAATTCTTCTCTTTGAGGCGATTAGGGCGCTTATGAAGAAATTACTTGTTCAATTTGCTTGACTTGACATCCAAGATCTGTTATATATACATAATTTTTCGATCTATTCATCTTTCTTGTTGCCCTTGTCTTGTTCTTGATCATCCTCCTCTTCGTCGTCGGCATCATCATCATCATCATCATCATCATCATCATCATCATCATCATCATCATCATCAGGTATTTCGATCCCATTGGTTCGCAGGAGCTCCCGGTATCGAGCGTTTCGCTCATCCAGATCCGACACCAATAACATCAAATCATCAAGTTCAGAGTCATTTTTAACTTTGGAAAGGAGTTCCTCGTTCTGTTCCTTCAAAGCCGCCAGCTGTTCCCTCAGTTGTTGAACCTCCAAACGTTCGGCTTTTCGCAGATCGTCAACTTCCTTGTCTTTAGTATCCGTCAGATTCCTCATTTCAGTCAGTTCATGTTCCTTCAACTTTACTTCGGAGTTCAATGATGCATTTTTGGTGGATAGTAAGTTGATTTGATTTTCATGTTCGATGATAACATTCTTATAGCGGACAGAAGCTTCATCACTGGCGGTCACTCTATCTCTCAGAAGTTTCAAGCCCTTGTTCAAATCGAAACTTTCGTTTTTCGATGTACCGTCTTCCCGCAACATATCTGAGACTCTCTCCAAGTCAGCTTTCACTAATTTGTAGTCTTCAGATAGGGTATCGAGCTGGGACTGCAAATCGCGTTCGCTTTTGATTTTGTCAGCTGAAAGTTCTTTTACATTTTGCTCTAACCCACTTTTTTGTTCTTCTAGAACTTCTATCTTTTTAGTCAACTCAACTGCCAGCTGTTCTTTTATTTTGAGGAGGTCAGCCTGTTCAGCGTCTTTAGCTTCAGCGGCTTCTCTTGTTGTCCGCCTGAGAGCATTCAGCTCGGCTTTCAGTGCTGTGGATTCCTTTTCTGTAGTATCTCTTAGCTTTTCATATTCCTGATTACATTCTTTTGTCCTCTCTTTGAGGGCAGCGTTTTCAGTATTTAGTGATGTTATTGCGTCTTGGCGGTCCTTCAAGGAAAGTTCTGAGTCCGCTCTCAACTTTGCAAGACTGTCTTGCGAGGTTTCTAGATCCAGTTTTGATTTCTCACATTCCTTTTCTACTTCATCGATTCTGTCCTCCAAGGTGCCAATTCTTTTCGAATATTCTTGTGTCACGGAGTTTGATCCTTCGTTAAGCAGCTTTCTTTCTGCTTCAAATTCCTTCGCTCTTTCCTTGAGCTTCGATTGTAGCTCCTGTACTTTATATTCGTAGTCAGCTCTTGTTTTCTCGTAGCTGTCTTTTGTTTGACGGAATTGAGAGTCAGAACCTTCTTTAGCCTCTTGGAGTTGCTTCAAAGCAGCTTCTTTCTCTTCCACAATAGTTTTTACTAAATCTAGCTCAATTTGTAGCTTCTTGGCATTTTCCTTTTTAACTTCCAGATTTCTTTCGGCGATGCCCCTCCGCTCCTCTAATTCTCGGGACTTTGCTTGGAGATCCTCTGTCCTTTTCTCCAGATTCTTGATCTTGTCACTCAACCGTGCGGCTTTGGTGTTTGATTCCTCAAGCTCCTTCTTTCGATCCTGCCTCACCCTTTCCAACTCCGCTTCCAACGTGGAGCGTTCTTGCTTTTCTTCAGAAATCGATTTTTCCAACTCAAGAACGGTTGAAGAGACTTCTACATCCTTTTTCTTCAAAGAATCAATTTCGTTCTGTAAATTCTTAACATCAAGATCGTAGACTTCCTTATTGCGTTCGATTTCATTTTCCAGTGAAATGGCAATCTCTGCTTTGGTTTTGCATTCACTTTCTGCTGCCTTTGAGGTTTCCAAGGCTTTTTCCAGTTCACGTTCTCGAGCTGAAGCAATGTTCTCAGCCGTTTCTCTCTCTGCAAAAAAGCTCTTCAAGCGCGTCTCGGCTGATTGCAACTCTTGCTGTACTTTTGTCAAATGTTCGTTACTCTCTTGGCTTGAAGATTTGTATTTTGTGATATCATCCTTCATTTCATTGTTGCACTTTTTCAGAATTTCTTTTTGGGTGTTCATATCTTGTAAATCCTGCTTCATTTTAGAAACTTCCTCTTCTAAGATCTTTGTGCTATCAGAGTTCGAAGCTCTTTCAGCCTCTGCCGCTTTTTTAAGCTCTTGGACAGTTTCTTTCAGATTTGTAAGCTGTAGAGTATTATCCTCTTGACTCTTCATCAAATCAGAATTTTTGACCAAGAGAGAGTTTATCTCGTCATTGTACTTGGCTTCGGCTTGTTTTATCTCCACTTTTTGAGATTCCACCGTACTGAGAAGACTATCTCGTTCTTTTCGAGTATGTTGAAAGCTCTCGGCGACGGACCTTAGTTTCTCAGTCAGCTTCGACACCAGCTCGTCGTGATTACGAAATTTCGCCTCCCACTCACTGATCTCCGCCAATGCCTTTTGGTGTTGCTCTTGTAAAGTTTTGTGCTGCTCTTGTAAAGTCTTATGCTGCTTGTTGAGGTCTTGCAGATCTTTTTCTTTTCCTTGCAGTTCTTGAGAGCTTTTGCTTTTGAGTTTCTCGAGCTGTTTTATAGTTTCCAGTGACTTATCATTTTCTTTTGTTAGTGTTAAAAGCTCACGATTCATCTTATTAATACCATTTTCTGCTCTATTTTTCTCTTCCTTCAGGCTTTTCAAGTCTTTTTCAAGCAGCGATGAATTGTCTCTCATTTCAATCAACTTAGATTCAGTCTGCTTTATCTCCTTTGTCTTTTCTTCCTTCCACTTTGAAAGGTGCTTTTCTTGTTCTTCCAGGTGTTTGATAGTACTAGTTGCCTCTTCAAGTCCATTTTCGGCTTTCTCCCACCTGAGCTTCAGTGCTGAATACTCTTTATCAATGGATTTATTTTGTTCATTGCACGACTGATAAGCTTTTTCGAGTTCTTCATAGTCCTTCATTAAAAGATTGATTCTAGTCTTGCTAGATTCTTCCAAACTAGAGAGCCTTTCTTTAAACTCGAAGCATTTGTTCTGTAGTTCTTCAAATGTTTCGAAAGATAGATTCATTAGAGGTTCTTCATCTGGCTTATGGAAGAAGGCAGTTTTGATGCGGTAACTGTTATCAGTGAAGAATTTCGTGAATATAGGACTGAAATAGACCTGAGGTAAGCCGGTTTCATCGATAGCCGGTGTGAGAATGGTCCCCTGGCTTCGCTCCTTGGTGAACAGTGAGTCTTCTTTGAACTGATTCATTCTTGAGAGATAGTTATCTTTACCAACTGTCTTTGTGATATATTCATAGAAGTCTTTCCTTGTAAAAGGTGAATCTTTTGTAGAAAATTCATAAGCAACACCGAGAAGCATGGTCACCAAGCACTTGATCGTGACATCATCGTCTTGTAACTGGTAACAAAATGAGGACAACGATTGAACGATAGATCTTTCAGAAAGAAACTCATTGATGGCATATTGATCACCAAAAAGCCAGAAAATGAGTAAAGTAGCATATGAGATGGGTATACGAATATCTTCCGCCGAAAGAGAGGTTGTGAGAAGTTCGCTTAGAGTTTGTATAGAGCTCATCTTGTCGACGCCGTCCATTTCAGCTCCACATTGCACTTGACGAGTTAACTCTCTAACCTCGTTGCTAGCCTTGTTTTCTGCTTGCAGTAGAAACATGAAAAGGTCAGCCGCAAAAAAGATCTTATATGGATTGAGTTTGAGATCTGGATCATAGTCGAGAAGGGCCTCAAGTAAATTGTATCCCAGCGATTCATCCTCTTGCTGGCTATCGTTCCGTTCTTTGTATCTCTCGATCTGCTGAGAGAGAAATTTGATCTGAACATCTTTATTATCATGGAGATAGGCCTTGACCAGTTCAAGCGAGGCTACTCTTATTGGAAATGCATGCACGGAGTTTGCAAATAGGATCCAGTGAATTAGCAACCCAACAACGGGGAAAAGCCTAGTCTCTTCTGGTTGTGACGAATTTGGTGAGCTTGGATCAAAGAATGGCACGTCAATCTTACCAAAATCTCTTTGACAATTGTCGTTACCACGAATCATGCCAGCTGCGGTTAGTAATGCTCTGGGTCTCACTTTTTTTGGTATCTTGTCATAAAACGCCAGACGCAACACGATCATCAGGACATTGGACTCTAAAAGAAGAGTTTGATTCTTGGATGTGGTAGAGCTACCTGGCTCCACTGTCAAGCTCACGATATCCAATGCAGTCTTGATGTTGATAATTCTTTGATCATTCCAGAAGAAGTCATTTTCCAACAGTGGTTCATCCAGAATGCGAGCCAACTTGGGCAAATTACCTGTTTCGAGAAACAGACTTTGATTAGAAGTGTTGAACTTTAAGATATTATTGATCAGCGATAAGCAGTCATTGACCACTAATGATCCCCGTAATCCACCTTCCTCATCTATAATGGCGAACAATCGCTCGAAAATGTTCTCAAATGCCACCAATTTTTGCACATGCGGTGAATCGTTCACCACAGCCATCAACAACAACACAGCTTCATCTCTAACAGGCTCATGCGCATCGTCCAGGAGGGAAACCAAAGTTGACACACCCGTTGGCAAAGAGTTTATAGCATTGCGCGACCTCGTAGGCCTTGTAGCCACCACCGCTTCCAACAGCTGAATCGCATATAGTCGGATGTGGAAGTTGCCTGTCTCTAACAGCTCCAAAATCAGGTGTACGATCTCATCGGACTGCGTAATAGCGTCTGCGATCCACAACGAAAACTGATCCACCTGCTCCAGCTCCTGTTTCATCACTAGTGGCGACGGATACTTCCCGTTTTGAAGACGAGACTGCTGGGATATCCAGCTTCGAGTGAGATCAGTGCTGCCGTCTCCCCTGATGAACAGAATCAACAGCGTCTCCAAAATAGCCTTCACAGTCGATTCGTCCTCGTAGTCCCGTTTCAAAGTGTTCAGTAACGGTTTCAGACCGGAAGCTACCACTGCTTCCCGGTAATCACGGCTAAATGCCTTCAATCCCAGCACGGCAGATCTTCGATCTCCAATGAGCGTGGCGCTCTCAGCCCGATCGCTCAGCGTCGGTATCGTCTCATCCACTGACTGAGCTTTGGGTGGCTGGATCAAACCTTGAATCAATTCCATCTAAACCGGGCCTCCTCTCTCTCTCAGCTTCCCAATGCCACCTCTTCGAATGTTGATCTTAAGGCTCATTACCTGCTAATATGGCGCGTCCGCTTACTGAAAAAGTTTCACATAGTTAAGCAGACTCATTGAAAGAACACCGAAAGATGGCAATTGGAGCCCGTTCAGACCGCCATACCGCGTCACTGAGGCATTGCCGCTGCTATGGAGCCTCTTGGGCGGCTAATTGACAGTCTCACACATAATGCTATATCACGTGATTTGGATCTCGGAAGCCACAGCTTGAAATCAGTTGATAGTAGCTACTTGATGCCTGGTTACAGGTTAATGAAGCTCTTCACTGGTTCTAGTGCTTGGCATCGAGGTGAGCAGGCCTCGCATTAGGATGAGTTCGTATCTCCCCAAGCCGATCGGCTACGACAACACGCAGTTCAGCGCAGGACCCAATGTGGACTTGAAGAGTCTCGAGATACAGGAGGACTGGCAGGGGCGGCCAGCGAGTTCGTGGTCGGTGAAGCGGATTGGAGTGCTGCAGTCAAAGATCGAGGCGTTTTCTTATAAAATTTACCACAATACGAGGTACGGGAAGCATAATCTCTCGAAGCTGATACCGGGGTACGTTCTGCGACAGGCTGCCAACGAGGCCTTTGGGTTTGATGGTTGGAAGATGGAGGTGCTGCATGTGGAGGCCCGTGAGAGGGAAGCTACGCCGGGTGGAGATGTCAGTGGCGAGGCGGGATCGAAGTTCGCCGTACTGGCTGAAGCCCAGGTTGAAATATCGTTGAGGGACGGCACCAATACTCAGGCAAACGGAGTGGGATGCGCTACCTTGCCAAGCAAGGGAGAAAGCTATGCCAAGGCTCAAAAGGAGGCAGTCAATGATGCGTTCAAGAAAGCGCTCCTGAGCTTTGAACAGATCATAACGGAACATGGGATAAAAGTTGAGAATAGATACTATGTAGATGGCCTCTACGCTTCGAAAAAATGAAGCGTTTGGCCGGTGGCGATTTGCTCTCTATGAAAATTAGAAATTGACGACTTTACTGACGGGGAAGTCCTGGATCTCGGGTACCGGAATCTCTGGGATGTAGTAAATTTCCCCGTTCTCGTTCACTCTTTCACGGTCCTTCTCGCTGATCGTGTAGATCTCTTTGACGTTAGATTTCAGCAACAGGGTCAGATCGACAAAACTTTTCTGGATCTGAAGTGCCTGTTCCTTCATCGTGCGCCTGCATAGTCCGCTGATTAGCTTCACGGCGTCGGGTCTGGTCTGATCGAGTCTGTCGATCAATCTGCCGATAGACTTGACAAGATACTCTTCTTCATAAATTGTACCCTTCTTGCCTCGAGCCCTCTTACGCTCTTCACGACGCTTGTTCTTGGCGGTACGACGGGATGCACCGGTCTTTGCAGTGCCACCAGTCTTGCCTGTGTATTTGGTGAAAAACGATTCTTGAGTTGAAGTCTCCGAAGGTGCGATCGATACATCGTCCTCCTGTGGGGCTTCTTGCCCATAAAACCCATAGGGATCCTCCTCTTTCTTGGTGCGGAGTTCTCTTAACCTACGGAGCTGTGAGTTGATTTGGCTCTCGCAATCGGCCAAGAGCTCGGCGATAACACCAAAACCTTCACCCAGGCCAGGATCAACTACTTTAGTTATCAGCTCGAGTTTCCCTCTCTTCGTCGCTACCAAGCAAGCCATGTCATATTGATAGGCCAGGCAGTAATCTTTCATGGCATTTTCAATATCGTTCATAAACTCGAGATGAATGATGGCCGTTTCAGCGTATTTGTGTTCAAATGTAAGAGATGATATTAGGTCTTCAGCAAGACCATTTACCTCCTCGGGGAAATGAGCAGAGGCTATCGTCAATGCCTCTCTCCATCTCTTGGCCGAAGTGTAGCACTCCATGGCTTCCCGTTGCTTATTCAACATCTCGTATATTATACCCGCATCATAGTACTCCTGTTTGGATGAGAGATCCTTGGCGTAAATGTCATAGATCGTGTCCTGCTTTTTAGATTCATAACGAAACAAACCTAAGGCGTGTTCATATAGGTCATGATCCTTAACGTATGATACAGCTTCCTCAGAGATATCTGTCTCCGCTTGCCCCATACGAGCCAGATGATCAAGGGCTTTGTTGTAATTTTTCAAATAGTCATCGATTAGGAATTGACGACGCAAAGGTTCATTATCGTATAAGCTTTGTAGGAAGGGCAGATATTCACGAGGATCCATTTGAGACTTCTGGGCAACAGAGACAGCTAGTTTGACGTCATAGAGCGATAGAGCAACCTTGTATACGACATTTGCATCTTGTAGGAAACACAAGTAACTTACGGCCGATTCCTTAGCATCGTCACTTTCCAATGAAGCGATGAGGCTCAGAGCGTCTTCAAGGTTCTGTGGATTTTGAGAAGCATAAGCGGTGATGATAGTTTGAATATACTTCTCACGATAAATGGGGTTATTGAGAAGCACTTCTAGAACAGCCTGACAAATCTTGTTCACTTTAGACTTTGAAGGATCGAACATTTTCTTCTTCATGTATTCTTGCATCTCCGTTAGCGGAGCTGGCTCCAACTCAAATGGTTTAGACACACTAGAATTTGATGTTTCCTTGTATTTTGTCTCAGTCACGTCTTCTTCACAAAGACATGAAATGAAGAAGTTTAAGTAGTCAACACGTTCAACTTGATCAATGAAAGAGGACAGATTGGCATAAAACAAATCGGGCGCATAATCGTGGAGTATATCTAAACTGATTCTGTGGGTTCTACAACACATGAATGCTTCCTTGTAGCGTTTTGCCAAGATGTCCTTCCTAACCTGAGACACCACCATGATTCTGGGGTGGATTGTTTCCAAGTTACCACGCTGAGCTTGAAGAACAACAGCTGAGTTAGAAGATGTAACAGAGACCAGTATAGATCCTCTCTCGATGTCTCTCACCCTTTCATCGACCACACCGTCCTCCACGAGAGGAATGGGTTGGAAATCCAAACTGTTCAAATGCACAAACTGCAGTTTGTGCTGTGCCGTGGTGAAAAGAAGAAAGCTGTCTGTTATTTCTATCGATGTTACAGCCGAAGCCAAATGAGTGTTGTTTGCGTAAAGCTTCCCGCCGCTAGTGAGACCAAAAGCCACAAGCTCAGAACTTTCAGATTCCCATTGATTGGAATCGTGCTTCAACACGTTGTGAACCCTTTTCACTCTGAAGTCACGAACGAGCTGAGGAAATTTGGAGATTTGTTCTAATTGACCCTCTGCATCTACTTTCATGACTGTACCATCACGGGTTTCGTAAACCAAATGATTGTAATCAAAGCTGCTTCGCAGGAGCACAACTTTGTCAAAAGTATCAACGATACATGAGACGCTTGGCTGAGTGATGTCTTCTACATTGATAAGTGCAATTCGAGAGAGGTTGTCCGAGTCTAATAAAACACCTACAGTGCTATCATTAATGAATGCCACTTGTCGTAGAGTGTCTAGTTCACTCGCAAATTCTGGTTTTTGAAGTTCGCAAACCACAGTTGGATGGTTTCCTCTTTTCATGTCTTTCAGGCTAGGAACTGACGCTAGAATTAATGCGTTGCGATTCAGTGCCGCGAAATTCTCATTTAGCAGACTAACCGCAACATCGATGACATTATCTGGAGTTTGAAAATCTCTGTAGCACATTGGGGGAGGGACGTTGGCCATTGCTAGTGGTGTGATACAGACCGAATTACCGTCAACCACGAGCGACATTCCGTTATCGTTTGGCTCGAGGGTGGGACCTTGGGTCATTTTGTAGGCGAAGTCGACAATATTCACATCATTACCATCACCAAACATTAGAGTGAAGTCCTTCTCTATATGCCATTTCACAAAGCTGACGTTCTTTGCATAGATTTCCTGTTTGAGATACCAGTGGTAGTTTTTAGTAGTCCATAATTGTATTCTGTCTTCCAGCACTATGGTAAGTACTTCTGAGTTACAATTCCATGCAAGGCTTTGAACTTTTTCATCGATAGGTAGTCTTGTATCAAACTCACCATGTCTCAGCCCATTTCTCTCGAAGAATATCAGCTCTAATGTCTGCTCATCATCCAAGTGTGCGGTACGTTTGATGGAAGCTATCAAAGAACCTTGTGGTTTCCAGCTGAGACCATGTTCCATACCGTCAACCGGTTCGGATGCACTGTCTAGTTGTCCGTCACGCGTGTAAACTCTGATGGCTCTCCTCTGTAATTCAGAAGAAGTTTCTTCATCCTTAAGTGTTTCGACTGTAGACACAGCAAAGTATTCACAGTCGCCTCTCCAGGAGATGTTCACCGCGTGTGTGTCCATCGAGGTAACTTCTCCAGAATCGACCATGTACGGCATAGTGGGGTCTCTCAGTTGGTTATCGACAAGTCCTGAAGCTTTTAAACTGGCCAATGCTTCCCTCTCCATGGCTCTGGCACCTTTCCCCCTGAACTGTGTTTCTTTCTTACCCCAGCCCACGGTGACATGCTTGGACTTCTTCAAATCATCAACATCCATCGAAACTTCTGCAATCGGTTCGAATAATTTACTCAGTAGCACTATCTTGCGGTCAGAAGTTACTAAAGCCAAGGTCTCTTCATCGAGCGACCATTCAGCCGCCTCGATACCGTTGTCTATGGTTCCCACAATCTCAACTACAGTACTATGAGGATCATAAGTCGTGGGATCATACGTAGCTGACAAAATATCACCCTGCTTGAACACAAGAACCACCTGGTTAATGTCGGCGAAATGAACGAAGCTCAGTAATTCGTCATCAAACGTATCGATATTGATCGACACAAGGACATTTCTCGCACCGTGCTTCAAAAACTGTGACACTTCAATAGCGCCAATCTCCAACGCTCCAATGACACACGTTATGCTATCCGTTAACGTATCGAACGCACTGTCGAGTAATTTGAAAGACACCTCAGGGTCTACTTCCTGATACGTCGAGCCTGTGGGGCTAAACTTCCCCCTGTTGAGAGTGATCAGATTCCGCATCCCAACAATACCACCAGCTGAGGACGAGATAGATCTCTGCAGCTCCTACCACTATCTATCAGCTCAACTCATCGCTGGTCCTCAACTATTCAACCTGAAAATTTTTAAGATCACTTTGTACTAAATGACGCGCCACGTGATACAGCCGCCCAGCCTTGTTTGGCTATAAGGTCTCAAAGTCTCACCGTTGTAAGACGCTCTTGATGTCCTGGCGCAGTTCTGGTAGCTCTGTCTGTGTAATCTCTGCCAGTCTCTTGTTGTAGTAGTGGTTTGCGAGCGTAATCACGGTGGTCTCTGGCGCATCTTGTCTAGCATCGCCAGCGGTCCCTTCAGCGAAGAGATCCGAGACGAGGCCTTTGAGACCCCTCAAGTGCACGTCACACAGCTCTGGAGAGTACATTCTAACCAGTTTGTGCTTCTGGAACTGCTCTAGAACCTCTTTGTCTACGACGGGTTCCCTGAGCAGCTGAGCGAGGTCTAGTGACTTGTCGCGGTTGACCAGCGATTGCTGGCGTTGTACCAGGAGTTGCAGCAGGAGCAGAACCACATTGGAAGGGTATTGCATCGCTCTGGAGGCCGCTAGCGGTGCTGTAGGTTGGCTTCTGTCTCTCTGTTTGGGTGAAGTGGTGGTTAGGCCCTGTGAAGCGGATCGATTAATAAACCCGGGCTGTTCTGAAAGCCTAGTTGGCTACGCACAAGGTTGATAGAGAAACGTCTAGGGTCGATTGAGAGGCTGGTTGTGTCATGGGTATGTCGAGAGCGTGTTTGGTTTTGTGTTTTGAAGCTTGGCGAGTTTATTAACTAGCGTTTATGTTTGAACAGATAGGTCCATTGCGAAGGGACTAGGTGATAAGCTCTACGAAAAGAGGAAAGCGACTGCTTTGGAGTTAGAGAAGCTTGTAAAGCAATGTGTGGTCGAAGGTGATTATGCTAGAATCGATAAGATCATCGATGAGCTTTGTAGGGATTATGCATATGCTCTACACCAGCCAATGGCTAGGAACGCAGGATTGATGGGATTGGCAGCAGCAGCAATTGCGTTGAGCACGAACGAAGTTGGGAATTACCTAAGTCATATTTTGCCCCCCGTTTTGGCGTGTTTTGGCGACCAGAATGACCAGGTTAGGTTCTACGCGTGCGAGAGTTTGTATAACATCGCCAAGATAGCCAAGGGTGAGATACTGGTGTATTTCAATGAGGTCTTTGATGTGCTTTGCAAAGTCAGTGCGGATACTGAGAACTCGGTCAGGGGTGCTGCTGAGCTTCTGGATCGATTGATCAAGGACATAGTCGCAGAGACTGCTTCGAGTTACATCAGTGTGGTCAACAGTAACCTCAGAGACGTACCACCACGTTTAAAGACGGATCCGGTTACCGGCGACGTCTTCCAGGGCGATTACGAACAGGATAGCACCCTGGCTTTTTCGCTGCCAAAATTTATTCCACTCCTGACGGAGAGAATATACACTATAAATCCAGATACCAGAGTTTTCCTGGTCGATTGGCTCAAAGTTTTGCTGAATACTCCTGGACTAGAGCTGATTGCCTTTTTGCCATCATTTCTGGGCGGACTTTTTACCTTCCTTGGGGACTCTCATAAGGATGTTAGAACCGTTACTCACGCTCTTCTGGATCTGTTACTTCATGAAGTTGATAGGATCTCGAAATTGCAATCTAGTTTAAAGAGAAAGGAGGCCGAACCTGATAAGGTAGAAGGATCTACTAAGAAGGCGGATGGACTACTGATTGCTGAGAAGAAGAAATCACTGATGACTGCTTTGGGGAGGCTCTCTATCGATAATAAGGAGCACCCAGCAGAGGTAGCACGCCAACAAGAAGAGGCTCGAGCACAAGTGGCGGAGGACGAGAAACCGGGATTGGAGGCAGGACGAGATCTGTCGCTCACACATCGCGATGGTGAGGATTACATACCGGGACAAGACATCAACTTGGACTTCCCAGAAATCATAGACATCTTGGTCAACAATTTGGCGTCTTCAGAGGCTGAGATTCAGTTGGTAGCACTACACTGGATACGAGCTGTTTTAGCGCTCTCGCCAGACGATTTTGTCCCATTTTTCGCCAAGATTTTATCACTGCTGCTCAAGTTGCTCAGTGATCAGGATCCTCGTATCAGTGAAAGCGCTCAAATTGTGGATCAACAGTTGATTGAGCTCTGTAACGAGTATGATCATCTCAAGGACCCCACAGCTATAGCTTATGGCTCCATTGTAAACAGTATGACGCTACAGTTTTTCGATAGCAAGGTTGATGCGAAAATAGCGTGCTTGGATTGGCTTTTACTAATCTACAAGAAGGCCCCAAGCCAAATTTTGGAACACAACGACAGTATGTTTTTAACACTGCTGAAATCTCTCTCTGACAAAGATGGCAGATTGATAGAAAAAGCGTTAGGGTTGCTTTCAAGTCTTTGTTCAGATTCGAATGACAATTATATCAAAAAGTTTCTGCGCGACCTTCTGACCCTATTCAAAAGAGATACAAGGCTTTTGAAGGCTAGGGCAAACTTCATTATGAGACAAATTTGTGCTAGGTTGACTCCAGAAAGGATCTATAGGGTCATTTCACCTATACTGGATTCATGTGATGATCCTATATTCGTTCGGATGATGATTCAAATCCTTAGTACCAACTTGGTGACGGCTTCCGAAGTGGAGTCTCTGCGAAGAAAGTTGAGAAGTGGGGATGACGGGATGTTTTTCAACACATTATTCAGATCATGGTGTCCTAATGCTGTTTCTGTGATCTCCCTGTGTTTAGTGTCAGAAAATTACGAAATGGCCTACTCTGTTCTGCAGGCTTACGTGAATTATGAACTATCGCTAAATGACTTGATCCAGTTGGACATCTTGGTTCAACTGTTAGAATCGCCAGTATTCACTAGATTGCGTCTACAATTGTTAGAGCAGCAGAGATATCCCTTCCTCCACAAGTCCTTGTACGGCCTTTTGATGATTTTACCCCAATCAAAGGCGTTTGACATGCTCAATCGGAGGTTGGATAGTGTGAACAACTGGATGTGGCAGCCTAGTTATGAAAAAAACATATATCAACAAAGGAACTCGTCTCAATCTAGCATGAATGGCGCCATGGACTCTGAGTCCTCTCAAAGTTCCATCAACCAAAGGTTGAACACTCGTGAGCTCTTGAGGCATTTCGGTGAAGCCTGTTTAGCCAATCGTTCCTTGTCCAACAACGCGGATACCTACGAGACGAAGTTACCGTTCCTGGTTGAACCCTCGATCAAGGCTGAGTCTTCTGTGAGGGCAACTTCATCTGATACTGGGTCGGTCATTCATAGAAATAGTGGACCTAAAAGAAAATCTGAACGAGAACAATCTTCAATGCAATGATCTCGTCCAAACATCATCTCAAGACCCAAATAAAGAGAAGCAGCCCGTGATTCCAGGCACTTTGTAGACTAAAGTATGTAGTATGATTAAAAAGTATTTATGCTCCCCCAGTTCACTGCAAAAGCTCATCTCTAAAGTGCTGTTGGAAGTTGACCCTCTTAGTTTTCTCTTGACGAATTTGTCTGTTCACAGCGTTCTTCTCCAATTGTTGCATCTTTTTGAGACCTTGCTTATACTGCTTCTCTGTAACTCCACTGACCATTCTTCTGTCAGCTGCTGTGACCGTCCTTCTGCTGTCTGCTGTGTCGGGAGGTAAAGGAAGATTTTGCCTGTAATACCGCTGACCGACTCTATGGCCAACTCTGGCACCTGTCGGCAGCGTCAACTCCATACCAGTAGTATCAACTGAGACTGTCGTATAGTTTGAATTAATGTCTAGCGTTTCACACTTTGTGTCTGATTCTTCATCCTGTACTTCCTCAGACTCTGTGAAGCGAATCTTCTTATCACCCTGCGATGATGGTTCGAACTTCTCTGATTCCTCAGCTAGAGAGCTGAAATCATAAAATTCGGATAAGCGTTCTTTCTCTTCTTTGGTCTCGTAGGGAAGTCTACAATGACGTTTAGAGTCCATATGGGCTCTTATACTCTCCAAGCTAGAACCCTCGAAGCTGCAGCAAATGCAGCGATTGTCCACCACGATAACGTCAATCAGAAAGTTTAGTAAACCGGGAAGGTCAATCAGGTATGATCTTTCCGGAATATACAGTCCATGCTCACGGAACATATGACTAACATTGCGTTCAATCTCCTTGCTTGTAGCACCACAGTAGATACAATCGCAAACACCGATTCTATCTGTGCTCACTTCGCTGAAGTCATCAGCTGTTGAAGATTCCGAATCGTAGTTCGATTCACTAGTAAATCCATATTCAGAGACTGTATCCTCGCCGTAATCGGTGTTCGTCTCTTCACTGAAGCCAGATATCCTCGAGATTTGTGAAGCTAACGATTCAGTTGGGGAAAGAGACCTAGCAGATCCATCTTCAGCCTGAGCCACCGCATCGGTACCGACATCGAGACGTCTCCCACGATCCTCGATATTATGTTGCTTATGCTTGACTCTTTTTTCCTTCAGTAGCTGGCGAGCACTGTTCTTAGGCTTTAGAAGAGCAAACCCAAATTCGTCTACTTCGTTCTCTTGTCTCTGTCTCTCTGATAGTTGTAACTTCTCTGCAAATTGGGCAGCACTGATACACGGCAGTTTGGCCATTCTTCTCTTCAGATTATAACGATGCCATTCCGTCTTCATATGGTACCGTTGCAGGTCACTCGACCTGAACTGGATTTCACAGGAATTGCAGGTAAAGCTTGGACCACTCATTGATCTTGCTAACTTGATTCAATGAGCTTTGTAGCTGAATAGCTTAGTGCCTAGTTCTTTAATTAAGGTTTACTTTCAACATTTTTTTCATTTTTATATATTACAAAGGTAGTTGATAATATGCTAAGAATCTCTTAAATAACAGTTCTAGTTTCCCAGTAATGGCTGAGAGATTCTAGGCCATTTGCGTTTATATAATGACATTGCAACGACATCTTGCGCCGATAATTTACCATCAAACGTTGCCTTGTAGTAACCATGAGTACCCAAACGTTCCTTGATGAAACCAGTTCTTCCGCTCTTGGTAAACAATGGGATGGACTTGAACCACTCGATATCCTCTGGATGGAAGAACATGTACCTGACTGTGACGACAGATTTGTGGAATCTGAATGGGTGACCGGTCAGGATCACACGCTTGGCCAATATTCTTGTGTGGTCTGCGTTCAAGAATGAACCGTGACCGACCAGCTCCAGTCCTTTAGGGTCTGTTGGCGACTCCTTGAAGTAGATGGCAGGAGACTGGGTGAAATCCACTGGTGCAAAGAAAGTTGCAATTGACAGAGTGTCCGGTTGTAAGAAGCTTTCGAATTTGTGCACGTTGTTGGGACTGTTTGAAGCCGAAGAGAACAGAGGCTGAGTTCTGTACCTTCTGACACCATATTGGACCAATAATGGTTCCTCTGATGGGACAGGCTTGTCATATTCCTCCCATCTTTGGATGGAGAGGTTCACCATCGCGTTCTTGTGCTCGTGGAGTAGCAAGCCGTAGATTGCGAACACTATCTGATTTGGATGATTAATGAGCTGTAGCAACTTCTTGGGAAATTTCAAACAAATCTGTATCCTATCTCCTGCGACAACTTGTGCGTCGTTTCTAGCCTCCTTCAAAATCTTGGCACGAGTATTCTTGTAATTTGAGATTCTTAGTAGTCGACTCCACTCGACTGGAGCTTGTGGATCTTTCTCGTCAACATCCCAGACGCAATTGTGCAGATTTTTGAGTCCTCTGTATCTCTTCAAACGTTCTTGAGCCGACTCAGCTGGATCCAGCTCAATTTCGTCTGGGAATTCTCTGTCTTCCTTCTCTAATGCTCTGTACTCGCTCAACTGGCGTGCCTCCTCTTCGGCCGATAAATCTTCAAACATTGGTTCATTCGTCTCTTGCTCATCATCGTCCATGAACTCCTGATCGTAATCTTGTGTATCCATGTCCATATCGTCGCTAGCGTCTTCCATGCCTTCCTCAACTGTTTGAAAATCTTCAGTCTCATCATCTGCAGGTACGACATCATCTAGGTACCATTTAGCCTGGTAATCAGAGGTGCCCTTAGGCACCTTTACTCTGTTGACCTTTTGTTCTCTACCCGGCAGAAATCCATGATCGTCGTATCTAGCAGCCTTTAGATTTTCATACTTGAAATCTTCCTGCGACATTTGTTCCATATGGTCGTCGTTAGGTGCAAACTCTTCTAACGTTTCTCTTTCTTCATTTGACTCGAAATTATTATTCAAATCGCTGTCCAGGGCCGATAACTCGTCGATTGCCACTTTCTTCTTCCTCGACGAGGACGATATCCTCTCTATCCTTGTCGTTTGAAAGTCACCCATGCCTGGGATGTGAACCAGTCTATTTGCATGGAACCCAATGCCTCTAACGGTACCTGCAATGACCAACTCACCAAACTCCTCGTCTCTTTCAATGAAATCTACCTGGTTGGCCACTAGGTAACCCCTATTGTCTCTCCATTGGATTCCACGAGGGAACTTCTGACAAAGATTTCTCAATGCATTTGCAGAGTCTGATGGCTTCTCTAAGTTGTAAATCTTTTGTTCACTTGGGAAAAAATGTCTAAAATAACTCTCCAAAGACTGCTTCACGTCCAGTTGGAATTTCTCCTTCTCATGAACTGCAGACAAATTGGTCACAACTCCCATATAAGAAGCGATACCCTGCAATTCCAAAGCTCTAATGACTTGTTCACCAAACTCCGGATCCACCTCACTGGTACCACTCAGACCGAAAACCACAAAGTCTGCCACCTTGGCACTATCCAGTATGTTCAGAAAATTACCCATGTCGGGACTAATGATCTTCAAATTACTCTTGAAACTCTTGATATGCACATCTCTAACGAACGGACCATCGGTCACTCCATCGTTTTCGCCCACCTCTACTTCCACAGACGAGAGAAGCCCGTCCAGAATCTCCACCGCAGTCACATCGTTCGCCAACGGTATAACCGTCACGATCTTCTCGGCACCGTTGTTACCCTCGAACAGCTTCTTCATCTCCACAGTGCTGGCCATCTTCTGATCCCTCAGCTGCTTGGCAGCATTCTTCCGCTGCAACTTGCTCAGCACTTTCTTGGTCTTGCCGCTGGTCCCATCGACAACTTTCTCAACTTTTCCCTTGTAAAGCCTCTTCAGCGCACCCTTCGACGAGTGTCTGGACTTGAAACCCTTGTGGCCGTTCTTTATTGAAGATCTGTGCGAATGTCCAGCCATTGCTCCTGTTCAGTCCACTCCAAGTCAACTGCAATCCAAATCAGATCCCGCCTGCCTGCGATGAGATGAGATGAGATAGGTCAATCTTAAAATTTTTCAACCACCTGGTGCTTGAAAGCACCTCCAAGTCTCGACTGTTTTAAAACATCCATACATCCAGGATCTCAATTCAGCATCCAGACACCTTCCAAAAATCTCTTTTTTCTTGAAAGTTGAAAAACTCCAAGGGCCCCCACAAGGCGAGGCGACGCAACTCGACGCATCGCGAGCCGGAAAGTTGCAAGTCTCCAGCATGCGCTTGCCAGGTTGGGACCGTCGAGAACTAGCATAGCAGGTTGATGACTTGTTGATTGATCGCTTGATATGGCTTGGGTCTGCGTTTAATAGTATTTGGAAGTTAGTTCAGAATCGACCAAGAGACTATAAATTATCGTATGTGTCCCAGCGGCGTTGCCAGTTATTGTGGTTGTGGATCGACAAGGGAGCTTAATTACTAACAGCAATTACTCTATAGCAAGATGGCTCACGAAAACGTTTGGTATTCTCATCCAAGAAGATTCGGTAAGGGTTCCCGCCAATGCCGTGTCTGTTCTTCTCACAGTGGTTTGATCAGAAAGTACGGTTTGGACATCTGCCGTCAATGTTTCAGAGAGAAGGCTAACGACATCGGTTTCAACAAGTACCGTTAAGGATTTTATGTTGCGGAGCGAAGCATCGCGTAGCAGTCCAGTATAGTCTGTCTTCATACATATATATCCTTGTGTCTAGTTAATCAACACGAATTAAGGCTCAACAATCTGTCAGTGCGCTCATAGTGGATATCTCATCATCCAGGATAGGGCTTGATTGCCATTAATAATGATCGGTATTACCCGGCTTAGCTGGTATTAGTATATAAGGAACGAGAATTATCGAGTTTGGGAAGCTTATTCTTCCGCAAGTGTTATTTGTTCTTTTAAAAGACCGAATCAAAAACATTATAAAAGTCGGAAACAATGCCACAGTTAACTACCTAGTTTCAACGGTGGTGAATTGCCAGTGTTTCACCAGTTGAAATACCAGTTTCCAAGAATAAGATAGTGACAGGATAGGAAGTCCGTTGTCTGTGTTGTCCAGAAGGGCGATAGACTTGGGATGTCGAAAGATAGTCAACATTTTTCTTCAAATCTTGATTAGATAGACTAAAGATGTAAATTAGAGCTTAGGCTTGTAGACTGTGAAAGCCTTGGGTGGTTGGCGGGCCGGAGCGACGAACATTTGGGACTTGAAGACTCCAATGTCTGAAATCAACTTGCCCTTCGGGTACAATGAACTGTCTAGGTTAGATTCATCAATAGTCTCGGCGACAACCTGCGATTTCAAATGCAAGACCAGCCTGGAGACGTCGGGACCAACGATATACGTCTCGTAGAACCTCACAAGCTCTGTTTTGGTCAATTTGGAGACAATACGGGCCTGTCTTTGACGATGCGAAAAGTTGTAGTCACCTAGGTAGATGGCTGAGGTGTACCTGTTACTCTCCTCCTTCATGTTCTTGTATTTCTGGAGCAAACTCTTGCATAATGCATCCTTATGCTTTTCGAAATCCTGTTCAGACATTTCACTTAAAGTCTTACCAAAGTTCTCAATAAATGTCTCGATCCTCCACTCCAAGAACGGGGTTGTATGCTCGGATTGAACCAGAATACGAATGTTAGCAGTACCGTGACTGTTCAGGCTTGAGCTGAACACAACGTACCCCAGTTGTTCTTTGGTCCTGAGTTGGTCGAAGCAAGGTTCGTGGATCATTTGGGCAAATAATCTCCCCATGGCAGACATTTCTTCGTCGTAGACACCTAACTGAATCACGTACTGGATACAGGAATTTACATTCTGTGGATCTGCCAACTTGGTTTCAAATCTGTGAGTTTTCCCCAATGGAATGATATACGATCTTATCCTGTTATTGCTGATTTGAGAGTTTCTTATATCGTTGGGACAGAGAGTTTGTACAAGTGAATCGATTTGGTAGGCTTCTTCTAGTTTAATGTTCCCGTGAACCAAAGACTCGAAAAAGATCTCTTCGTAAACGTTTGGAATGAAGCACTCTAGTTGCTCAAAAGTGATCCTCTCAATTACGTCCAGTTTTTCTTTTGTCGTCCAAGACCTTTCGTTAATCAACGATGTGTAAAGAGATGAGACCTGAGAATATGGAATTTCAAGTAACTGATTTTTCAAATGCTGTTTGGACTTTTCCTTGAAGACATTGAATCGTTTTCTATCAGGTTTGAAACTTTTCAAGCCTTCTAAAAATCTTGTTAATAGAATAATCAGTTTATCGTTGAAGCCTGATACGGTGATGTCCATACCGCTGTTTGTCTTGACGAATGAAAGATGCAGGTTCGCGCAAGAAGCATCGTATTGCAAATCTTTCAAATGATCGTTAATCAGTTGGACGTAAATTGTTGTTAACATGCTGTTTACTATACTTGCATGAGTATGGGGCAGCTTCAAGCTAGAGTAGATGAAACCTCTCGGTTGCCAAAATCTATCGTCCTTCTTGTACCAAAGTTTACCAGTTTGATCATCTTTCAATAACAAAGGTTCTTCCAAGGGCTCGACATTATCGACTTTGTCGACCTTGAAATTGGTGGCAATGAATTCATTGGGACGTGGCAAATGTAATTTAGAGTTTAGTCCTGGGTGCTTCAATTTTTGCATCAACTCATCACTGAAATCTTCGATTGCATACTCAGTACCATACCACTTTTCGCTCAAGTCTGTCTCTAACGATTGAGAAACTAGCATGACACGGCAGTTTTCGACTTTCAGAGAGTTCACATACTCTGTAATCAGTTCCGGTTCATATTTTGAAAACAAGCTAGTGCTTAGTACGTTTTGAACAGGAATGAAGGTCTTTTCCAAAGCCTTAGAGATTGAAGAAACAGTGCTCGAAGCGCCTCCCTTTTGCTTAAACTTGAACGAGGCTCGAGCGATATCTTCGAGCTCGAGATAAATCATTTCCTGTGGCAACGAGTTCTTTAGCATCTCGATGTATTGGAAGATAATGTGCGTTACACCTTCGTAGTTCTCTAGACCCTGCTCGGTCAAATCAGTGTCAATGCTAAAAAAGGCGTTACCTTTTGACACCGTGTGACCACCGGCAGAAAGCTCGTTTGCCCAGCCGAGGTCTTTCAAACAGGCCAGTAAGGAGCCTGATCCTTCGTGACCAATCAAATGACTCAGGATGTGGTTTGGCTTGGACTCCCAGTGTTCATCCATATCAGGAACGGTGAATGTGAGCTCCAGTTTCCTCAAATCCTTTACTGGCTTCACAAAGATCAATTTCTTCAGGTTTTCTTTGTCAAGGATAGGACCCTTGTACTCCGGCAAAGGACGAGCCAAATTAGGAACTTCCTTGAACAGCTCGAACGCCCACTCGGACAACGTATCTAGATCTTCTCTTCCCAAAATACACAGTTTCATCAGGTTCGCTGAATAACACCTCTTGTAGAATTCCAGCAATTTCTCACGGACGTCTACACCTCGAGACTTGGGGATCTCATCTAAAGTTATCAGATTACCCGTGGAGAACTTATGATATGGATGATCTAGATTCGACAGGGACTTGTCCAGCTGATAAAGTCTCCAGATATCGTTTTGAATGTTCTTCTTGTTTTCGCTGTCAACTGCATTAATCTCTTTGTCGGTAGAGTCCTGGTTGAACAAAGGACCAGTAAAGAACCCCGAGAACCTATCTAAAGCTCCCTTGAGATGTTCATGATTCACCTCAAAGTAGTAGTTAGTATTCAGAGCTCCTGTGTACGCATTGGAAGAACCACCGTGTTTACTCAGGAAACTCGAATACTCGTTCTCATCGGGAAATTTCTCAGACCCCATGAACAGCAAATGCTCACAAAAGTGAGCCAACCCTGGCAACTCCTCTGGATCCTCAAAAGCACCAATGTTAACATCAAGCGCAGCGGCTGCTCTGTCTGTCGTAGGGTCATGGATGATCAGGGCCTTCAAATCGTTCGGCAACTGGATGAAACGGTAGGATCTGTCATCCAAATCAGGTTTGATGAACTCCAGGTCGAATTTCTTGTATGTAGAGCTCGACATGCTACGGTAATTTTTCAAAGGACCTAAACTCAGATTACTATGGCTCAATTCAGCGGTAAAACTCAGGTTCTTCCTCACTAGACCACGAATCAGAGCAATGCTCATATATACAATTGCCAGGAGAATTGAGGAACCTGTAATGGTCTGGGAAGATAGCAGCTTCTTTCAGTGAAAGTTGTAAGTTTTCTTCAACCCGGAATACAAAAGGTGGATCTCCGCCTTGAATGAACACTGACTAAGAACACAAGCAGGAAAAAAAACCAAATGGCTAGGCTTAAGGCATTCGATTTGCTCTCTCTGGGCGTGGTATCTGCAGCCGGGGTTTGGATGGGCATCAGATTCTTCGAGCCCCTGGTGATAGACCGCCTGAGAGAGGACGGGAATCTGAGAACAGACATCCCGGTTCCGGAGTACGACAAGAACGGTGACCCGGTGGATTCCCGGCCCATGAGCGAGCTGAGAGACGAATTGATCGCCATACAGAGACGAGAGAAGGAGCAGAAAGCCAGTGATCCGTCAGGTTCAACTGGTCCTTAGGACTGGCTTTAGCAGATAGGGCATCGTTTTGTACGCACAGCTTGAATTGAGTGAAAAAAAAACGATCTATACTCACCTCATCTCATCTCATCTCGAGCATCATATCTGTATATAGGTTACATATTTGGACTGTTCCGAGCCAGTTTGTACATTGTTTAGGTTATGGGTAAGTCTAAGAAGAGATCCAGAGCGTCCAAGGCGCGTTTGAACCCGATTGGCGGCGGCAGAGATGAGCAATCGAAGGATAGCGGGTTGGTGAAGAAGAAACTGCAACCTTTGTTGGAGAAACTGCATAGCGCGGTTCCTAACGATAGGGCAATGGCATTGGGATCTATTAGTGTTTTGTGTGAAGATCCTTACATGCGGAAGTTGCTGCTCAAGGAAAGGTTGGTTCAGACCGTGTTGACCAAGCTGATTGGTGACGATAACACTGATATCGTCGTCGAGTCGTTTGGGCTGTTGAGAAATCTGTCTTTGGAGGAAGGTTACGATGTTTCCACTCAACTTTGGAGAGCGAATATTTGGACCAGTATAGACCAGGGGTTCTCGAAGCTATTGCAGTCGCTCTCGGCATTGCAGGAGACAGAGGGCCAAGGTCAAAGTACAAAGAGCTCTAACGAGTCTAGAAGATTGCTTTTTGATTATGCGGATAATCTGCTGTCTCTTGTGGTTGCATTGGCTAATGGGTCAGAGGACATTCTTCAGCAACTGCTGGAGAACGTAAAACTTGAGCGTTTGTTCGAAGTCGTCACACAATTGTTGCAGTACGGAGTCGCTAAGCTTCCTTTGCCTGTTTTGAATACCGTGTTGGATCTTCTTTACGATTTCAGTTCGGAATCTTTCGAGTTCATCGAGGCAGTGACCGCTAACGAGTATTTGGCGGCGTTCATCAAGAGTCTACCTGAACAAATGGACACGCGAGGTTTTAACGAGTTGACAAGGGTTTTGATCCAGGGGATATATTTGCAGTTCTTGGACATGGATATCACGTACGAGCAGGCAAATGATATTGTCCTCGCGGTTTGCGACTCGATCAAGGATATTGATCTCGAACAAGTGAATTCTGATGTATCGACAGCATGTCAAGACGAAGATCTGATAAAGAGTAAGGATTCTGAGGTTGCGCAGAAGATAAAACATTACACGGTGGCTCGCAGTAGTGCTTTGATGAAATTGCAGAGTATCGAGATTTCTATCGATTTGATAACGGCGATCATTGAGATAGTCGCATCTCTGTCCGAGGAGGGGAAAGGATCTCTACCGAACTCTCTGCTAGAGACCCTTGTGAATTTCCTGCCCCAAATATTTGATAGACTCAGTCGACAATTCACATCTCGTATCCTCATTGCGTGGAACAATCTACTGTGGCTCTATTTGACGTTGGAGATCAACTTTTTTGATGTTTCAAATGAGCCTTATAAGAAACTGTGGGAGCTGATCCATTCAGTGAATGAGGAGGAAATCGATCTCAAATTAGGTAAGCTAAGCGTTATTTGGGCATTATTAAAGACAATCGCTGCACAAGCTGAACCCAATAACTGGCTTTCACTCTTGCAATTGAGCAGTAATATTGATTTTGCAAACTCCACGATAAAAAACTACAATAACGATATGACTAACAGCCAAATTCCTCGTGAAACTGCGATTGAGTTAGGCCAAAGGTACTGCGGAGTTCTCTCGGCTTTTGCTGCCTTCCAACAACAGACAAACATCAACCAAGTCATCGGTCAATTTATGTTGGAACAGCTGTGCTCACCAAACGTACCGGCAGTGCTTCTGGTCGAATTCACGAACTCACTCTTCGAGATCTACGGCGACGAGAACTTCGACTATAACAAGCCCGTCTTCGTCGATCAAGGTTACTTGAACATACTGCAGACCAAAGTAGTACCCAACCTAAGGACCCAGTTCAAGCTCGTTGACAGAAACAAGGATCCTCAGATCAAAGAGAGATGTAATGAGACCTTCAACACACTGGACAGTTTCATCCAGTACAAGAAAAATGAGTAGCAAAGTCCTGAATTTCAAGCTTCATCTGTATAATACAAATATACGTACATATATCATACACGTTGAATCATTTGGTGTATTGCTTGGCCTGTGCAGCGACTTTTCTCTCGTACTCAGCTTTGTTTCTAGAGAACGCCTTCCATGCCGGTTCCTGTGCGGGTGAATTTGGATTGGGAGAGTCCAGCAAGTCCTGTACTCCCAACACGATCTGTTTCAACGTAATCGCAGGTCTCCAATCCTGGTCCTCGTTCAGGATACTCAGACAGACAGTTCCACTTGGGTAGATGTTGGGATGGTAGAAGCCCGCCGGGAACCGCACTTTGGGCGGTTTTGAAGGATATTCGTCTGGGTACTCAATGCTTATTGGATACACTCCGCTGTGCCACAAGGTACCTTCCTTACCAGGTATACCGGCCTCCCATTTTTGCAGGTTCATCGAGCCATCAGCATTTCTTGCTGGTTTGGCGAAAAATCCAAAAGGATGGTCCTTCCTCCACTTCTTTCTCTCCTCTTGCAAACGTTGTAAGCACAAACTGCTCATTCTGAGTGGCTATTCACTGCACTGAGGTGATCTCGTATACTCCTCCTGTTCTAACGATGCTTTAGCAGTAGTTTTCTTCTCAGAACGAACCCCGAAAGGGCGATCTCACCAGAACAACGCAAGACATCTTCTAAGAGATCTGATCCTGTGCCAGACTACGATTCCAGGCTTGGAAACGACCAATTGAGCGTTGTTCCGTGTTCAATTGATCTTCAATTCGCCTTGTAGCTACGTAAACCCTGGCTACGCTGCCGTCTTTGCTTAAAATAAACTTCTTTACAGTTGAGAGTGTGTGAATAACGATTACCAGGCTACAGAATGAACTTCTTCTATCTCTTCTCTTTCTTGTCGGTCGAGTTCCTTCAATGGGCTTTCCGAGACCTGTCTTCAAGAGTTCTTACAGCTTGATGAGATGACAAACTAGCAAGCCAAGGTAGAGGGATACACACAGTATGAGCAATCTAGATGCTGAAGAAGAGTATGACGAGCTAGATGACCTGCTCGACGAGGATCCAAGCAAACTGGAAGAGGAGGTCGTTCAGGAAGAGAGCACGAAGGATGTGGGCAAGCAAGGGAATGGGACACAGGACGTGGAAGACCCGGAAGTGAGGGAGATGATGAATGATCTGCAGAAGGAATTTGCGAACCTGATGAAGGATGGCGATATGGACGATAAGGAGAAAGCTGCACAGGCTGAGAACTTTGAAAAGATCCTTGGCATGCTGGGAGACGCCAGCAAGACGCCAGCCAAACCGGCTGGGGGCTCTAAAGAACCACAGGGCTTCAAAAACGTCGTCTCAAAGACCCTGGATCGGTTGAAGGAGAACGGAAGCAAGGTGGATTCCACACTGGCGAAGGAAGAGAAACAAAAGAACACAGACGATATCCTATCGCAACTGCTCGACCAACTGGTGGAGACCGGCAAAATCGGTGACGGCCAGAACGGTGAGGAGGGCATGGACAACGCCATTTTGCAAATTCTAAACCAGATGTCCTCGAAAGAAGTGCTCTACCAGCCGATGAAAGACATGCACGCAGAGTTCACCCAATGGCTGCAGGACCACCGCGAGAACGAGGAGCACAGCGACAAGATAGCCACCTACGTGCAGCAATACGAGCTCGTGGGCCAAATCATAGCGGTCTTCGAGCGTGACTCCTACACAAACGAGGCCGATAGAGACGAAATCACCAGTCTGCTCGACCAACTGGAGCAGCTCGGCGACTCTCCCGTGAGCAAGGGCTTTAACGAGGGTGCCGGGGGCGACGAACTGGACGCCATTACCAAGATGCTGGAGGTTGACGGTGACGACAAAAACCTCGGAAATCTCGACAAGGACTTACAGGACACTTGCAAGCAGCAGTAGACAGAGTCACTGGCAGCCCAGATCCATCTAGCTAGCATGACAGGGCTCCAGGAGGTCTTCCAGGGCCTTCCCGGGCCCATATTCGGGATCTTGACGTTTCCGACTGTATAGAAATCAAAGGGGTTACCCGGGCCATATTTTGTTTTCATTTTATTTTTAGTTACGCTACTAGTTTTCGAGGATTTAATCAAAACAGACAAGATCTATAACAGTTGTCTACTGCATTCGATTCGATTTTTGTTGCTTACTACTTCAACCACAAGAGTTCGACCAATTCCTTCGTTTACTGAACATGCGTACTGCTACTGTTGTTTCTGCTGTTGCCTCTTTGGCTCTATTCTCCACGGGAGTGTTGGCTACTCCTCCTGCCTGTTTGTTGGCATGTGTCTCTCAAGTCAACAAGGATTCTGACTGTGAATCCATGAACTTGATTGTTTGCAACGGTGAAAAGAACGGTGCTGCCATCGAGAGCTGTTTGAACTCGATCTGTCCAGGTGACGATGCCAGCACTGCTGTCGATGCTTTCAAACAAGCTGTCTCTGACCAAGGTGGTAAAGTCAGCTCTTCTTCCAGCAGTGCTTCCAGCTCTACCACATCTAGCTCTGCCAGCTCTTCTGCTTCGAGCTCTGTGAGCTCCACTTCGAGTGCTTCCAGTTCTTCTGTCAGCAGCTCATCTTCAAGCTCCGAGGCTTCTTCAACAAGCTCTACTGTTTCTTCTACCAGTTCTGAAGTCTCTTCCACTTCTTCTACGGTCTCTTCTACTACTTCTGAAGTCTCCTCTTCCACCACCTCTTCCAGCAGCTCGATCTCTTCTACGACCGAAGCACCATCTTCCACTGTTACTTCTAGCGCTATTACCTCCTACGAGAGCTCTTCTGCTCCTATCTACACTTTCTCCGAAGGTGCTGCTAACATGTTGCAAGTCGGTGGTTCTGTTGCTTTCGCTGCTATCGCTGGTTTCTTGTTGTAAGCAACAAGTTAACATCCATTTCTCATTAACATACCCTGGATATAAAAAGTTCATATTATCCACTCGCCCAATTTATATATAATGTATAGATTGAGATGATTTAAAAATGTCGTTTGTTTTACAGTGCTATCCTTGAGCTTCCGTGTAGATCGGTGGCTCGACGTATTTGGGCAGGACGTCCGTCCTGAGGCTTTGGTTGGTTTGAACGAATATTTGCATTGGTCTGACGATCACTTCCGTTTGCCTGCTGGTGCCATTAATATCCCAGTCGATCAGGAGCTGGAAGTTGAAAATTCTCTTGATAGTGCAAGTCTTGAAACTGTACAGTCTGTTCCCACGATGTCGGTAGTCTTCTTCGTTGAATTTCAATCGCTTGAGCATCGGATGATTTCTCAACTTAATCTCACACTCGAGTCGTCCCTCTTTAGAACCGTTGGTTCCACTGGTGACCTTTGCGCTTTCAAAATCTATGAGTGTGGATTGTACCTTGGGCGGAATATTACTAACATCGGCCAGCCTTAATGATGAAAAGTTCTCGTTTGCTACCCCCTGTGACAGATACGTGGCAATCTCCAGCAGGTTTAGTTGAATTTTTGTGGGGAAGATAGTCCATTTCTCAAATTCGGCGACATCGCCTCTCATAACCAGGTATACCTTGTCGAACTTATTGCTACCAGAGCAGAATAAATTATCATTCCTGAACGTCTCTCGTAAACCCTTGCTTCTTACTTCAACCCACATCGCACTCTTGCGATCAGGCAACCCAATCCAAAAGGAAGACTTGTAAATTTTTAAGTGATCGCTGCGATTTGCTTGCGCCACAGCAGTATCTTGATCCCACCTCAGCGGATTCATGTTGAAATCATCCATCGATTTCTCTCGTACCGATAACTGATTGCTCGGAGGACGGCTGTTGCTCGGAGATTCATCCTTCTCGTCTTCTTCCTCATAAGCCAGATCTCGAGCTTCAGGGATGAACTCAATCATGTGAAACTCTCGTATGAATTTGTCAAAGGGTTTATACCACGATGTTGATTTCCCTAGCTGAATTTGAACCTGCACCATGTATAAAACTTTGCCATACGCATAGAAAAACAGATCCAAATTATCTATCTTGGTCAGATCCCTCCACTCATTGTTATAGCTTGGTGGCATCCTCGTTTTTCCCCGAGAGGTGAAGCAGATCAGACCCTTAGTGTGATTTGACAGGCATTTGGGTCGCCTAGGGAGTTTATCAAAGGCGAACTTATACTCATACTGACCTGGTTTCACTTTGAAAGGTTTCGAAGAGCCCTCGAGGGCGTCCCAGACATTACTCGGTGGAAAGACTCTCTCTGTGTAACTGAACAAAGTGTGATAAGACCTATTGTCCTGCACAGGCATCATCATCCCATTTTGACCATAGCAATTTACGGGATCCACTTTGGTCAAAGTCTCAGTAAAACCCTTGAGAATGACATTGATCGTCTTGATAGACAATGCTTTGCTTAACTGAATCTTGACCGATCCAGAAATGTTGTCATTTGTGCTGTAAAAGTCATTGTTTAGCGGGGGCTTAAGTTCTATCTTAACTTCAGGAGATGCCATCCCAAAGAACTGGTAAATTCAATAGTTTCAAAAATGATATATCGTGGCAGTTGCTGTCTCAAGTCTCTTCGAAGGGCTGTTCATCTAAGTGACATCTCGGAATGTTACCTGTGTAATTTTTCACTTAAATAAGCCCAAAGCTACAAGTTCAAAGTCCAGACCCACAGCTTCAGATATACCTATCGATGGTATTCACATTTGGATTAGGCTCCAAGAGACTCATATCGACAAGTTCTTCGAGGTTGTTTGTCAACAAATTCTTCAAGAATGTGGTAGACGCTGCACCAAAGGAACATGTGGTTAGGGAACTAGTGAGACCAATCGGTATGCAGAGTCCACCAACGCCGCAGACCGTCTATTCTAGAGGTAACTCATTCAAGGACATGTTTGATCGTGACAAGACTGAGAAAAGAAGCCAAGAGCTTGGAGTGGAATTCACGAAATCTGGCATGTACGAACTTCATGCATTCCAAAAACACTCGGGCAAGATGTTCATTTCACCGAAGTCGTACTGGAGATCAGACAAGGCCCTTTACTTTCCCCATCTGAGAGGCACTTCCCTGACTGGGGTTACCGAGAATCTGGAGAGTAAATTGAAGGGAAAGACTAGCGTAATTCGACTGTTCACTAACAAGGTCGGCGATGATTTATCGAAGCAGTACTTCCAAAATCAAGAATTGGAGCTAGACTACCTTGGAAAGGATCACGCAAAACTCCTGGGCGCCAACACGCAGGTGGTTGAGGTCAGTTTCCTAGAAAATGCCTTTAAGTCGATAATATCCAAACTATCCACTTACAAACTGCGCTCTCTCATTACACCAGCGAGACATGGGACATTCTTCATGTGCGAAAGAGATCAGTTACCTTTCCCAGTCCGTGAATCGCTGGAGATCAACAACATCTACACGGGCTACGTGATTGTCGTGGATGCCAATCTGAAGATCAGATGGATGGGGTGCGGTGCCGCCTCGCAAGAAGAGTTCAAGACCTTATGGAAGTGTGTAAGAGGTGTCCGTAAAGAGTTTGAAACGCCACAACAGAGTTCTTAGGACTCATATAGACATGTAAATAGCAGTGACATTATTCTTTGACTATTGCAGGCTGTTTTCACGTGACTGATTTTGAAAATAAAATAGTCAAGATGATAAAGGTGAGATTGGAATTACCGGACTGTTGAATGTGTATGGGATAAGATGCTAGTACGATTCTATTCGTCCCATCAGACCAGATCGGGGACTCAGCAACCATCTCCCCATGCATTGATGTATAGAAAATGGGGCAAACCGGTCGGTAGGCTATTGACGATAAGCATCGGATCCTACTACTCGTTGTATTATCTATGGGAATATTTGGAAAAGGGAGAGTTGGCATTCGAGCAAGCAAAGAAAGCTTGAGAACCAATCGCACCGTTTGTAAAAAGATTTCTATGTACTCAGGAATTTGTAATTCTTCGGCCTCTGGCGTCGCCGGCAGTCGAGAGGACAATCTAATCCACGGATTCGATCTCCTTCTTCAGTCTTTTCT
This sequence comes from Torulaspora maleeae, assembly GCA_003708055.3. NCBI lineage: Eukaryota > Fungi > Ascomycota > Saccharomycetes > Saccharomycetales > Saccharomycetaceae > Torulaspora > Torulaspora maleeae. Next base: position 221,080 of record PPNA03000001.1, on the reverse strand, counting down.
CAACAGCCTCCAAGAATTCGTTGGTGTTGACGTATGAGTCTCTGTCAGTCTTGCCGCAGGCGAATGCTAAATCTTTGGTCATGATACCATCTTCTTGAACGGTGTTCAGAGTGGCAGATTCCAGCAAGTTGGCAAATTTGGTGACTTCTGGGGTGTTGTCCAACTCACCTCTCTTGGCTAGACCTCTAGTCCAGGCGAAGATGGAGGCAATAGAGTTGGTGGAGGTCTCCTTGCCCTGCTGGTGTTGTCTGTAGTGTCTGGTAACCGTACCGTGGGCGGCTTCACTTTCAAAGGTTTTACCATCTGGAGTGACCAAGACAGAAGTCATCAAACCCAAAGAACCGAACCCTTGTGCAACAATGTCGGACTGGACGTCACCGTCGTAGTTTTTCAAAGCCATGATGAACCCACCCTTGGATTTGATCATTTGAGCGACCATGTCGTCGATCAAACGGTGCTCGTAGGTGATACCAGCAGACTCAAATTGAGCCTTGTACTCGGCGTCAAACAATTCCTGGAAAATATCCTTAAATCTACCATCGTATTTCTTCAAGATGGTGTTCTTGGTAGACAAGAACAAGTTCAATTTTTTGTTCAAGGCCAGTTTGAAGGAAGCGTGAGCAAAGCCACGGATAGACTCGTCGGTGTTGTACATGGCTAGTGCCACGCCGGCGCCCTTGTAGTCGTAAACCTCCATGGTCGTTGGCTCGGAACCGTCCTCCGGCCTGTAGACCAACTCCAACTTACCTGGACCTGGAATCACCGCATCTGTGGCCTTGTACTGGTCTGCATGGGCATGTCTACCAATAATGATCGGCTTCTCCCACCCAGGTACTAGACGTGGAATCCTTGGAATCACAATTGGTTCACGGAACACGGTACCGCCAAGAATGTTCCTGATGGTACCGTTTGGGGATTTCCACATTTTGCTCAAGTTGAACTCCTCGACACGGGCCTCATCCGGAGTGATAGTGGCACACTTGATACCAACACCATACTTCTTGATGGCATTAGCGGCGTCAACAGTAATCTTATCCTGTGTCTGATCACGTGACGTCACTGACAAGTCGTAGTATTTCAAGTCAACATCGACATACGGTAGGATAAGCTTCGTCTTGATCTTGTCCCAGATGATACGGGTCATCTCATCACCATCTAGTTCCACAACGGGACTCTTCACCTTGATTTTCGACAAAACCGAGCTGGTCGAAAGGAATCTTCTTGAAAGCATCTTTGAAATCGCTAATTGGCTCCACTACTGCTATTCCCACGGTATGCCACTCCCTGTCCAAGCACCAGAACCGTCAGACACCATCCTTTTAATACTTGAAGTCGTCTTGGGCGTCTTCCAAAATTTCAGCGCTCAATCTCCCCGGTCATGCACATGCGCTGTCCGGATAGCACCGGTACCGCTCCGGACGGCGCGCTCCGGACGCGACCAGCTCAAGAGGTCGGCGGCTAATTCTTTGAAAATTCCTACCACTTCTAGAGAAAGAGACGGTGGAGGTTGCGATACAAGTGGGCAAGAACGATCTGTATGTCGGAGGGGCTCTTCAACCAGCCGTTTGTGTACTGCGGAGTGTGCCACAGGCAGTCGACCAGGGAGGATCCGCTTCATTTGACGTCGTGCGCCCATACGTTGTGCTCAGAGCACTTGAACACATCTGTGTGTCCTGTCTGCCAGAGCAGGGAGGTGATGGTGATCAGGCTTGTTGAGACCAAGCAGCTGCCGCAGGATATAAGAGATCTCTTTCAACCGATGTCGGCACTACTGGACAATCTGTACAACGCATCGCAGTTCCAGTATACAGGGCTGGTCAATCAGTGCCGATACTATCAGGAACACTGCATCAAGTTGAGGGAGAAATGTGCTCGACAGAGACAGCTTTTGTGTCAGGCCAAACAAGAGCTTGACTCAGTGGCCAAGTTGAAAACGAGGATAAGTGAGCTCGAGACGGCGTTGGCAAGGTATGGGGGCTCATCCGGTCAAAATAAAACGCATGAATCCTCACTTTTCACAGCAATGAAACCCCCGGACACGGTCGATTTAACCGCCGATTGCAGCGACGACCCGGTGGCTCAGAGAGATGAACAATCGTTTATTCGTAAGTTGAAAAGCTCGTCATCGCTGCGGAATAAGTTCAAACGGCAATTTCAGCCATTGAAGGGCATAAATCAACCACATGGCCCAGCTGAGGAGTCTCCCGCAAGTGAGGGAGCTATCGCAGAATCAACGCAGTTGGGTAGAGTCACATCGACGGCAAATGACTACTATGGTAAGCGCTTCGATTCTCCGCTGTTGAAGAGCACTTTAGATAAGAGTTCCTCATCTGTGGTGAGCAAAGAAAACGGTATCAGAAGGGCTGGAACCATGAATCAAAGTCAGTTTCCTTCGGCTCTAAATAATTTAAGGATTGTGAAGCGAAACAACACTTTCAGTGATTCGTTGCGTACATCCCGGGGAACTCAAGGCTTAACACCAAACATGCGAAGTAGTAGTAGCGTACAAACTCAAACTGGCCTCTTAATGCGTGGTAACTCCAGCCGCCAAAGAAGTTCTGGTTCAGAGAGTTTAACAGGGAGGGGTACAACTAATAGATTCAGGCGCGTAAGATAGAGGGATCGGTGTTTGTGAATAATTCTTTCCGACTTAATTATATCTTAGCATAAACATGGGATTACAAAATGATATAAGTGGCCCTTCCTGTTGACTGGCAAGAATGCAGCACTTCGCATTAGTTCTCTCTTTGGTTTCCGTTCGGGCACATTTAAATTTTCTTCTGTGAATATTGAGATAGCAGTACACATCAATTGTACTATGAGAGTGTCATGAGACAGCTTAGATGATACCAGACTTTTTCAACTGCACGTAGGATGCGAAGAAAGGCACCAAGAATCCTATGGAAAAGAAACCAAAGTGAATTAGAGCAAATGGAATCTTTCTGTTGTGAACTTTAACTGGAATGTTAGAGTAGACACCTTCCTTGAAGTGGACTTGAGATCTGATGGAGGAAGAGAAAGCTCTTCTGGTGGAGAATCTAACCAACTGCTGTCTGAACATGTTTGCCTCGCTTGAACCCTTGTTATGTGATTGTCCAACTGATACTAATAGTAAGAACTGAACAAGCCTCGATCCCTCTGGTAAGTATTAAAGAACTGTGAGATTTCACTTTAATTGATATTCGATTCCCTTGCAGAAAAAATCGACTTAGCCGATAAAAATGAGTGGACGCGATGTTTGGGTTGGATCGCATAGTAAAGTAGCGAATGCTGCTCGTTGATTGGTTCTCCGCGCGGTGACATACAGAGGGAGGAAAGAGGAACTTTGACAGTCAGGATTGTCAATCTCGGTCTCTCGATGGGCAAACGATATTAGCACTAAAAGGAGAGGTTTGTCTAGACCGAGAAGCTACTTATAATCGCTGTATTAAACAGATTGAATTAACCTGAAGTCTGATATTCTAAGATGTCTGCAATCGCCCCAATCACTGGTACTTTGAAGAAGAGAATTCTAGCCGATATTTTCATTGGTTTTTCCCTAGGTGGTGCTATGGCCAGCTATTGGTGGTGGGGTTTTCACAAAGATGTTATCAACAAGCGTGAAGCTTACTACGCTCAGCTAGCAGAACAAAAGAAGCTTGAAAACTAGGAAGCTCTAGGGTAAGTTTTACACGGTTCGAGTGCGATGAATTACTTGAACCTTGTAAGAGCTGCTCCGTGAAGCTTATTCTCACATTTCGAGTTATTTGTCATTTTACTATAATATTCAAGGTTTTACTTTCAATAAACGGAAAATAATAATCAACAAAGAGAAAGTTTGATACGAAAACACGCCTGGATTATGTCGACCACTTTATTTATCCCTCTATATATTTGAATCTATTCAGCGGAATGGTCTTTTGGTTTCAATTCTGGTTTCTAATCAGTCCAGTCATTTACTGACACTGCACTCCATGTAGCGAGTCCCATTGATTAGACCATCAGCAACAATTATGAATCTTTTGTTGATGTTCTTCTCATGTAATGCGTTCTGCAAAAACTTGAGGGTGGCTATTTCACCCAAGGTGACGCCTCCCAGGAATGCAAGTATCACTATATCGTTTGTCTTCCCATCCTTCTGACCTATAGTGACTCGCCTCTTGTTCTTTTTTAACTCTGGGAGCCACGATTCTTCGTAAGCCACTTCTGCATCTCCATAGATCTGCTCGAACAGCCCGCTCGTCTTAGCCAGACTTGGCGTTCTGGAAATGATATAAGGTTGCTGCGCAGCAAAATTCTTGCTGATGACAGATCTGTCATAAAGAAGCTGAACCAGTCGGGTCAGCAGAGGAACTAGACCACAATAAGCAAACGTAGCGTCTCTTGGGTTCGCAGCATCATGACTGCTCTTGAGATTTGGTACGTCCCTTCCTTCATCTTCAACAGGAGGCAACGTATCCAACCAGGTCGATATGTAACGATACTCTTTTTTCCACAAGAGAGCATTGTGACTTGTTTGTAGAGTCTTACTTGTGAACAACCCAGATTGTGTCAGTCTCTCCAATTGGAAACAGGATTCAATTCCGTGGGTATCTATAAGTTCTCTCTTGATCAGTTCGTAATCCTTATCTCTTAAGCCGTTCTTACATATCGACGACAAACAAATCAGTCTCAAAATCCGGTTTAGGCTCAAGTCTCCCTCGTATATTAGGTCTAGAATTCTGTCGCAGCTCGTCTTGTGGTCAAGGTTACCTAGCAATATATCTTGTTCGAGTTCCAGCATGCGATTGAATTGAATAGATGTACTGTTCTCAACTTCTTGGAGCACATCAGATGATAGGCTTGTGTGAACCTTTAACAGCTTTTGCTTGTTCTGTAACGATGAGAGAGAGTCCACAAATTGTTTTATCTCGCCAACACTTTCTGCCTTATGCCGGGCATCGTATTTGTCTTGCAGATCTTTGGCCATATGATTCAGCTGCGGTCCTAAAGCTCCAAAATTCATGTACTTGAGGTCGTCCCATATTTCGTCTGTCTGGTACTTTAGTATTACGCTTTCTAAACCTTTAACCTTACCATCAGTTGATAATCCATAAATGTCATCTAGCAAACCAGAGTATGTTAGTTGTGTTAACAAAGGTGTCAATGGATCCATATCTCGCTCAAATATAATCAAGTCTTCTTCTATACCACTGTATTTATCACCATACAGTGTATCTTTGATAAAGACCTCCTCATCATCTTCGCTTGACTCAATCCTCTGTCGAAGAAGCCGCAAAAGTCTCTTCGACTCCTTCCCAAAAGCTACAGTATCAGTTATAGTAGAGCTTGTTTCCTTGACCAAACTTTGTAAGCAATTGACCATATTATCCAGAAGTATAGCTCGGGTTGCGGATTGCATGGAGGATGCGCTTGGCGAATACATGTTTTCACCATCGCTGTTGTATAGAAAATTACCGATCAACAAGTTGTCGTCTATTTGGGGCAAGCTTAGCATGTCTAATGGGTACAGGTCCACATTGGTTTCCTTCGGAAGTTGCTGCTTGATAAAATGTGGTATCTTGAAAGCGTCTAAAGAGCGTTCCACCAGCAAACTATTCGACTTTTGTGTTTCCCAGGTGCAATATATCAGATTAATGCTCCGTAAATCCAGATTTCCCAGTATACTTAGCAGTGCTGCAGGAACTGTCAGGTCTATCCGAGTGTCGATGAGGAATACAAGTTTTATCACGACATTTGAGTCTAAGATGCTTGTTATATCGTTACCAGTTTGATCTCCCATGATCAATATCTTTCTCACCGGTGTGGATGATGTCAATTGGCTGAAAGTGACAAACTCCCCCATGACAGAAACCATTTCGGGCTGTACCACTAAAATCTGATCTTCAGACGAGATCTCTCTCAGTACTTTACATAACGATGTTCCTAACTTCTTGCTGAACTGGCGGGTATTCCATTGAAGTCTCATACTGAGTGGTTTCAGCTACTTCAGCCCATTACATTGAAGTTCATGTACTTTAAGGTCTGAAATTTCAATACCATCGCGCGCCAGTATTAAGCTTAATGGCTTCGAGATGTCTTGGCATTGAATGAAAATCATGTAATTAATGGTATAGGGTCTATAAATGCTGCCAACTTTGGCTTCTTGTTTCAAAACCTAGGCAGAAACACCACTTCTTGTGGCAAACTTCTGGTAGTACTCTAACATCTCTGATGTGATTCCTCTCGAGATTCCGCTTAAAGCTTTCTCGAAGTGATGAGCCTTGACGCAACCGGCATCAGAATCCTCCATTATGGCTGCGAGACCAGCTTCTTGACAGAGAAGGACCACTTCAGCACCCGAGCAGCCCTCGGTTCTCTCTGCAAGCTTTTCAATGTCGTAATCTGCCTCGCTGTCACTGGTAAACTTCATGGTGCATTTCTTGAGTATCTGCAATCTAGCTGCATAGTCTGGAGGTGTGACATATATGTGTCTGTCAAGTCTTCCTGGTCTTAACAGCGCTGGATCGATTTCGTCTGGCCTATTGGTGGCACCCACGATGACCACGCCCTTGAGCTCCTCGACACCATCGATCTCATTGAGAAGAGACGTGAGTACGTGGCCAGCCGCAGAAGTCGATGGACTGTCTCTGTTTGAAGACAAAGCATCTATTTCATCAAAGAATATGATACTGGGGGCAGCGGCTCGGGCCTTTCTGAAAATATCTCTAATGGCTCTCTCAGACTCACCAACGTACTTGTTGAATATTTCAGGGCCCTTGACAGCTAAGAAGTTGAGTCCTGATTCTGTCGCCAGCGCTTTGGCCGTCAGCGTCTTGGAGCACCCAGGTGGACCATAGAGTAGCACACCCTTGGGAGCTGAAATACCCAGTCTAGAGAAGGTTTCAGCAGCCTCCAAAGGTAACTGAATCATTTCCACCATCTTCCTTTTTAGCTCGTCTTGTCCACCGATATCAGACCAGTAAACTTTTGGCATCTCTAGAAAGATTTCCCTCATAGCACTTGGCCTAATCTCAGTCATTGCCTGACTGAGGTCTTCAGTGGAGACTTTGAGGGTATCTATCGATCCTTCGCTTAGCCCTCTGGTGATTGCCTTCATGACAGACTCTCTGCATAGGGCGATCAGGTCCGCACCTACGTATCCATGAGTCTTGAGAGATATGCTTTTAATGTCATCCTGCGACAGCGAATGGCGATCTGATGACATCTTGGCGAAATGCTTAGTCAAGATCTCTAATCTTGCGTCTGCGTCGGGAATCGCAACTTCCACCTCTTGATCAAATCTACCAGGTCTTCTCAAAGCTGGATCAATGTTGTTTGGTCTGTTAGTGGCCGCCACAACAACGACTCTCCCTGCGGCACCCATCCCGTCCATTAGAGTCAACAGCGTAGCAACTACTCTGCTCTCGACTTCCCCGGAATCATCATGAGAACGATTTGGCGCTATCGAGTCAATTTCATCGATGAATATGATCGAAGGCTGGTATTTCTTTGCCTCATCGAAGATCTCTCGCAGTTTGGCTTCTGTTTCACCCAGGTATTTGGAAACAATTGATGGACCATTGATTGTAAGGACGTGTGCATTAGAAGTGTTGGCGACGCATCTCAGTAACATCGTTTTACCGGTTCCTGGCGGTCCGTGCAATAAAACACCTCTTGGAGGAGTCACTGAAAACCTGGTGAAGAGCGATGGCTGATGGAGGGGCAGCTCGATTGTGTTTTTGAGAATGGCGACCTCCTTAGCTAGTCCGCCAACAACGTCATAATTCAATGCTTCTGGCAAATTATACTTGGGATTAGCTTCCAGTCTTTCAGTAAAAACTATTTTGGTCACACCTTTGCGAAATAGAACAGGTGGGGATAAATATAGTGAATTTTCGATGGGTTCTTCTTCCTTGTCTTTGATTTGGCACTTTGATAAGTCCGGAAGGCTGTCATCGACAACATCGACAACAGAGAGATTGCAAACTAATTCATCGTTTAGCTTGAAATCTTTGAAGAACATTCCTGGCATGATAATTCCACAGTCATTGAGTAGTTGTTCAACCTTTTTCTGCTCTGTAGCCTCTATCTTGGCAGATAACCCGACGGTGACTTCAGATGCATACCCTGGCTGACATTTGATCTTCTTAATGTCTAAACGATCGCCCAATATCACATTCCCCACAGATCTCAAAGTGTCAGACATCATCACCACATCTTTCGAATGGGAATCTACTTCACCAGATTTCGCGATGGCTACCACTCCAGCCATGCCCACTTTAGATACTACGCACATCGAGCCAGTACCAATCTCAAGTGCTTTTAGCACATCTGGATGAGCAATTACGGTACAGATGTCCTTGAAGGAGTGCTCTCTTGCTGACAATGGCCTCGCTATGTAAGCCGCAGGCAGCTTGAAGCTCGACGCCTTCGAACCATCGGGACTTGCGCCAGATGAGCTCTTCTTTTTAGAGGATGCAGATGTGGAGCCTGCTTTGGGAGCCATAGTTCCAGTATCGTGCCAGCTAGTCTATAATCTTGATAATATTTGTGCTTCCGAGTGCATCTCATTCTTAATTACTGAAATTTTTCGGCATCGCCTGACTTATTGGAAGTTTACTATAGAAGAGCAGGTATAATAGCACTCTAATAGCCATCAGGGTGCTTCATTTGGGATGCCCGGCCAAGTCAGAAACATTGTTGCAAGAGCCATCAAGTCTGGGGATCTTCCGCCCATTTTGAGATCAAGCTTGCTCTGCCGGCAAAGGGAAGGTAATAAGCAGCGATTGGAAAGGATTAGCAGGTCATTGGAACCTCAGAAGTATAGTATCAAGTTGCATAACAAGTCGGAATTGATCAAATGTTTCTACCCGACGAAATCTGCCAGGTTAGAACTGCCGAATGGCGAAAGCTACAGTAATAAGCAGCTGGAGTTGTTAGGTAGAGACTTACTTCTCCTGAGCTTGAATCAAACGTTCCTGGATCTGTTCAAGAGATCTTCGCAAGACATCTCAGGCTTTGACTTTAACTTCGAATTTAAGATGGAACACATGAGCAGTTGGAAGAAGAATTCTCCAGAACTGGTACGACGTTTCTTGAAGAGTGAGAGCTTAACAAACCTGGCTAGGCTGCCGGCACCTCGAAATCTTATCCCTGATAGGATCCAGTATACTTTCGATCAGAGGGCCTTCAGCGCTGTCATTGGGTACCTCTCAGTTACCAATGACTTTCCGACCGTCAGTCAGTTCCTGCGAAACAAAATTTCAAACCCAATAGCTCGAACTATACTACGTTGAACGTAAGGTTGAGATTCTATCTATTCTTCATTAGACTATGTTCTAATATATGGGCATGACCTTTTTACAGATACAGTGAAGCGGCAAAGACAATATCTCTCTTGATGAGCTCTTGTGCTTGGCTCATCTTCATGTGAAGGTTTGAGTTTCCGATGATAATCGATGCTGTCTTCACTTCACGGCAAATTTCATCCAGCCAGGTAATCACTCTGACAACAGTACCCTCAGCTTCAACACTTATGTCCATGATTTCCTTGAAGGACAGACCACGAGCCCACTCATAGACAACATTCATCAGTGCAAACCGCTTCTTTTCCAAGAACTCTGCTTCGTCCCTTGTTAGAGGAATTTGATGCGTCTCGTACACTTTCAACATTTGACTGTAGATCTCCTCGATCCGCTTTTTGCCCCTGGCCAGTCTTGGAGTCGCCACTGGTGGTTCCTCCTCTCTGGTACGACCTTCATAGACGAATACAGATAGCAGTGCAACGATTTCTTCCGGCTCAAAATCTCCCAGGAAATTGTCCAAGATCAATTCTGTCAGGACTAATTCATATCCAGAGTTGATCTCACAGGCAACTCTTCCTTTCAGAAGAACGTTCTGACTTTGGTCGATGAATCCAGCATCCTTCAAAACAGCCAATCTCTTCTCGTAATCGGGTAGTAAATTCAAATTCTGGTCTGACATTAAATGTTTCAGATTTTCAATCTCCTCTTGGATCTTGTAGGCTTTGTATTTTGGTAGAAATTGCTCAGCTAGATCTGGGCTATTTAGAGCAGGGAACGACAAAATATCTGTCTTGATATTATTTCTTTCCAAGATTTTCTGATGAACTTTCAAACTACCTTTCTTCTCGGCTAAACTTTCCTTCAATCTCTGTGAAATCTTTAATATGATCTTGATTTCTTCTTCGAACGTTTTGATCGATTCTTCATCTTTCTTCATGATACTTGTGAAGGAAATTTTTAGCGTGTAGGCTGTAATCAACTCGATGGACGTTAGGGGAACCTCTTGCATGAAATATTCAGTGCCTTTGAACCTGGTAAAATTATTGATTGTGTACTTGGCCATTCCTGCAATATACGGCAAATGATTTGGTTCCCCCGAACTCAACGTGTTGGGTTCGGTGAATGTCATGACAACTGCAGAGTTGTCTTTCATGTTTGTGCGGAACACAAACCCGAGTCTTGCATTGTCGTTAGAATCTCTGAATACAATCAGTCTCCCCACCTTCAGCGCATGGAAAATTGCATCGGTCTTGGCCAGTTCTTCCATCATTTGAGCCGTAACCTTTCTATAATTCACCACTGACTTTAAAAAGCCGTCGATGGCTGTATTAGATTCAGAAGTATCGTAAAACTCTATCTCCTGTAGTTTATCTTGCAGCTCAATAATCATCTGCTCTTGCTCGGGCAAAAGAGTTTGCTTAGAGTTCTCACTGAACGAGTACTTGATCATTTCCTCGACCTTCAGCGCTTCTATTCTGAGAAGATTCAAGATCATATTGTATGTCAGCCTAAACTGAGATTGTAATTTAGTTGGGACACCGAGAGTCACTTCTTTGAAAGAGGCCGATTGCAAGGGATCATTGTAAGCCATGACGATAACAACACCCTTGTCATCTAAACCACGTCTACCTGCTCTCCCAGCCATTTGTGTAAATTCACCAGGGTTGAGATTCCTCAAACCAGTACCGTCATGCTTTTGTATTTCACTAAAGATGACAGTTCTTGTGGGGAGATTCAGCCCCATTGCAAATGTCTCTGTAGCGAAAAGCACTCTAATCAAACCTTTTGCAAAGAGCATTTCAATGAGTTCCTTGACGATGGGCAATAAACCTCCATGATGCACTGCAATACCACGTTCTAGAAGTGATCGTATCTTCAAAATCTGAGGTAGCTCTCTATCTTCCTTCTTCAATCTTGTGATCGATTTCTCGATGAACATGAATATCTGAGATTTTTCTTTACCATTACAGAAGTTGACACCTTCTAACCAGTCTGCGTACTCCTCGCATCTTTTTTTGCTGAAGACAAAAACAACTGCAGGTAGCAGATCCTTCGACTTTAGGTAGTTGACAATATCTGGCCACGTCTTCTTAGAGGGCCCACTTCTCTTGAAAAACTGACTCTTGTTTGAGCCAATGGCACCGGCACCACGAGAGCCTCCTCTTCCGTTACCGCGGCTGCCACGTCCAGCAGGCCCACCTCGGCCGCCACGTCCTCCACGTCCTCCACGTCCTCCACCCTGCGAGTCCTTCTTTTTGGCATCAGGAATATGGCTTTCACCACTTATCAGATCTTTATGTTTCTTGAAATTTGCATCGAGAAACTCTTTGTTAGGGCTGATGACAGGAATCAGTTGATTTTTGGCCCATATATTGATTTCTAGCGGCACCGGTCTCTTTGGAGTGGAAATGACATATATATTCTTTTGTTTTGTTCTTCCGATCCAGTTTGCAAACTCAAAAGTGTTAGGGACTGTAGCGGACAAGAGAATAAACTTGACATGTTGTGGTAACATAATGATGACTTCTTCCCATACGACACCACGATCCTGATCATTAACATAATGAACCTCATCAAAGATCACAAATTCGACATCTCTGATCAAATCAGCACCTCTGTAAAGCATGGATCTCAAAATCTCAGTCGTCATGATTAAACAATTAGCTTCAGGGTTGATTTGAACATCACCGGTGATCAAACCGACACCAACATCATCTAATGTTTCCTTAAAATCTCTGAATTTTTGATTTGATAAGGCTTTGATAGGAGACGTGTAGATGGTCTTGGTCATATTCCTCTTAGACATGGCAATTGCGTACTCAGCAACCACCGTTTTACCGGCAGATGTGTGAGCAGCGACAAACACAGAGTCGCCTTGTTCCAAATGATAGACGGCCTCTTTCTGGAAAGTATCAAGTTCAAATGGCCATGTCCTTGCTGGGTTTGGGATCAGTTCAGAGAAATTCTCGATCTTGTGGTTCAAGTCAACGATATGGGCCCATTCTTTCCTTTCAAGCTTCTTCTGTGTACTCAAAACGTTTCTCGCAAAGTCAATACCCATTGGCAGCAAGTCATCAATATCGGGCAAGGCGTTCTCTTTTGATTCTTCACCGAATATTGCACTGGCAGTTTCGGAATCAGCCTCTTGTTCGGTCTTCAATCTTTCACTGGCCAGTTCATGTTCAACCTCCAGCTCGTTATTTACAGCATTCAGCTCCTTCACATCATCTAGCGGTTCAGCTGCATCCTTCACGTTAAGCGCTAGAGGTCGTATTCCTCGATCAAGGCCACTGGGCACGTCAAACAAGCCTTGTTCATCCTTATGCAATAGTTTTGTTACCTTTTCGCTAAATGAAACGCCCTGAGCTGTTCCCTGAATAGCATTCATCGAGATACCACCTGGAGTAAAAGGCAATTGAGCCGTCGAGCCCCTAGTTGTATTGCTGTGGCTGTTTATGCTTCTATTTAATGACAAAGAATTCGAAGCATTCGCATTAGCCACTTCTTTCAAATTGACTCCCTCCTTATAACCTGAGATTCGTCCCTCGATCCCCTTCCTCTTCAAATGGTAGGAAGTTCTACTCAAAGGCCCCGGAATCTTCACTAAACCTTTATAATCGTAGTTGTTCGCACCGCCTTGTTCGTCATCGTTCATGAAGTTCAGCTGAGGAACACTTTGTACTGTATCCAGAATACTCCACGGCAAAATATTGGACGGCTTCAAAAACCTATTTCTCACAACCTGATCGCTGGAGTCATCTATCAAGTCTTCGTCAGGTATAGTAGAGATTCTATCCTGAAAGATTTCCACGTCGCTATCCTGGCTGATCTCTCTCAGGCTTTGATATAGCTCATCAAGGCTCTTTTCGCTCAAAACGGTAGCCATGGCAATTGAAGCTTCTGATCTCTTGAAGCACCAATCGATAGCTAAATCTTCTTAAAGGTTACTAGTATCTTATATTGCACAACATATGAACAGCAAGCGTCACGGGCTACGAAGCTCTAAGTAATGATGCTTCTATGTTATATAGTTGATATAATGTTACAATATGTTGTCTATTACCTTTCCCAAGTATTTTGTTACTCCAGTTTAAATTAATAATCGAAACAATTTTGAAATGATTTTGTAATTTGATAGTTGATTCATTCCTCTTCACTTTCGCTACTTGCCTCATCGTCGTCATCGGATGATGAGAATCCATTTACATGATTTGTTTGGTAGGCCGAATTTATTGGTGACCCGTTTTGACTTAGAGGAGAGGCACCATCTAGTATGGCCAGCTTATTCTTGATTTTTTCAATCTGCCGTGTTTGTTCTTCTTGACTTAACGCCTTAGATCTCTTTTTCTTGGCGTGGCCGTTTGTAGGTGGTGACAATGAATGCTCGAGACCGTTGTTTATATTCCCATTTACACCATTTGCCTCATTCGGAGAAGTGTCATAATCTCTGAAAAATGTGTTGTAAATCGTTAGAATCGTGTTGTTATCCAGTGTATCGAGGTCCAGTTCAACTTCTTCGTCTTCCGCCAAGTGGGGCATCGATCTCTTGATGATACTGATGACTTTCTCCAACTTTGATGTTGGTAAGTCATTTATCCTTTCTGTGATGACTTTCTTCATGTCATAGGTGACCACAGTCTTGAACCTTTTCTTGCTCTTCTTGAAACCATTGAGAGATGATCCATTTTCACCAGGAGATAGTCTACCTCTTCTAGATCTTTTTGTGCGCTGTTTCCTTGAACCACGGGCCAAACGTCTTTCCTTCCTGATCTTATCCAGCTCTTGCTTCTTCAGTTGTTGCAATTCATGTTTCATTCTCTCCAACTGTTCTTCCAAGTATTGGATAGCAGGGTTTGTTATAGAGCTTTCATCGATGATTGAGTCTGAGTCGTTTGAATCATAAATATCGGAATCGTAATCGTAGCCGTAATATTCACTTCTCGAATCTTCTTCAGACTCATAGTCATCGATTATTGGTCTCTCAGCCCATTTGGTATTGAAAATATCTTCTAAACGATGTCCCATCATGTTGACGATAGTACCGTCGGGATTGAACTTGTAACAATTCTCAAAGACAAGTCTTACATCCTTCTCAAATTCTTCCAGCGTTTGATATTTCCAATTGTCCAGGTTCTTACCCACGGTGCCCAAGTCCATGGGTTCCTTCACATAATCGAAATATGTGGGGCAATTCAGTGCTACGGGATCCACTGGCTCCAAGAATGGATAGTTGAAAGACGCGTGTTTCTTGCTTGTCAACTCCTTGAGGACGTTGGTGCAGAACTTCATCGCCTGTTGTAGTTTCTTCGATTTGGGTTTCCTGGTCTCGTAAGGGTAGATATCCTTTGATTTCGGTGGATGGATCTCTCTCTTTGGTCTACCGTTGTGGGTCTGTGCACGCCTTATCACCACAGGAGCATCCTCATCGATGGGTCTCTTTTTCCTTGACTGTTTTACTGGTGGAGAATCCTTTGCAGGCATATTGAGCATATGCTTCTCGAAAGCCGCCTGAATATTCCTAGCCATCTGCGATATCATTGCGTTGGCTCCATTGAAGGAGACACAATTGTTCACCATCAGGTTGAAATCCTCGGTAACCTGCTCCGGCGTCTCGTAAGCGTTGACATTCAACTTCCGCTCTATGGTCGAGAGGTCCATCGGCCTCTTGACGTGGTTGAAATAAAAGGGGATGTTCAGCGCCACGGGGTTCACCGGGTTCAAGAACGGTCTTGCATCTTTCAGCCGCTTGACCGCCTTAATCGTCATCACCGCGTGTTTCTGCTGGTGCTTAGGCAGCGGGTTCTCCGGAAGATTGTTCATATCCGGCTCCGGCGGCGGAGCAGGTGCCGGCACCCTGGTCTCGCCCGAGGACTGACCTGCCTGCTGCTGGGCAGGAGGAACTTCGCTAGAAGGACCGTCGGCAGAGGGCACCTCTGCCGGAGTCTCGGCTGGGGTCTCGGCCGGAGGGACCACAGCCGAAGGCTGTGGTTCCTCCTGCTCGGGAGTACCTTCAAGCTGCGCGGGGGAGCTGGCGGCGGGCGTTTCCAGCCCGCCAGCCGCACCCGAGGCTGCTCCATCGGTAACCCCAGTAACCCCACCCGTGGACCCGGTCCCAGCCACCACCGGCGTTGGAGACATCGACTGAACATCTTTGTCCACCACTGTTAGGCCCTTCCCACCATTATTCACCGCCGCGTCACGTGCCGCCGCCACCTCGTGCTGCTGCTGCCTCGTGTCACTAACCACGATCGCGCCTCCATGGTAGTCCGCCATCATTGCGTACGTCTCGCGGGTCGATCGTCCGTTGCCGTCGATTGCTGCAAATGGTTCGCGCTTTAAATACGTTCGGCCAAGCGCCGCGAAATGCCCTTTTTCTTGCGCGCGGTGTGAAAAAGCAAGCACGACGCGTAAACGCGAAAGCGCGTCAAGTGCGCGGAGGTTACGTGTCACAAGAGGGAGGCGGAGAGCCAGATTGCCGCTGGCAAGGCGCGCTAGTTCTGTGGTGTTGTGCAACTTGACCTGCCATTATGGCAGCTGTTAGTGTGCTTTCACTGCCGCTGCGAGCAGCGGCTGGTGGCTGGCCGTTGCTAGCTCAGCCTCATAGCAAGTAGCTTGGCGTTGCCAGCACCGGCCTGTTGTGTGCAGCAGCACGATGCGCCCCGCCGTGGGCGTGATGGAAACAAACAGGACGACCTGGGCGGGACTTTCGAACCAGTTTTTTGGGAGATGAGAAGTAGCAGACACCCAGACATCCAGGTGGTGTCTGTTCTGCACCCGTGCATCCTCTGGAAACAGTCACTTGAAACTTGGCCTTTGGGCTTTGCTCTTAGGGGTTCTTGGCAGTGTTCTTGAACACGCATTGTGGAACTTGGACCGCCAGAACAAGAAGCATAGGTTTAGAGGTGGCTGCTCAGACGATGTCGCTGTACTATTCATTGGTGTTTGGAGTTCTCGTGGTTGAGGTGGCTGTTTTCTCGATCCTTGCGCTGCCAATCCCTACAAAGCTTCGCAGACCGCTGACGCTGGTGTTGCTGAAGCCGTTTCAGAACGAGGTGGTGCAGATCACGATCAAGTTCATTCTAGGGTTCATTCTGCTGCTGTTTGTGGACACGATCAACAAGGTTTACAACATCGACCGCGAGCTGTCAGGCGTCGCTGCGGGCGCGGTAAAGGGCAGCGGCGGCGTAGTGTCGTCGCAGGACAGGATCGAGCTGTTGTCGCGCAAGTTTTTCGCTCAGAGGAACATGTATCTCACTGGGATGACGCTGTTCCTCACATTCACGGTGGTGCGGACTTTCAGTCTTGTGCAGGAGTTGTTGCAGCTCAAGGACAAGTACCGCAAGGAATCGCCCAAGTTCGACACCACGAAGAGCGAAAAGCACAACGAGGAGCGCCAGAAGGATTTGCAGCGTGAGATCGAGGAGAAGGACGCCGAGATCCAGCGTTTGAAGGAAAAGGCGGAGGCGTTGCAGGCAGAAATGTGAACTTACATACTATGTCTTTGTGTAGGAGTTACTCTTATGTTTAGGTAGAAAGACGAAATTCTCGTCGGTCTTGCCGAAGAATAGTTCGCTCAGTTTGATCCAGTCCTCGACGTTGGTGCTGCCGAGTTGTGTCTCCAGCTCGTCGCGGCCCTTCCAGTTTGGTGGTCTTTCATTTAGTTGCACTGGGTACCTCTCGCAGATACCCATCGGTATGTAGCGGTGGAAAAATGACATGAACTCGCAGAAGAATCTACGACACTGCGAGATTCCGTACTCGTCGGTGCCCCAGTGCTCCATGGCAAATTGCGCGTAGTCTTGCAGGATGGCCAGTCTTTCCCCGCTGGTCTTGTCCAGGTGTTGCTGGGCATCCACTTCTTCAAAGATCCACGGTTTGATCAGCGCACCGCGCGCTACCATGACGCTGTCGATGTTGTCGTTGGAGTTCAGATGCTTGTACCAGTCCTCGAAGTTGTTTACGTCACCGTTACCCACGAATTGGATTCTCTGGCTGCGTTCTCTCTCGGCCTTCTCGGCGTACTCGTCCTCACAGGCTCTCAGGGTGTCAGCGACTCGCGCAACATAGTCCCAATCGGCCATCTTTGTGTATCTTTGCTGTCTGGATCTACCGTGCAAGGTTATGGCGCTCACATCGGTCTCGTACACCAGTCTCTTCACTAGACCCTCTGCCACCGGGTGTTCGTCTTTGGTACCGGTACGGATCTTCACTGTGATCGGTATGTCCCCAGAGACGTAGTTCATAGCGTTGAGGCAACGTATCATCCTGGCAGGGTTGTCCAATAGAGCACTGCCCGAACCTTGTCTGTACAGCAGGTCGATTGGACAGCCTGAGTTCAGATTGATCTCGCTGATGTGGCCATCGGTGTAAGAAGCGAGAGCTTCGGCGGCCTTAGCCGCTTGCCATGCCTTGGAGCACGCAATCTGCACACCGTATCCGGGATACTCACTGACGTGGGCCTTTGGCAACGCCCATTCGGAGTTTGTACCCTGAATCAAGGGAACACTTAGAGCCATCTCGGAGTAGGTCACATCAGCACCAAGTTTCCTCATCAGACGACGGTAGGGCAAATTACCCACCGTGGTCAAAGGTGACACAATTTTCTTGTGATGCAAGTCTAGTTTCTTCTTCTCCTGAGCAAAGTATCTAGTGTCCTTGTATTTCGAGTATAACTCACGTTGTCTGTCTCTCTTGGCCTTCAGCTCAATTTCCCTCTGAACAACCTGTGGTGCCTTTTCCTCCGTTTTTTCCTCCTTGTCCTCGCTTGGAGCAGCCATGTTGTCTCTGAACTCCTGCTGGATAGCATCGATGATCTCCAAAACTTCCTCACTCTTGGTGAATGGGAATCTCTTCTTGACAAGGTCCAATTTTGAAGATCCCAAGATGTGATTGACCTCATGATTGGCCTCCAGAAGCTGTTGGCGTGTCTCTTCGTCCTTCCTCACCAAACTGGTCCCGTCAAGATGCGAAGAAAGGAACCTACACTTGAAACCCATAGGACAGTGGCCGATAGACTTGAAAACGGGACATCCAGTGAATATTTGCGACTCGATTTCGGGTTTCTTGCTGGCCAAGTACTCGGAAATATCGTGAACAAAACGACACTGATCACCAAAACCACACGTCTCCCCAGAATCGGTACCCTGGATGTATCTTGGACAAAGTGCCTTTGCCTCTTTGACTTGTCTATTGTCTCTGTTCTTGTTCTGGCCCTTCTTACCCTTCTTATTCTTCCTCTTTTTGCCACTGTCGTTAGAACCCACATCGTTCAACATCCTATCAGAAGATGGTTCCTCATCAACGTCGTAGGAGATCGCTTTAATGTCCTGCGAGTAAACGATGAATTCCGGCTTCAATTGGGCAACACCTTTCGACACTGAGACATCCTGTCTCTTGGATGGCTCCGTTTCAGCCTCTGTGGCTCTCTTCTCATTCGTCATTGGCCCTGTAACTGCTGCCTTCTGCTGTAATCAGGTTTGTATTCCATCTCATCTCATCTCATCTTATCTAGTGAAAATTCTAATATGTGGGTCAATATAGCCAAGCTCGCCTCGTTAGCCGAAAGTCAAAAAGTGCCAACTAGACGTGAAATAAAGACAGAAAACAAATAGATGGTTTAAAAGTAACACAAAACGTCTCTAGACTTGACATAAACTCTTTAAATAATAAAAAGACCTCTCGAGTAGCTTTTAACTCACTTTGCAAAGTAATGTAGTCCAGGAAATCCAATCACAGCGAAAAATCACACAAAACCCAGGAAACCTCTCAGAATCCATCCAAGGCCCTGGTAACGAAACGACACCCGCCTGCCATCATTACGGCCGTCTCTTGCATGTCTCCTGTAAGTTCTGTCACGTCACCTGACAGGGCTGGTTGTCCGGAAGAAACCGGCGCTATCCGGACTGTCCGAGTAAACCGGTGCCAAATTCGCATCCGCTGATCCCTGTCCGGAATTCATGAATTCGGTTTCTGATTTCTAATGCCCTGTTGCAATATTCTGTATCATATACGTTGGGTGGAAGGCCAAGGAGCTGAAGTGGAGCGGTACTTCAGCGATTGTGGAGTTATCTGGTCGATAGTTTGCCGGTACACTTTTCAGGGCGAGTCCTTGTGTTATAGACGATTGTTCTCTGGTCGCTAAGAAGGGAAATTTAACGATGGATTTCACATCAATGACGATGACAGATAACCCAGCTTCGACGGCTGCCACATCACCAACTCCACCTTCGGGCATGTTGGTCGTGCCAGAGATGGGCGTAGGAGGAAGGATGAACAGTGGGTCCGGTGGCGGTGGTAGTGTCTTTGAAGATAGTGGGGATACGCTGTTCCATGCACATCAGTCGCATAACCCTTCGATCACTGGTTCACACAACTTGGCGAAGTTGAGAAGAGACTCTATCGCGCACTCGCAGGGGATGGGAGGTGTTTCTTGGGGGTCTTTGACGATCGGGTCGTGGTTGAGAGATGAAGTTATGCTTCACGCCACGTTGAAGAATTCCAGGAGTAACAGTATGTCCAAGACGGCGACGATTCATCTGCATCCTACACATCGTAATAGTACGTCAGCATCACCACCTAATGGTACAAATGCCAGCATAAGAAGGCCGTCTCATTTCTCGGCAGGTTCGCCCCCAGCTGCTCACAATGCATATTTACCGAATCTAGAGAAGCAGTACTGCAAGGATTATTCGTGCTGTGGGTTATCACTCCCTGGTTTACATGATTTACTAAGACACTACGAGGAAGCGCACATTGCGACGTCGCCGGGACCTGCCATTCCAGCAGGGAACGCTACTTACTCGACATCATCTGCTAATGCAGCGGCTTCCCAACAGAAAAGGAAGTCGTATCAGGGAGCCACGGCTAGACAGGTCCCACATACGGTGAACTACAGCGGCAACAGAGGAACCGCCACGCACCAGCAACAGCACATAATACAACAACAACCTCATCATCGCCATCCTCAAAACAGTAACGTTCAAGCAATGTCGCAACAAAGGATGCCTCTGTCACCGGCAACGGCGGGCGCTGCTCACGGTAGTTTAAACGTCGCTGGGCTTAATGGTACCCTTACTGACCCTAGTGGCTCTTCAGTGGCGGGACAGGCTCCACCACAATTGCATCTAAACGGGAACCTTGTGGATGCTGTGTCCACGAACGACGTTTTCCTTCAAGCTAACGCTAACAACCATGGAACGAGTCACAACCCGCAAATGCTAAGGCGGCGTGGCAACGTAACCACTATGAATAACACGGGCCAAAATGGCAAGATTCCGATCACGCCACAACACTCTTTTAATACTTACTCTTTGAACGCTGCTTCAAAGAACGGACCACGCAACACTAATAAGATGAATAACAACAGCCCTCACATGACCATGAGTAACGCTAATAAGTTTAGCCACCCCATGCAAGCTGGCATGGAGCTAGAATTCATGGAAGAAGATATGATTGGGGGCGATATAGATGATCCCGCGTTCATGCGCTTGGGAAACCCGCTAGCTCACGGCTCGAACAGCCCCTTCACGACCCACCCGTCCATGAATACAGCAAGATTTAACACAATGAACATGCAGGCGATTGGCCATCCAACCCCGCCTCCAAGCACCACTGCGGGCGCTGTGCCGCCTCATGTAATAAACGATGACGATGACGACGACGACGACGACGACGACGACGATGAAGAAGAGGAAATGGCTGTTGGGAACTCGGCCACTTCGAAAGCCAAGTCCACTCGTCACAATAATCAAAGACAAGAAGGCTACATCGATGATCCGGCCAGAAGGTTATACGTGATGGATCACGAGGAGCACAAACCTTTCAAGTGTCCCGTCATCGGTTGTGACAAGACCTACAAGAACCAAAACGGTCTCAAATACCACAAAGTGCATGGTCATCAAAATCAAAAACTTCACGAAAACCCAGATGGTACTTTCAGCATAATAGATCCCGAGTCAAACGAACCGTATCCAGACGGGATGGGCTACGAGAAGGATAAGCCTTATCGTTGCGAAGTTTGTGGTAAACGTTACAAGAATTTGAACGGTCTAAAATACCACCGGGGGCATTCGACGCATTGAGCCCAAAGGCCGAAATCATTCATCATTCCTTTGTAATTTTAAGCTTATTTTCTCTACCGATATAGTTTTCTTCTGTAGAGTTGCCAGCCTATTTTGTATCCTTGTTAAATAAGATTCATCGAGTTATTATATCCAAAGGGAATGGCACTAGCAATCGCGAACAGCACTTTGAGGAAAGGGAACCAAGAAAAGGCCAAGGTCTCGCAGCTGGGATTAAGCTACTAGGAAGCCATGAAGATAGATATAACTAAGCCTTTACAGCTGTTGCAATGGTCTTCTTACTTTGGGGTTTTGCTTTTGGTCAAGATCTTTGTTATACTGCCCCTTGCAGCAATTCTATTCAATGACTTTTACCTGAGACTCCTGCCGTCAGATTCCTCACAATGGGTACCATTATCCACATTCGAAGCAGTTTCAAATGCTGTTGAAAACACTTTAGTGTATAACCAGGATATCAACAGAGTCCTTATAGAGAGAGCGCTGCCAAACACAATTGATAATGGGATACCGCAGAATATCAATCTTCGTGACCACATAACGTACAAGGTGGACTTGGATACAAAGTTTTATTGTTTGCCCACTGCTCGTTCAAAGAATCAAGTCAGTAATATTGAGCAATTGGAGGTCGAAATATATCATGCCGATGACCCACAGTCGTTGATATATCATCGAACGGTGCCCATCATCTGTATGAAGCCAGATGATTCTATCAATGCCATGGAACTCTACAAATATGGCCCCTCTCGATTGGAACTTTTTAAGAAAGAGTGGCTGAATCATTTCAAAGCTCATGACAAGGTCTCAATCACTTCTGAGATGTCCTCGTTGCGCTACGTGCTCAAACTACCTAAATTGCACAGGTTTGTGATCCAACCAGACTCGGGTTTCAGGTTTAGAATGAGTTTCGAACAGGGCTTGAGGAATGTAATGTTGCGTTGGCACAAAGTCACGTACGCGGTTGGTATTGTGATGTTTGACTTTGGTCTCTCAGCGCTGTTCATGGTCACTGCCTTCTTCTCTTTCTTTGTAATAGCGAGAAGAAATGTTGAGAAGAAGAGAAGTTGATATTTATCATTATTCACTCGTGAGAGTGGTTACAATGTTGCTTAATTATATATTTCTCCTAAATTGCTCCGGTGTGTTTTGAGAGACAGCGTGTGTCTTGATCTCAAACTCCAGAAATATAGAGTCATGATTGATGAAATTTAGATGTTCGTAGTATTCTTCGACGGTCTGGTTGAACATCCTCAAGAGCGTAGACAATTTGACGATCTTTGTTTCCAGATGCATTCGCTTATTACAGTTCAAAATCTCGCCATTCGTTGCTACATCGTAACCTGGGGCATTAGTGCAGGCACTCGTTTCCTTTCTTGATGAGTTATCTTGCACATCTGCATTCAAGGCGAATTTCTGCATACGAGCTATCAGCTCTGAATCGCTTGTTGCAATGTTCTCACCGCCCATGCCGAGTATGCTATAGTCTGGGCGTGGAAGAAATGAATTGTCACTAAACCCGGATTGCAGTGTCGACTCGTTAGAGTATTTGCCCTGTTTTTGGACTTGCTGAATTCCCACATTTACTTCTTCGAGTGATTGTAGTGAGTTGCCTCTCAAACCCTCAATAAATGTCTCAACTGCCGCATCGGTAGGTTTAGGCAGTGGCTTTTCGTATGTCCTTGCAGTGGCTACAGACCAATTAGCATTAGCTTTCTCAACTTTTGAGTATATAGACTCGCAAGGAACATTCATGGCCTTGAACAACGTGACAACCGCCGTCTGATCCACCACGCTTGCAGTGTACTTCAACTCCACCGGAGATAATAGCTTCTTTCTCTTAACTTGGTCCGATCTGTCGTTACCTAAAGACGCTTTACTCGTCGCTTTCGGTAATTGACCTTGTGCACTCCTGTTAGCGTTCTCTAAATGTTCATCAGAGGGGTTGGTCCTGCCAGTTGCTAAAGAAGATACCGTGGAGTACATGGACAACATATCGGTCGATCGACATGAGGCAAGAGTTGGCGCCGCTTTATCGGCCTCTGAGTTTGACATTTCCGAGTTCTTGCGGGCTGGTGAACCAAACTTTTTGACACGGCTATCTGTATTTGTAGAGAGCTTGGAAAACCATGAACCTAAGGCACTTGATATTGATGAAGAAGCTTTGGCCTTTTCAGTTGGCGTCGATGTAGAGTCATGGTTGATACTTGAAGAGCTGTTATTGATTTTAGGCAGCGGTGTTTCAGAATTCTTCCTCCTTTTCTCTGCTACCAACAGGGCAGCCTTAACCACCATTTCGTCAAAGACGTCGTACGGATACCTCCCACCCCTGAGAATCAAGGAGGGCCGTACATTAGCTGTGCTAACCACTGTGGGAAAATTCTGATGATTTCGCTTCAGCTTCGACCGCATTTCTCTTTCAACTTTGAATATGAGATCTTCCTCGTCTCGTGGCTTATTTGGCAAGAGAAAGAACTTCTTATTCCCATAAAACAATAGCGTGTCCTGCTTCTGACCTCGATTAAAGTCTACTAGTTTACTATCGAGATAGCACATTTCATCAAATAAATCCTGGAGCCTCTTCTTGAATAATTCTTTTGATGAGCGTTGGGCCGTGAGTGAGACTCGAAAGACCAAGAGCTTGAAAAAAAGGACTTTAGATAGTTGAAAGTCACAATCAATAGTTAAGGAGGACCACAGACAACCTAGAAGTTCGCTGGTCACGTAGCCCTGATCTTCAGCAGGTATGTGAGACCAATTGTTAAACAGCCATAAAAGGGCGACGACTTGGCAGTTGCCATTCAACGTGTGCAACATACCCACAATTCCCTTACACCAAGAATCCCAATTCAAAAAGTCAGCTGCGTGGAACGAATCAAACTGGAAGACCACAAACTGTAGTATTTTATTATAAATGACATTCGCCATGCCATAATCATAGGCTGGAACCTCAGCGACGTGCTTTAACTGGGACGTATCATGTAATCTTAGTAAGCTTTTCATGTTAGGGTCATTCTTGAAGCAACCAGCGAGACTTCTTAAACATTCCCACAGTCTTAATATGCTAAAATTGGTAAAGACAAACTCATTCAACATCTCATTAGTCATAAAAGCTTCCGTAACGGCGGCAGATGACTCTGGCATAGTGTCAGATGCGTTAAAAGTGCCAAAATTGGTGGTCTTGCTTGTGTTTGTTGACCGAACAAACTTGACAAATCGATTCAAGTCAGCTCTCAAAAAAGAGGTGGTTACGTGGCCCAATAGTACAGAAGCACCAGGTAAAAGGTGTAAATCCAGCTCAGCATTCTTGAATCGCTCGCACTTGCTGGAATACTGCAAAACAATGTACCAATAATGCCAATAAAAAGCCATGAAGACAAAATCATTTTTCAGATAGGATATCACAATTTTGAAGAATTTTGTATCTCTGGTATCGAAGTCCTTGGGATCAAGCCGGGACTCCGAATCCTTTGAAGTAAAAAACAGCTTTCTCTTCCAACTGAAAACCATATCACACTCGTTCTCTTGAATAGCTACATCCGGAGTTATGGCCAACATGACCTGAGTATCATAGTGGAATTCATCGGGCAAATAAAAGTATGCATAGGCGTTCAATTTCCCCAGGAAAGAACGCAATAATGACGAATAATTGTTTACAAAATGCAAAAAGGCCTGATTATTAGGTCTGTTCATCGATTGTCTGCTATGTTTCGCATTCAAAATGAGCCGATTAGTCACATAGTGAATGGATAACAAAATATGATGCGAATAAATCTCTGTCTGTTCAACACGATGTATGGGCAAGATCATTAGCAAGGAGATCAGCCTGCTAACACACTCAAGGCAAACCGAGACAGCCTCAATACTCAGTAGTGGATCTGGAAATGACAAAAAATGCGTAGAAGAAGCTTCAGACCCAGTTTCATCCGGAATCAAGTCGCTATTGAGAAAGTTCAACAACGTTACCCACCACTGGATCAGAACTTCTCGATTTCCCTCAGAACGGTCGGGATACTGCTGCAACTGTCTCAAATACGACAATAGATTCAATCGCAGGAAGTTTGACACAAGCTTGTCACTACCAACTCTTGCCTGCTCCTTGAAACCAGATCGATTCGCTTCATTGCTGACCAAGTCAATGAAGTGGTTCAAAGAATGGAGTAGCCGCACTTCCTGGATAGTATCTATCTTCGATGCAGCTTTCTCCGCCTTAATGGGAGCATGTCGAGTATCCTTTTCTGTTCCAATTTCACCTCGTATGCTGCCCAAGGGCATTGTCCGACACAGAAACCTCCCAAACGCGTGCTAATGTCTCAATCCCAGCAACGCTACCTCAGGATCCACCAACTAAACGTCACAAACCGCTGCCTAGATACAATTCTTACTGCTTCTCAACTGCTATTGACTAAGACTATGGTTTCATCATATCTAGGCTCATACTTATCACGATAGACGAAACTCTAAGCGGTCGCCATTAATCGTGACTTTTCAAGAAGATTGACCATCTAACAATGAACTTATAGTCAGTTTGAAGGAAGAAACAAGGTGCTAAACGGTGTTTCCTGAGTACCTGAAGTGTGTATAATACGGCCAGGAGGTATTGAAGAGAGTGGAGCGGATTTTTTCCCGGTTCGATTTGAGCAAACCTTGAAATGAGCTCAGAACCAGCAACCAAACGGATAAAACTGGACTTGAGCAGTCCCGAAGAGCCACTTACTCGGCAGGACGTGATTGCTTTCCAGAAGGAAGCCATCTTTAGATGTCTGAACGAACAGAGAATAAACGCAGAGTCTCTGCGAGCCCAGTATGATCTGTCAAAGAAGCAATGCGTGGACATCTCAAGAAAGTTGGCCAATTTGATGGCACTTATAGTGACTCTGGCAAGGTTCTTGACCACGTTGTGCGAAAGCGACGAGGAAAAAGAGCTTTGCCGGCAGGTTGCAGAGGGGGACGAGACTCTTATTGTGCAGTTGAGCGACCAATTTATGAAGCTGTTGACCAAGTTTGGCATGCGAGGATCACATTCAGACGTTTCGCAGAAGGTAGAAGAACTGGCAACCGGGTTGAAAAATCTGCAGGACATCAAAGGCGAGCTTTCTTACCAGAACAAACAACTGAACGAAGAACTGTTATCCTTGAAGAAGTTTTACCAAGGCGTGATACACAAGTACGATCGGGAGGACTCCCCAACCGTGGCCAGAGTGTTTAAGAAGGCGTTGGATGAAGGAGAGACCCGCGCTAGTGAATCGCCTGATACTAAGACAAATGGCACTGACGGTGGGAAAGTGGCTAATGGTGCCGCTGTGAGTGTCAAGGCAGAGAGCGAACCTAATAGTGGTGAGAAACCCTCAAATGAACTCATAGAACGTGAATTGCAAATAACAGAACTGAAGTCACAACTGGAATCCTTACATGCGACCGTTGGAGAATTGGAGAAATTTAAAAAGGGCAACGAAGAAGAGCTGATAAGACTGCGTCAACAGGTCTCAGCCCAGCAATCACAACACTCTCCTGATCAACATGATCGAGATACGATGCTTGAGAAGATAAACCATTTAACCAAAGAGAACGCAGAGATTTCATCGGTGAATGTGGACCTATTGACTAAATTCCAGGAACTAACGCGAGAGCAAGAGATTTACACGGGCAAGGTCGCGCAGGAATTCCAGGCTGCTCAGAACACTCTCAAGAAACA
This sequence comes from Torulaspora maleeae, assembly GCA_003708055.3. NCBI lineage: Eukaryota > Fungi > Ascomycota > Saccharomycetes > Saccharomycetales > Saccharomycetaceae > Torulaspora > Torulaspora maleeae. The sequence goes on along the minus strand of PPNA03000001.1, from coordinate 194,045 downwards.
TAATGCTACTTTGGAAAAGGATCTAGTCAGAATAAGAACGACTCGTGACGAGTTGTTGGGAAAAGTTGCCATCCTAGAGGCTGAGACGTCCAAATCTGCATTGATGAGTGACCTTCAATCTGCGATCAACGTTTTGCAAGATCAATGGAATAAGATGGATAACAGGCTCAATAACGAGCCACAGCCTCAGGATGCATTAATGAAGGAGTTGCAAGATATGGAAAAGGCTTACAAGGAGCTGGCCAACCTTACCCAAAAGAAATACACCGAGCTTATAAACCAAGATAGTATAGTCTCCAAGCTTACAGTGGAGAAAACCAAGGCAGACCAAAAGTATTTCGCTGCAATGAGGTCAAAGGATGCCATACTTGTCGAGAACAAGAATCTATCAAAAAGTTTAAGCAAATCCAATGAACTAATCAATCAACTAAAGGAGTCCGATAAATTGCTGCAACAGAAAATCTTGAATCTAAAGCAACAATTAGAAGTCTCACAAACCAACGAAAAGAGACTGATAGATTCCAATAAAGCCACTAACCTGAAGGTCATGGGCATCAACGCACAACTCTCTAAACTTAAAAAATCTTTGGATAGTGCTAGAGAAGAAACTCATCGCAACATAGCAGAAGCAACAAAAGTGCAGACACAACTGCAAGATGTCGAGGCTGAACTGAAGAGTGTCAAGATCAAAGCCGCAAACAGCGAAACTAAGTGCCAAAAACTACAGGCATCTCTTCTTAGCGACGGAGGAGACAACACGCCTCTAATGGAAGAACTGGAGAACTTCCGCTCCCTCGTGTACTGCTCCTTATGTTCCAAGAACTGGAAAAGCATGACGATCAAGACCTGTGGCCATGTATTCTGCGAAAACTGCTGCAAAGAAAGACTGGCATCAAGAATGAGAAAATGTCCCACCTGCAACAAACCTTTCAGCTCAAATGATCTGCTCTCAATCCATCTATAACTGTACAAAGAATCTAACTTTTTAGAATGTAACCATTTTGTAATTAAACAGGCATCGCGCGGCGAAGACTTGGCATTGAAATTTGTCAATGAATGGGCAAGAAATCGAGTAAGCGATAGTCTGCTACGTATTGCTGGTAATATGCAACCAAGATCTGTCTGTGAGGTTAAAAAACAGGTTACTATTCTAAAACCCAAGTTGCTGAAACCTGAGAATGATCCGCTTCATATAATAAAGACTCGAAGGATCACTCACGGCAGACCGGCGACCATCGCCGGTCCAATGGTGCGCTATTCCAAGTTGCCATTTCGCCAACTCTGCCGCCAGTACGATGCCGATATAGTGTACACTCCAATGATACTCGCCCGGGAGTATGTGCGTAATGGAAACGCAAGAATGGCGGATTTCTCTACCAACGATGAGGACACACCTCTGATAGTGCAAGTTGGTGTAAACAATGTTGCCGATCTGCTGAAATTTGTAGAAATGGTAGCTCCCTACTGCGATGGGATTGGTATCAACTGTGGTTGCCCCATCAAGGAACAAGTGCGCGAAGGCATCGGTTGTGCCTTGATTTACAACGCAGAGCTACTGTGTGCCATGGTTTCTGCTGTGAAATCGAAATATGGCGATTCCCTGCGTCTAGAGACAAAGATCAGAATTCATGAAGACTACGAGCAAACGGTATCTCTTTGCAAGAGTCTCTGCGATGCCGGTGTAGACTGGATCACCATCCATGGGCGGACAAGAACCACTAGATCATCTCAGCCGGTGAATCTGGACGCCATCAAGCACATTGTGGAGAAAATACAGGAGAAGAAAGTGCCAGTGGTGGCCAATGGAGACTGTTTCAAGAATTCCGACGTCGCCGAGATCGCAGAATACACCAAAGTCGATGGGGTCATGGCCGTAAGAGGCCTGCTGGCGAACCCAGCACTCTTCTCTGGCCACGACACATGTCCCTGGAGCTGCATCGAGCAGTTTTGGTATTACACGATAGAATACGGAGGTCTGCCCTACCAGCTTCTACAACACCATCTGTACTGCATGCTCGAGAACATGGCGCTGCAGCGAAATCTACTCAAGGAAATGATGACGATCAAGAGCACCGGGGAGCTCCTGGACTGGTTCGATAAGACTTTTGTGTTCAAGAGAATCGGCGACCCAGGCTGGGCACAGGGCTTAACCATACCATACCGTGTAACTAAGTAGTGTATCTAAGTAGTGTATCCATACTGTACATACCCTGAGACCTATCGAGACCTATGCCGGGTAACAGCTAATTTCCATAGGCTTAAAAAGATCGACTTAGCTTCATCACTTAATCAACTACTTTTGACAACTTCCAGATGACAAGGAGGCATCCGACCTGTGTCGATATGCAAATAGCTTGAAATTGAATACTAGATTGTACGTGAGTGCACGAATCAGTAAATTACTCAAGAAGCGGGAACTTTTAGCATGATGATAATCTTTTTTTTTCCTCTGGTCTATTAAGAACAGAAGCTCTAGGGCTTTTTGAGACCATCCTGCAGTTTACTGCATCACCCGCGTTTGAATCCCGTATGGTGGTTGGCACCGTTTTGGTGCCCCATCGAACGGGGATCGGACAACTTTGGGTGAGCTGGGAGTCTCTCAATGTGATGAGTGGCCAGATAACCTTATAGTCATAGTTACACTGATGCAAATTCCCCTTCTTCCTCTTGAGCTTGCACACCATCTTGCTGACAGGACCTAGCGACAAGCGCCTGGTACTACTATTAAGATTCCAATAGATACACTAGAGACACAGAAGCGTTAAAAGAGTACTATTTAAGAGAAAAGACCGTTTCCATTAGTTGTAATGACAAAATGTATATATAATGATTAGGGAGCCAACTCTTAAGCCTCTTCTTCGACAACAACGGTTTGCAAACCCTTAGCAGAGGCAACAAACACTGGTTCAACGTAGGAGAACAATGGGTTCTTAGCATCCTCTTCCTCGTTTCTCTTTCTGGAGATTCTCAATCTCATTCTGAATGAAACACCCTTGACACCTCTCTTCCAGATTTCTTGGTTCAATTCTGGGGCCAAACGAACATCTTCGGTACCCATGTGCAACTTGGCGAACTTCTTGATCTCCTTGACGGCTCTTGGAGCTCTCTTCTTGAAGGTCACACCATGCAATCTCTTGTGCATGTTGATGGTGTATTCACGAGTAACAACGTCTTTCAAACCGGCCATCTTCGTTCGATTGGAGTACTGGGGTCTTCAATAGCGCTAGCGATTCGCAAACAAACCTCCAAATACTATTATCAACTAATTCCAGTGGTGGCTACGACCCGTCCCATTGCCTCTCTGTTGGTGAAATTTCCACGATGCCTGTCCATCCAGGTGCGCCCGACACGACCGGTCAGAGCCAATCGCTAGGCGGGAGCTCCTGCGAGCCGGGGGGACTCGAGACCAGGCTAGACGGAGCGCGGCGCTCGGCCGTCTGCCTAGAACTCTCTCACGGGCAGAGGCTCCGCCAAGCAGTAGGAACCTTCCAGCCCGCTGGGGCCAGCTGGTCCTCGTGCGTGGCCTCGCGAGGACGCAACTCGACAGGACGACGCAAACTGAAATTTGAAAAGTCACAAAAGGTACGGGTTTATGAATGGACTGTGGTGCAGGGATGTCGAGCTGGTGAGCAGTCGCGAGCACAAGCCGCTACTGAAGGGGGCTGGCGTTTATATTGATGAACTGAACTATGGCAGACGATAATGAGCTGGAGAACCAGTGAAAGGACAGCAGGAGTAGCAAGCAAGGTGGATTGTCATGTCTACACAGCCGCACGACGTGGACGAGGAGTACAGAAGAACCCAGTCGCAGATTTACAGTCTCCAGGAAACGATATTGAACTCTGCCAAGAACGCCAACGGAGGCGGCAAGACCAGATCTGCCGTAAACACGCCGCGTTGGACCTCCAAGAACCGGCAAAGCACCCAGGTGGATTCTGGCCAGCTGCTGGAGTACGTGAGAACGAAATACGGGTCGGCGCCTAGGGGAGTCCTGGCCACTTTGGCCTACCACGCCTACCGGACAGGCGAGCTCGTCGGAAAAGAACTGCCTGCGGAGCTGGCAACTCCAATGAGAGACCTGCTTACGCTCACTGTGCCTAGGCCCTTTCTCCCAGGTTTCTCCGAGGACCACATCAACCAGCTAGTGACGATCCAGGTGCTCTACGAAGACCTGCAAAACTCGTTCGCCGGAAACAGCAGCCCTCGCGTGCAAAACAACGAGCTATGGGGGTGCCACATCTACACAGACGACTCAGACCCGCTACTGGCGCTGAGACACTGCGGACTCTCCATCTCGGACTACAACGGCGCCCACAGAACGCCTGCCAACAGCGAAAACCCCGACAACGTCACCGGGACCGTGCCACCGGCAGGCGCACCCTTCGACCTCGAGATGGACATCCTCCTGCTCCCGCTGCTACAGAGCTACCCCAGCGTGAAACAGTTCGGCATCACGTCAAGAACCTGGGGCCTGGACACCGCTACGCCGCACGACGGACTCAGCTACGGAGTCTACGCCATACGGATCGCCCCCAGAGACTCCTCAACAAGCAAAATCGACCCAGAGGACCAGCGTGTCGACCACCTGCAATGGTAGACACCCCAATTACTTGTCCATCAACTCGTGGGGAGCCTCGAGCTTCATAGCATGGCGAGAAGCCAGCGGGCGTTTCTTTTTCTCGGCGGACCTACGAATTGCAGCGTAACAATCAGCCTTGTGTCAGAAGAAAAAGCTTTCATACAGACGATGAAACCAGTGGTCACCGGTGGGTTGGGCTCGAGGAAGGATATAAAGCGTCGAGTGGTCTGGAAAATCGTCGGAAGCTGGGTGGTGAAACGTCGCGGGGCATGATTGTACCGGATTTGAACGAGAGAGAGAGGGAATCTCACAAGACACATGGGAAGAGAGGACTGTCGCGCGCTCTGCGCAGATGGATGGTGGCCGTGAGGAAGTTTACACGTGAGGCGTTGAACAACATGGACGAAAGAAGCGGCGGCGAGGATAAGATCTGTGGGTTGTTTCATGGGGAGGTTGCGAGCCTGAAAGAGGTCACCAGCGTCGACCGGGGCAGTGGTGTGTCCGGGACGCCAGTCTGTGCCTCGGAGATGAGACTGACCACGGAAACGGAGGAGTCTTTGACTGAGAACAGCACACAGCTCGCTGGGGACGAATCCGGCGACCTTGATGAGCCAGAGGATGCGGAGGCAGACGCAGAGGCGGAATCTTTTGCCAAATTTGATAGCGTTGCGGAGTGCGTGAAGCTGCGAAGTACCTCTCGCGAACCGTTCTGCAAGGGAAATGAGCTGTGGGAGCGCAGGAGAGCGCTGTGGTTACAGCCATCCAAGAGTCAAGGCGACAAAACGGCGCATCAGGCACACAGGGAAGTCTTTGCCACGATACCACAGGTGTACCATACGAGAATTTTCAAAAAATTGGTCATGGACAACAAACCCTTGCGGGAACCCATGAACCTGCAAGACGCCATACAAATTATAAACGCTGGGTGGATAGAGACTAGGAAATGGGAAAACGCTGCTAAAGGTTTAGCTTAATCATGATATGTAAACATAGACATCACTTTAGTAATTCACTACTGATTCGAATCTTTGATCAACTGCATCGCGGTCTCGATGATCCTGATATCCCTGTCTATCAGCTCTGCCCAATTCTGCAGGTCTCCGTCCCGTATTGCTAGCTCGCTGTGCTTCTCATAGAGCGAGTTGGCCGGCAATACGCATTTCTGTTGGAAGCTGTGGTCGTGTAATTTGAGTAGTTTCCGCAACTGTGTGTTGAGTATATAGTCACTGTTGGCCTCGATCTCTTGCAAAGTCTTCGACGCCTCAGTCTCCTGAGCAGATCTGAAGATTTTATCCACTATCTGATCCAGTTCGTTCTTGCTGCTCATCCTGTAGGCTCCATGTTCTTTGTCTTGACTATTCAATAGATAGATAGTTGCTACAGCTATGTCCGCTTAAGATGACCTTGGTTCAAACAACTTCTAAAAGAGACAAACTATGTGCTAGACGAAGAAGATAATGCTCAGAGCACGGCTAATTGATTCAATTGATTCAAAGAATGTTACAGCCATCCTACATAGCCCTGAAGCTCGCAAACTGTTGGTTGCTAAGGAGAGTGGTGACATAGAAGTTTATTACCGAGAGCGTGAGGAACTGAAGCTCTATCAGGCGTATCCAAAGCTTCTGCAAAGTTCCCAGACAGATGAGACACGCATTAACGGTCTCTATGAATCGAATGAGCTATCTACAGTGTTTGCAAGGTGTGACAAATCTCTGTTGTTGTTCAACAGCACCAACCTACACCAGTACGATAGGATTGTGGATAGAAGAGGAATTGATAATTGCTGGATTTTTGAGATATTGCTGCCGAGCAGTGAGGAGAAGAATACTTTTCTAGTGTATTCTACCAAGGAAACTGCAAAGTTGCGAATGCTAATATGGAAGGGAAGAAGCTACGAGAAAATCGTTGAAGCAACCTTGTCTAGAGACAGAGAAGTAATCAAATCAGCCCTGCCCGGGAAGACCGGTATCCTGCTGGCTACAAATTTGGGAGTTTATCATTGGTCTTATGGGGACTCTGTGCTTTCAAGAATAGATAGAATAGTCAAGCGCAAATATCCGAAAGATGTGGTGCGCTTGCTGGCGGATTTGAGATCTCTATCTCACTCTAAGCTGGAGAAAAACGAGAATGCCGCCGATGGTCTCTCGATGTTGTCGACCAGTCGAATCAGTAAGAAATCGAGCGTTCTAAACTTTTGGTCAAAAGAACGCCATCAAAACTCTCGCTCAAACTCTCTGCGATATCTTTTCCACCCGAACTCAAATAAGAATATACTGCTGGATGGTATGACAAAAAACCTCTATACAATTTCCATGACCGAAACCCAACTGCCTTATATGATTGCCTCCGACATTTCCCAGTTTCTCGATTGGAACAACTGTTTTGCACAGATTCAATATTTGTCAGTGAACCTGCTCGCATTGTATAATTACAACACAATCAGATTTGTTGATTACGAGAACGGATTCACGTTTCTCGAGCAGCAAATACCCGAAGGCATTAGATCATTCGAAAAGATTGAACAGTGCCATTTCATCGTCTGGACATCCAACAATCAGCTACAGCTTTACCGATATAAAGTTGATGATGACTCAGACGATAATTTAGGCGATGAGGAGTCAATCTGCGGATTACTGTACGATTCAGATTTTTACCAATTGTGGCGAAAAGTACTCTTTTATGGATTCTTCTTAGAATCACCAAATGCATTACGGCTATGCTCATCCGATGATCCAGAACAGTCCCTTGATATCTGTGCATTGAAGTTGAGGGACCTCACAGTCATGTGGTGTTTAGAGATCTGGAACCGGTTGCAATACGATATGAACCTCTTATCTCAAAGAAATCGCATCGATGCGCATTCCTCCAAGTTACAGCAACTCATCGTTGCGGACATTTTCGATAGATTAACAGTCTTCTGGGGTCCTCCGCAACTGGTTATCCTCAAGACTTTCCCACCGAAAATTAGTCAGTTAGTGACTAAAATAACCGGCCAGAAGCACGGTTGCTTGAAGTCGGATGAGATCGACGGACATACCTATATCATTCCCCGAGAGATCATAAGAGAATCACTCCTTCCATACTTAGTTCAAACAAGAAGACGCTTAAGATACATTTTGAACGCGGACAAAATGACGTGGGAATACGGGGGAAGGCAAGTCAAAGTAGGTGTTGATTTCTTCTCACTGGATAAACACGACTCCCTGGATGCCTCGACACTACTAGCACTCGTGGATACTGTGCTCTTCATGACTTACTTGTATTATTTTCCTAGTATGGTCAAGCCACTTCTCTCTGTAGACAGTATGTGCGACTATAGCACTGTTGTGAGAGAGCTGCGAGACCGTGGGATGTTACAGGAGCTGGTGAGCTTCTACTTCCAAAGAAATGAGCATGTTGAAGCGCTGAAGTTTCTTACAGATTTATTTGAAGATTTTCAGAAGAAGGAGCATAGTGAAAACTTACAAGACGGTGTCAAGTTGCTAGTAATTGACTATCTAAAAAAGTTACCAATAGGTTGTCAAAGCTTAACATTCAAATACACAGATTGGCTCTTTGCCAGGTCTGATTCTAAGAAAGAGATTTTGGAAACCATATTTATCAACGATTCGCCTTCCTTTTCAAATCGGGACCATTATGAGATATACGATTACATCAATAAGCATGACTCTCAAATCGCTCTAGAGTATCTCGAATTTGTCATCAGCACTTTCAAATTGCGTGATGTGAAGCTGCACACTACTCTTATCAAGAAATACTTTGAAAAACTTGGAGAGACTAATACACGGTTGAAGTTAAAATCAATACTGGAAACTACTTCTTCATATGAACCGAGGACAATCTTACGTTTGTTGCAAGAAACTGTAAATAATAATGAGTTGCCTACGGAGCAGAAGAATTTTCTGCAGTTTTTGAAGATATATCCGCTGCGTAACCTGGGCAATTACGAGGAAGCCGTCGACATTTTGTATGACGAGCTTGCTGATTATAATGGCACATCTTTGTTTTGTGATAAAGTTTACGACAAAAATAAGGTAGAGGGCCAAAAAATCTTGGAATATCTCTTCAAGAAGATAATTTCATGCGGCAAGGTGGAACGGAAACACCAAATTGCGTTCTTTATTCAAGAGCATGGTTCGAAGCTCGAGATCATCAATATTTACAAACTATTGCCAAGTGATTTACTTCTTTCAGATTTGAAGCATGTTTTGCTTCAAACTATCAAGCTTCACTCAATTGAGAATGACGGAAAGAGAATCGAAAAGAGTCTTTATCAAGTGGAACTAATAAAAAAGAGCAATGAGCTCAATAGATCTTTGGCTAGTTTCGTCCTTTTGGAGGAGAATTACAAGTGTCCTATCTGCAAAAAGAAGTTCCTGGCTTCAAGCACAGACAGTGCACTTTGGTACACAATCGATTTTCGGGAGGTTGTCGTCCACTACTCCTGTGGTAAAACTCTCGAAGCAAAAATACAGGGTAAATCGATGAAGGCCAAACTCAGAAGTTCGAGAGTGGTTGCTGACTTAAGGTCTCAAACTTAGAGGACCTTCCGCTAGTCGGAAAAAAGAGGTGTATAGTCTATTAATCTCTATGTACTACATGCCAGATATGAAGTTGACGACGCTTGCACTGTATTTCACTAATTCATCGAGTTTACTCCCAGCGCCATGATGCTTCTCCCAGTCGGACAAGGCTGCGACTATGTCTTCGTTCTTGTTATTCGCATGCAACACGTCACCATGTCCTTTGAATAAGAGACTCATGAATGCTTCGTATAGTTCGAAATTTTGATTGGATTTGAGACCTTGTGTCAGGGCATTGATGAACCACACTAATTCACTGTAGGGTGCAAATGAGTCCAAAGATCTGATCTCTAAATCAACAGCGGCAGGCGATAGAACGATTAAGTTATCCAAAAACTCTTGATAATTCTCTAGTTCGGCACCTTTTCTCAATAGTTCTGTGAATTTTGACTCAAAACCTAAGCGTCCGCTGGGCTTGAACTGACTCATCTGCTCCTCTGCAGAGAAGTGCTTCAATTCTTCCTCCTTCAGTTTTTGCAGTTCTTCATCATTTTGAATAACACCTTCTCTACCAGAAGCTTCATCGCCTACCTTTTCACCTGATAACTGCAAAAAGAATGGCGTGGACTCAGGTTTCTTAGGTGGCTCCACTGGTTTCGATCTTTGTCTGATAACATCCAAATTTAACAAGGTATTCAGTTTATTTCTGGGCCCCAAGGAGAGTGTAATTAGATCTTTGTTGATCTGTTCCACCGATTGATAGGAGCTGAAATCCAGATCAAGGCTGTCGGAATCATCTTCAAAAGCACCCTCGAGAAGCGATACACCACCTGTTGCTGAGGCGTTAGGAAGTAGCAATTTGGCGAAATGTTCTTCATCAATAGTTTTGGAGGAGATGGCCTTGAACTGAGCTCTGTTTGTCCAGATGCATATACCGCATCCATTAACATGAGTTGTCGCTATCAGATCCCCATTGGGCGAGAATTTGATGTTAGTGGCAACAGACTCTAGCTTGACACCGTCAATGCAACCACCGGAGGGCAAATCCCAGGTTCTAATGGTTGAGTCCAGGGAACAGGATACAACCCAGCGTCCATCTGGGGAAAAATCGAATGCGGTGATCCTGTTTGTATGGCCCCACAGTTGACGAACAATTCTTTGAGTCACAGCGTCAACTACAACTATGGATAGATCATCTAGAGCGAGAGCAAAAAGATCAGATGAACGGTGGTAGACCATAGAGGTTATTGGTGCGTCGAGTTGTAACTTACCTAACAACTTTGATTGATTGAAATCGTAGAAACCTACCACACCGTCCAGACCACAGGAAACCATTTTCCTGTTCATACCATCTAAGGCAATCCCGGTGACAGCTCTTTTATGTAGCTTGTACTTCTTTCTCAGTATACCACTCTGCATGTTGTAAATGGTAATGCTACCATTGGAAGAGCCAATGAAGCCAAAGTTACCACACTGAGAGATGGCCACTGATTTCACGAGACCATCGTCTGTCGTTCCGAATCTCCATCTACCAACTCTTTTACTGCGCAAGTCCCAGGTTCGTGCTTCCTTCTCATTCTTATGTGCTGTGATGACGTTTTCCCACTCACCAAGTCTAGCGTTCTCCACTGCCATTGCAACAACTTCTGGAAACTTCTCTCTTATAGTACTGCCTCCCATTCTTCCACCATCCTGCTTCTTATGCTGCCTCTGAGACAGTTCCTGTGACTGAGCATCCTTTCTGAGGGAAAAGGCCCACAAGGACCTGTCTCTGGAGGCTGACAGAAGGAAATGTGAGTTTGAGTCAGCAAAAGTAACCACAGATGGAGGTTGTGAATGACCACCTCTCGAACGCAAAAGCCTTGCTGGTTGTACCGTAGCGGCTCCGTCCTGTTGGGCTAATGGTGGGTCGAAGACGTACTCTTTCAATCGATTATCACCACCAGATGTTACTATGATAGGTTGGCCACTTAGAAAAGAGACCTTGGTTACACCGCCAAACGATTCACCGTGTATGTTCTTCAAGACCTGGATTCTGGAGCGACGATCCAAGTCGTAGAAAACCAAGTCACCGTTGGCGAGACCCACCCCCAGGTGGGCAGATCCATCAGTTCTGAAAGTAAGAGATGTAATTCTTGAGTTTGGGATCTTGATCGTACGAATCTTCTTTGCCTTTCTGACGTTAAACAGCAATACCTCTCCGGCAGCAGTGCCCAGAGCCAATATGTCCAGAGCTGGAGCTGGCTCTGCAGCAGTCAACTGATCAGGGAATTCGTTGGAGGAGTAAATCAACTTACCGGTACGCACGTTGAAAAGCAAAAGGTTGTTCTTGGTTATCACGACGATCTTGTTTAGGTACGTTGCCAGATGAACCAACGACACAATAGAACCACCTTGCAAGGTGCCAATGGTTAATTTGGTGTAAAACTCGGTGGCATACTTGTCCAAGTTCGATTTCTTCTTGTAGACGTGGACTTCATTGTCATCAGTAGAGATACACAGGAAACTACCAAAGACGCAAATATGTCTGACCACCGTATCACTATCTAGAGTCAAGAGGTGCTCCTGGATACCCCGCTTATAGATCCCAACCTGGTTACCAAAACCAGCGTAAACGTAGTGGAAATGTGTGCTCAAAGACGTAATGACAGACTCGGTCTGTTTCTCCGAAACAAACAGCAGGTGTAAATTACTGGCGTCGTAGATTTGAAATGCCTTACCCACACTTGTAACAATGTAGAAAGTCGACCCCAGAGTCCCTATGGCATAGGGAACTCCGTTACTCACGTTACCTATTACTCTGAAAGGCGCAAAAAGCTTAGAACCCGTCTCCACGCGGCCATTGGACGTCTCCAACTTCCTTTTTTTCATCAGTTCGTCACTATCCATATCGTATTTGAATTTCAATAGCTATAGACTCGATCGGCAGCCAATTGAGACCAAAACCAACGCTTAAAGATCCATTGATTAAGCACTTTTCATCTCATCTCATCGCATCTGAAATTTTTTCAGAATATCAACAAGTCACGTGCACTCAATACTTGACTTGAATTAGTAGAGAAGCCCACGAGGAAGAGCTTAGATAGATCAGTTCTTGAGTTTGAAGTCTAGGCTACCAAGAATAGGCTGGATTGATCTGATCTAGGCCGTATTGCAAGATGAGTGGGAACCGTGAAGAAACACCGGGTGCAAACAGCCCGAAAGAGGCCAATTCGGGAGATCAAGCTGCCATCTCTCCCCTGCTGCTGGATATGAAGACCAAGAAGGCAATGGAATCGATTGCTCCCATTCTAGAGGGATTTATTCCGAAGACCTCTGCGAGTGAAAACACTTCTTTGAAGCTTCCGCCATCACAGATCCCATGCCATGATGATTCCACTGAAGACGAAGACGTTGGAGTTACTCTGCAGAAGACATTGAGCATTAATTCGCAACCTGGTTGCAGCACTCCCAATGAGAAGTCTAGGCTTTTTGGGGAGATTACTGAAGACGAAAGTGGTCGCAGCTCTTCGGCAATTCCTCGTTCAGAGGCTCAAACTGAGTCGGAGGGCACAACAGATGCAGACACTGCAGAAGAAAAACAGTTGGCGGAGCTGGGAGGTAAAACACCAGTGCTACCGCTAGCTGGGTTTGAGTCTACTAGCTCGACAGCCACAAGAGCAACTTCTCCTGCCGGAACGAGTCCAAATTCCACTGCGTCGTCAAGGAAGTCATCGATTGCCGTGTCGAAGCCTCAACTACCCAAGATCGGAAAGATCGGTGTCTGTGCTATGGACACTAAGGTGCTTTCTAAGCCATGCAGACATATTTTGAACTTGTTGATCGAGAATGGAGAGTTCGAGACTGTTATCTTTGGTGATAAAGTTATCCTGGACGAGAGAGTCGAGAACTGGCCAACCTGTGATTTCCTAATCTCTTTCTTCTCATCGGGATTTCCATTAGACAAGGCTATCTCTTACGTCAAGCTGCGCAAGCCTTTCATAATCAACGACTTGATGATGCAGAAGGTACTGTGGGACAGAAGGTTGTGTCTGCAAGTGTTGGCTGCAGCCAATGTTCCAACGCCGCCAAGGTTAGAGATCAGTAGAGATGGGGGTCCTAGGGTTGACGAAGAACTAAGATCGAAGCTGCTAAGCCGTGGCGTGGATGTTAATCCAATTAAGCCACCTAAATGGCGTATGATTGATGACGATACTTTGGAAGTCAACGGAAAAGTCATGTCAAAGCCGTTCGTCGAAAAACCAGTTGATGGAGAAGATCACAATATTTTCATTTACTACCACTCCAAGACTGGTGGTGGTGGACGTAGATTATTCCGTAAAGTCGGTAATAAGTCATCAGAGTTTGACCCCACTTTGATAAACCCTAGGACAGAAGGTTCTTACATATATGAAGAGTTCATGGATACGGACAACTTCGAAGATGTGAAAGCCTACACTGTTGGAGAGAAGTTTTGTCATGCTGAGACAAGAAAATCACCCGTGGTTGATGGTATTGTGAGAAGAAATACTCATGGTAAAGAAGTCAGGTACATAACGGAGTTGAGCCAGGATGAGAAGGAGATGGCACGGCAAGTTTCCAAAGCATTCTCGCAAATGATTTGTGGTTTTGATTTGTTGCGTGTCTCGGGTAAGAGTTATGTTATTGACGTCAATGGGTTCTCATTTGTTAAGGATAACAATTCATACTACGAATCATGCGCCAAAATTTTACGAGAAACATTCCTGCAAGCAAAGAAGAAGATGGATTCCCAGAATCGCAATTTGCCCGCTATTCAAGAGGAGAAGACTCAAAAATGGGTTTTCAAAGGCTTAGTTACGGTTATTCGTCACGCTGACAGAACTCCAAAACAGAAATTCAAACACTCTTTTACTTCACCAATATTTATCTCTTTGCTGAAGGGACATAAGGAAGAGGTCGTTATAAGAAACGTCAGTGATCTGAAAATTGTCTTGCAGGCCCTCAGGATCGCTGAAGAGGAGAATGCAGAAGATCCAGCAAAACTTCTGGTTTTGTCAAATGCTTTGGAGAAGAAATTGGAATTCCCAGGAACGAAGATTCAATTGAAGCCAGTATTGAACTTGGAGAACGAGGTTGAGAAGGTCCAATTCATCTTGAAATGGGGTGGTGAACCAACCCATTCAGCTCGCTATCAGGCTAGGGATCTTGGGGAGCAAATGAGACAGGACTTCGACCTTCTAAACAAGAAGATCCTGCAAAACATTAAGATCTTTTCATCGTCAGAGAGAAGAGTTTTGTTGTCTGCTCAGATCTGGGCACAAGCTTTGTTTGGTGCCGATGAACTTGGGAGCGATGAAATTAGCGTCAGAAAAGATCTCTTGGATGACAGTAATGCGGCCAAAGACCTTATGGATAAAGTCAAGAAGAAGCTCAAGCCATTGCTTCGTGAAGGGAAAGAACCTCCAGCTCAATTTGCATGGCCCTCGAAAATGCCAGAACCTTACTTCGTTATCAAGCGTGTGGTAGAGCTGATGAACTACCAGCAAAATATTATGCATCACAACTACCGCACAAAGGATGTGAACGCTATGCAGCTCAAGTGGTGTTGTGCTGAAGACCCTAGTCTTTTCAAGGAAAGATGGGAAAAGCTGTTCAAGGAGTTCCATAATGTGGAGAAAGTTGATCCATCAAAGATCTCAGAGTTATACGATACGATGAAGTACGACGCATTGCACAATAGAAAATTCTTGGAGAAGATTTTTGATCCATGCGATCTTGCTGATCAAGAACTAGGCAAGCATTCCCTAGTTGATCGCTACCCGATCAATGTGTTGGCAAAAAACAATTTCAAGATCATTGATGGCAACCACAGCAGCTCTTCTACCTCGTCTAAGAGTGGAAACAGTGTTGGCTCTCTTGGTTGGGTACTTGAGAGTGGGAAGACTTCGCGTGCCACATCGAAATCATCGTCTCCCTTCGACGACCCCAAGTTCATGCAGTTCAGGGAACTTTACAAGCTGGCCAAAGTGCTTTTTGATTTCATCTGTCCAAAAGAGTACGGTATTTCTGAATCAGAAAAACTGGACATTGGTCTGTTAACCTCGCTACCATTGGCGCAACAGATCTTGAACGATATCGATGGAATGAAAAATAGAGATGAGCCCGCCTGCGTTGCCTATTTCACCAAGGAGTCCCACATCTATACACTGCTGAACATCATCTATGAGTCTGGAATACCGATGAGAATTGCCAGAAATGCTTTGCCTGAATTTGACTATTTATCACAAATCAACTTCGAGCTGTACGAAAGTACAGATGCTTCAGGACAGAAATCTCACTCGATCAGACTCAAGATGTCTCCCGGATGCCATACTCAGGATCCACTAGACGTACAGCTTGATGATAAGCATTACATCAGCTGCATACCCAGGATCTCGCTAACCAAGCACTTGGATATGGACTATGTTCAACAGAAGCTAAGAAACAAGTTTGGCAGAGTCAGCATGCCACAAAAATTCACACCCGTCAATATTACAAGCCCAAATCTAACATTCAGAAAGGACACGAGTCACCACTTTGGTAAGACAATGAACGACCCAGAATGCTCAACGCCGCCTCTAGAGCCATTATCGGCACCTCAGTCATCGGCCTCCATAGACAACGCATTGGAGAAAGACACTTCCAAGAAGGCAACCGAGTAGCATGGCTGGTCAAGATTGCAATTGCACGTGGTTGAGCTGTTGCAAGTTTTTTTCGAGTTGAGATAAAGCTGCCATCTCTTGTGAGTCGTTGGACGGCTATTTGCTCACAATGCGCCTTTACGATGCCCTTCTGCGAAGAATAATATTTATTTCAAGGTGTTTAAAAGACAACTGAGAACTGGTCTCTATCCTTGAGCAATATGGATTTTATCGTCTAAGAGCTATTTGGATGAGGTAACGGAGGTACACACCATATATAAATCATGCAAGATGCATCCTTTGTAGAAGCCTTACTTATCGGACAGCAACGCAAACAAGTTAATTGAAAGATGAGCAGTCCGGTTGAATTGATAGGCAATTTTCAAGATAAGATGTCCATGGGAGGAAGCAGTAGCAGTTCAAGCAAGGCAACATGTAAAATTTCCATGCTGTGGAATTGGTACACCATAGATACATGCTTTATCGCCAGATCATGGAGAAACGATACCAAGGGAAAGTTTGCCGGCTCTTGTATCGGGTGCTTTGCCCTGGTTGTCGCTGCCCAGTGGTTGAACAGAGTGTCGAGACAATTCGATGTAGAGTTGGTTAGAAGACATAAGATGAAATACTTAGCACATTACATGGCCACGAATGGAGTTTACGACGATACATCTTCGGAAATTTCTCAACAAGATCTGGAGTCTATCTGCAACGAGCCAGCATGGAAATCAACCATGATCGCTCTACAGAAGACATTATCGCACACTTGGTATTTGAACTTTCTGAGAAGAAGCCCTGCAACATTAGGTGATCCTATCGAGAAGGCATTGTCCTGTTGTTCCTCGGTGCCAGCTCATGAGATTTATCCAACCTTCCTAGAACACTTCACAAGAGCTTGGATTTTTGTGTTACAGTGGGGACTTTCCTACATTATCATGCTGCTGTTCATGTACTACAATGGTTACATTATCATCAGTTGTCTGATCGGAGCGCTAATTGGCCGTTTCTTGTTCAACTACGAGCCACTGGGTAGCTGTGGCAGTGGTTCAGCTACGGCAAACACAGTGGTTGCCCATGATAAAGAGGAGAATGATAGAAAATGCTGCATGTAATTGAGACTGTTTTATAGTTAATGTTTATAGTTCACTCACCGACTAACCGCCAGTCGAACAAGGTTCAAAACCGAGTTAACTATTCAATAGTACAAAGGTATCATAGGGATCCCAATGAATCGAAAAGTACAGAAATACTTTCACCGTAATGATCACGACGAATAGATTCTGCAAAGATGGGCGAAACGTCGATCACCACCAGTTTCTTTGACTTTTCTAGACGTTCTCTTGTGATTGGATATGTGTTGGTGACAACGATCTTGTGGATAACTTCTGATTGTTCCAACTGCTCCAGACAGTCGCCGGTGAATATACCATGTGTTGCCACAACATAGACTTTCCTTGCACCACAATTTTGAACCAAGTGCTCGGCGGCGCTGACGAAGGAACCGGGTCTGTCGATCATGTCATCTAATATGATCGCGGAGCGGCCGTGAACGTTGCCTACTAAAGTGATAAGTTTCTCCTGTTGGTGGTCCTCGACCTCCTCGTCATCATCGGAGTCATCTGCGTTGAAAGTACCACCCAAGGCATAGGAATCGCTCGCAGTGACAGAGCCAGTTTCGCTCTCGGACTCCAAGATAGCGTCCTCTTCTTCGTCCTCTTCTTCCTCATCGTCGATAACATGACCGTTACGAATTCTGGCTGTTTGGATTCCGTTGGTCAAAATGATGTTCTCCTCCTCATCTGGGCCATCACCCTGTCTCACAATGGGCCTATTCTTTCTCAGAAGAGACTGCTTCCTTAGTCTCAACTGTCTCAAGTCCCTATTCTGTGCGTACAAATCCTTGGAACGACGACGATCGGTGTGAATCATGGCGAAGTTGATCTTCAAAGTATCGGCCAGCGCTGTGACTCTCTTGGTTCCGCCTGGATTCTTGGAGACAACCACAGCATCTTGGTAGTCCTCAACGTTCTCCTTAATCCACCTGGCCAAGCTGGGACCCCCATAAAGGTTATCGACAGGCTTCGAGAAGAAACCTTGCATCTGCGAAGCATGTAAATCCATCGACACAACATGGTCTGCACCTGCCATGATAAGAAGGTTTGCCAACATCCTAGCAGTGATGGCTCCTCTATGCTTCTTCATCTTACATTGCTTGGAGTATGGGAAGTGGGGAATCACAGCGGTAATCTTCTTGGCAGAACCTCCTCTGCAGGCAGAAACAAGAATTAAAAGCTCCATGATGTGATCGTTGACCGTTGGCGAGCCCGACTGAATAACATACACATCGTCATCACGCACCGATGCTCCGATTTGAACAGAAGTTTCACCATTGGCAAATTTCTTCAAGATAGATGGTGCTGGCTCGATAGCCAGTCTTTCACAGATCTGTGCTCCCAATTCAGGATGTGAGTTACCAACGAAAACCTTACACTTACGCATTGCAGTTCGATATCTTGTGACTTCCAACTAACTTCTTTTTGACCGTTTCGAGCGGGGGAAAGCCACCAAGTCTTGGGACTGACGACTACTGATTCAGGAGGCAACCGAGGAAGACCTAGCCGGCGATTATACTTCAATCATATAAACTCCAAAGCTAAGTTCTGAAGCTGTTCATGAGATGGTTGATAATCTTGAAGAAAAATTTTATAAATCCGGGTATATCTCCGTCGGAGAAAACCGGCGAAATTAAGCTCATCGAAATTCAGCAAACTCGATGAGCCTTTGATGACAGCGAACTGAAGGACGAATTGATGGGTTCCGTGGAGGCTGAGGATCAGTTCCAGAGTCGCCTGGAGGAGTGCAGAGATGTGGTGAGAAATTCGAGAATGTTCGGCGAGTTGCGCGAAGCCCTGGTCCCGCATGCGGACGCAATTGGCAAGATACGATGTCTGGCACTTGGTAGCTTCCATGACGACATGCCCGCTCGCTATCAATTGGCCTTGTTGCTGGAGATTGAGAGTGTGGTAGGGAGTGGAAAGGATAGTAAGGTTGCAGTTTCTCTGTACGACCCAGCGTTCACGACAGATGACATCAATTTCATATCGATGAGAGGGTCCAACTGGGCTGTAGAAGAATCGCCGAGTGAAGAGTTTAAAAAGGCAGAGACAAAGAAAGTGCTGTATTTTCTCCCGCATGCACCCTTGGATTTGACTGAATTGGTTTTAAGGCGAGAAGAGCCTAGCTTATTCCTGGCGAACAATATCGTCGAACATACCGACAGATACACGAAGGCAAAACTGCACGAGAAGTATCCGGTACTTGCAAAGTTACTGCACGTTTTAGATTCCAAGAAACAGCTCGCTGTGGCTGAGGATGATGGCCAGTTCACGACATTCGTCTCCAAGAAGAAAAAACGCAAGAACAAGTATGTCTTCAAAGAACCGGTGATAGACTACGATTCAGTGGAGTCGTATTTTGATAAATGTAGCATCGTAACGAGTTTCCAGGATGGTTCCCTGCTGAAGGATCAGCCCTGGATAAACTCCTTCTCTGACTTGGCTTTCCATCTCATCGAATGATGCAGCTAAATAGTACCTGCTATCGACATGTGCTTTAAGAAAATCATTCAAGTTTAATATTAATAATATACAGATTTCAGTAATTAGAGTCTTCATAAGGTTTTCTTGTTTTTATTCGCTTACAGGTCTTTGGAGGATTGATTGGCTTTCCCGAACCAAAAAATCCCATCCAGACCTCAATCATCACATCAAAATTTCCCACGTTTTGATGAAAAGTTGTCGCAAATTTTCATAATAAATACTCTTTTGTAGCAAGTTCGGATTGGTCCCAAGAATCTTAGTTTTCGTATTTGGACCAGTTGTCCAAGATCTCTTTGATTTGCTCGGAACCGGTCAAATCGTAAACATCTTGGAAGTATTCCTTGGTAATTTCAAATGGCTTAGCAGTCAAGTTTGGAATGTACTTTCCGATCAATCTATCAGCCTTGACGTTTTCCTTCACAACGTTCTTCTTCAAGAAACTCTTGAATGGCTTAACACCATTTCTTAAGTATGAAGAGTGGAAAGGAACAGAGATGCCACGTAGTGGAATACAAGCGAAACCTCTCTCCAATTCGATTGGTTGTGGCTTGGCTAGAGACTTCTTAGAAACTTCATCGATGATTTCGAACAGATGTTCTTCAACCTTTTCCAATGATAGCGAAGCTTGAAGCTTGACAATATCGATCTTTTGCAATTTGATGAAGTTCAAGACATTAGTCAAAGTGTCCAAAGCTCTCAAATCACCAGCAGCAACGTACTGTTGGTTCTCAACATTGTAGTTGACAATTTCAACCAACCACTCGGTTCTCTTACCAACCTTTTCAACAACAAATTGCAAAGCTTCTTGGGTGAAAGTTGGCGAGACTCTGCTTGGGTTGACGGCAACCATACCATAGTTGGATCTTCCCAAGGCATCTCTTGGAACGGCAACTTGCATGGTCATACCTCTGTAGAACACAACTTCGACCAAAGACTCAATGGACATCACATCAGCCAAAGAAGCCAATGCGGCATATTCACCCAATGAGTGACCAGCGAAGGAAGCGTCAACAGGAATCAAACCCTTAGATTTCAAGTCCTCGAAAGAGGCCTTCTCCATCAAAGTCAAAGCAGGTTGAGTGAATTGAGTGGCAGAAAGCAAACCGGAAGGTGATCTGAAAGTGTAAGAAGTGGAGTCCTCCTTCACATCCTTGAAAATCTTCTCAGTCTTCAATTCTCCGTCGACGATGGTCTCGAAGATCATTTGAGAGTAGTTCTCTCTAATCTTTCTACCCTTCTCACCACCGAAGTAGATGGTCAATTCAGTTGGGTTGTTCCTGACAATGTCCAAGATAGAGAAACCGTAGGTTTCCTTGAAGTGAACATCGGCTCTGTCCCAAACCTTTCTAGCAACCTCAGATGTTTGATACAAGTCCATACCCATACCTTGTTCTTGAGAACCTTGACCGGTAAAGACAAAGGTAGAAACTGGTTGTTCAACCTCAGCTTCACCAGTCAACACAACAACATCTTCATTGTTCTTGGTTTCGAATTTGATCAACTTACGACCATTGATCATACCAACGTGTTGGATGGAAACAGTCAATGGAGTGTTTGGCAAGACCATGCTAACGAATTGACAGTCGAAACCACGAACTCTTGAAGAAACACTGTCGGCAGCCCAGTTTTCAATCAAGGCACGAACAGCAGCTGATGAGTACATACCATGAGTAATGGTACCAGGCAGATCGGCATAGTTGGCAAAGTGACGAGAAACGTGAATTGGATTCAAATCACCAGAAACTCTAGCGTAGGGTTCGTTGGTACTTGGGGATTGAAGATCAAGAACAGCAATTGGAATAGCATTCTCCAAGTTGACCTTTTGTTCCAAAGTGGAACCGTTTCTCTTCAAGTATTCGACCACCGGGTTACCGTAAGATTCACCGGCTTCATAATCAACAACACCGATTTCAACATTTTCAGTTGTTGGTAATTCCATTTTGATTGGCCCAGAGCATCTGACAGAAGAGAAGATGTTGGCGTTCTTGTAAGTGACTTCAGTCTCAGTTTCAAAAGTCAAAGTCTTACCCAACAGATCGATGTCTTCATCGTCCAATTGGAACCATTCCTTGGAGCGCAAGACAGCGATATCCTTTGGAGACTTGATTTCAACTTGGTAGACTGGTTCGACAGTTCTTTGGAAAGTGTTTTCATAATCGTTGTAAGAACCTCTGTAGAAAAAGGAGGACTCAACTTCCATCACAGGCTTACCATCTCTGGACAAAGTGCCGACAACTTCGACAATCTTACCAGTTGGTTGATTAACGACAGACTTGACGATAGCGTGAGTTGAGATAACATCACCTTCCTTCAATGGCTTAGCACCTGGAATCATCTTGTAACCGTTAGACAAGTGAACCAACTTCAATAGATCACCGTCAACAGTCTCTGGGAAGATAGCCTTGATGATGACTCTCCAGCCAACAACAATAGCGTAATCCATTGGTGCCAACAACTCACGACCAGATCTCTTGACAAAATCTTCACAGTTGTTACCAATAGCATGAGTGAACTCGGAGATGCTCTTGGCAGTGATTTCAAAATCACCACCTTCAATAACCTTTCTTGGGTCGAATTTCAAATCAATTGGTTCTTCCAACCACAATTTCCAGTAAAACTTCTTAATACGCTCGTTACGACCCTCCATGACTTCAGCAATTGGAGCGAAACCGTCTTCAGGGTTGTAAGTGTACAACAATGGTAGAGACACTGGCTTACCATCGATGGTTCTGTTTTCAATCAACTCCAATTGAATAGTCTTGTCGTCAGCCAACTTCAAGACAGCAGTAGGCTTGATCTCACCTTGAACTGGTTCAGACAAAGTGATAACAGATTTGGCTGGGTTGTCCAAGTTGGTGATCTCGACAACCAAGTCATCAGCTGGCTTGAACACCTTTCTTGCTGGGTTTTCAACATACAAGGAACCTTGAACGACTCTTGAAGAGGCAAAGAAAGCATTTCTCCAGTTTCTCTTTGGACCTGCCAACAATTTGAACCAGTTCTTTGGATCAGTGGAAGCGCTGGCACGGTAAGTGACTTCAGTATCAGTAGACTTTTCAGCATTGTTACAAGTGGCAGAAACTGGTTCCTCACCACCGAAGTATTCCACGACTGGAATGTTGGATGCATCATCACCGTATTGTTCCTTCAGCAACTTTTCAATGTGACCCTCGTGGATACCATCGAAGATGCTCTTTATTGGCTCATTGACCTTGTTAGTGTATTGAGCAGCCACTGGACCGTGTAGAATACATGTTCTTTGAACATCTTCATCGACAACAGCCTCCAAAAATTCAGTTTGCCATAGAGAGTCCTTCTTGAAAAAGAACTCAAATCTGTGGTCAAGGACTGGAACGAATGGAACAGGCTTTTGAGTTGGTCTTTGACACATGTTCAAGAAGTAATCGACATCTTGAGCGTTCAAGTATTGATCCTTAGCAGCTGGGTAAGCGTTGAAGATAGTCTCCAAAACCTTGTCTGGCTCTTCCAATGCGGAGTAAGATTGAATCAAGGATGGAGTCTTGACCTTGGTGAAACGTTCTTCAACACGACGCAAGAAGTCACCAGTGAAGTTTCTCAAAGTGACGTCAATCCATTGGCTCAAAGATCTGATGTACATCAATTCAACCAGTCTCTTACCGACTTCTTCGTAAGTCATGTTAGTCAATTCACGAACTTCACCGTTGACAGTTGGGAACCATGGCTTTTGAGAGTCTGCGTTCAATTTGCCGATGATGTAATCCTTCTTAGCATCCAAAGCGGCTTGCAATTTGTTCTTTGGCAAGTTGAAGATAGTGTCATCCATTTCCTTCCAGAAGATCACACCACGAGTAGCGATCTTGTGGATTGGCTCACCCATCTCAGAACGAACAGTGATAATACCACCAGTAGGTTTCTTGTAAGTTTGTTGCCATTGGTCATCTGGAACACCAGGACAAGAAGCAATCAATTCCTTAGCGGCCAAAGAAGTCTTTGCCTCCTTAGCGATCATGACTCTGGAACCAAACAACAAACCATCGAATGGCATTGGTGGGTAGTCAAATTTGGTTGACCATTCACCAGTCAAGTATGGGTAAGTGTCCTCGGAAGAACCGAAACCAGAACCCGCAACAAGGATGATGTTTGGATGTCTTCTAATCTTGGAGTACATTTGCAACATTGGAGCGTGGAAATCTTCGAAGGAGTGGTGACCACCACCTCTACCACCGGTCCATTGCAAGACGATAGGGAATTTTGGATGAGCCTTGGCGATGTTGATCACTTGAGAAATGGCGTCGATGGAACCTGGTTTCAAATCCAAATGAGTCAATCCCAAAGTTTCAATGTATTCAGTGGCAACCTCCAAAGATGGAACACCAGCACCAATGGTCAAGGATTGAATTGGGTAACCCTTTTCTCTCAATTCCTTGATCAATGGGATACCCCATTGCAACATTCTTGGGTTAACGTAGATCAGATTGATACCCAAACTGTAACCTTTCTTAATTTGAGAAACGACAGAGTCGATAGCCTCAGTCATACCTTCAGGGGAGAAGTAACCACCACCTGCCAATTCGATGTGGTAACCAGCGTTGATAGTGGCAGCGACAAAATCTGGTGAAACGGTACATGGAGTCATACCTGGGACCAACAATGGAGCTCTACCCAACAATTTGGAGAATTTGGTATCAACAAAGATTTTACCACTCTTGTTCTTGATCAATTTTGGTTGGAATTCTTTCAACCAGTTTTGGTTCTTTTTCAAACCATTTGCAGTGACATCGAAGATCTCCTGTTTGAAACCATAATCATCTTCTGGGTTGCTATCTAGAGTACCTGCCACGATAACACGAACACCAGTACCATCTTTGTTACGGTGAGTTAGAACACCGAGACCAGATGCACCACCTGGACCGAAATCTAACAAATGAGTAGCTGGGAAGCTAGTGGTAATTTCCCAGTTGACGGGCAAACTGACGATACAGTCAGTGATTCTTTCAGCGATGGTGGAACCTTCATGATCTCTAATATCCTTACCGTTGAAAGTGTCATAGACTGGGATCTTCAAATTCTTCTTTTCAAAATTGACGTTATATTTGGCCAAATCTTCAGAGATGAATTTCTTCGAAGAGGTCAATAGATGAGAGTGGAAAGGGGAAGCAATTGGCAAGAATCTGTTTGAGAATTTCAATTTTCTCTCAGTGAATGGGATTCTTGATTGATCCAAACCAGAGGGTGCCTTGGCCTTTCTCAAAGTTAGATTCAAACCATATAGTGATTGTGGTGGGCCAGTAACAACAAGGTTTCTAGCACCATTGACCAAAGAGATGACGATATGTTTCTCTTCTGGAAGATGAGAGTTAGTCTTGTCAACGAAATTCTGTACCTGATCCTGGGTCAAGTTGGTGATTGCCAACATAGGAGATGGGACACCTTCGCTGTTCTCCAAGGAGTCCTCCAAGATGGATGGTGGCAAAGAAGTGTTTGGGTAAGCCAAGTAACAGTGAACACCGATGAAGAAGAGCAAAGAGATTGCCTTTTTCATGGATTCAAAGAAGGAATCCCAAGAGTCTGCCTCTGCGATAGCCACTGCGGTGGCCAAACCTTGAGAATGACCCGTAGCACCGTTTAGATGGGATCTCAACTCACCGGGAGTGAAACCTAACAATCTAGCGGTGACCGCGTAGTGAACCAATTGAATGACACCAATCAATGGACATGAGATTGGAATAGATAGAAGATAATCGGTATCTGGGGTCTTTGCCGGCTGTTCCAACCAGCTCAGCAAATCGAAGCCCTGGGTGAAAACTTTCTCGGTGTCGTGGGTGGATCTGACCAAGTCTCTCAACGTATTAGCGGCAAACTTGATCACGTCAAAGATCACCACGTTGTAGTTTTCGTATAGATCACGCAATTCTTCGAAATAGTCGTCTGTGTTACCTTGGCCACCAAAGATGGCAGCTATTTGTGAATCGCCCTGAGAGGCAGATTTGAAAAGGGCAGATTGACTCTTTTCAAAAGGTTTCTTGGCGACAAACCTTGCCTTGATGTAATTTCTAATCAATTCTTTGGTCTTTTCCAAAGTGGTGTTAGAATCTTCGTCTTCAAGCAATTTGGCAGCGACAGCGTGTACTGCATTGCCCTGTAAATAGCCGTTTTCGAACTCGGTCAAGGAGTTGTCCAGAACTTCGACGAACTTGGTCTCACCATCAGAGACAAAATCGGCCACGAATCCGAGAAACTTGGCCAAGAGCTCAATTGGCGAAGAGGGCTCCTGATCAGACGCAAAGCTTTCGGTAGGCTCTGGTAAACTCTTGTTAAACTGGTCCAGAAGCTCGGATGCAGCAAAGAAACAACTAGTTGGCACCGGCAGAACGTGCTCCAACGATCCGTGCGACAGAATCAAAGGTCTGGTAGCGGTGGCACTGGAGAACATCTTTCTCTATATGTGTATAATTGTGCGTTTCGGGGGAATATATTCAAATAAGTCCAAGTCGCCCGCTCAGTAAAGATTCGTAGCTATTGGTTTTAAAACGGGAAGAAAGGGAAAAGCGAATCGAGACTAGAGTTCCAATCCTAAGCTGGGAAAAAACTTGTGTGTGGTAAGAAATCTGCTGCGAACCGCGGTTGTCCTCTTAAATACACCGCCAAAAATTAACACCAGAAAATACAACCAACTTTTTTAAAGGGTAGTGAAACCTTCGTATTCTCGTAGCGGGTTGTTGAAATATATATATATAGCCAACTATGGATATGCAGCTCAGAGCTCAAAAAGCTGCCTGTGCGAGAATGCTGGCTCAAGTTGTGGTTCAGACGTTCAGTTGGGTACTGCTCCCGGATCCGCCACTGGCGATGAGCTAGTTGAGCGCGAGAAACTGCCAGAACTTGTTGATAAGGTGGCAAATCCCAGTTGCCGCCCATTCCACACGCTCCGTTACACAAAAACGAAAATTCAACAAACGAAGCTACGCGCGCGTGGACCGTCAGCCGCGCGCTCGTTTGGCGTGCCCGCGCCCGATCACTCTGCACGTGCGCCTCGAGGTTTGTTGGATTGTTGGGCTGCCGCGAATTGGTGGGCCTGGGCCGATACCTCCCCCCGGGCGGCGGGCAGCCCGCTAGTCGTCGGCCGCGATGCGGTCGAACTCGCCGCCGGCGCCCGGGCGTTCTTCTGCGTGGCACATCTCCAGACAGGTGGCCAGTGCTTCGTTGCAGTTGTTGACCAGCAGGTCGCCGCGGTTGACTCCGAAGTCGTGGAAGTTGAACAGCGTGTCGATCTCTGCGTTGTAGTGTCTGTCGTAGAGCGCGTGGCGCGGCCGCAGCACGAGCTCGAGGCTGGCCTGCGGGCTGGCGCCCGCAGGCGACAATGGGAACTGCTCGTCGAGCAGCGGGTCGCGGTCGAGCGTGAGCAGCAGCGAGAGCTGGTGGCCGTCGCGCTCGTGCGGCGCGCGCAGCGCGCCGTGGTAGATGACGCTCACGTAGGGGACCTCGAGCCCGCAAGCGAGGTGGTCGAACCACAACAGCAGTGCGCTGCTGACGACAAACAGGTCTACGCTGGCGACGACAGTGTCGGGCTGCTGTAGCAGCGAGAGCTGGAAGTCGCGCCCGCCGCCAAAGAGGATGGGCGTCTCGAGACACGCAAAGTCCTCCGCGGCGACGCCCGCGACGTCGGGCTGCGTTCGGCGGTAGCGATTGTAGGCGACGACGTTCTCGATAGAGGGCTTTACGTGCGCT
The DNA here is from genome assembly GCA_003708055.3 of Torulaspora maleeae. Classification (NCBI taxonomy): domain Eukaryota; kingdom Fungi; phylum Ascomycota; class Saccharomycetes; order Saccharomycetales; family Saccharomycetaceae; genus Torulaspora; species Torulaspora maleeae. The sequence goes on along the minus strand of PPNA03000001.1, from coordinate 166,993 downwards.
ACGCGGCACACAGGCTTGTCTTCCATCGCGCTGCTGGGGCGTGGTGTGGGTTTCTGCTCATGCCTGCGAGACAGAGCCTGAAATATTTCAGTGCCAAGCGATGAGGGCGGTCACGTGGGCAGGGGAATGGCGAATCGATGAGCATATATGTAGTAAGCTAGACTATTGCGAGGTGATGTAGATGGTGTCGACGGCTTGCTCGAAGCCGTTGAAGGGCGTGGCCGCGGATGAGGTGTATGCGCCCAGGTTAGGGAAGTAGAGCCAGTCCCCGGCGACCAGGTCGTGCTTGATGTAGTATTCCTTGGTGATGCAGTCCAGGCCGTCGCAGGTGGGACCCCAGATCGAGACCTTGTGCTTCGAGGGCGACCTGTGCTTCGACGAGGAGTCCCAGTCGTGGTAGTGGAACTCGTTGTTGTGGAACAGCGTGCGGGGTGTGGGTTCTTGGTGGTCGAAGAGGATGCAGTTCATGTTGCCATAAACGCCGTCGTTGATGTATATCATGGACTCTCTGTCCGTGAGGGTTCGCTTGGCGATGACGTTTGCCGCGAGTGTGAAGGCGGTGGCGGCGAAGTAGCGCCCCGGTTCGGCGATGATGCGCAGGTGCTCGAACGAGTCGCGGGGGAAAAACTGTTTGATGGACTGCTTGAGCACGAAGCTGGACTCGCTGAAGGACTCGAACTGGAACCCGCCGCCCACGTCGAGGAGCTGGAGTGCAGGAAGGCCGTAGACGTCGCGCGCCTGGTCGAAGACGGTGCGGGCGTCTCTGACGGCCTGATGCAGAGCGGTGAGGTCCGAAGCGCCCGACCCGACATGGAACGAGACTCCCACCAGGTTCAGGCCCAGTTTCTTCACTGCCTCCAACAGCATCCCCACGTTCTCCATTTCGCAGCCGTACTTGGTGGATAGTCGACACTGGGCCGTGGAGTCGTCTGTAGAGATCCTCAGCAGTAGTTGTGAGTCCGGATGGTATTTTTTGATCTTGTGTAGCTCTTCCACGTTGTCGAAGGTCGATTTGAGGACGCTGTGCTTGGCTGCGTATCTGATGAAACTGGAGGCTTTGCAAGGGTTGGCGTAGATGATTCTCTCTGGCGAGACTCCCAGGCTTAAAACTTTCTCGATCTCTGCCTTGGATGCACAATCGAAATTGGCTCCAAGAGAAGCCATCTCTCGCAGCATCCGCATATCGGGGTTGCATTTAACAGCGTAGAACGGCTGGATCCCGGGCAGTTGTCTATGCCAGTTGCTGTGTAATCTGCGAATCTCCCCGATATCGCAAACGAAGAACGAGTTCTCATCGCCCGGTTCGCAAGTTTCCTCGTTGATCGCTTCAATCCGCTCTTTCAGGGCACCAAAGATGAGATCGTGAGCCTGTTCGTGTGGGACATCCGAAAAGTGTCTAGCGACAGTAAGCTTGACTGTCTCGGAGGGAGAAGCGTTTGTGACTTTAACGTCGTCAGTCACGCCTGTTTGTACCTCAACAGCGCTCATATCGAAGCCAATGGTCATTCAACCCTTTACAAACACCAGAGATCAACTCAGATACCTTCAAGCCTAGTAATGTTCTCTGTATCAGCAGTAATTGGCAAATCCAGTGTTAGTTTTTGCAAAAATTGACTAAAAAAAAAAAGAAAATAAGATTTGAGTGCATTGTGGGGGCCATCTGAAAAGGCACAATCTTTCATAAGTTTGAATCATTAAGAATAGAGATAGTTGCATAGCTAAATGGAGTGGTCTGCTAAGCATGGCCACTTGGATCTGTATCTGAGGTCTCTGCAATCGAGTTGCAAAATAGGCATCTGTAGCCAGTCGTAATAGTACCGTCTGCGTTTTGTTCCTGGATCATGCCGTTGGACCTCATGATGCTCAATTCGCTCTTTGTGGGGATCTTGCGGCAGGAGTCGTTGAGACACCTGGTGTGGGTCTTCTTGTAACGCAGGCCGCATGAGTTGCAGAGTTGGTCCTGTTTCCTGCCGGACCACGAGGGTCTCCAGCAAGGTGAGTCGTTCGAGTGACAGGAGACACATTTTCTCATCATACCGTGGGAACTGGACCCGCTTGAGCTTCTTCTCTTGGGCGAGGTCTTGGCGCTCCCGCTCTGCCTTATCGAGGCGGCGGGACTTTGAGGCGAGTCGTAAGCAAACTTGTGGTACCTGGAGGAGCTAGCGGTGTGTGGTGGTGTCGCAGGGCGGGTTGGGGAGCTTGATCTTGATGATCTGAAGTCCATGGACTTCTGTATTATGGTCGGCGTAATAGCCATGGACTCTGAAGATCTGCGGGGCCCGCTTAGCCGTCTCGGTTGCGCGCCTAAAGATATGACCAAGTTTTTGGCAGCACTGCTGATTTCCAACTTCTTCAGCACTGGCGAGTCATGTAGCGATGATGAGGCTGAAGAAGTGGAGGTTGAAGATGTCTTCGAAACTTTGTATTTGGCGCCTTGTGTCTGGGAATCGTTGGCCAGGATGTTCCTGTTGTTGAACATCTTCTTTAATTGCATTGCTTTGAAGCTGTTGGTCTTCTTGTGGCGGCTCCTCGAGGAGCTTTCTTGCCTCACGGTCTGCACTAACTTCCCGCTCACAAACGGCGTGAACGCTGGCGGTTGGGCCTTAGCCGCTTCGTCGAGCGGACTCATTGGCGGAGTCATAGGAGTTGGTATAGTCACCGCGTAGTCTGAAAGTCCATGAAATGCGTCCTTTGGTTTCAGGACCGAGGGCACGCCGCTCGTCTTGGGCAGGCTGTTCGAGGCCTTGAGCAGCGCGGCAAGCTGCGTTCTGTCGTGCGAGATCTCGTGCACGATCTTGGTGTAATCCTGGTAGTTCTTCTCCTTGCACCAGTGCATCAAAGTGCGTTTCCAAATGGGCGTGTGTTCGGATGTGTCTGGGTAGAAGCAAGCATATTCCTGGATGCGTGGATTGGGGAGTAACTGTAGATGTCTCAGCGAAGGTAGCGCTTCCTGCTGGTCACTCGAACAACAACTGGTGGTTGCCAATTGAGCACGAGCAAACAGCGGTGAAGTCTGTGGAGTCGACAAATACTCATGGTGATGTGGTGATGCCGGTGCCGTATTATATTTCCGTTGTAGCTCGGTTTCCCTGCCGATTGGCGGCAAGACCGATGACACTTTGCCAGAGTAGCAAAGGTAGTTGCTATTGCTCACCGTAAGAGAGGGAACCGATGGCAACAGTAAAAGATCGTCAAAAGAGAATTTCTTGCGCAGATCTGGACCAGCAGATCCCGCGGTCGGAGGTGATGAGTTAGAGAGTGAATAATCGTTTATAGCGGTCGACATCAAAACGAGCGAAAGAGCGGCGTGAAAAGAATGTAGGGGTTTGGTGTGGTCTGTCCGGATGGAACCGTTGCCCAGAGATCTATACTGCGGTACCTCTTTATATAAACGGAGCTGTGTGAAAGCGATGCTGGCTCCTCAATGGGGCAAGAGACAAGATCCAAACAATTCATCCGTGCAGATCAAATAGCTTCTTTAGTGCTATTCTTGGCTACTGCAGTCTGAGTTGGGATTCCAGGATCTGATCCTGCCTGGCTAATTACCAATGACCAGCCTTTCGACGCAGCCATTTGAAATTTCAATGCGCGCGACGCTCGAGACAGACATCGGAAAAAAGAGTGGCTAGTCGCAGATCAAAGGACTCGCCTGTGTTAACATCAGTGACACTTCTGGGACCAGCGTGAGCAGTTAAGGCGCACGACATCCTGGACTTGCCATCCAGCGAAGCCCACGACCGCAGATCAGGTATTTCGGTATGTGTTACCCGCCCTCTGACGGCTTAAATTGGTTTCTTGAACAAGCGATGCTCGACGTTTACAACTCTCTACTGGGCAGATCGACAAGAGCAAGATGAGCCGTTACGGTAGCGGTACCATGAGCAACGCGAGCAGCAACAGACCGCAGATCGTCGAACTGCTGGTCAAGAAGATTCTTGCGCACCTCGACGACACGGACCCGCAGAAACTGAACCAGTTCCTGGCGCTTTTCCACCCGGCCAACTGTAAAGTGGTGTTCAATGCGACGCCGTTCGCACAGCTGCCGCTGTTCCTCCAGATGTGGCAGCAGCAGATCGTCCAGACCCAGCATGCGCTGACAGCAGTGGACTACCACGTGATCCCCGGCTCGCAGACCGTGGTCTGCAACGTCAACTGCAAGGTGCGCTTCGACGAGAGCGGCAAGGACAAGCAGGGCCAAGACGCCACGGTCACCCCCGGACAGCAGAAGCTCACGCAGCAGCAGCGCAGCAGACCCGCCAGTAGACCGCTCTGGGGAACGTACTTCGGCGTCTCCCTGCAACTGGTTTTTGAAGAGCGGGTGTTCAACAACGACATGAACGGCGTCATCCTGGCTCTGAACTACAATATGGTCTACAAACCCGAAGACTCTCTGATTAACATCATGTGATGGGCGCCTAAAAGCCCGAGTCACGTGCGTCGTGTGTACCATGTGACAATGGCGTGACCAGATTTGCATCTCACTTGCCACGTCGGATCTTCGGCCGGACGGGAAAATCCAACAAGTTTCTTATAAACGAGGTCTGCCGACAAGAAAAATGAAAAAAGCCGTTTCCGAAGCGATGCGATGCCACCGCGATCTCGCTCGCACTCTGGTTTCTGCGCGCCGTGCGCAGATCGCTGGAAGCGATGGGCAGGAAACTGAGCTATTGACACTTTCCAGGGCCTAGAGAGGAGGACCGCTGGGAGGAGAAACAGTCATTTGCTGCTGTCCTGGACACTTGAGGATCTGGTCGCAAGGCTCTCTGGCAGCTGTAATCGTGCGAGTCCCGGTGCTTGTTTCGGGGTTTGTCAGCCTTCAGGGTGCTTGTTTCCCTGTCCATGGCTCGTTAAAGATTTCTCCAACTATGAGGAAATTTTTCCTGGTTGTCTTGCAGCTCGATGGAGTTGTATAAATACGAGGCCGGCTGGGCCGGTTATTGTCTTCGTGAGGTCGGTTCTCTCTTTTGCAGAAGGCAACAACCGATACTTGCAAGATGCTTTTGGGCAAACAATTAAGCTTGGCGATATGCGCTCTTTTCCTGTTCACGACGTTTATTCTGGTGATTGTGGCCATCTCGGGGTCGACAGCCAACTACAAGCCGCTCAACAACATCTACATTGGTACTGCTGACATCTCGCACATCAACGTGACCAAGGTCATTCCCTCGCTGGGGCCTATTCTGACGATTCTTGGCGGCGCTTTGAACTCGCCCAACAGCTCTGTTGACACTTTTTTCCCTGTTCTGCACCGTCTGGTCGATACGCCCGCGTTTACTCCGCTTTTGACGTTGCTTTCCAACGCAGAGGACACTGGGAAAACTGTGTCTTCGCTTGCCGGGTTGGCTCCCTTGGCTTTGTCTTCTAACGGCTCCAGCGCCGCCACCGCGCAGATGGCTGAGGTGGCACAGTTGTTGCATTACTCGACGAACGCTACCGAGTCCATGCAGGGTCTGGAGTCGCTTGTTGAATCTTCGATGGAGGGCTCGTCGAGCAACTCTTCAGAAGTGGTGTTACGTTTGCTGATGGACTCCAATGACTCGTTGAGCTCCACAGAGGCTCTTATTACGTTGAACAACATGACCGCTGCAGAGAAGGGTCAATTGGTCCCCGTTTTCGCGCTGTTCCAGGTCTCGACCAACGAGACTGTTACTTTTGGCTCGTTGGCCACTCTGATGAACAGCTCGGTGCCTAGCAGTTTGGCCCAGACTCTGTTCTCCACTTTGAACCAGTCCACGAACTTGAGCCAGACCATTCAGCAGCTGGAATCCGTCGTCCCAGAGGACTCCAGATCGGCATTGGTTGCTGTCGGTGCGTTGATCTCTTCGTCCTCGTCACCAAACACCACTTTGGCCTCCTTGCAGACGCTGTTGCAGAACAACGTCACTTCTTCGGACTCTGCAAAGGAAGCCTTCAGCTCTTTGACCACACTGGTGAGAAATGGTGAGAATGACACGCTGGTCATGCAATCTGTGCAGTCCTTGGCCATGGTTACCAACTCTACCTCTTCAACCAACCAGTTGGTCTCTTTGCAACAGCTGCTAGAGTCTTCCAACAATCAAACGGGCACTTTAATGGTGATGGGTAGCTTGCAAGAAGGTTTGGCCGCTGACAACACCACTGCCCAATATATACCCTCTTTGGCCTCTCTGCTAGAGTCGTCCAGCGACCCACAGACTACTTTCAGCTCGTTGATGACTTTCACCTCCTGGGCACAGTCCAACACCGCAACTTTCCTACCAGTGGTGGGCATCTTGCAAAGCGCTCAAAACAACCCAACCCCTACTGAAGAACAGCTGTACGAGTTGATCCCACAAATCCTGGAGTACTTCAATGTCAATGTCAAGTATCAACTATCCATCTTCACTCTATGTGAGAGAAACTTGGAAAACAAGATCACGACATGTTCCAAGTCTCACGCCGTGCAGAACTTGGACTTCAGATCCATCATCTGGGAGGACTTGGTCGATTCTGACTTCACTCCTTATTTGACTGCTCTGAACGTCACCAAGGAGTCTCTACATTTGGACGGTAAGCTGTTGAAAAGACAACACGAATACGTTCCAGCCGTGAAGGCCACTTTGGCTTTCTCCTTGATCTCGATCATTCTATCGTTCTTCTTACTGCTGGCTGCGCTCTTCTTGATCGTCAAGCCTAGGGTGCTCGGCGGTAAGGCTTGGTTCGCCATCATTTTCGTCTGTCTCTGTTACACCCTGCTCACCTGTCTCGCCGCCATCATTGTCACTGCCATCGTCGGCATCATCAAGTCCGGTACTTCAGACGACAAGTACGGTGTCATCTTCACGGGCGGATCCGCGTTCTTGGGGCTGATGTGGACATCTTTTGTTCTCGCGCTAATATGTCCAGTCTTGTTGATATTTGCCTATCTGTCCGACAGAAGAGCGCGCAAGAGTGAGACCGTTTTGATCGAGAACCAAATCTCCAAGAATACCGTCAACACCAGCGAAAGTTTATCGTCCTCGCTCAACAACCAGAACTCGATTCGCGACGCTGAAAAAAGTGGCGCGGAGCCAGTGGTCACTAACTGAATGACTGAGTGACAGCCCTTAATATAATCTTCACATACCTCTAATTAATTTGTATCAATGTTTCATTTTTTAATTATTAATATCCAACGACACAGTTTATTTCTCTGTCGCTGCCGGCGCTAGCGGGCTGCTTAACGCCGAAGTGATGTGGTTACCCGTCCTTTCGAATGGCTATTTCCTGTGGAGAAGAACTGGGGTCATGATACCCCTTCGAAGCGACATTGTAGATCGATGGCTCGGAGTATATAAAGACCAAGTTTCAGTCTATGGCGTCTCTGGAGTGTTCCAGATCGGTGATCAACAGAATAACTGGAGGGTTTTTTGACGCTGTAACGTGAATTTGCCATGTCACCGTCAGTCGCCGGGTTTTATCAGCGGCACAGGCTGAATATACTGAGATCTTCGTATATCATACTGCTATTCACCACTTTGCACAGTCTGAGCAGCGGAACGAGTGCTAAGAAAGCTATAAGAAGGATAGCCAAGGGGAAGAAGAGTCATGGTGATGTTAGCGGTGCTGAGCTTTCCGATGACACTGCTCTGGATCACCATGGAGACAGGGAGCTAGTGGATGAGCCTGAGGGAGAGGATAAATCTGAAGGTCAAGTTCAGAAGCTGAAGCTGAAGCGGTCTGCGGATTTTTTGTTGAAGCTCATCCTGAGGGACAAGAAATGTGTCCTATTGTTCATCTCGCAGGCCTTGCTTCTTGTCATTAGGACGCTATTGTCCCTAAGGGTGGCCACTCTAGATGGTAGACTGGTCTCCACATTGGTGAAAGCTCAATATGCCCAGTTTGTGAAGATTTTGCTAGGTCAGTGGATGTTGTTGGGAATTCCTGCGAGTTTCGTCAACTCTTTGATTAGCTATACTACGAAATTGTGCTCTATCTCAATTAATAGAAGAGTCTCTGGCTATCTGATAAACAAATATCTGGCTAATCATCACGTTTTCTACTCTGTGGCGGCCGCAGACTCTTCGTCGGAAATACAGGACTACTTGACCCGTGACATTTATGCCTTTGCCAATAACTCTTCGTTGCTGCTGAATCAGTTGCTGAAGCCAATGCTGGATTTAATTCTTTGCTCTTTCAAATTACTAATGTCGAATTCAAGCATGATGGGAGAAGGTACTTTGGCGCTAGGTTTGATTGTCTATGTCTCCAATTCCTTCCTGAAAATGATTCAACCAAATTTTACTAAATTAACGATGAGAAGATCCTCTCTAGAAAGCTGGTTCAGATCTTTGCATTCCCATTTACATTTGAATAACGAAGAAATTTCATTGCTCAGAGGACAATCAACAGAGCTAACCAATTTAGATTATTCTTTTTACAGATTGGTGCTTTTCCTCAATCGAGAGATCAAAGCAAGAGCCTTATACGACCTAGCTACAAGCTTTGTCATCAAATATACATGGGGTGCTGCTGGTTTAGTGCTCTGCTCGATACCAATTTTCTTCAAGAACGCTACTGGATCTGATGTCAAGACTGATGTCACAGCAGACTTTATTACAAACAGACGTCTTCTTTTGACTGCTTCTAGTTCCATTGGGAGATTCGTCGAATTAAAAAGGAACATTCAACAACTTCGTGGTGTTTGGTTACGTTTGAACAATTTCAACATTTTACTCGATCAAAGCAGTGAGGATGGAACATCACCAGATTACGAGATTAAGGAAAAAGGTGAAATTGAATACGATGATTCGTTGATCAGGTTCGAGAATGTGCCTTTAATAACACCGGCAGATCAAGTATTGATACCAGAGTTGAATTTCGAATTAAAGCATGGTGATCATCTTTTAATTATTGGGCCCAATGGTTGTGGTAAATCCTCCTTGTTTCGTATTCTTGGTGGCTTATGGCCATTGAGACAGGGATCTCGAAAGACCAAGACAAAGTTAATTATGCCTCATAGGTCTCACAAAAACGATTGCTCAATTTTTTATTTACCTCAGAAGCCTCACATGGGTAGCAGATCCACTTTCAGGGAACAGGTTATATATCCTGATTCCATGGAACAGTTTGAGGAGAGGTTTGGTGGTGATTATGCGGATGGTGATGCTTTCTTGACAGAAATACTACACATGCTCGAATTGGAGGACCTGATCGCCGAAAACATGGCTTTAGCTCTGACTCAAAGAAACGCCAACAACAAGGGCGCTGATAGTCCCACGACCTTTTTGGACACGAAAGATGCATTTGATATATATAGAAACTGGTCTGAAGAATTGTCCATTGGTGTCCAACAAAGATTGGCAATGGCAAGAATGTACTATCACAAGCCTAAATTTGCTGTGTTAGATGAGTGTACTTCCGCTGTTTCGCCCGAAATGGAACAAAAGATGTACGCAACTGCTCAAAATTTACAAATTTCGTTGATCTCTGTTTGTCATAGAACGAGTCTGTGGCACTTTCACAATTATTTATTGAAATTCGACGGTAAAGGTGGGTATCAATTTGGAAAGTTTGATCCAAAGGAAAGATTAGCTAATGAAGAGAAATTATTAGAATTGAATGCCATCCTTGATCAGCAAGTTCCTGTCTGGGATAAAAGGCTCAAGGACCTCACTGTTGCAAGAACTTCGAATTTGATCAGAAAATCGCAAACGGACCTAAAATCTTTAGAGTCACGTCACACAAACAGCTCTTCTTCAAATAAAAGGCCCGGGAGTCGTGAGGCTGCGAAACCAGGAATCAACAGACGTCTGCCCACTTCAAATCAATCTAAGGCTGGCTCAAGATTGCTAACTAGAGGTGAGGATAAAGAAACGAAGGCTTCCGGGGGCTCTGGAAGCCTTTGAATGCTCATTCAGGCTGTCGTTGTTCGTTCCCTGGGGTAATCGAATGCATTTTGTAATCTTTAGGATGAGGATTATATTAATAGATATAGCCGTTCTGGGCTGGCAGAAGCGGCTTTTGAATGGCTATAGTCATGTCATGTTTTTCACATTTATTTACATTTAGCTAATCATTCAGCGTTTTGCCTGTTGCTTCAATGACAGCCGAAATGCAGAATCAGACAGATTTAACTAAAGGAATGGCTTTAAAACATACAATTTATGCCCTTTGCTGCTTGATTTTTGAACTGTGTGTTGCGCTAATCGCTTTAATTATTTAATTGGTATGTAAGCTTGTGCCAATTATCAGATTCTTGGTTCATGTTTTTGGCATCAAAGGAGAATTACGATTATACTGAGAACAATCAAGTACAGACGTGGATCAGCTTGAAATTAGCCTCAAATATCACGAAAAGACAGTCAAGTAAAGATTGTTTTTTGACATGTAAGCCTGCAATAATGTCATTTGATATCAACTTTATTCATCCATGGTATCGTTTGCCTTCATTTTCGGTATTGAGAAGACGCCTACTCTGTCCTAGTACAAAACACACTCTGCCAGATAACTTGGCAGACCAGGCAGGCTGAGGATGTTCGCCAAGAAGTGACAAAGTAAATCAGGTCTGATACTGTATGCAATGCCTGGACTCGAAAAAAAGCATTGTAGTTGAGAAAACTACAATAAACTGAATAGCTTGGTTTATTCTTGAAGGTCTTATTTATTTCTTGGGCTCATGGAAAAGCTATAAACTCTCAACTTTCAATTACTGGGCGGTTAGTGTAGTGGTTATCATCCCACCCTTCCAAGGTGGGGACACGGGTTCGATTCTCGTACCGCTCACAGTTTTATTTTTTGTCGGCCTGCCTAGAAGTTCAAAATTAACCCAAGTCTAAGCCCAAGGCTAAACCACGGTTCTCGAAAGGTGCTTCTTTTTCTACTAATTACACATCCTACAGTTCGATCAAATCGTCCTCGGTGAACAATTCATTTTCAATGGCTAAGTTTTCTTCAAACTCTTCGTCCATGTAAACGGTCAGTTTCCTACCATCAAAAAGCCTCCCGTTCATTCCGTCGTAGCATTTACGAGCGTCTGATTGTAGCTGGAAAAGTACGTGAGCTTTTCCCTCACTCTTGCTCCATTTTATTTCTTTTACGGGGCCAATTCTTTTGCAACCTTGTAAAATGTCTAGTTTAATATCTTCTAATTCATCTTTATCAACCTCGTCTATCAACCCAAAAATATTGGTGATCACGACCGTACGGGTCAATCGTTCCTCGTTGTCGTCATCATCAGTGGAGTCTCCATTTGTCTCAGCAATGTCTTGTATTTTATTGCCTTCATTGGTGATATCTTCATGTTGCCTCTTCTTTACCTTGTTGAACGTAGCCATTTCAACTTTGATATTTGATCCTTGCAAGTTGTAGCCGTCCATTAAGTCAATCGCAATAGGAACACTTTCATATCTTGCATATATGATCAATGCATCTCCTTTGATTTCGCCCTTCTCATTCTTGTAAAGCTTACACTTATAGTGACCATCTTGATCCTTTGCGATCATCCCAAATTTTGAAAACTCATCAGTGAGCTTCTCTTGTAGGTCCTCCAGCTTGGGTAAGTTTGATATATAGATGGCAGTTGATTCCTGCTTCTTTTCTGTCGCTACCTTCTTCTTTTGGATTTTGAATTGCTTCCGGCGGACCAACTCCTCCTGCTTTAGCACTTTAATACGCTCTTTCAGCTCCAATTCTTCCCTATCCATCATATCAGCATATTCTTTTGTATTTGCTTAAGACTCGAGATGAGGGACTTGGCAGTAATTGGACGCTAGATGCCCGCGCTATGAAGCTTTCCACTGGAATGTTCATTATACAGATATAAAAAACGAAGTTTCTATGTGTTACAGATCCAATGAAGATACCATTTACATAAGTCCATTGACAAGATCTGAACATAGGACAGCGTCTTCAGCTCTGCCCTGTGCCTTCATGGCAATGCCCTTTGAAGTCTTGATCAGTTTGACGATTAGCGCTATCTTCGATCCCTTCAATGCACTTTTACCGAATAGCTTGACTGTGTGTGAGTTAGAGTCGCTTGGTGCATATTGTGTATCCTCCAGAGGCAAACAGCTGGTGTTCACGATCAGTCTATCTACCAGTTCTTGTAACGATATATTCTCTTTGATGTTGTAAACTGCGACTTCTTCATTTGGAAGACTGTCGAAAGCAGTTGCAAAATCTCCAACGTAAGAGCTCTTAATATAATCACCAGCGTTCAAGGAAATGGAGTCAATATCATATTCATCTTGGAAACCTTCATCACCCTCATATGGTTCATTGGTCTCTGGGTTGATTTCTTTAGTGGTGAACATTAGATTGGTCAAGAAACCTTGCATGACAATTTCTTCTGTCTTCTTGAAGACCACGTAGCAAGCTGCTTCGGCTGATGGTAGTAATTTATCGATAGGAATGGCAAACAACTCTTCGAGGGTTGAGTCTTCGAGTTCTGGGATACATGTGACAGTGACACCCTCCAAAGCTGTATCTGTCAGAGTGTTTGTGATGTTGAATTGGAAAACGACGTTATCCTTGAATATGTGCTTAACACCACGGACAACAAATTCAGCTTCTGGTTCGGTGAGAGGAACAACCTTAGAACTGTTGACCAATGGACCAAACTCCTTGATTTGATCAATAGACATTAGCTCTTCAGCATACTTGGTGCTCAACATATCCTGTTCGTGGTCTTCAATGCTTGGACCAACAAATGAGCTATCTAGTCTGTCAGTGGTCATATCGTCATCAACAACACCTGGCGTACTTTCTGCACTTCCTTCCAGATTACCCTTCAAAAACTTACCTTGCTTTCTCTTTAGATTCAAGGCATTAATGTCACCTTCAGAGAGCCTACGCACCGACTTGACATCGAAAGGTGTCTTGAAGGAGTCTGCGTTGGAGGACATGTATGAGGACAACTTGGATTCCAAAGAAACGAAATCGAAAGAATATTTTGATAGAATGAAGTTTTGAGACTCGGTATCCTCCTCCTTCTTGGCGCTCTCTATAAATTTCAAAGCAACTGTAGCTCTATCTCTGACTTCATCGTCTGGGTCATTGGCGATTCTTTTCAGCAAACTGACGATAGAATCACTTAATGAAGGGTCGTTCTTGGTCAGCGCGAACTTGGACAATGCAATCACTGCGGCAGATCTGATGATCGAATTCTCTAAAACCACTCTGTTGTAGATATGTCTCACGTAGAGAGAGGGGTTTGAAGTCGATGGACCTTCTTTTCCCAGTAGATGCAGAATTCTCACCAGTATTTCGTTGAACTCACAATCTTCGATGAAATCACACAAATTCTCCAACGCCATTTCTTTGGCTTGTGGGATGAATGTGACAACATCGATCAGTGCCTCGACGATATTATTCTTGAACTTGAATCCACCTTCACCATTTTTCAACACGTCGATGAGGAATTGCAAAACGGTCTTCCATTCGTTGGGGAAATTCAAAGATAGAGAACGCACTGCATCAATAATGATAATCTTGAAATCGTCCGAAACATCATGAATGAATTTGGTGATTGTCGAGATCAACGATGTTATATTCTTTGCGGTACCTGTCTTCAACAATGTGGTTATAGCATAGGTTGAGATATTCCTGTTTGGATCATTGATCAATGACTCCAACTCTGGATTACAAACGACAATTCTCTCTGGGGAGACCATGGAGATTCTGTTTAGGATACGCAACGCGGCGAATTTTGCAGACACACGGGGAACTGTCAATAGAGATTGCAAAGTGGTAATTGCAGATGCAATCAGTTCAGATGAGACCAAGCGGGAATGATGGGCAGCAAAGTTGGTTACCAACTTGGCGGTCTCCAATTGAACAGACTCGTATTTGTTCGAGAGCCATTCCATCAATAGTGGTTGGAAATCTGCGAACAGCTGGTTGTCTCTAGTAATCAATTCGTTGACCAGTTTAACCAATTCGATCTTTGCCAATTGGTTCTTCAAAGTGTTGTTGTTCGAGAACTGTCTGATCAATTTCAACAGAGCCATCTTATCGTTCTTTTTCAACTGGTACAAGAGCCCCAAAGCATGGTACTGCGTGATGAAAGTAGAATTTGGGTAGTAGTCACCGACTAGGTTTCTGTGAGGAAACGACTTCAAGTCGACCACGGCTTCCTGAGTCTCATTGGCAAATCTCTTCACCGTCACCTCTGCAATGGGCAAAAGATTGTAGGAAGTGCACAGCGCAGCTGAAGAAATGGAAGGATGGTTATTCACAAGAGCACTCTTCAAAAATCTCTCTGCCGAGAACGCGGTCGACTCGTCCAACACCGCGGTCAGGGACCTAATCGCATTGGGCTTCACCAAGTCAGACCCGTTCTGTATATCCTTCATGATCGACGACGTCGCCATCAGGACATCTTGCGAGATCCCACTCAGCTCCTTGATAGCCAGGTAGACCGCCTGTCTCAAGGAATCGTTCTGATGTTGGAAAAGTTTCGATATAGAAAAGAACAACGCCGTGGCTTCGTTCTCTGGGAACGTCTCACCCTGAGCCAGCAGTCTTAACAGGCGAGAGATCAACAAACGACATCTCTTCGCGTTGATCGGCGACTCGTTGAACTCGCTCATGCAGTCCTGGTAGATCGTCATCTTATCTGGGAGATCCCCAGCCTCTGAGTTTTCAAACTTCTTATAAGTATGCGTGGACATCCTGGGACTCAACGGCTACTCAATTGAACTGATCAACGGCTTGACGATGCTGCTGTGCCGCCCTCGAACTGCTCGTTAAGTGTTGTTGTCCTTGTTGACCACGTCCAAAGGCGTATAAGGTGACCCGCGCCCGGGTAACCCCAGTATACTGGGACTAGATTTACTACTATACGGTTAGATATGGGATGAATGCGATTAGGACGACGAAGAATCCTCGTTGAGCGTCAGCAGCAGCTGTGCAAGACACCTCTTGGACCCGACGTCGTCGCGCAGGACCTCTGTGAAAGTGTTGTCTCTGAGTTTGGGCGGCAACGCGACCTTGAGCAGTCTTCTCGCCTCGAGGTTGTCGCTGAGTCTCAAGTAGCAGCGGATAATGTGCTTGAGCAGCCTGCCCGGCGGCGTGTGCAGCGTCAACTGGTCGACCATGTCTCTGAGCACGTTGGTGACCGCGTAGAAACGCTCCATCGTGGCGCAGATGTACTGCAGCCCGATGTCGTCGAGCAGAATCTTCTGCAGGATGAAGATTGCGACCGTCTTGGACAGTTCCGACGACGATTGCATGATCCGCAGGCACAGCGGTATGATGTCGGTTCGCAGCAGGAAGCTGATCACTTCCTGCGAGTCGTTCTTGACCAGCGCCCCGATAACGCCCAGCGATGTGAGTCTCAAATACTCGAACGTGCGCTGTCTGGACGTGGTGTTCAGGAACGGGAACAGAAACAGCGGAATATGAGCCTGTAAGAAGAGATGTTTCGTCTCCGGATGCGACGCCACGCATTGCAACAGCACCAGCGCGTTGCACACCCTGTTGGACAGCTGGTTCGACAGCAACTGCGGCTCCAGCATCGGATACACCGCGATGATCTCGTTCAGCAGCGACGCCATCACACCAAAGGACGACCACAGCACCACGGCTAGGTCGTCAAACTGCTCGCGCTTGCGGCCCAGCTCCAACAGCGCCTGTTCCCGCTGCGGGCCGTACGCCAGCTGGCATATCCAGTGGTACACGTTGGGGTCGTCCAGCGCGTGCGCTCCCTGAAGAGGCTGTCCCGGCTGTCCCGGCTGCTGCTGCTGCGGCACACTCTGCGACACCATGCCTTGCGTGCCCTCGCCACCATATGGACCCTGAGTCGCAAACATACTGCCTTCGACCGCCTGTATCGAGAGTGCTCCCGTAAGAGTGCCAAGGCGAATTTTCATCCGCTATTCTAAAGAAGCCCTCGAGACGGTCCACGTGACCGCAATGCGTAAGATCGACAAAGCGTATTAATTAGTTATTAAGAGGAAAAGGACAACAGAATCTATATAAGGCCGTGGGCAGCGGCTACGCGTGCGCGCTCATTGGACAAGCGCCTTCAACTTGCTGGTGAACTTCTTTAGGAAGCTCTGAGACTCCTTCTTGGTCTCGGCGGTCTTCTTCTCGGCAGCGACCTCGGTCTTCTTCTCGGCGGTCTTTGGAGCCTCGGCGGTCTTTGGGACCTCGGCACCGACAGCCGTGGCCTTCGCGTTGGTCTGCTCGACAGCAGCAAGGGTCGATTGTTCGACAGCAGCGGCTGGGACTGGCTCGGCGGCAGTGGTGGTAGCGGTTGGTTCGGTAGACATCTCTGTGTGTGTGTATCTGAGTGTGTGCTTGTGTGGGCACAAATAGAACAAAGGAGCATCGGGATGCCTAGAAGAAAACGGAAATCGGACGCGCCTTTTATACCTGCGCCGGCGCGCAGACGCCGGGATGCCGGACTCGCCGGACCGATGTTTACGCCGAGCGAAGGGGCGCACGGCGCCGTGCGCGGCGACGTGCATGCGCATCCGCGGCAGGGTAACAGAAGTGTCACCCGGCGCCACAAGTCTCGGAGTTTCGTTCGGAGCGAGCCGCGCGATGATGTTAGGGTTAGAGGGTATTACCCGGCGTTAAGAAGATAGGGCAAAATATTTTGATACGGTCGCCAGAGATATCTCTAGCTACGTGTAGAAAGGGAATCAGAAATTTGGGTATACTTGATGCTTCACTGAAAACCAGAGTACGTTTGGTCTCTTTCAGACTGGTGCACAGCGTTTGTCTCGTCATCTTCCTATCGTTACGGCAAGATTCACCGATCGGCCGCGGCATACGCTTATGCAGCGGCAATCGGTTCGTAGAGCGCCCGTTGGGCGCTGAGCTTTAGTTGCTATTCTCTTGAGTGGTGAAGTGAAGTTTAGAAGTTGGTTGGGAAGCTCGCTTTTATAATCTTTTTCGTGGGTGTTACCCCACTCGGGGCGCGGGCTGTTCTGGGTATTAGGGCTATATACTGTATGTGGTAATCTAGAAGCCATGCTGAAGAAGCACCTGTGTAAAGTCGTGCTCGAGGGAACCCCAGCTGGCGTTGTCTGCGAGCGACTCGCAGCTGGAGCTCGACGGCAGCCGCAGGCCGTGGTCGTTCCAGATGTCCTTTTCGAGCCGTAGACTGCTGCTCGACAGCGACTCGACAAGCGTCGCGCTGCTGAGGTCGGAGCAGACAGATACGTTTCTTTGATGCTCGTAGGGTTTTGCGCCAGCGCAGGTCCTTCTTTGCACGTTTCTTTGTAGTTTGCGCCTGTGGCGCGATGTGCGCTCGATATCGGCGACGATGGGCTCGAGCAGCACCCGTAGATCGAGGATCAGGTCGTCGTTGGAAACCCGCAGGTCCCAGTTCAGCAGCTGGATTAGCTGTCTCTCCATCAGGTTGATGTCCTTGACGCTGAACAGGCCGTCTGTGTACTTGGCCCAGTGCTTGTTCAAGGGCGACGAGTCGTTGTGGAACTTGGCACTCAGTATCAGACATGCCAGGAAGATTCTGTGGATCGTAGAGGGCAGCCCGGATGCGTCTTTAGGCAGGATGCATTTCAAACGGTTCAGGTAGCACACCGTCGTGAGCAGCGTCGAGGTGTACACGTTGGTGTGTCTCACGAGACGGCTGATGAAACTCATCAGCGAGGGCAGCTTCCCGCTGCCAGGCGAACCGGGAGGCGTGGGGTATCCCTGTGTCGGCGTTGGAAGCACTTTCAGCGTGCAATTGGTCAAAAACCGGATCATGTCGTCGGTCACTGGGGACTTCATCAGCACTTTTAGGGCCTTGTTGTACTCGCTCATCTTGTCGTTGGTCGATGCAGGAGTGCAAGACCTCTACATCGGCCCTGATCCAACTCATAGACTACATTTATATCACTTTGGCTCTTGCTTGATCCGACACGAATTTGTCAGTTTCGTGTATTCGCGTTATAGGTTTCGTGTTGATTTACTTAAAGCAGATTCGCGGAATCCCATATGAATGAGGAAAGTTAACGGTCGCATTCTTGGCCGTGTTATATCGATTCCTAAATAGTATGGCTGATCTATGTTTTCGCAGCTTCGAGCTCGAAGCCCGTCTTGATGACACCGATTACGGCACTGCCCTGTATGCGATCGTTTCCGCCTTTGGAAATGGCATACTCGATGTCGCTGAGCTGGGTCAGGATCGAAATTCTGGCCTCTTCGGCTTTCATTTCGTAGCTCTCCAGGATCTCCACGAAACCTTCGATCAGGTCTATCAGCGCGAGGCCTTTCGCGCTGCGCACCTTGTTCAGGGTGTAGTATGCGGTAGTCCAGTCGTCGTTGAGGATTGACTGCAGGATGGTCTCCAGGTCCGAGGGTCTTGGCGCACCGCAGCAGTCGTAGACCGTGTCCTGGGTGATCTCTTCGTGCTGTGGGTCGTCCAGCGTGGCTTTGCAGGCCTGCATGACGTTCAGAACACGCCTCATATCGCCATTGGACAGCTTCAGTAGCGCTTGCTTGGCGTCTTCAGACATCTTGAGTTGCTCGCCGATCAGCACCTTGTTCATTCGGCGCTCTAGAGCCTCCTGCGGTAGCGGCTGAAATCTGAACCTCGTGCATCTACTCAGCAGCGCGGGCGTCAACTTGTGGGCGTAATTGGCCAGTATGCAGAATCTGGTGTTCTTGGTGTACCTTTCGATGATCCGTCTCAGTGCGTTCTGGGCAGCGTTTGTCATCGCATCGGCCTCATCCAGTATAATCAGTTTGAACCCCTTGGAGAAGATCTGCCTCGTCGAGGCGAAATCCTTGATCTGGTTTCTCACCACGTCGATACCACGGTCATCGGAGGCGTTCAGCTCCAGGACCATGTTCGAGTAGTTTTTACCGTAGATCTCCCGGGCTAGAGCAACCACGGTGGAGGTCTTACCGGTACCTGGAGGTCCGTAGAACAGCAGATGAGGCAATTGACCCTCTTCGATGAATTTGCGAACCGTGGTGACCACTTCGCTTTGACCGTAGACCTCATCCAGCGTGGTCGGTCTGTACTTCTCTACCCAAGGAAGGCCATCATTCAACTTCGTCTCCACTACTTCGGACATCGCAAACCAGCAGTAAGTTCAAATGGCTCGATTTAGATCCACTGGCCTGGTGATGGTTCCCACCTGTAGTGGTTGGTCGATCTTATAAGAGGTTTGAAGAAAGTTCATACTACATGACACGTGATGAACACTGACAAGAGCTTCAGTGAAGCTAGCTAGATGGTATAGCCAGTTGGCCGTGGTTGATGTGGTGTTTCTTGTGGTTCGTCTCTTGGGCTCTGGCGTTTGACCCGTTTGGTGGCTTCGACCTGTACCAGGAGAGCCCAAATGTGACGGTAAAGAGAGGTAGCAGCTGGGATGGGCTTGTCGAAGAGTGGTCAGAAAAGTCCGGATCTGCTGGGATAATTAACCATGACAGTATCTATGAATGGACTCCTATTGCGGCAAACGTTTCCAGTGGTGGGAGAAACGTTTTCGTCTTTACGGTGGATTCTAACTCAACAGGTCTGGGGATCAGTAAGTCCTACGAAATTCTGATCTTTCTCAGTGGGAATGTCTGTTCCCAGCCCAGAAACGCTCGTGGCAAGGCTCTACGGGTTTCTTATTCTTTCAACGAGTCTGTCATCAAAGATTCGTCCCTGGGCAGTTATACAACTTTCAAAAATGGCTACATGCAGGCTCTGGCAGTGAGCCCACTGAGAGTTTCAGACTCCAATACTACTGCGGAATACTCTAATCTGTATGTAGTTGTGGAGCCCGTGAATTCGACCACGAATAGGGCCCTCGATGCGAGTGCTGACACTGCTAGTGACACCTGGCAATACAAGCTGAGCATATCGGAGAATGACCTGGTGTATCAGTGGGACTCGAGATCGTGGCTGGATGTGCTGGATACAGATCACAAATCGGCCCTGTTAGTTACCGGTAACGTTACGGCAGACGCGCAACAGCTATCCAATGTTTCCATCTATGACATTTCCCTCTACGACCTTTACATCTACTCTTTCCAGGAGTCTTTGAAATTGGACTCGGCCCTCAACATCTCCTTGTGTGCAGTAACAAATGGACCTTATATCGTATCCTCAGTGAATTGGAATAGTACCGATGGCCTGGGCCATGGTCTCGAGAGAACAGCTCTGTCGATTGAAAAATCCTTGACTAGTCGAAGAGACAATGTCCAAGAGCAATTTTACGTTACAGGGTTGAATGAATCTTCAACTTACGTGGCATATCTTACCAAAAAGATTGGCAAAAAGGGCAATTTGTCTGACGTCGGAGGCGTACTCTTCTCAAAACAGTATTTCTCGACAAGAGGATCAAATTCCTGCTCGCTAATATATGGGCTCGATTTTTGTTCTAGGGTAGCATACTCAGTACCCTCACCTCAGATTGCTCCCGACAACAAGACGATCATTGCTACTAGTTATGATCAAATCGCAGAATCTTTATACTCGAACTTCAGCAAGGCGCTGCAGATCATCTCCTGTGATGCGGAATTAGACGCCAGATATTCCCCGGTCAGAACATGCAAAGATTGCGCAACGTCCTATCGTGACTGGCTATGCTCTGTGACAATTCCTAGATGTAGTAACACTGACTCAGAGTATTACGCTTTCCGAGAGAAAGATTCGAGCAGAAATGATTACATCAACGATTTAATCAAACCGATTGACGGGTACTATGAGATACTGCCTTGCATCAACATGTGCTACGCGGTTGCGCGCGATTGCCCCAGTGATTTTGGGTTTGTCTGCCCCGAGGTTGATGACAAGATCGATGTGGATCGTCGAAGTTACAATGTTTTTGATCCTGACGCAGCCATTGATACATGCAATTTCATCGGTAATGATACAGAATTATATAGAGACATAAGTAGCTGATGAATCTCCGTTACTCATCTAACTTCCTTCTTTTACTGGCTTGATCGCTACCATCAATGGTTCTTGTCGAATCCACTTCCGACTCATCAGGAACCTTTTGTGAAGATGGCACCTCTTCAACTTTCTCCTCAGCAACTTGCTTCTCTTGCTCAAAATCTTTTTCTGCTTTTAAAAGAGCTTCCACGACGTTGATCTTTGGACCTTTCTCGAGTACCTCTTCTAATACTTTGCTCCAAACCTTCTCATCTTTCTCGGTGAAATCCTCGAGTTTGAACACATTCTGTTTCTCCAAAGACCACTCCTTCTGGGCTAGACGAATGAGCTTCACCATATAAGAAGAACTTTGCATGCTTTTACCAATGTCGTTCACAAGAGATCGTATATAGGTTCCCGAGGAAACCTTTGCCTTAAAGTGTAACAATGGTGCACGATATGCATCCCCCTGTTCCTCGATTTCCTTTGACTCTTCCTCAGTAAGACCTTTTGCTTTGATCTCCACACTTTCCTTCTCCAAACCCTCCTTTTTGCAGTATTCTTCTGAGAAATATAGGGGATCGTTCAACAAACCATTGTTTAGACGCTCAATAACATCCTTGGTCTCTCCAGTGGTAGGTCTCAATAACGGATAGTTGTGGTTTCTAGACAACGAATCTGGGAAAATCTTGAGATCATATATGGTCACTTGCCTTGGTTCAATCGCACGAGGTAGTGGCTTACCTTCTCTTGCATATTCATACAGGGGCTTACCATCCATTTTCAGAGCGGCAAAGATGGGTGGAGTTTGCTTTAATGAACCTTTGAACTTTTCTTCTATAGTTTTCAACTCGTCCATATTCAGCTGCTTCACCGAATTTTGCGACAGAATGTCGCCCTCCACATCGCCAGAGGTGGTGGAAGTACCAAAAAGAGCCTCTGACTCGTATTCTTTCACGGTTCCGGACAAGTACTCACTGAGCTTTTTCGTGCCTGTGCCAATTCCAATTACCAGAACACCAGAAGCCAATGGATCTAAAGTCCCACCATGACCCATCTTCACTTTCGAAACCTTACGCAGTTTCCGCTTGCTGGCTTTCTTACCTGTTTGCTCCTGATATTGCTTCATTCTCTCAGCCGTAGCTCTCTGAATCTCTCTCGAGAATATGTTACTGTTGGTGAGTGCATGTTGCAGCTTCATCATAAATTGGTTGGAAGAAATTCCACTAGGTTTGTCAATTGCAAAAATCCCATTCATTTCCACTTGAATTACAGCTACTGGGCCACACAGGCTATCTATATCCTCGAATCGATGTCTTTCCTCTGTGCATTAAAATTTCAAGCTTTCTGTTCAGAAAGCGCAGGTGCCGGTACTTGAAAATCCAACTGGCATCGACAAAGGTTAGTAACAAAAAATCGACTTATTCTGAGCAGTAACGCCTGTATACTTACGGAAAGGTACCCAGATCTCCTAGGGGAAATGATCTTGATTTTATTATCCTTCAAAAGAGGCAGTTCATTGACCTGCTGGACGTAGGACTCCAGTCGCAAAAGTGGATTTGTCACGACGTATTTTGATATGAAATGCCAACAGCCAAGCGTGACTAAATCTAGCACAAGATCGAACAAATTGTACCACGTATAAACTGCAAATGCGTCGCCAAGTATCTGGTTGATTGGTATTGTAATTCTTTCAAAATCCACCTGGTCAAGGTATTTCGATAGGGGACTCACGGAGGAACAACCAAATAGTTGGCCCTCGTCGTAAAATCCCTGAGCCACGAAAAGTTGCCCCTGCTTACTGTTGGTGTATGCTGCTGGTTCCCTACCGGGGAGACAGGTACTGAAATAAGGAGTCTCTAAAGTAGTGTCAAACCTTCTCGGTATTCTGACGATTCTTGTGGTCTTGAACTCCTCAGAGTCTTTGGGCACGTAGATGTTGGGAAAATGGGTGACATAGATGCTGTGCTCCTCATCGTGCTCACTGAAAACACCTGCTGAGTCTAGATCAACGTAGTAATTTTCAGCGAATTCGTGGTAGTTGAAGTATAACGGTCCTTGAATCCCACTCTCTGTGGTGGCATTTGAATTCCTCACCTCGTTGTTGGATACGGAGCAGCCATTTGAAGCACTTAAGGCGTTATCCATTTTCACCTCATGCTGATGTTTCCAGTCCCATCATCTCGATGTTGAAAAGAATCAAGATGTTGTTGAAAGAACAAAGCAGACCAGTCACTACGCAGAAAAAAACCACTGAAAGGCATCAATGTCATCACCTGAGCAAGATTTCGTCTCAAGGTTCATAACCTTGGCCACTCTCTCGAGTCCAGCGCTACCTGCCGACTATAAACTGCCCTTGCAACAGGTCGGCAATCTGGGTGTCGCTCTCCCTCCACTCAAGTACAAGTATGACCCTCAAAGATCGAAAAACAGTGCTTCAAGGGCGGCAGCCAGGGACTCTTCAGTGACTTTGACTCTCAAGAGCGTGAGACCACCAAAGTTCTCGTTAGAATGCCAGTTTTCTGGTAAGGATACCGTTCTACAGGTCAAACAGAGACTTGTACAGGAGGGCAAGGCCCAAGGTACCGAGAATTTGAAACTTCTGTTGAAGGGAAAAGTCTTGCACGACAGCGAACTTCTTTCTGGATTCACGTCCGACACGGCTACGATCAATGTCATGATATCCAAGGCTGCTGCAAGCACCACTCCAGAGCCGACCCCGGCAGCAGCCGCTGAAGTCCTGGAAACACCTTCAGCAGAACCTACCATCGTCAAATTGCCATGGAATGAGATAGAAAGCATTTTGCGTTCAAGCTTCTCAGATCCTGCAGAAGCGACAAACGCTATTGATAGACTGAAAAGAGGCTGGGAACTGGCCAAATGACCAAATACCTAGTGATGGGTGCTCCTTTATGCTTAGAAAGTTTCTTATGTAATTAAAAAAAAATGACTGCGTTTGTTGTCAATCGTCCGCTCTTAGTTGATCAGTGCTACTACTGAACGCCTTTTTCTTCCTCATCTGTCTAACCTTTTCCTTAATGCTATTATTCCAGTGAACTCCACTCAATCCCCTCTTGAACCCGTAAACTTCTGAAGATAGGGCGCTGTTGATCAGGTCGCTGGCCGTCTTGTCGTCATCAAAATCTGACGAACTGATGCCCAGGCCATTCCTCTCAATAACAGCCCCGAAATCTCGGCCCATTGACTGCTCTGCAGTCGCGGATAAAGTACTGCCGTTGTTTGTGCGATCACCCATGATCTCATGGAAGTTCTTGTACTTTGATCTCTGGGTGGCAACATATTTACGGCATCGATCAATCTCATCCTGATCCAACTTATTCAGTGGTATCCGTTTCTTGAAGATAATTTTGTCGAATATGTCATTTGGATTGATTAGTCGTTTTGGGAACGACTGAATAATCTGGAAGATTTCCATCTCGGCCTCATCCTGATTGGACTGCATTTCCCTACTGCTCAAATCGCCATTGTTGTATCTCAACGATTTGAGTGGTCTGCCCTTCACCAACTCTTGTTCGCTCAGCTTCATTATTGCCAACGAAGCCTTGAACAAGAAATGTGACTCCTCATAGAACAGACAGTCCCAAACTCTTAGTGTACTTTCAATCGGAAGAACACCAACAAAACATCCCATGAACCAGCTGGCTGTGCAAAGTGTAATGGGAGGAAGCTTATACAGAAATTCGTTCTTGCCCAAAGAAATGTTTTGATTCGGGGACTGCGACCCGGGCTGTTCTGGAAACGGGACGATGAATCGCCAGAATTCAGGTAGATACTCTTTGACGCATAACATCAAAACTCCCTGATCAACGTTAACACCTTCTAAATTTACATTGTGCACACCAGGAAGGTACCTTGAAGTGATGATAACCAGCATCCAGAAAGCCCTCTCTTCATCCATAAACAGCAAAAGAAGTCCCGCGAGAAAGTTCATCGATTGACAGTACCCAATCTTGGGATTGTACCAAGAAAATGCGACCAGCACTCTCCGTAAAGCCTTTATCATCGTGGGTTCATCATCTTGAAACGTTTCCCGCTGGAAATGAATGTTATCGGGGAATGTTCTGTTCAAATCACGTTCAATCACATCCAAGTCAGTGATAGCTTTCTTCTTCTTGGTTTTGTCATTCATCTGTGTCAACAGTTTGTCATACAGACCTTTATTCTTGTTTAACTTCTCCTGACCACGGGCAAAATGCCACCATGCGTTACCTCTCCATTCTGCAGGAATACCTTTCCTCACGTATCGTCTCAGCTTCTCACTACGGGAGGGAAATCGATAAGGTGCATCGTTATCCAGCGGAAGCCCACTTTTCTCCATGAAAAGCTTCCACTTATGCTTGCGACGTACACAGTACTGTGAATATTCCTGCCACCACTTATTATACTCCTTCTCAGTAACGAAATTGTTCTGCTTCTTGAAACCATACCTGTCGAAACCGTTTTCTTCGATACCACCGCTTCCAGTACGAGCAAACGCTGATGAAGATGCACCACTTGCGACGTTTGCGATGCCATTTGACTCCTGACGACCCAGATCGCCAGTTCGACGAGATTCCACCTCGTCACCATACAGATCAATGACACTCAGGCTGGCATCTGCATCGTTCAGGGACAGAGAATCCACCGGAGAGAGCCCGTTTGGACTCAATTTGTGCTTCGGCAGCGGGACTCCATCACCATCAGCATCCTGGGTCGATAATCTAAGGTAGTCGTGAGCTGAAAGTGGTTCTGTACCATGTGCAACTCCCGAAATCACGCCGTTTCCGTCACTTTTCTTGGCTCTTTCATGATCTACCAGCAATTGAGCAGGCTGAGTGTCCATGGTAGAACTGAAAGGGCCACCGGTTCGTACAAATCTCCATCAAAACCCAGCTTTAAAGCTGATCAACCTTCAAGTTAGCTGTGCTTTGATGAAAAGTTTAGAGTCGCGTACAACGAACTTCCTTACAAACATGTTGTAACTACCAGGAATCCAACCACCACATCCAAAGCTGCCTGGGGATCGATCTTTGGCCGCTATCCAACTCA
The DNA here is from genome assembly GCA_003708055.3 of Torulaspora maleeae. Lineage (NCBI taxonomy): Eukaryota > Fungi > Ascomycota > Saccharomycetes > Saccharomycetales > Saccharomycetaceae > Torulaspora > Torulaspora maleeae. The sequence goes on along the minus strand of PPNA03000001.1, from coordinate 141,177 downwards.
CTAAATGTGAAGTGTGGGATGCCACGTTACAATCCATGGAAGATCACGCCGGAGAAGGTTTATGATAGCTGTAAGAAACGCTCGCTGGGGAGTGGGATACTGATAGGAAGGTCGGTGCCGGCGCAGATTGCGTTTGTAGAGCAAGCCCAGTTTCAGGATTACTGTGAGAATGGTGCTCCTGTGTACAATGCTGCGAAGATCAATGCGGCCTATCTGCACTACTCGACGTTGAAAGTGGAGGATTGGAAATCGTACATCTCTGCCAGTTCTTTTCACGAGTTGAATGGATCATTCTCCTACGGAATATATCCTGTGATTCTTTCTTTCACGGCGAATTTTGTCATTACTGTGTTTCTGACTTTGCTGACGTTCATTAACATCAAAGGTAAAAGATACCGGCATGCGGCAAGACTGCTGAAAGTTGGATCGATGATTTCGTCCATCAACATTGTTATTTTTGTAACTAGAGCTTTGAAGACACTCAGCTGGGAACACGATGAGTATGGTGTGACAACGACCGCAGGGATCATGGATCTGTTCACCAGGAGTCTAATATTCTCCATCCTGGACCTGGTGTCATTCTTCTTTCTTCAGCTCTGCCAGGTTATGATCGTTATTAGATTGTTCCACAGAAACTTTGAGAAACGGTTGGTCTTCTTCCTGGGTGTCCTGCTGGTCTTAATTGCCAACATTTTGTGGGCAGTCCCGCAACTTGCCGATGCAGCGCTTGAAGACCGTGAGCATTGGGAGATCATGGCACCATTCGTTTACTTATTTCGAATTGCTGTCGCTGCATCCTATGCTAGCACTATAATAACATATGGTATCATGAAGAGGCGATTCTGCTTTGGATCTAGCCAGATGGCCATTTTAACAGCTCTTACCGCTCTCGTAGTTCTTTTACAACCGGCGCTGTTTCTTGCAGACGTTTCCAATGTGTGGCTATCAGGAGTCGGTGAGCTTTTCAACTCCACTTGTTATGTTGGCTCGACATCAATTGTCTGGGAGTGGCTCGAGAGGTTGGATGCAAGCGGGAGACGAGAGGAGGCCCAAAGTATACTAGGAAGGCCCATCTATGAGGACGATCAAAGAGATTATCAGATTGCAAAGTATGCTCTTCGGATACAGAATGCACTTACTCAGAAATCGTCGGAAAACACAGATGACGGCAGTGGCATTGGACTAGAGCAGATGTCCAGAGCACCTCTTCCGCGAGATCCTACACATGAGCCCGTTTTGGGCCAGGCTCCACAGACCAGCGCACCGGGTGAGATAACACGAAATTCCGTGGATAGCGTCTGTCAAGTTAGATTCAAGCAACAGCAACCCTTCCGAGATGCTGCCAGGCAGAGAATTACCAGTGCATGTGACAGAATGCTGTACTTTGCTGATCAAGTAATGCTGAAGAGTTTAGGAACTCTGAGTTTGAGCTCTAGAAGCTCTAGAACCTCCGCCAGAGGTGAGGCCATGGTCAAGAAGAGGATAGGTCTGGATAGGCCGAATCAAGTATACGTCTACTCGACAAAGGATGTGCAATTCGAATCTGACAATGAGACTCAGGACGGGGAGGAGTCCCCATAATCCATTACATATTATTCTTTTCTAAGGAACGGAGTTTAAAGATGTTTCATTAATCTCATCTTGCGCCGTTCATGCTAATTATGATTTCATGCATGGTAATCCCATTCGGAAAAGGCCTCATCAAAAGTACGCCAATTCAAATTATTTGGATACCGCATGTACTTCACACCGCTTCTCGTGACGTTGTAGTTCTTGTCTAATGTAAACAGGTAATCCTTATCCATGTTTTTACCCCAAAGGAGCGCTTGTCTTCGAGCAGCCTTGAGCCAATGAAGTCTTTTGAATCCTGGAACAGGACTTGACTGCACCACGCAATCCACAGAATTGCCAGCGAAATAGACAGATGGAATATGTTTGGACACTTCATGCACCATATTCTCAATCTTCAGCGTCACCTTACCTTCGAATCTTCTGGCCTGTTCTTGATTGTCGTAGGCTGTTAGAATGGTCGAAAACACTGGCTCCACATGCTCAGTCAGCCATTTCCTCAAAAACGAGCGGAACAGCCGTTTGGACACGATAGATTTGTTCACATATATGTACAGCGGCAAATCGGCATCGCTGGACTCGCTTCTGATCGATAAATTGGTCTGCTTATAAAACTCTTTGGCCAGCATTCGGTTGAGTTTGTCACTTTCATTCTTGAACACTTTTCGGTCACTCTTGATAAATTTGTGTTTATAAGCAAGGGTCTTCAACTCCTTCTCGTAGTCTTGACGTGACTGCATCAATGAATCGTGATGAGCTTTACTGACCTCTCCCTTCCGCAATCGAGAAAGCCTTCGACTATTAAGAACGCTGAGCAGATTAACCATTTCCGGTTCATCACTCACACTGGAGTTATGGAATTTCAACCTGATCATACTGGCAGCTTGGGCGCTTTTTTTCACGTCACCGACCCTCTCTAATCTAACCATCTTGAAGGGCTTTAACTTGGAAACCACATTCTTGGGCACATCTTTGAAAGGGTGGTCATTGTATACCATACCACTAATTGAAGCGTCCCAAGGTATGATGGGCTTGCGCTTTTTGCCCTTGCTATTTTTCAAATTAACTTGGGCACTGTCTCTCTTCAAGTCTTCTAGAATGTCCTGCATGTCTATTTCACCTGAGGCCTTGGGGCTGTCACTGATCTTGATGTTGGCGAACGACGTGAAGAAGTTATCCAAGACATTAGGGCTTGATTCGGCGCGGAACGATGAGTTTCCCAAGAAAAGTGGCCGGTATCCGGCGAACAGTCCCTCTGTTTGCACTTCAGTAGTCGGAATATAATCAGTAGAAGGAACTCGCGGCACAAAATAGCCTTTCCTGCCCGTTCCATTGTGCTCATGGATCCCTGCTCCACTATTGGACCCATGTCTCGCAATAGATTGTCCTTTCTGGGTCTTCATCACGCTTCCGGTCTTGCTCGATTGATATCTTATGGATAAGAAAGGACGAGCATGAGTCAGGTTAGGAGGTATATGTTTGAACATCATGGGATCTTAGATAACACTACCTGCGACTCGAGCACCCAGATTTCGAGGCCTAAAACTCTGCCTAAGGATCGTTCCGCAGGGCTGGCTGCGAAGCGGGTCTGACCTGGATGTTTTTACAAGCTCTGAGCGGCACAGATCGGATCAAACAGCAGCCAAATCCTTATCTTGACTCAAAGAAGGTGGTGATCGATGAGCATCCAGGTCAGAGCTTTCTATATACTATAGTCATCATCACTTATAACGATTGATTGCGGCTACAAGTATGGTCTACTTACCATTAAGGCTGACGAACTAGAGATTCAGATAGCTCCAGGTTATAGATCACTGTCCCAGTCATGACCGCTGCCAGTATTGAGTTCAACACGTTTTGGAAACAGTTGAACTCGGAGCTTCAAACCCTCTCTTCTGAAGCCAAGAAAAGGAGCACTGCCATTCGAGTTGCCAGTGATAGGTCTCTAGAGATACTGAGGGCAGTACGCAGCTATGAAGAGCTTTCACAACACACGGAGTTTGTCACTCCCTTTGTGATGTCCTGCTCCTCGAAGAATGCGAAGCTGACAACCATCTCGATGCAGTGTTTGCAAAGACTGTCATCTGTCCCGTGTTTACACAGCAGTAGACTCTCTGATGTTTTGGATGCCTTCATTTTGGCTACCCAATTGGCCTTGGACATGAAGTTAAAAGTGCTCCAGGTGCTGCCGATCTTTTTCAAGAACTATGCTGGTCACATATGTGGCCCACTGTGTGTCAAGATGCTAAAATGTTGTTCCGATCTCTTGCAAGCATCTAACAAGTCTCCAATGGTGATTGGAACGGCTAGTGCCACATTGCAACAACTTATAGACGAGATTTTTGAGAGACTAATACCACAGAAGGGACAAGATACTTTACAAGTCGAGGACAAGGAAAAATACGACGTGCTTGTTGGAAACAACGAATCTATAAGGGTTGATGTTTATCGTCACGACGCCAATGCGCTGTTTGCAGACCTATGTTCTTCATTTGAAGTTTCGGACTCTTCGGAGAGGATATCCCATGAGCTACAGCTTGATATTAGAAGCCTTCCAATGGATTACGGACTTGAGATCCTAGAATCAGTGTTGAAAAATTCAATTTCAATGTTTCTGATGTATAATGATTTGCAGTTTCTGCTAAGAACCAAGACTGTTCCTTTTCTGCTTCGCTGTATTCAATCAGGCCGCAACTTCTCAACTGTTATCAGAAGTTATCGCTGTATCAAATTGTTGATCAAGAAAGAGTATCTATCAATTTTGGAACTTGAGCTAGAAGTTGTGTTATCTTTGATGATACATGGAATCTCAACGGAATCTGAGGTTCCAACGTGGAAAAAAGCGCTTTCTCTCGAAGTCTTCCTTGACATGTCTCGCAATTTTGAGCTTCTATGCGCCACTTACATGACTTATGACAATTATCCCGATAAAAAGCACATACTGACCAGTCTTCTATGGGAATGCTACCGATTACTGTCAACAGAGGACATGCAAAACTGTCTGTGCGAATCTTCAGTGGTCGAAAGGATGGAACTACCTATCGTTTCCAGTGAAGCGTTCAATAATAGAACACAATTGTTCCATATGCTGGACAAGGCAAGTCCACCACCTGTCACTTATACATATCTCGTTTGGCTGATATTGAGTATCTGTAATGAATGGTCATATGGTTTCAGCTTAGCGGCTCTGGAGCTGTCAGAAGAACCTAAAGAAAGCGACAACAGTGACTCAGAAAACCTGAAAATTACATATAATGGCACTTTCCCGGAACTGTTTAAGATCTGTGAGAAATTTCTTTATTCCACATCCTTAGACACTCCACTTTTTCATTCTTTGATAAGGGCTTTCCAGAAATTGGCACACGCTGCTGGCATTCTCTCACTAACAGAGAAGTTGAATCAATGTTTAAATGGTTTTTCCGTTGCCATCGTGAAGAATACCGAGAATTGGCCTGAAGCACTGCAGACCCCTCAACCTCAGAAAGCTGCAGTTATTAACAGTGTAAAAAAACCCGAGGCAGCGTTGTCGACTGACGATGCATCATTATCTCATCTGCCGGCCAGGAGCAAACTGCCGCCAAGGAGCGTCAATCAATCACAACTCAGCTTGTTTAGAGCCTTGGTATCTCTCTCCGTTTCCTTAGGACAAACTTTGGCTCCCAGCAGTTGGACCTTTATTTTGAGGACGTGGCAATGGATATCATATTATGTGAATGGTCCATCTGCTGATTTCATGGAAGGTTTCTATCTTGAAGATGTGCCTGCACCCCCAACAATTAGCAAAAATGATCTTATTACAATCGAGAATACCACCAGGAAACTACTGGAAACTACAGCGACATACTCAGATTTCGGATTTAAGACATTGGTAGAAAAGCTCATCTCAGAATCAAACGAGATACTGATTCCCTCATCCGTAAAAGAAACTGATGGAAGTTCAACACAAAGGATTATCGAGGCATGCAGCTATAACAAGACATTTTTCCTTACCGAATTGGGTGAAGTGACGGTTTATAGTTTAGACAGGTTCACAATCGATCCGAATGGTAAAGAGTACTGGTTGTTGGTTTCGAATTATTTCACTAGCTTGGTTGCCGACCGGAACCTTTCTACGGTCGCTTTGCGCCTTTACGCATCGAAGACGTTGACTGATATCATACGAAACATATGCATTGAAACTGGTGAGATTGACGATCAGACTGCAAGAAACAAGAGATTTCAAAGTTTCGAATGTCTAATAATTGATTCTTTGAAGAGTTTTATAGAAGCTCTCGAAACTCTCGAAATTACAAAAGATGCCATTTACAGTGGAGTTGTCAGGACTGAATCCGAGATTCTTTTGCAGTGTCTTTACACACTAAAAAGCATCCTGAATGAGTTCGGAGACAACATGACTGACACTTGGCCAACAGTTTTCGAGATTATCAATTCCCCATTCTTTTGGGACACCAAAAGCATCGATAACATGTCGCTAGGAGACGAGGATGATTCCTCATTATTAAACGGAATTGCACAGAAGCACATTGAAATGATACAAGTTTCTTACGATGTTTTCAAATTGATTTCCGACGACTTTTTGCAAACGTTACCGCTGGACGTTATCAAGTGCGTCATTGACACTATAGTGCACTTTGTCACTCAGAAGCAAAACTTGAACATCTCGTTCTCATCACTGAGTCAATTTTGGTTATTAGGCGACTACTTTAGAGTGCAACAGGGTGTTGACCAGGGTCGTTGGTCTAGCGAAGATGCGTCGAATTTCGCAGCTAAGATAAAGGATGGAAGATTGAACGACGTCATTGCAGGTAAGAGTAGTGAACCATTTAAAGTTTACTGTGGCCTCTGGCTATATCTATTGAAGGAACTCATTGGTTGCTCGGAGGATGAACGGCACGAGGTCAGGAATGGAGCAGTGCAGACGTTTTTCAGAATAATAGATTCACATTCCGCATGCTTCCCCAGTTGGAAGCTCATATTTTTTGAGGTGATTCAGCCGCTACTATCTGCTAAGCATGACGCCAAGGAATTATTGGGTGACGTCGAATTTTGGAACCATACGTTGGGAGGCTTGGTTAAACTTTATCCCGTTCACTTCTCGGACTTTTCAGATGAAATCACTTCTACTGAGGAATGGATAACTCTATTAGACTTTCTGCAATCACTGTTCAATTCAGGCTGTCCAGAAGTGTCATACGTGGCGATCATAAACTATCGAAGCCTTCTCAAGGCCATGGTGGGTATGGAAAAAATACCTACAAAAGTTTTACAGAAGTGCATATCGATATGGAGCCAGTATGACGTTGTCTACATTGATAACCCCTCATCCAACTCTCCATTTCAAAAAAACGGCTATGACTGCGTACAAGAACTGATAACATCATTCCCATACCTATATGAAATTATCATCGCCTACCAAAAGCTGTCAGTGGAATTCGTAGAGATGACGTTAAACCTTTTCAACTCTGCTGTAAGATACCCTCTGCTTCCGGAGCACACCAAAGATAGCCTCAAACCGTCTTCACTACAATCTGCTGTATTGAGTGGCCTCGAAACCTTTGGACTTTCACATAAAGATGACGTCGACACTTTGATTCTCTACCAACTCAGTGTAATTATAACGCTTCCTTTTGAGACTCGTGAGAAAATCGAAAAGAAGCTGCTGCCTAAGCTGCCGAAATCGTCTAAATCTCGTTTACCAACATTTGGAGCTGTTAGTGCCAAGGCGCTTGCGCTTTTTAACGACAGATTAAACAGTGGGAATGTGAGCAGTTGGAACTCCACTAAGGAGAAATACATCATCAAAATAATCAAGAACCTGGGTGAAGTTATCCGCCGAAAGTCCCTCATATGTTCTGCGGAGAGCGACGAACCAATATACGCAACAGCCTGCAAATCTTTCACGGTTATCTCAAGGAAAATTTTCGGCTTATTATCGAAGTCACAGATGTCCACGTTAGTTCAAGACACCTTTTTGGATGTCTTCTCGGATATCACTTCATCGCCGCTACGAAGAATAGACAACATCGCTGACTCTCAGACTGAACAGTTCGATACCAATGCATACTCAATGTTGAGAGGTATTCTAGTCGACAAGGACATCATATATCTCTTTAAGGAAGCACAACTCGAGAGAATTTTGTCAGCGGTGTGGTCTGGTTCTTTCCTGTACGAAAGGGATGAGATTGAAGAAGAAATCATGAGCAAAAGCCAGTCATTGAGGGAGCTTGCAAAGAATCTGGCAAATTTTGACTTCAGCAACATTTCTGGCTCAACTGTTGAGACTAATATCCTCAGTAAGAGTCAATGCTCCTTGATGTGCCTGAAGGATCTCATTAATTTCGTGGAACTTTCTGGAGAGCAGTTTAGAACTCTGAGAACGCTTTGCGCTCCCCATTTGGTCTGTAGAATTGCTTTCGTTCTCAGACGTTTTATATCGCATGAGTCTCTCACAAGGAGGGCACCAATTCCCAAAATTCGCAGACTGGAGTTAGGAATATTGATTCGTGGGTTACATCATGTCGTGGAAGATTTACTAACTGAATCGGATTCAGTTGAAGACTCAGTTTGCATTGAACTCCGGATACTGCATCCTCTCGTCTTGCGGGCTATCCCATTATCCCACAAGCTGGATTTTTTGCAAAAAGAAGTTTTACAGTTGTCCCTCGGACTTACTAAATTGACGTCAAACTGAACACATGAGATTAACTTGTAGATGGCCACAGCCAACTACTCTTTAACAGTAAACTCGATTATCGTAAGAGGTGAAGCCATTGAGAAAGGAGTTTGTCCTGACTTTCAGTCGTGTGTGTTGAAAATGATGATATGTAACTTCAAAACTATAGATAACATCTAGATATGTTTGATCAAGAGTTGGGATCAGCAGAGAATCTCGCCTCTACTTTTTCCAAGACAACAAAGCTGTTAGATCCTGAGGTCCGCATGCCATATTGAAGAACGTATGATGTAGCAACTCTTCCGTCGATGCTCTGTATCTCACGTCAACACAGAGGCAGACACTCAAAAATCTTTTGATCTCTAAGGATAACGTCTCAGGGTGCTTCAATTTAGGAGTTCCATTTGTTGCTATCAGATATAACGCTTTCAAAGGATCTTCATTCAGGTAAGGAGGTTCTCCTTCAAGCATCTCGATACCCATTATGCCGAGTGACCAAACATCAACTTTTTCGTCGTATTCTCGCTGTTTGACAACCTCCGGAGCCATCCAATACGGTGTACCAACCATGGTGGCCCTTTTACTTCTTTTGTCAGTCAATTTCGCACAGAATCCAAAATCTGTTATCTTGACGCGTGCCCTTGTATCTAGTAGGACATTGTCAGATTTAATATCTCTGTGGATAATGTTCTTATCATGCAAAAATTGCAAACCATGACACGTTTCGCGGACAATGTACGCAATTTGTGGTTCAGTCAGAGGGCTATGATTACTTCCATTCGATGGACTGTTTTCTATAATGTCTGTCAAGGAACCACCTTCCATAAATTCCATGACAACCCACAAATCGTCTTCCGTCTTCAAGTAGGCTTCGAGAAAATTGACAATATTTTTATGGCGGGAGTCCTTCATCACCAAAATCTCATTTACGATCAATTCTTTCCTAGGTTGCTTGGACAAGATCATTTGTTTGATTGCCACTTTGTCGCCTACTTGCGACGGTTCCTGATTATTACTTTCCTCCTCCTCGGCAAGCTTGGGGGGCAACATTATTCTTTGTGCTAGGTACACGGAACCACTAGCACCTTGACCTGCCTTTTCAATCATGTTGAAATATGGCGAAGGATCGATGTTGAAGGTGACACTGTTCAACTTAGCCATGATCTCCGCATTAGACATCGATGGTTTTGTAGGCTTCCGCTGTTTAGTGACACCGACTTGATTCTTCTGCTCAGTTACTGGCTTCTTTGGCGCTTGCCTCAGAGGCTCCAAATTAGGTTGCTCGGGTCTTTGTGTGGTTGGAGACGGTTGATGCTTTGTTGCAGCCTTTCCTGTTGTCTGAGTGACTATTGGGCCTATTTTATTTGGAAGCTGTCCCTTCTGAGGAGTTCGCACTGCTGATGGAGGTAGTGGAGCCGCCCGCTGAGGATGCAATCTGGGCGGTATAGCGGTCTCTTCCTGAGGACTCACATCTCGCGTAAGTTGTTCCTGGGACTTTGATGCATATGTAGGTTGCTGCTTGGCATAGGGATTGACCATGTTATGGTGTGGTCTGTATCCGTTGCTTGGTAAAGGGCTTGTCTGTTGGCCGAGCTGATGCTGCTGATGCTGCTGATGCTGCTGATAATAGTTATTTTGAGGGTTGCTTTGCGGTAAATTACGTTGTCCATAAGCTGTGTGAGGAGAATTACCAGATCTCGACTGTTGTGGCTGTCTTTGATGTTGCATTTGTTGCTGATATGCCGTAATTTGTTGTGGTGAAGGTGTCTTTGTCTTCAGTGGGGGTATGGTGGGATTCTCAGGTTGCTTTGGAATCTTCACACTTGGAGGGGATGGAGCATGTCTCTGTGGCAACAAACCAGCTGGATTCACAGAGCTGTTACTCCCATTCAGATTCTTGTAAATATTATTATTGCTAGGATTTCTGAGGGTAGAACCATTTTTAGCGGAATTCAGCGGTGGCCGCTGACCGGCGGCACTCGAGCTATTGCCATTTGCAGTCCCGGAGATTCCGTTGTATTCTTGGTAAAATTGCAAGACTTGAATCACCGCCGCAGAATCATTATTCCAATCTTCACCAGTAATTCTGGAGTGCTTAAGAAGCTTTTCCCAATTGGATGGCATACCAACGAAGCTCCCTGTCTCAGGGTCGAAGCCCACATGAACTTTATGAGTGAAGTTTGTTGGTGACGAAACACCACTCAACAATGGACATTTGGCGAAGATAGCATCCAACCAACTGTGAAGCTCCTGTTCCGTCTTTGGCGAAATGTATATCGATTTTCTAGATCCTGAGTCCCCAGCACTTCCAGAGCCACCGGATCCGGTTGAAACCATGGAACTCGATGACGAAGAGAGCCTTTCGTTCGATCGAACGATCTCAAAGCAGTTTTGTTTCAACTGGTTTCTGCTGACGCTCACAATACTCGTTAGTGGGACCTGTAGAACAGGGTCGTCCGACACTTTATCGTTCTTGTACAGTGCGAGATACGAATCGTTCAATACCATATATCTCTTCTGCCACAGGAATGATAACAACCCATCATCCTTGTAGGAGACCCATCCGGTTCTCTTCTTCAAATGCATAGAGGACTGCGACGCGGATCTCGCGCCCATACTGCGATGGATATCGAACTGGCTCGCAAGCTTTGTGAGAGGCTGCGTTTGGTTGAACCCTGACGTCTTCTTCCCCAGTCCAGGTGGTCTTGGAGCTGGTCCTATGTTTTGAAACTCATTTTCCGAAATATTGTTTGCTGCGGCAGACAGGGACATCCTCCTAGCCAAACAGTTCAGAAATAAATCTCTATCTACCAGAAACCTTCCAGACTTCCCTACTCAATCGTTCCGCGATCTTTCCCAGTACTCAATATTGGGCCGTTTTCAACTCCCCAAAATCGGCCTTTCTCGACTTGTAGAACAACAGCAGCCAACTCCAACGGTACTGCTGTAGACGTGTAGTTCCTGTCGCGTTTCTGTCTACCTGATGTCCATTCTTCATCAATCAATCTAGCTGTTTCACGATCAGATTGAATAAAACGTTGAGATCTGCTCGAGAAAAGAAAAATCACTCTTTTGGGAAAGTAGATTCCCGATATGGCAACAACATGGCCATAAGCAGTAGGCCATCCTAAATAGGAAAGTCTGAGCTCGCGCCGTTCAAAGTGTCGCGTCTGGCACGTGCGTAGCACGTGATACGATTATGATAGGCATTTGATACGAGAGAGCGTTGATTTTGGACCTTGAATAAAGCCTCGTATTGGCAATACCAGATGTCAGAGAAGAGTTATGTGTCATTTGCAATTGTGCGTGCTATGAGGACTATGTACTCGAGTCTTTCACTGTTGCCGAAACGGTGGCTCTCGAAATTGCCTAAACCTGGCGGAAATTCGACACAGTCTCTTAGAGCAGCCGAGCAATGGGTCTCGAATCTGAAGGTCCATTCCGTTCCGTTGAAGATGTTTTCTGTCAGGTACGACAGGTCGAGTGGCCCTGGTGGTCAGAATGTTAATAAAGTGAATAGCAAGTGTACACTAGTCTTGTATAATTTTTCGTCGTGCTCGTGGGTCCCAGAGGTGGTCAGGACACAACTCAAAGAGAGAGGAATGCGTTACTATGCCAAAGGTAGCGATTCTATCGTGGTTCAGTCGGATGAAACTAGGTCAAGAGATGAGAATAGACAGACATGTTTGGCAAAATTGGTCAAGGAGATAAAGAGTACCTGCTGGTTTCCTAAGGAAACGAGCGAAGAGACGATGAGGAAATGGAACTCAATCAAAAGCAGGGCAAATCAGACCCGGATACAGCAGAAGAAACATAACAGTGATAAGAAAAAACTCCGAGGGAAAGATAGTTTTACATATTAATTATTTGTGCTGAAACTTTTCTATAAGTCGACTTAGGGTATTTCAGTGCCGGAGTTTGATAATGGATTGCTCTTGCCCAACCAGTAATCCCTTCTCGTTTGCGCATCCACCGTTACTTTCTTCAAGTCAGCATTGTTTTTCCCATTCGTACCACTGCTTTTGGAATCTACGACGTTTTCTTTGTCTGTACCGTTACCGCTGCTGTTTCTAGTCTCTAGCGGGTTGTAATCGTCTTCGTCCCCTTCATCGCCGGCAGGGATCCCCATCAGACTGTCTACAGACTGTTTTTTCTTCTCTTTTTTGTCACTTCCCGTAGGACTCTTTGATTTGATCGAACGCTTCTTCCTTGGAGGTTCTTCGACGTGATACATGTCTTCTTCGTTTTCATTTATGGCTTCGTCACTACTGTAATCTGTAAAGATGTCCTCATGAATGATTCTAGTCCGTTTCTTGTGGTATTTTTCATTCTCGACAATGGCCTTGTTCTCTACGAGGTCCCTCTCATCATTGAAGTCTCTAGGTTTACCACGGTACTTTATCACATTTCCCAAAATGCTCTTCCCTACTCTATCCTTAAAGGTGGCCATATCAAGTTCGAAACACCTGCTCGTTAGCAGATCGAAGGCACCGGCAAATGACTTTTTTATGTCTCTTAGGTTGAAAGAGCCTCGACTGATGTTATTGGATGGATCACCAGGATCCTGTATGGCCAATGTAAAGGCGCTTCTCCCCGGTTGTAGTTCTCTCCATTCGTATTTTGGAATGTATGCAGCTTGGCCATCTCGCACAGTAATTCCAACGTCGTCGTAACCGAAGTTCTTACCATAAAGCTCGAAAAGGTCAATCAGTAAGACACCCAGGTTATCGGTGGGATCAATTTCATCGGATACAATCCTTGGATGCAGATGCAAAAAAGAGTAAACGAGGCAGATGATACTGAACCCACCTAAACCACCAGTATGAACGTTATTGAGTCTCCTAGCATGCAAAAATTGTTTTACTATGAGAACCAATTCTCTTAATCCTGGAGTCTCGTGCAGCCATTCTCTTATAAGCTTAGCTGCCTCTAAACCATTTGTACGTTCGAAAGAGACATCGATATGAATTTGTGAATGTGGCTCCACGAATTTGATGATAGGGACACGAGCTTTCGCGATGACTTCAACTTGACTGGCCAGTTTCTGTTGCTTTAGGAAACTAGCAAGAGAATAAAGACTGTTTCTATTCTCTTTATCACCACCGGTACTGTTGACAACAATATCAATATCAGAACCCGGCAAGTAGAGATCGGTGGCGTATGAGCCAAAAACATGCAGATCTGCATCTGACCATAGTTCCTTGACTGCTGCACGAATTCTACTAATCGTCTTGTTACGAATTTCGATTTCTTGACGATTTGGGGAAATGTAGGCCACGAAGTCTTTAATTTCCATGGTCAGCCAATCCGCAATTTCCTTCTGCTTAGAATGATCATGGTTGAGAATCCACGGATAATCTGTGTTGGATGTTCTTTTAGGCGACGTGGGTAGCTTCCCCGATCCAGAACCTTGCGAAAGCTCTGCCTCTTCTTCTTGCTCTTCTGATTCTTCTTCTGAGCTATTGGATAATGCAATGAAATCTTCGTTAGCCTCCAAACCGTTTTCTGATGCAGCGACACCAGGTTCTGGGGTTTCTTCTGGAGAAACTGTCTCTTCGTCCTCCGACTCCACGTCTACCACAGGTACAGAAGGTCGTGGGCTATCGTAATGGCCATCGTAGTCGTCATACCCATCGTCATTATCCTCTTCATCGATTACAAGAATGTCGTTTTTCACATGACTCTTCTTCTTCTTCGAAGATCGCGTCTCTGCATCGCTTGCATCTAGATCCAGGTTCTCATACTTATTGACATGCTCATCAACACGATTGAACACTTGGAAATTCTTCTCAGCTTTACTCAGCGAGGACTTCCTCATCCGCTTGATCGTCTTTTTCTTTCTGTTTCTACTGTCTGAATTCCTGTTGCTCTTTCTGGCACCATTACCATTGCCCTTGGTACGGCCAACTGGCACACTGGGTGATCTACTGCGTGCCATCAACAACAGGGCAGGCGAACTGGATCCTGTAGGTGCTAGTGGTTGTAGTTGTGTTGCTCATCTCATCTGACTGAAAAATCCATCAACTTGGATCACTACGTGCATTATGACAGTAATCCCAATCAATTTCAGATTAAACTTGTATATTACATAGAAGCCATCTCTGGCCTCATCGAAGAACATCTGGGATGTTATGACCTTGACACAGCCAACCTATTGGTTGCTTGAGCCCCTTTTCCCGGTCTATGAACCGGTAGTCCTCTAATAAGTTTACCGTGTAATCGAGAGTGTAGCCCTTCGCCAAGCCCGTCTCGATTGCCTTGCAGAGCACTTTTCTTCGCGAGTACCTCTTGTTAACAGCCGGATCCCTTCTCCAACCGGTCTGATAGATTAGTTCCATCTCTTTGATAGACGGTTGTCCATTAATTCCCTCGGTATACTCCTTCCAGACTTCCATAACCGAGTGCGGCGACTTTAAGAACTGGAAATTGCCAACGAACAGACTCCTCTTCCTCTTTCTACCGGTGACAGTCAGGTACTGCTCCTCGGTGAGACCGGCTTCCACTTCGCCATTTGCATCACGGTGTGGTTGGTGAGTGTCGTTATTCACGCCGCTGCTGGAGGGATTCGAAGCGCTGCCAGGATTCTGATACATCGGGTGCTCGCTCATGCTCGATGGATTGGTCGATTGGCTCGCGCCACGAGGATGTCCATGAGGGTTGTTTAACGGGCTGAAGTCCTCGTATGAGATCATAGACGTGCCAAAAGTTCTGTCATCGGTTCCATGCCCCACAGGACCTTGCGGGTCTGTTGGTTTCATGGCACCGTTTCCCAGTTGATTACTCGATCCATTATTATCATTATCGTTATTCCCATCATTATCGTTACTATCGTTAAATCTTTGGTCGTACGGTACCGTACTATTCATCTGCTGGCCGACCTTGTGCTTAACCCCCGTAGGACCACCTAGAATCTCCCCAAAGAAATTCTCCGGTTCGACAGCCCTATTACTGACCCTTGGGATGCTGTGAATCGTCTCATTCACAGAAGCAGCCGTAGATGAGATCCCATGCAGCGCACCAGAGAGCTTCTCTCGAAGCACTTCCGCATGCCTATTTTGATCATTCAGCAGAGTGGAAACCACAGCGTTCAGGTCACTAATCTGCTGCTGCTGTGCAATTATAATCATATCGTAACGTTTGAATTGTTCGTCCAGATTGTTACTCAGCATGTGTACCATCCTCTCAAACATGCTAATTTGTCGCTCCAGATTCACCACTCTCTCCCCCAACATAACCTCCCCTTGATCCATAGCGAGTTTAAAATCAAAGTCCTAGACCTGAGAGTCCGTGAACGCTGATAAATGAGCTTTATGCCTGTTGTAGTCAATTCGAAACCTCGACGACTCCGTACCGCTTACTCTGCAGGGCCTTGATGAAAAAAATCTCACGAACAAAACTCGAACTTCTATTGATCGTTTCCGAATCGTTCACCAACGCTTTAGCAAATCTTGGCGACTCTATCCACAGTTATAAACGCTGTCGTTCCACGCAGATAAGTGGTCTTCATCGTGTCGACGGTTTTCTCGCTCCGCTCTTGCCGAACGGCTAGACCATATGAGCTTCAAAGTGCACGGCGTTGAGAAGAAAGTCTGGAGAACGTCTGAAGAAGGTCTCTTAGAGGGTATTTCCAGATGGATATTAGTCTCTGTTGAGGGTATCTATGTATCTATTTAGCGACACAGTGAGTTTTGTAGTGTACAGTAGGCATTGGCGAGGGATATGCGGGTCGTGGTGTTCATAGCATAGCCATGAAGACGGCACCGATGGCAGCGCCGAGTCCAGCTGCAGCGACCTTGCGGTTGGCGGCGTCGCCCTCGAAGGAACTTAGCTCATGACTGGTTGAGGAACAGTTGCCGGTGACGGTGGTAGTGTTAGGACTGCTGTACTGCGATGTGCTCAAAGTAGTGGTGGTGTATGGCGTGGAGGTGGACTCGACAGTGGAGACCATGGAGGTGGTCACTTCTGGGGTAGTGGTGATGTCCACGTATGAGATGTCATCGGCAGTGACAACGGATGCAGCTAGGGCGACGGCAGCGATGATAGATTCAGCGAAAAATTTCATTATAAGTAAAAAGCGAGTGTAGTGTCTGTCTGATCGTTGGTACTGTTAGAGAGACACGAAATCATACTTCGATGTGCTCTAATTCGGCGACCTCTTTATATCTTTTCCCAGTCAAGATGAACCGTTGGACATCGCAATTGATCGCCACAAGCAGCTCACTAGACCGCGAAACGTTTCGCGTCTTTTTCACCCATTGCAAAAGCAAGACATGTCTCGTGATGGTGATGCTATGGGTTTGGTCTATCGTGTTGATCTGTCTTTGAGTTGAAATTTCGTGTAGTTGATGGCTATTTTTCGCGTTGTTCATCGCTCGCGAAAACAAACACCAACAATCATCGCTCGAGATCACCAAAAGTCAAGATCTCGCTGGCGAGTCCGGCCAGCTCTTCGTGCTTGTGACTGTAACGCAATCTGCCGCGCTGGAATCCGGCAGTCGACGCCCGATGGCCCTGAGAATCGTGTGCCTGGAGTGAATCTCTTGAGCGTTGCAATTTGTCGAAAAATGCGCAGGAGTCTAGACCTTTGAGACTAGACGGTTCATCGAAAATGCCAACGTTGTTGGCAATCTCCAGATGCGACAGTTTGATCCCTGACTCAATTGAGACCGTTCTCTTGATGAAACTCTTCTTCGGATAGGAGCACAGTGGGACCTTGTACTCGTCTCCGAAATAGACCAGGTCTTTTGTTAGATCCAGTTTGTAAAAAACGTCTGCGGTATCGTTGAGAATCGATGTCATCAGTATCGTGAGCAGATCGTCTCTTGAAACTTTTATTGTGCTGTCGATCTCTAGGAGGTCCTGGATATCACCGAGAGAGATGCACGAGTAGACCGGGGCAATCTGTTTCCACAGCTTTGACAGCTGCGCAAGATAGTAAATGTTTCCAATAAGACCCTTTAGGAGATCCTTGACTTCGGACAGTTGCTGGATCGACTCGTACAATTGGCGGAGGTCGAGTTGCAGAAAGTGACGGTATATTGTCTGGAGTAGTTGAACGCTTGGAACTTCTAGGGCTACCTTTAGCTGTTCTAAATCAAACGGGTCGATCTTCTCGTGCTCTGTCCGGTGCAGTATCATGCTACAAAAAATGAAGCCTGATAGGATGAATCGCTCATATAACGAGTAGAAATTCTGTCTGGAGCCGCCAATCTCCTCCATATGTATCAGACAGCCCCAGAATTGCTCCCGTAAATCCTTTGCTCTGTTGTGAAAGACCTGAGGTTCCATGCAGTTGTCATCTTCATTGTAGGCCGGGAGCATGACCAACACCCTTGCTGTGTTCAGTAAAATCATCAGACCAAGATGTTGAGATACCGACAGGGAATTGGAAGAGAAATACTCCAGCTTGCCGATTAGGTCTGCAAATAACTCTCTTGGAACGCTCGTCGATGAATTGAGGTATACGAAGATATGGCATTGAAGAACAAGGCCTACCTTCTCGGTAAAACCCTGGTCATTCATTGCATCTTCAATATTAGTCTCATAACATGACCTTTCTATTTCTTGAATGTCTCGCAGATCAATACGGCCGTTAGACAGTCTATCGCTCCAAATCTTGGCAGTTGTTCTCTTCAGCTCCAAAGTATCCTTGAGCCCACCGATCCATGCTTCTTCTCCGAGCACAACGAGATCCTGTAAGAAACCGATACACTGCAATCGAAGTTGCATTCTTAACACCAACGAGTCGTCAGCTATAAGCTCTATGACAAATAGGAAATCCCGCTTGTTAGTAGGAAACAGCTCACTGACGAGACCAGCAAGACTGTCTCTCACACCACCATCATCCAGTACCTCAGGAAACCGCTTCAAATGATCAATAAGGCCATGGAAAGCGTCGATGGTGCCTTGGTACGTGCCGCTGTCGATCCCATTGTAGTGCATCTCGGACAACCAAGATCTCGCAATCTGTGAATACGATCTCCATCGCCATAAGACTGCCAAGGATATCTCTGTCTGACTCTCGGTTCTATTGATTATCTCTTTAAGCAGGCTTCTCGCTCTGGTGAAATCTTGATCCTCCAGGAAGGACCCGGCACTGTCACATAGCTCCTGCATCGCTGCTTCATCGAGGATACCGGTCTTTCTAACTGCCACCTCAGATTCATGCGAACCACTGTCTCCCGGTAGAAGGTCATCTTCCTCCTCTGTCTCTTCTTCCATCTCCACAACATCCACATCCTCATCGCCGGACATCATGAAGTCATCATAGTTGCCGTTCTCATCAGAGATCTCGAGCTGGCCGTACCCATCTTCCCCATCCGACATGATCTAGGGCAGCTACAGGTGAAGTTAGACCCGTGCTATAGTATCAGCCCTTTTTCATCTATAGGATCAAGAGTTCGCGTACTATAGAACAAGATACAGGCCAAGACCAGCCATTTTAGCCCTTCCAGCCGTCCTGCTCGACTCAATTGAGTCCTTCAAGGCCGGCTGTCTTGTATTCCGGCAGAGATCGGACTTCAGGCTGTATCTTAACCGAAACAGCGCAGAGTAACAAGCATCCTAGCAGTCTTGCAAGCAACTTCACAGGTTACCAGAGCTACAAGTACTATACAGCCCTCTTTTGGGTCTGTTGCGACCGCAACGCAAACTATCCACCCCTATCGCTCGCTCCGCTATAAAAGGACGGCTACACCCAGAAGCTGCCAACAACTGCTCAGCCAGAGCTTGGAAACCAGTCACACCAAGATGTTACAACTGTACCGTAGTCCAGTAACTCGTGTCGTCTCTGCTCGTGCATTCAGAGCCGCAGCTCCAGCTCTCTTCAAGAAAGGTGACAAGATCCCCACAGGGCTGCCAGGACTCAAGGAAAACTCGCCCGGCAACGACGTGGACATCGGCAAGGAGGTGTCCCAGGGCAGGTACATCATTGTGGGCCTGCCAGCAGCTTTCTCTCCCGCCTGCTCGGCGAGCCACGTCCCCGGCTACATCAAGCACATGCCCCAGCTCAGAGAGAAGGGCATCGAGCAGGTGCTGGTCGCCACAGTCAACGACCCCTTCGTCACCGCCGCCTGGGGCAAGAGTCTGGGCGTGCCAGCAGACATCAGAATCATCGCTGACACACAAGGTGCCTTTGCTAAAGCCGGCGATCACCTCTTCGACTCCAAGAAGGTCTTTGGAAACGACCGTTCCGTCCGCTACGCAGCCATTGTCGAGGACGGCAAGGTCGTCACAGAGCTGTTCGAGCCAGACAAGACCGGTGTCGACGTTTCGTCTGCTGAAAACGTCCTGAGACACCTCTGATACCTCTGCTTGTAGCGTTAGTTATTGTTCGATCTCTATATAAGGCCTAGTTGTGAAAAATCGCTCGGTGTTCGATTCCCGCCCTCTAACAAGCGTCTGTCAAGATGCATTGTATTACAAGCGATGACTAACAAACGAGTTGTGGCTGCCACGTTGGGATCAGGCTTTGAAGCAGACGATATAAGGCGCGAGGTTGGCTTGGAGCAGTGTGTTTTGGAGGCGTCTTTGATGGATAAGAGCTTGACATGCTACCGCTTAATGTTATCACACGGCCAGCAAGAATATTCTTCTCGAAGAGCAACAACTCGCAGGATGTGCGGAGCTTGGAATTGAGCAGTTTGCAGAACGATGACATCCATGCTAGCTCTGGTTATGCGTTGACTCACGATTTGGAGGACTATGTGTTGACCAGGAACAACGATGTGGTGGAACTGGGACAGTCGAAGCTGTCGAACGTGAAATCTGCAGATTTCCATGTGGAAACATCGCTGGACGATGAGTCTGAGTTCCCAGATCGGGGCCTGCAGGCGTGGTTGGCGGTCTTTGGGTCGTTTATCGGATTGGTGCCCGTTTTTGGACTTCTCAACTCCCTGGGTGCCATTGAATCATACATCTCGAGGCACCAGCTGAGTAACGTGCCAACTTCCACGACGTCGTGGATTTTCTCGTTGTACTTGGCGATGAGCTTCTTGAGCTGTATCTTTGCAGGCGGGTTCTTCGACAGAAACGGGAGTCTGGGTCCGATGTGCGTGGGCACCGTGCTCTACGTGGGAGGCATAATGAGTTTGGCGAGTTGCGGAACCGTATGGCAGTTTATCCTAGCGTTTTCGTTGCTCTGTGGTGTGGGCACCGGAGTTTTGATGACCCCGCTGGTGAGCGTATTGGCCACTTGGTTCCTAAGGAACAGGGCCATAGCTACCAGTATCGCCACTATGGGCGGCTCCATCGGTGGTATAATCTTCCCTTTGATGTTGAAGAAGCTCTACGTGGAAGTGGGATACGCCTGGGCTATTAGAATCTTTGGTTTCATTGCCTTGGCGTGTCTCATTGTGTCGACAACTCTATGCCGCGAGAGAGATCTCGCTAAGAAGGAACCATTCACGTCAAAAACAGAGCTAATCAAGTGGTATGTGTCTTCGTCTTTGAACTGGCGATACTTCTTCGAGTGGAAATTCCTCTTTGCCGCCCTCGGAGCTGCCTTGGCAGAAAGCTCTCTAACGGCTTCATCAACCTACCTCGCATCTTACTCTATAAGCAGAGGCAATAACGAAAACACATCTTTCGCTCTCATCACCGTCACCAATGCAGTCGGTCTTTTAGGCCGGTATATACCAGGTTACATCGCAGACAAGTACCTGGGTAGGTTCAACGTTTACATCATAGCTGTCACCCTGGCTGGACTCTCTAACTTGATCATATGGCTGCCTTTTGGAGGCCACGTTGGAGCTCTGTGGGCCTACGTTTGCATCTACGGTTTCAGCACCGGCTCGATTCTTTCCCTGACCCCTGTGTGCATAGGGCAAATCTCCAGAACAGAAGACTTTGGTAAACGTTACTCGACAGCTTATTTCTTACAGGCCGTTGTCACGATTCCCGTGCTACCCATTGCTGGTGTGATTATAAACAAGGGAACGGTCGAAGAGTACAACAAGTTCATCATTTTTGTCTCGATACTGATGCTCGCTGGGGCAGCTTGCAATGTTGTCGTAAGGTACATCTGTGTTGGTACTAAGCTATGTAGGTTCTAGTTGAGTAGTCCTTAGACGGGCATCTTTTGATGACTGTTGTATTGATGCTGTGGTGTAAGGAGGCTTTTGGGATTTACGAAATCTATGGGTTTTTAGCTTTTTTGAATTTTTTGGACGAAAATTTTGAAAAATCTCGCTCTTTGGAGCGACGCGACGTTGCCGAGCACGCTCGACTGGGGCTGTTTGACAATTTCATTCATAAGGTTAAGATGATAAAAGCGACATCTATTACTCACTATTTTATTTTGAAGAGGGCCGAAAGACGTCAAGATGGGTATCGATCACACTACCAAGCAGCACAAGAGATCTGGTCACAGAACCGCTCCAAAGTCCGACAATGTCTACTTGAAATTGTTGGTCAAGCTGTACTCTTTCCTAGCTCGTATGTTGAATTTCCAGTTTGAATGAATAGAGGGATTCTGCTACACAAACGCTTGTTGAGCGTGACCGTTTCTCCCATTGTCTTGCCCTAGGGTGAGCAACTCGGG
Organism: Torulaspora maleeae; assembly: GCA_003708055.3. Taxonomy (NCBI): domain Eukaryota; kingdom Fungi; phylum Ascomycota; class Saccharomycetes; order Saccharomycetales; family Saccharomycetaceae; genus Torulaspora; species Torulaspora maleeae. The sequence goes on along the minus strand of PPNA03000001.1, from coordinate 119,395 downwards.
AGAAAAACATGAGAACTTGTTCTCATGCTGAGAATTTTTTGATAGTGTGAAGACACTATCATTAATATTCTGCGAGTGCAAAATCAATTTTGTGCGACCTGTGAGCAGAATCTTATTCCAGCCTTTGGGATACTATTGCCTGAACCCTTGAATTCATTTACTAACAGTTTTGTTCCTTTAGGTCGTACTGATGCCCCATTCAACAAGGTTGTCTTGAAGTCTTTGTTCTTGTCCAAGATCAACAGACCTCCAGTCTCCGTCTCCAGAATCGCCAGAGCTTTGAAGCAAGAAGGTGCTGCTAACAAGACCGTTGTCGTTGTTGGTACCGTCACTGATGACTCCAGAGTCTTTGAATTCCCAAAGACCACTGTCGCCGCTTTGAGATTCACTGCCGGTGCCAGAGCTAAGATCATCAAGGCTGGTGGTGAAGCCATCACTTTGGATCAATTGGCTGTCAAGGCTCCAAAGGGTCAAAACACTTTGATCTTGAGAGGTCCAAGAAACTCCAGAGAAGCTGTCAGACACTTCGGTATGGGTCCACACAAGGGTAAGGCCCCAAGAATCTTGTCTACCGGTAGAAAGTTCGAAAGAGCTAGAGGTAAGAGAAGATCTAAGGGTTTCAAGGTGTAAGTTAGCTGAAGCTTTCTCACATTTTGTCACATCCATTCAAACCACGCTGTTTCAACTCACTACGAACCGATATATATAACATAAATCGTTTGTAGTAATTTGAAACAATACCACTGCTCTTTGCAACTCAAGGCATCTGTATATTACATAAGTTTAAAACATTAAGAACCAATAGTACTCTGTCTTCTCTAAGTTGGAAATTTTCGAGTGACTATTTTTCATCTACACCCATGCATCCAAGTAGTCTTTCTCCTCACACCCGTGCATTTACTTGAAAATTTCGGACCGACGCCGCGTCTTTCGCAAAAGTTGCGTGGGTAGACCTCAGTACCTCGCTGAGAGATCCACCAGGAAGCTCCAGTGGGAGCGAGCCCGCTAGACTGACTGCCCTCCACCAGAGAAGCCATGCTAGCGGGACGCACCGAGCCTAGCTTCCCAGCCTAGCCCGAGCGGGCTCCCTGGCGCAACTGGTGGGACTGTGGTGTAACCTCCGCGTAAACTAGCTGCGAGCTTGCAATTTTTTGGCAAGATATAGGTAAATCAAGGTGAATAATTGGATGAGGTTACTGATTCTTTAAGGATAGTAGAGGCCAAGACAGATCAATAGGACAATATGCCAGGTGTTTCAGTTAGGTACGTATAGATACGCCGTTATTGAGTGGGACGAACGATTGCAGTGTGAGGATGTAACCAACGACTACGGTGGATAGATTTCAAATGACCAGGAAGTAAACCAGCAAATGCAAGTGTGAATGGGAGGGGATATGACATGCCATGGAGATGAATGGCACACAGAGTCGATTTAGGTAACATCAGCTGCATGCGTTGCCAGCCAAGTTTATCAAGAATTTATCTTACTAACAATTTCCAATTCTAATAGAGACGTTGCTGCCCAAGATTTCATCAACGCTTACGCTTCTTTCTTGCAAAGGCAAGGTAAGTTGGAAGTCCCAGGTTACGTTGACATTGTCAAGACTTCCGCTGGTAACGAAATGCCTCCACAAGATGCCGAAGGTTGGTTCTACAAGCGTGCCGCTTCTGTTGCCAGACACATCTACATGAGAAAGCAAGTCGGTGTCGGTAAATTGAACAAATTGTACGGTGGTGCCAAGAACAGAGGTGTCAGACCACACAAGCACGTCGATGCTTCCGGTTCCATTAACAGAAAGGTTTTGCAAGCCTTGGAAAAGATCGGTGTTGTCGAAATCTCTCCAAAGGGTGGTAGAAGAATCTCTGAGAACGGTCAAAGAGATTTGGACCGTATCGCCGCTCAAACTTTGGAAGAAGATGAATAAATTAATCACTGATCCTAGTTATCTTGTGTACATTTTATTATCCACTATCATTTTGCAATTAATACAAAGTTGAAATCAAAAGTAATCACTTTGACACCTTTTCAGATTGCCATTCTCTATTGTGTATAGATCTTCCTTTGTTAGCATCCCCGGCGTTAACTCGGTCAACTAAAAGGGCACCTTCTATAACGACATCCTATAGCCCACTTCTTGTCTTCTCTCAGGTCGTGAGTTGACTGTCGGGAATGAGAGCTGTTCAAGAGGGACCTAGCCGTGGTACGGTCGAGTTGGTGGAACCAATTCCAAATGACGATGAAACTAATGGCTTCCAAACAACGGCCACGAGAGCATCGGATGTCGAGGAGTTCACGAAAAATCGGGAGATAGGACTACTCGGTAGGATTCGATCAGGTCTTCGAAAGTATGCCAAATTCATTGGCCCGGGTTTGATGGTTAGTGTCGCTTATATTGACCCCGGTAATTATTCTACCTCTGTCAGCGCTGGTGCTTCGAATCAATTCTCGTTACTTTGTGTCATTTTGATGTCCAATTTCATTGCAATCTTTCTGCAATGTCTCTGTATCAAGCTAGGGTCAGTTACTGGGTTGGATCTCTCGAGGGCGTGTCGTATTCATTTGCCAAGATGGATGAACTGGACGCTGTATTTCTTCGCTGAATGTGCCATCATATCAACAGATATAGCTGAGGTTATTGGTACAGCGATAGCATTGAATATTCTCATCAAGGTTCCTCTGCCTGCCGGTGTTGCTATTACTGTCATTGATGTGTTTGCCATTATGTTCACATACAGACCTGGATCTTCATCCATAAGATTCATCAAGATGTTCGAATACGGTGTGGCAATGTTGGTTATTGGAGTTTGCGTTTGCTTTGCAGTTGAATTGGCTTACATTCCAAAGACTACGTCTGTGAGACAGATCTTTAGAGGATTTATCCCATCTCGTCAAATGCTGGAGCACAATGGTCTGTATACTGCCATCTCCATTCTTGGTGCTACCGTTATGCCTCATTCCTTGTTTCTGGGCTCCGGATTGGTCCAGCCAAGACTACTGGAGTACGATGTCTCTCATGGCAACTACACGGTGCTCGATGAGAGTCTTGAGGGTAAGAAGAGTAAGGAGGAGATTATGGAGAAAAGATACTTCGATTACAGGCCTTCGATGGCGGCCATCAAATATTGCATGAAGTATTCTTTTGTGGAGTTGTCTCTTACATTGTTCACGCTGGCATTGTTCGTGAACTGCTCCATCTTGATCGTCTCTGGAGCTACGTTATATGGTACACCAGAAGCCACCGACGCGGATTTGTACACTATTCATGACCTTCTATCCAAGCTTTTGGCTCCAGCAGCAGGTACTATCTTTATGGTGGCATTGTTAATGAGTGGTCAGTCTGCAGGTGTAGTCTGCACAATTGCCGGACAAATCGTTAGTGAAGGCCATATTAACTGGAAGTTGGTGCCATGGAAAAGACGGTTGGTGACTAGATCAATCTCCATGGTGCCATGCTTGGTGATATCAATTTGCATCGGCAGAGAAGCTTTATCAAAAGCTTTGAATGCCTCACAGGTGGTTCTTTCCATCTTATTGCCGTTTCTAGTGGCACCGCTCATTTATTTCACTAGTAAGAAGTCAATCATGCGCAAAGAAGTCCAGGTCAAGGATGAGGATATAACTGATGATGACGATGTTGTCTACGAGGATGGCGTGCCCATTCGTACCGTCGAAATGGCGAATAACTGGATCACAACTGTTATTGCAGTTATTGTATGGATCTTCTTATCATTTTTGAACGTTTATGCAATTGTTCAGCTTGGTTTATCTCATGGGGATATCAACTAGAGCTTCTTGCCCAACTGATTTGACAGTCATTAAGCAATTATTATCTAACTCCTACTTAATTGTCTTAGTATACACATGCATGAAGTATTGGTGGCATTCGATCAAGCCTATCTGTTGTATGGATGGTAGCCATTATTGCGTCTACTGTATCCACTACGTCCACGGTACCCACCACCATTTCCTCCACGGTATCCATTACGGTTTCCACCACGATAGTGATAGTCACGGTCTCCACGGTCTCCACGGTCTCCACGGTCTCCACGGTCTCCACGGTCTCCACGGTCTCCACGGTCTCCACGGTCTCCACGGTCTCCACGGTCTCCACGGTCTCCACGGTCTCCACGGTCTCCACGGTCTCTACGATCTCCACGCTCGCCACGCTCGCCACGATCTCCACGATCACGTCCATAAGAATGTGAAGATTGATCATTAGACGATGAAGGACCTCTTGGACCTCTTGGTAGGTTAATTTGCAGTTTATTCTCGCCACTGTCACTATTTTCATTGGAGTTGGCTTTAGCTTCTGATGATTCGCCACCAACTGTTTGTACGTTTGAAGCATTTCCACCTGATGTTCCATCGTCGCCTTGGTTTGGTGTCCCTGAGTCGGAAGAAAGGGCACCAGCATTAGCCATGCCTGGCATGTTGAAACCTGGCATCATCATGGACATCTGCTGCATTTGCTGTTGAAACATTTGGGTGTAATCCATACCAGTCTGCTGTTGCATCTGTTGATAGTACTCCTGCATCTTCTGATAATATTCAGCCATGGCTTGTGGGTTGAACATTGGATTAAACCCAGCCATCATAGGATTTTGATACATTTGAGCCATAGGATTACCCATAGCTGAGAAACCCTGAGCCCCGCTGGAATCACCACCTTGTTGTTGCTTTTGCATATGTCTAGGTTCAGCTCTCTTAATCTCAATTTTCTTTCCTTTGAAATCGATGAATTTATTCTGGCAAACTCTGTCAACGGCATCTGGGGAATCGTACGTCACAAAACCAAAACCTCTTGACCTACCGGTATCTTTATCCAACATAAGTTGAGCGTCAATGATAGTACCCCATTGAGCGAAAAACTCTTCAAACTCTTTAGGCCTAACGTCAGCACCAATACCACCAACAAAAATCTTACCGGTCTTGTCCTGTTCCTCTCTTGGAATGGCCCTCTTTGGGTCGATGACTTTACCATCAAGGATATGCTGAGTCTTCACCACCTCATCGACACTACTAGGTTCATCAAAGGTCAAGAAACCAAAACCTCTAGATCTTCCTGTATTGGTATCTTTCATAATCTTCAAATCGATAACTTTACCGTACTTACTGAAATAGTCTCTCAGAGTGTCTTCAGTAGTTTCCCAATTCAACCCACCAATGAACATCTTACAGATATCTCTGGAAAGATCTGCTTTAACAGGTCCCGCTGGTTGTTGTGGAGCCGTGTTAGTATTCTGAGGTTGAAATTGTGACATCGTTTGTTGCAATTGTTCCCATGGCATTCCCATAGGTGCAGCTGGTTTATCATTGGTGGTTGAAGTGATCCCATTCTTGTTATCTGTACTATTATTTGAATTAGATTGATTATCACTATTTGTGTCGTAATTATTATTATTTGCATTCGTACTTGTGCTGGCATTAGTATTGGAATTTGCTGCGGCTGCCTGGGACAAATTAGAGGAAAGTGCCTGAAGTGCAGCTAGTTGGTCCAAGGAAGATGTTGCAGTGTTGGTGGTCTCCTTTGGTGGTGCAGATGTCTTATCCGCGGTTACTTCTGTCTTGGCATCATCCTTATTTTCCACAACCGTGGTAGTAGAAGTCGTCTCTTCGCCGTAAATATCGTTAAAATCATCGTCGTCGGAATTCATGTTTGCCTCTGTTGTAAAGTTGAAGTGATTAAGAGAAGATTCTTGATAAATGGTTTTGACCCTCTTCTTCCTGGGATCCTTATCTTACGAATACAATAAACCTGGATTTCTCTGTGATCGTTACTATGCTCTTTGTCCAGGAAGAATACTTATTCCCTATTGAGCTCTATCAAAGAGTTAAGTAGTCTAAAAATGATGTAACAGATATACGGCTACCCCGGTATAAAAGAAACAAAGACAAATGTTAGAATTAAAGAGATGCGTAGGAAACCGAAAATCGTTTTCTCAAACTTCTCTTCTATTCTCAACTCTCTTGATAACCTTGGAAAGTTAGCCCGAATTAGAATGCTCTAATCTGTTCCACTGTCGTTATTCAGTGTGTCTCCTGAAGTGGACGGAAATGAGGAAGGGCGCCCGAGACGTGTTTCCTTTATATACCCACGATTTTCTCCTTGTCTCTACGCCCCTCTTCGAAAAAGGAAAAAAGTTTAAGAAATGTTGTCCGAAGTGGCTCTTTCTAACCGGACAATTTGCTTGTCCGGACCTCTACGGGCTGTTCGGACATTTTTGAAAAGTTTCGGACAGAGCTCATCGAATAGCTCAAGTAGAGTTCATCATCGAGCAGCTTAATTGGAGTTGGATGGCTTCTGAGTCTGTGAACTGGTGTTGGTTGTAATTCTAGGAGTGTGGAGATGACGAAGAAATATTTGGTTTATATGGTGCAAGTCCACACGAATTTCAGAAAAGCGGAACTGGAGTCATTGGCGGACCTTTACAATATCAAATCGATTGATTTCACTAAACATGACGAAGACAGCCCGTTTTTCCTAGTAGAGTTGGAGGGAGACGAACAGGCCAGTGATTGGATCAAACGCTCGATACTGACTAGAGGTATTTATGAGTACTGGGGTGAAGGTGAGGACCTAGAAGATCTCCATGAGAATATCAAATCGCAGCCCATGTTCGAGGATTATAAGAATGCCTACAAGAAAGAAACCTTTAAATTCGAGTTCGAGTCTTATAGGGGTTCGGGTAAAGCACATAGGGTAAAGCAAATTGAAAGTTTTGCTTACTTAGATTTCCAAGGCAAGATTGATCTTAAAGCGCCCGAACGGACCTATACTTTGATCGAGGAGTATAAGCCTGTGTCGGATAACGTTCCCGGCACTGTCCCCATCAAACTATATTTTGGGCGGCTGGTTCAGAGAAGTGATCGACTTGCTGTGGAGAAGTACGATTTGAAGAAAAGACCTTACAAGGGAACCACTAGTTTTGAGGCGGAACTGTCGTTGGTGAGCGCCAATATAGCTCAGGTGAAACCAGGCACCATCATGTACGATCCCTTTGCTGGGACTGGCTCATTCCTGTGTGCCGGTGGACACTACGGTGCCCTTGTCATCGGTTCAGACATTGACGGCAGGATGATCAGAGGTAAAGGTGCCGCACAAAACATAAACTCAAACTTCAAGCATTATAAAGAGAGTAATAGGTTCTTGGACGTGCTAACTATGGATTTTACGCACAACTCCCTACGTTCTGATCTAGTCATTGACACAATTCTGTGCGATCCGCCCTATGGGATTAGAGAGAGCATCAAGGTTTTGGGAGCCAGAGACCCCGAGAGGTTTGTTGGCAAAGAAAATGTTGAAATCGATGGTGAAAAGGCCTTTCTAAGACGTGATTACATACCCACAAAAAAACCTTACGCTTTGGATTCGCTATTGGACGATATTTTACAGTACGCCTCTGTGAGACTACCGATCGGTGGACGTCTTGCCTTCTGGATGCCCACAGCAAACGATGAAAACGTCGAGACCATCATACCGCTGCACGCCAACCTCGAGTTGAAATACAACTGCGTTCAAGAGTTCAACAAATGGTCAAGGCGATTGCTCGTCTACATCAACCGTGGGCCCGACTATCACGGAGAAACGAACTATGGGGAATCGAGATCCACCAGTAACTTTAGAGAGAGATATTTCAAGAATTTCAATTGAAACCCGTTAATGCTTTGTTAAATGACTAAGACTATTGTTACACACAGCAAGATGATGCTTTAATATCGTTCAGTGGCTTAGATATATCTACACCAGAGTTCTTCCCGGGTAATTGTGAACCGCGGCCTCTATTTCGTTGCGTTAAGCGGGATTCACCGTGTTCACACTCACTTGCCCACTCTGAAGACATCGGCGTTGTGTCCAAAGATGGAGTCTTCTCTGGTACATCTTCCATACCTTCGTAACAACCATTCTCGACCAAATCTTTGATGATCAAGTTGATCGTCCTCTCCACGACGTGAGGCCATTTACAAGTGATTTCGAAATTACCCGATATGTTCACGTTGAACTTGGCCCTCATTGTCTCTATCGCTTCGAGCACCTGCTCGTGTGTCACCTGTCTGTCCTTGTATAGATCGATCTTGTTGCCGACGAGGTAAAATCGTACCTTCGAGAGGTCGCTAGAGTCAAGATTGTCGAGTGCCTCGCTCAGCCAATGGTCGCAGCAGTTCTGGAAAGTCTCTGCGCTGCAGATATCGTACGCCAAGATGATCCCGTTCGCGCCCTTGTACAACAGCGGTATCATAGCGTTGCGATACCGTTCCTGGCCGGCGGTGTCCCACATGATGCATTTGAAAAACCGATTGTCTATATTGATGATGCTGGTCTTTATGTCGACCCCGATCGTGGACCGTGTGTCGAGCACAAACTCGTCGGAGTCGTCGTCCGTCTGTACTTCCGGGATAAACTCATCGCTGCTCTGGTTGGAGCCAATCATAAGTCCGCCAAACTTCTGTCTCTTGTTGAACAGTTCTTCGTAGTCGTTCAAGCTGTACCTTTTCTTGATCTCTATCTTCTTGCGATGTCGCGGAAGCCCGTTTGCCAGCCGTTCCGGCCCAGGCTTGTTCTTGACCGGGGTTGACGCTGCACTCATGATCCTCAGCTGCGACTTTGTGGGCAACTCGTTGCAGTAACCAAGGATCATCGCCGTCTTCCCGACGCCGGCGTCGCCGATCAGCAACAGTTTTAGGTTCGAGGCGTTCTGCGCTACCGAGTCCATCGAAAGCTGGTCATACGACGAGGGGATCCGGTAGAATGACGACGACTCGTGGTACACCGTTCGTGGAGTCGATGCGTTCGAGCCCGGCACAAACGCAGACCCGGCATCCAACGCAGCCGGGTGGATGGGCAGCACGGGCGACAGCGGCGATACCGGGACGTGCACCGAGTACCTTTTCCTAGCGGACATCTGAAACGCTCCCGTGGGGCTCTGCACGCTGAGCTTTGTGCATTGCCAACAGGCTCAAGTATTCGATACTAAGACGCGACACCAACAAAACGGGTCACGTGACCTCCCCATACCGAAACGATAAAACCAAGCCATTTCTCACGATGACCTAAATGCCCATTACCACCTCCCAACTTCACAACACCACCTCTCCTCACAGTTGGTTTCATCTCTTCGACCTCTGTTTATGTCTTGTTCGTGCTTGCGCGATTTCGCTCCACGCGAGAAATACTTATTTAGGATACATCAACATAGCTACGTTTTCCAGCGACACGTCCAACGTGGTGTACCGCACGAGCTCCACCGCGTAGCGGTCGCCGCCCAGCGTCTCCTGGAGCCAGCGCCGGCGGCCCTCATCGACGACGCGCCGGGCCAAGAACCCGAGCCGCTCGCGCTGCTCGAGCGGCAGGCCCGTGAAGTGCGCGCCGGCCTCGGCGGCTGCGGCGCCGTCCCGGCGCCCGCTTGTCGCCCACGAGCACATGCGGCGCAATGCGCCGAAGAACTCGCCGTAGGACAGCGATTCCCCGGCCACCAGCGACTCCAGGTACGCGCGGTTCACGTACTGGTCCGCGTCGCAGACGTGTCTGCAGCACATGGCGATGCACACGCCGCGCAGCGCGCCGCTGCGTAGCCGCGCGCTGCCAGCCACACACCGCAGCGTCAGGTCGGTCGCGACCCCGCACAGGTGCTTCGACACGGCCACATACGCGGAGCCCTCGGCGAGCAGCGGGTCGAGCCGTAGGTCCTTGATGTCGATACGGGCGCGGCGCGTTATCGCCGGGGCGGGCGCGCAGCCGCGCAGCCGCTCGTAGTCGTCCCGAAACTTGCTGTCGAACTTCATGCGGTTGGACGCGCGGTCGATGAGCGTGAAGCGCGGCTCGTTGGCCGCGTCCTGCAGCGCCACCTGGTGCACGTAGCGCGAGAGCTCGGCGCGGCCACAGCCGAACTCGACGAAACAGGTCTTGTCGAGCAGCCCGCGGTCCAGCATGTGCTGGATCAGCGACGACTGCTGGCGCGCGTGTTTCGTGTTGGCAACAAGCTCAGCGCAGCGGTGTGTCTCCATGTATGCGTTGGTCCGACAGTCGATGCGCGGCTCCGGGAGCCGCGCGTCGTCGAGCCGCTCGAGCACCGCGATCGTCTGCAAGACAGCGTCCTCGTGCGACAGAGCGGCGATGCCGCTGCTGCCGCTGCTGCCGCCGCTGTCGCTCGCAGTGGACGCAACATTCAGGTCGCGCTCGTAGAACGGCTCGCCGTCGTTGGCATGCTGCTGCTTCAGCTTGTTACACTTCTTCACGTGCCGCGCGACGCTCGACGCCCACACCGTGTGGTTCGGGTCGAGCGGGCACGGGACCCGGGCGCGCCCGGTCCCGTCGCCCAGATGCTCCAGGCAGAACGTTGCCCCGGCGCGCGTCGACATCCCGCAGTACCGCTTCTTCTGGGCCATGTAGAACCCGCACTTGCTCCCCGCCATCGCTGCCCAGTTGCGGTGCGGTGGCCTCTCGGCCCTGTGACCGATCATTTTTTTTCAAGTGTGCGCCCGTGCACAGCGACCCGTCGGAGTCGGCCAAACCCCGACGGCCGCTCGTACAGCGGGCCCGCTAAGCGACACCGGAGATCGCGCGCAGCGTGACCGCTGTCCCCTTCGCTACGCGCAGCGCAGCAGCCGTATATAACGGACCATCTGGCGGCCGCACAGACTCGCCCCAAGACGCCTCCTCACCACGACAGCCATGCCTCATCCACTAGACTCGGACATGGTCAAGATCTCCGTCCTAGGGGCGGCGGGCGGCATCGGCCAATCGCTGTCCCTTTTGATCAAGACACAACTGATTACACAAAAGAGCCACGTGCACGTGGCGCTGTACGACGTGAACGCCGACGGTGTCCGCGGCGTAGCCGCGGACCTTTCGCACGTCGATACGCCCGTGACCGTGGCGAGCCACTCGCCCGCAGATGGTCCCGACGCGCTCGGCGCCTGTCTGGTCAACGCATCGCTGGTGCTCATCCCCGCGGGCGTGCCGCGCAAGCCAGGCATGACGCGTGAGGACCTGTTTGCGATCAACGCCAAGATCGTGGCGCAGCTCGGCGAGGGCATCGCGCAGCACTGCGACCTGTCGCGCGTGTTCGTGCTCGTGATCTCGAACCCCGTCAACTCTCTCGTGCCCGTGATGGTGCAGACGCTGTACGCGCGTGCCGCCCAGACAGCCGCCGGCGTCGAGCGCCGCGTGTTTGGTATCACGCAGTTGGACCTCGTGCGCGCGTCGACATTTCTGCACGAGCGCGCGATCGAGGCCGGCTGGAAGCCCCGCTCCAACACCATGCCCAGCGTGCCCGTGATCGGCGGCCACTCGGGAGAAACCATCGTGCCGCTGTTCTCGCTCGCGTCGGAGCAGTACCGTCTTTCCGCGGAACAGCTGCACGCGCTCGTGCGGCGCGTGCAGTTCGGCGGCGACGAGGTTGTCAAGGCCAAGAACGGGCAGGGCTCAGCCACGCTGTCGATGGCCCACGCTGCGTTCCAGGTCGTACGCCAGTTTGTCCGGATGCTCGCGGGCGAGACAGACCGCATGGACGGCATCTTCTACGTCGCGCTGCAGGACCGCGAGGGGCGCCCCGTGTGCGCGGGAGCCGCCAAGTTGCTGGCTGCGGTGGCTGGGTGCACGTATTTCGCAGCCCCCGTGACCGTGGACCGCGCACGCGGCGTGATCGACGTCGACTCAGGCATCCTGGCGCGGGTCTCCGCGTACGAGCGCGACCAGCTGGTCGCCCAGTGTCTGCCCAAGCTCAAGACGGGCATCGAGGCCGGCCTGCAAAAGGGCAGTGCCAGGTAGCGGGCGGCGGCCCGCGGTTATTTATCTAGGTAGTGAGTTTAGCTAGTTGTTGGTTTGTAGTTTTCGTATTTAAGCTTGCACGCTGCTGCGCGCGGTGCGAACCTGCTGGCAACGCCCCCCGGGACAAAGCAAAACAGCACAGATGAGCGTTGAACCACCACCATATCAGGAGTACGAGTCTTTTAACCACGCGGGCCCGCTCGCCGTGGATCCGAACGTGCGCAGAGACGAGCTGCCAGACGACTTCAAGTACTCGACCACCGTGATCTCGTGCGACTTTCCCGTGCGGCAGCGTTTCATGGCCCGTGTGTACTCGATCCTGTCCACGCAGCTGCTGGTCACGCTGGTGTTCTGCTACACAGCGACCACGTCCCGGCGGCTGCAGCGGTTCCTGGTGCAGCACACCGCGCTGTACATCGTCGCGGCGATCACCACGCTCGTGTCGTGCGTGTGGCTGGCGCTGTCGCCCCGGGTTGAGGACTACGAGGCCCGGGCCGAGGATGCGCTGCTGGGAGCCGGGACCGAGCCGGCGCGTGCGCCCTGGTACTGTCTCGGGAAGCGTGGGCAATGGGTGTTGTTGATGGTTTTCACCGTTGCGGAGAGTTACTGTCTGGGCGGCAGCGTGATCTTCGAGTCGCGGCAGATCGTGCTGAATGCGCTAATGGTGACCACAGTGGTCGTCGTGGGCGTGTCGCTGATGGCGTTCTCCGGGCGGTTCCAGATCGCGCTAGAGTCTGCGACGTCGATCTACTACTGGCTGAACCTGGCGCTGCTGTTGCTCATAGGCATCGGCTTGTCCGCGCTGTTGTTCGGCGGGATGGGCAGCACGCTCAGTTACGTTTACGGCTGGGTTGGGGCCGTGGTTTTTTCTGTTTACTTGTTCATCGACACGCAGTTGATCTTTCGCAAGACGTACCTTGGGGAAGAGATTCGCTGCGCGATGATGCTGTATCTCGACATCATCAACCTTTTCTTGTCGATCCTCCGCATCCTGTCCAGTCAAAGTAACGATGATTAGTGGTTTTTTACAAAGTACCTCGGTATATAGTCATATATAGTAAGATTGTACTCGCGGGTGAAGTGTGCTGCAAAGAGATTAGATGTAACCAATTCTGTTGGCAATGTCCAAAGCATCGTGATCAGCGGTCAATCTGACGTAAGCCTTCTTGGTACCGTTTGGTCTGATCAAAGTGTTGACTGATTGGACGTCGATCTCGTATAGTTCCTTGACAGCCTTCTTGATTTGGTACTTGTTGGCCTTGATGCTGACTTGGAAAACCAAAGTGTTACCGTCTTCGACCTTCTTCATGGCGGTTTCGGAAGTGATTGGTTGTTCGATGATCTTGTAGGAGTCCAATCTAACTGGGTGTGGGACAGCCTTGGAAGCGTATTTTGGGGCTCTGGCCAACTTCAAGGTCTTTGGCAATCTGAAAGTGGCAGAAGTTCTGACCTTCAAAGCCTTCTTACCGTTGGTACCTTTCACAACAGCTTTCTTAGCAGCAGTAGCCTTTGCTGTAACGATCGGAATTCATGTTAGTAAAAGAGGTCCTTGGGTTCGGTTCATCAGGGATAGTCTGAATCGTGTCTTGCGGGTCTTGAACATACCAGATGGAGCCATTTTGACGTGTAGTTGTTGATCTGTAGGTGATAAGCTTCAGTACAGTGCGTGATGAATTACATATATCTAAGCTACTGTTTGAAAAATTCAATATGCTCTGCAGGTCCAACAGGAGGCCCTCGGGACAAGCTCTACTGCGAGGGCCCAGGCAGAGGTTTGTTCCACTGCAGGCAGAGCGGGCGGGGCTCTGGACAGAGAGTCTCTACAGCCCCAGCCTAGCTCCACCGGGCTCAGCGCCAACGGGCTCTGTCTGGCTCATAGGGCGAGTCCTCGCGCGGTGCCACGATAGGATGCTGTATTTTTGAAATTTTGAAAGTGAAACGCCCAGACACAACGAACCTTTTACCAAACTCCGAACACCACACCCACTGCTTTTAGAACAGTCCAACGAATTGATAAGGATTGACATACATGTATATATACAAGAGATGACATGAGCTTCGAATCACAGCCTGCGTACTCTGGGAGCTCTTACACCACCAAACTTCAAAGGCGTCTTATCGCTAATCCTCGTGATGTGAGGTCTGATGGCGGTACCCTCTTTCCCGTTCAGTGCGGCAACAAACGCAGCTCTGCCCTTGCCGAACTCTCTGAGTACGATTTCGATGTCCTTGTTCATCAGTTTCTTGTCCTGGATCATCTGGAACACCTTTGCAGACGTTTGGAATGCCGCTTCGTACTCTCCACGAGCCGCTTTACGGAAGCCAAGCACACCTGTGGACAGGGCAAACTTGACCTTCTGTGGCAGTTTCAAATAGTAGAGAAATGCGTCATTGTACGATATTTGGGGATTGTTCTTCAAAAAATTGACGTCCTCGACCACAGCGGAGAATGTGAAATGAGTATTGTTCTTGCCAAAGAGACAGTTCAACACGTACTTCACCGGGAGTAAACGCGGTCTCAATTTGCCCCCACGCTTGTCGCCGCTGACACCATCGTCAGCATCTGTTCTGGCAACACCAGGCTTCACCACATTGGAGATCTCTTTGTCCAGGCCAGCAGACCCCGTGATACTGGAAAACGACACAGGCCCGCTCGACCTGTACCTCACACCGCCCAGTACCTTCCCCAGTACGTTGCCCCTTAGGCTCTGAAGACCGCTCATCACAGCTTTATTGACCATCCTGGCTACTTTCCGGTGCTCCTTTCGCCGCTTATGCTCTCTTATAAGAGGACTTTGCCAATCTATGAAGCTTTAAAGAGCCATTTCGTTGAGCGTGACTAAAGGTTCTTGGATCTTGGACGTACAAAGTGACAGACTGTTTCAGGGTATCAAAGCGAGGAACGCCACCTTAACGGGGGAAACAAGGCCACTCGAGACTGGATAAACAAGGTTCACAGAGGCTGGAACTGGACAGCTGGGCGTTCAGCGGGTACTTGAGACGTGTGTATCGGGAGAGTGAATTCTGATTGACGCCATTGGAGTGCGCTTGGGGCCTAGTGAGACTTTTGAAGCGGTAAGGGAACGAAAAAAACAGATCTTTGGAGATGTCGAGTGGAGGCGGAAAGTGTGACGAGTTTGTTGCAGACGATGTGACTTCGAATCGCTCGAACAACACGAGACGAATGCTCATCAAAGAGTATCGAAAGATTGGACATGGAGCCTTTGGGACAGTGGTTCAGGCGTTCATTACGCCGGATCGCGAGAAATGGTATGGTCCTTTTGCAATTAAGAAGGTGCCGGCTCAGACCGAGTACAAGTCGAGAGAGTTGCAGATTTTGAGGATAGCGGACCACCCCAATGTGGTCAGGTTGGAATATTTTTTCACGCATTTGTCGCCACAAGATGGTAAAGTTTACCAACATCTGGCCATGGAGTGTTTACCGGAGACTTTGCAGATTGAGATTAGCCGCTATGCATCGAACAAGTTGGAATTGCCTATGAAACATGTTAAGCTTTACAGTTACCAGATAGCTCGTGGTATGCTTTACCTGCATGCGTTTGGAATCTGCCATCGTGACATCAAGCCTTCTAACATCTTGGTGGACCCCACAACGGGTGTCTTGAAGATTTGCGATTTTGGATCGGCAAAGAAACTAGAGCAAAGCCAACCCTCAATCAGTTATATTTGCTCAAGATTTTACAGAGCTCCTGAGCTGATTGTCGGTTGCACTCAATACACCACTCAAATCGACATATGGGGGCTTGGTTGTGTCATCGGTGAAATGCTGATAGGGAAGGCTGTTTTCCAAGGTCAGGAACCATTATTACAGTTGCGTGAGATTGCTAAACTATTGGGTCCCCCAGATAAAAAATTCATCTTCTTCTCTAATCCTGCCTATGACGGTCCCTTGTTTTCCAAGCCCTTATTCTCTGGTTCACCACAACAACGTTTTGAAAAGCATTTCAGTCATGCTGGTCCCGACGAAATTGATTTACTGATGAAAGTGTTGGTCTACGAACCACAATTGAGATTATCACCAAGACGTATTATGGCACACCCATTCTTCGACGATTTGAAAAACGAAGAGTACTTTTTCCCAAGAGGCCAAACTCAGCCTGTTTCCCTACCCAATCTATTCGAGTTTAGTGATTTTGAACTACAAGTCCTCGGCGAGTTTGTTGATAAAGTCCGACCAAATAAGGATAAACAACCTTCCCAGGATGAAGGTAAATAGGATACTTTACCATACTGGCATTCTCTCTCTTAATAGCGATGTAAAATAGTAATGAAGGGAGCAGCACATTTGTAATCAAACCACACTTCTTTTTGTCGTGTCACTTATATATTTCTCCAATGCTCTTAAACTATATATATATGATGAGAGGTCCTAAAGGGTCAAAGAATATGAATATTCATCCTCCATGTTTTGTGCGATCCAGAGCAACACACAACTCAAAACAATGAATAGATTAGCCAGAACATTGTTCACCCCCATGCCGACAGTTGGATAGGTGTTGTAGTCCTTAGCTAAGAACTTGATGATAAGCACGACGATCGACCCCGACAATCCGCCCGCCAGGAGGGCAAACCCAAAGAAAAGCACCACACGGGCTTGCCATGCCATCGCAGAGTCCAGATCACTGCCTGTAAATGAACTCATCCCGCCACCATTAGACAAAGCACCTTGCAACAACGTGTTCTTCTCGATCGAGTTCACGATCAAAGTACCAAAGGTACCACAAAGGAAAGGGATCCAATCAACAAATGTAACATGAACATCAGATGCATTGGCATGCTTGGAATATATTACTGCATCTAGAAAGAACCAAAACCCTACCGCATAGAAGATCCCCGACAAGTACACCGTGATCCTTCTTAGACCAGCGAAAGATGGGAATTTAAACGGCAAACGAAACAATCTGGCGTTCTGCTCAGTGTCCATATCGTCAGTAATTGGGAATGAAACCTCTCAGGATGGCCTTGAAGATCTTTTTATGATTCTTATATTGAGTTCCGTTATCATCCCTTCTAGGTCGTGAACTTTTATCTTAATTGAAAGTTTGAAAAAAAATTGACAAGCTCATCGCATCAATCTAATAATTAAAAACCAGGTCCAATCGTCGATTCTTGGACTTTTAGTAGGTTTATTTTCGAATTTGGAGCTTTGCAAGTATGCCTAGAAAGAAATCCAACGCTAAGAAGGCCAGAGAGGCTGCAAGAAAGCTAGAGGAAAGTGCTGCCGGTGCCAAAGAGGTTGTCGAAGAGAAGCCAGCTCTGACGCCAGAAGTAGCGAGTTCTGAGGATGAGGAGTCGTCAACGAGTGAGGAAGAGGACGACTATGGGGAGTTGATCACCGAGGAAGTTGAAGACGGTATAAATAACGTGCTGCAGGCCATTAGGAACAACGACAAAGATAAATTGTTAAACCCAGAGGTGAAATTCTTTGAAGATCCTGAGAAGGCTGTTGAGAAGATGGCTAAAAGCGAGAGACATAAACCTATCTATTTGAAAGATTACCACAGAATGAATATTCTGTCAGGAAATACTTTTGCAGATGATGAAGAGGAAGAAAAGACCGTGGATGGTGAACAGTCGTACGCTTCGCAGCAGAGAGCCGAGAGGTCTCAATTGATAGATGAAATCAAGAATGCTTTCGGTGATGATCAAGAGGACCAAGAGGAAGAGGAAGACGATTTTTTGAAGAAAAAGGCACCGCCAGCCAAGACGGCCACCGCAAGTCTTCAACTGCCTGATCCAAATCAAAACGAGGAAAAGTTTTTGGAAGAGTTTGTCAGCAATCAAGCTTGGATTCCAAGAAAGGGCGATAAGGTCATATCTTTGGATAACGACCCCAACATGCAAGAAGATGATGACGATTTCGACGAAGCAGTTGAGAAATTCGAGAACGCTTACAACTTCCGTTACGAAGATCCCAATGCAGCAACAATTGTTTCCTATGCCCGTAATCAAGCAACTTTGAGACGTTCAGAAACTTCTGGCAGAAGAAGGAAGAGAGACGAGGAAAAGCACCAGAAAGAAGAGGCACACGCAGAGAAGGAGAAGTCTATCCAAAAGAAAAAGAGCGAAAAGGTTCACAAGTTGACCGATGTTTTAGAGCAACTGAAGAAAGAATATGGCGCTGAAATCGACCAAAATATGGTCAAAAAACTAACAGACACTCTGTTGAACAGCGAATACAAGGATGATGAATGGGATACAGTAGTAGGTGAACTATTCAATGAAGACTTTTATGGACAAAAAGGGAAGCCTTCCTGGGATGAGGACGATGAGATCATGGCAGATTTTTATGCTGAAGGTGAAAAAGATGAAGAGGATGAGGAAAATGAGGCCACTGAAGAGACTACTGGGACTTCCAAGAAATCTAGAAAGGATAAGGTCAAGGAGAAGAAATTGAAAAAGAAGGGCAAGAGGGAGTTGGAAGATATGGTCGAAGATGCTGTTGAAAAGAATAAACTGAAAATTATTGAAGAAGTAGAAAAAGACAACGAGGAGAGAAAATCCAGAGCTCGCACTAAGGATGAACAAGAGTTAAGATTCCGCTATAGAGAGGTCTCGCCGGAAAGCTTTGGCTTAACCGCTAGAGATATTTTTGCCGCTGATGATACGCAGTTGAATCAATTTATTGGTTTGAAGAAGTTTGCTCCTTACAGATCAAAGGAACAAAGACAAAAGGATAAGAGAAAGGTAACAAAAGCAAGAAGACTGAGAGATTGGAGAAAGGAGGTGTTCCATAGTGAAGATGAGCAACATCTCGAGAATGATGAGATAGCCATTCCAGTGGATAAGGTGAAGAGAAAATCTAACAAGAAGAGAAAGCATAAATCATCCTCATAACGTGGCTCTTGAGAGACCAAACCGAAAGGCTCAAAAGAATTCTTCTCTATCATGTGAAAAAGACCAAAGAGTGATATATGTTACATAATTGAGTATGATGTTGTACAATTAACCTTCGTGAGGTCATACAGAGCAGATCGGCACTGCTTAACTTAGTCGTAGCGGCTGTACTTGCTGGGAAGACTTTGGATGGATCTGTTAGAAGAGCGCAGTGGTTTGCCAGGGAAGCGAGGACTCCTCCGGCCTTCGTTTTGATTACGAGAGCTACGAGAGCTTTTAGGTAGGAAACTAGAAAGAACAGATTTCCCACCACTCTCAGCCGCTTCGTTGAGGGTTTTTGGAGGATCTATTCTCTTAACCCAATATGAGGCAGCAAACCACGCCGATACAGCGAGGCAAATCATGACACCGAGAATTCCAAACCACCAGCCTAGATCCTTTTGCCCACCACCAGGAACCTTGACGTTCATACCGAACAAACCAGGGATAATATTCAAAGGAACAAGCATAGTACCCAGCATGGTCACTTTACCCAACATTTCTGTCACTTTATTATTAGAATTAAAAGACTCAACCTGCAACTGTGCCAAGTAGTTAGTGTGAGATCTGGCAAAAATCTTTTCATATGCGAGCAAATTCTGATACATGGTCAACAAATGATCTTGAATATCACCAAGGTAAAGGGCAATATCACCTCTGGGTTGTGTTGTTTGTTGAGCTCCCGCCTGTTTAGGTGTTGGACAAGTTAGTTTAGCATCTCCGTCACCAGCTTGCAGGTTCGCAATGTTTATTTGGGAGGTTAAAGCTGGCCCAATACCGTTTGCCTCATCTTCGCATCTCTTAGCAAACATTTTGATAACATCTGCTTTACCACTGAGCAGTCTCATCAAGGTCATTGTTTTCCGTCTACTCTCTCCAATTCTTTGTAACATATGTGCAAAATCCAGA
Source organism: Torulaspora maleeae (assembly GCA_003708055.3). Taxonomy (NCBI): domain Eukaryota; kingdom Fungi; phylum Ascomycota; class Saccharomycetes; order Saccharomycetales; family Saccharomycetaceae; genus Torulaspora; species Torulaspora maleeae. The sequence goes on along the minus strand of PPNA03000001.1, from coordinate 99,821 downwards.
TCTCGAGCCATGAAGACAGACTCTTCAATCACATCCGCTTCGTACTCAAGAGAACGAATAACTGGAGCGAAGCTATCTGTAATATCATCGATAATGGCGTAGCAAACCCAGTCTGAACTCACGTTCACATAGTCTCTCAATTGCCTAACACGCCTTCTGACGTTTGCACAGTGAGAGATTGGGCCAAAATGGAACGTTAACACCCCTGACCTGAAGACGACAATGTAAACATTTATTGGCTCCAGAAATTCTTCAGATTCGTTGTCGCTTTCAAAAGTATGGAAACAAACAAAATAGTATGATTTGAACAGTTCAACCTTTTCACGCGTTTCTTGCATCCTGATATCTTCAGCCGTCAAAGGATGGATCCCAAAAGCCTTAGCAATACATCTCATTTCATCGTCGGTAGGACAAGAACAATCTAACCACCAAGTGGGTTCCCCATCTCTAAACAGTTCGGAAAAATGCTGACCTGGTTTCACTAGGGACGCAATGTCTGTAGCATGGACAGTCTCTTCAGACTCCGATGAGAAGAAAGAGAACCTGTTGGGAGCTGCAAACTCCGGTTGATAAAACTGGTTAGTTTGATAACTATGTCCACCTTGAGTTCCAGCGTCGGCTTCTTCGTCATAACCTCGTTTGCCGTACTTCTCTTCGGGTTCATCTTCATCTTCTTCGACCCTGTTGGTACCGAATGATATTCCCTGAGGTGGAGGACAATACTTCTCCTGTATTGGTGGAGTTGCAGTCTCCACAGACTGTTTTGGCGTATACCTAATGGCTGCGGACGAAACTGTTGTTGAGGTGGAGCTAGAACTACCTCCCTGTCTCAAAGCAGGACCCTGATCTTTGCCCGACAAATTAGCCGACTGATTGATTGACCGTTGGTTCATCAAAAACACACATTGGTTTTGCTCAATTGAGAGTTGGGCGAACTCCTCCAACTCATCGAAATCGATACCATTGACCCTGGTGTGCAACTGTGGTTGCATGGGAAAACAAACATCCTCTTCGGTCTCCAAAGAGTCTCTGGATGCCTTCGAGTCATCGCTATCGAAGGAACCACGGCGTGGCTGCTTCCCTGACCCGTTCAGATGCGAAAGAGTCTTGGAGAGTAAAACTTTGGGGTTGACAGACCCAGCCGATGTTATTGAACCGCCCCTAGATCTGGCATCGTTTGGCGTCGAACCACCAGCTGCACCACCTGTGTTCCCATGGCCGACTTTTGGCACCGTTTGGGAGCTCTTTGGGCTGTTTACCTTTGCAGTTGGAAGCTTTTCGCTGATTGAAATTGCTTTGGAGCCTCTTCTACTCGTCGAAGGTACATTAACCGAAGATCTTCTATTCCGCCCACTATTGTCTGCCTGGTAATCCTCGTCGTAGAGAAACGTTTGATGGGTGAGATACTGACCTAATCTGGAGGGCCTCGCATTCGCGATACTGGAGTTTCTCACTCTTGCAGTAGGTGGTGCAGCTGGTGAATTGTTAGAACCCTGCTGGCTCACTGCTTCTCTACGCACCGAACTGGTATGTTGTCTGTGGTCATAAAGTTCGTTGTGATCCTCGGTGTTCATAGAAACCAAAGAGCTCGATAGAGATGCTACCGACGAGGGATGAGAGCTTGAGCTGTTCGAGCACCGATCAGCTGACATCTGGTAAATTCACTGGGTTCTGCTTCTTTTGACAGATCTTTTCCTTGTCTGGCAGATATTCGACACTATTGTATTGTATCAAATAACTAACCCAACTTCAACATCAGTATATAGAAGGCCACTAATATGAGGTGAATTTAACCACTTTTTCTAATTCTGAGTTTTGTGTTATGTTGAAAAGTTTCGACCGATTGAAACTCCCTACCACTTATCTGAAATCTGAACAACTCTTGCTGGAACAATGTGGCTCATAATCCTTAGACTATCAATTTGAATGCCAAGCCTTAACTGTCTCTTATCCTAATTCTGATAACTAACCGTCAAACCAGTTACCACTAACGCGAAGAATGGGGGGAGAAAATTTTCAGAGCGATGAAATGCATTGCACGTGCCCAACGATGCCAAGCGATGGAGCAAGCTCTCGAAGGCCAATTGAGCCATAAAGAGGCCCAATGGATCGCTAGTGGATGGCCTAGTAGCTAGCGCTTTGGCAGGCGCACTTCCTGTGTCGACGCGGGTCTGCTTGTGACGGAACTGGTGACTCTGGGCGACGGACTGAAAAGTGCGTGAACGTAATCTCCCATGTTGAAGTTTGGGGTCTTGAACATGTGGGATGACGACCGTAGCTCTCTTGAAGGCGTGGTTGGGACGTTTGTAGGCTCCTGGGCGGCCAGTTGTCGCCTCTTCTGAGGCGACGAGGAAGCGGCCATGTAGATGGCGGGGGAATCCATGAGAAGCTCCGAGGAGGAGGGTAAGAAGTGGGCGGCTTGGCCCTGGCCGTAGCTGCCACGTCTTGTCGAATGCGATGGCACTTTGAAGGTGCTTTGTGGAGACGAGGCATGCGGTTTCATGTGCGAGAACCTGATGGCATCGTGCGAGTCATCCAGTCCGGCCTGCTGGGACATGTAGTTGCGTGGTGTCGACGGAACGCCCGTTTGTTGATGGCTGGAAGCCGATGTGTAGGGACTGGTCGCCAAATACATCAATAGATCGGCGCCGACGTCGTTCTCAGCTGTACCGTATTTCCTGCCCTGAGATCCGCTCTTCGGCGTGGTCATAATGGCCATCGCCTTAGGATTCACTTCAACACCTGAGGAACTGGATATTACCACAGGCGGTACCATTTGGTGATTTGCCCTTACGCGTCTTGGAGTCGTCGGAGTCTCAGATTCGTCTCTCAGATCGTCTGAAGCTCGTACTGCCGATGACGACGATGTGGGTGGAGCCACCGGCGGAGTATCCCACCGTTTCAGCTGCTTCACAGGCGATCCATTCCCGTTTGCCTCTCCTCTTTCGCCGCTCGCTCTCGTCTCGACACATCCTTTCTTGATAGGAGATACTTTAGCCATTGCCTCCTTGATCTCCAGGTCGCACCCATCGTCTCCCCTTCTCTTGCGTACCTTGACCGGCGAAGCCTCCCGCGAGGTAGGTACTTTGCCCAGTTTCATCTTCAACTGTCGTGTCATCTGCGCCAGTTCTGCCCTCTTCAAAATCCGAGTCGCAATCTCTTGTTCTTTCTCTGGTGACAATTGGTCCTCCTCAGGACCCATGATTTGATTTACCATCGTAATCATCCCTCTCAGTAACGTTACAGTGAGCCCTCTGCGACGTGTTCATCATATAAGAGATGCCTTTTTTCGCATAGAGACCGCAAGCTACATCAACAGTATCTTTTACCACAATGGGTAAAGAAAGTGGCAATCCCATCAGACGCTGAGCAACTCATCACAACATTCTGCTCGTCAAAATGTTTAGACAACTGCTTACTAGACGTTCGATCGGTTCCCTGAGGTGCGTTTTGCCCACAAGAGCAGCAAGTTGTAGATCTTCGCTATCTTTGCAATTACAACGCTGTGCGTTTGCCACATCATCTGTTACTCTCAACCAGCAGGGGAACGGGAAGAGTGCTCCCGATGGAACCCAGAAACTTGGCTCTTTCAAGGTGGATAAGCCGATGCTTATGATTGCGTTTACGTGCAAGAAGTGTGACACCAGATCCTCCCATACAATGTCGAAACAGGCGTACACCGGTGGCACCGTGCTGATAACGTGCCCCTCCTGCAAGAACAGACACCTCATAGCTGATCATCTCAAGATATTCCGCGACGACCGTGTTACTATTGAGGATATCCTCAGGGCGAAGGGTGAATCTGTCTCCTCGAGCACTGACGACCTGGCATTTGAAGACATCCCTAAGGACCTGCAAAATGTTATTGGGCATCACGCCAAGGATGCGCCAAAGGATCTACGGCGGAAACTGGATAACGAAACAGTTCATGCTCTGCCAGAGAACGAGAACAAGAAATAGCGAGCTGCAAAGGCCTATATAATAAGACTTATTAATCAGTACACTACCCTGACCATACATCTCACATAGAACTGGCTACTAGAGCGATTCTTGATATCGCATGGCTGAACCTTGTACATTGGTCGCTTTAATTATTTGAAAAATGACTGCAATTTCGACGAACAATGGAGACGACTACTTCATATAGTCAAGAATTCTGCCCGCGGAGGTGCAATGAAGCGGCTGCAACTATTTAGCAGTACCAAGTACTTCTCGAGCACTAAAAGCTCTGATGAGAGGACTCCAAGAAGACCAAGCCCGGTCAAATCCATTCTGAAGAGGGACGAGTCCGTCCAAAGACGAAAAGACAAGAGATCCAAGCTACATCTGCTGAGTCTTCCACCGAAGATACTTCGTAAGATCATCGGTCAACTGGATGTAAGTACTCTTTTGTCACTGTGTCTTGTCAATTCCGAACTGTACGAATTGACTTCCAATCACTTTTTATACCGGAAGATCACTCTGGATAACAAGCTCTCGCTGCTGAAATTCAACGCTCTGATACATTCTGAGTTCCACACATCCAATGCCTTGGCGGAAGAGCATAGAAAAAAGCGAGTGTCCCAGAACGTTAGGTTCCTAGTCAGGACCATCGAGTTTAGGAATCCAGTGTGTCAAGACTCACTGCTGAAATATAGCAAGTATTACAATACCAATGCTAAGGAACAACCATTGCTTGGTGGGTCATACAGCTATGAAAGGGAGTCTGCTCTTTCTATGAGCAAAACGATGTCGCGGAGCTCTACCATACATGAGAACTCCCCGAGTAGCTCACGGCGACATTCAGACAAATTGGACCAGGCAGCCTCGGAATGGTTCAAAACTCTTTGCAGACTGGAGTGTAAGTTTAGTCACTACACTTTTATCGAATTGATGCTGGACATTATTGACTATCTTCCCAATCTATCACATATCGTGCTGGACAGTGTTCAGCCCGGTTTTAAAGTCCCACTATGGTACTCTGTTCTAAATGATGGCTCCAGAGACTTTTTTAGAAAGATTATCAATGGACAGCAATCAATGAATTCAAAAGATCTCAGAACTTTTGAGATTTCAGCAGATTTCGCATCAAAGTATGAAGAAACATTCCATTTATTACCAAGAGTCAAGACTCTAGAGATAAGAGGCGCGTTAGATAATAGGAGCAAGCGCCAAGTCCATTTAAAACCCAACCTCTTATGCTGTTTCGGGATCATTGATGAGCTCATCCTAAAAGATATCATCATTGATACAGACTCCCTCGAGGCGCCATTGGAATTTTTGCCTTTCCATCTACAATTGGAATCTTCAGGAGTTTATGACCTTCATTCCACAATTCGGTCTTTGACACTCGAATCTTGCGACATCAAACCAGGAAATGGAATTCTGAAGCTGTTTTTTGATTATTTCAAGTGTGTCCGAAATTTGCAACTTCTGGAAGTTACTAGTAAGTTTGACATGCTACTTTGCAATTGCTTTAAATCGTTAAGTGATCTCACCATCGACTGCAGTAGCCCATGTTTTAGGAACGAGAACGTTGTCAACGATGACTACTATTACGAGAAAGAGGACACACTAGACGATTCGGAGGATGTGGACAATGACCAATTCTCGGTGCCAGAAACGCTGCTAGATCAGCCGGTCAATTACTTCGTTGCTGCACCTCCCCCAACGGCACCGGTAACTTTGGCAATGGATGCTAACTACCTGACTAAAGCCATCGTACAAAATCAAGGTGGCAATAGAAAGATAGCTCAACTAACAAGGTCTCAAAACGAATTCTTTAAATCTTTGAGGATACCTGAGTTCCACCGTTTTTTCCACTATAACAAAAGATTGTGGGACAAAGTGCCTCGCCGAAATATCAATATCAACATTGTGAACATCCCGTTCACGAATGTCTTTCCGATGTCACCACAACTTTACTGTGAAAGACTCTTGAAACCCGCAGGCGATGATCAGCAAACTCTTCTACCTCTTCGCGCGTCAATGCTAAGTCAAAATGACAGACATAGGGAGCATTATTGGGATGACATCATCAAGCAGTGCTTGTCAGATTTCATTCGAGGCTCAGCTACGCTGGACTCCTACAGCGATGCTGATATTGACGATCTGATAGACGATGTGGATGCCGATATTCTCAACAACCTGGAAAATTTCAAGCTCTTCCAAGATATACCGAATTTGAACGCATGGTTCTTTTTGAAGTCACTATCAGAGTTTAAGTCTGTTCGAATCCATATGTTAAAGCAATGGCTATTTTGCACACCCAGGACCAGATTCGATTGGGAAATTCTTCTCAAGCCTGTTCTGAACGTCAATGTGCCTGTAGAGGTGAGAGATCGAGATGGTGTCGTGTTATATTCATACGGTTCAAAAAAGCTGCCGATTAAAAAGGCTAATAATATATAGAGTCTGCTTTTCTAAAACTAGCCGTCCACGCGGCGATCTCAAAGTTGAGTATGATCAACAAAACTATAAACTGTTTAGCACAAGGAGCAAAGCCGAGATAGCTATCAAGGCTGTTGAAGACACAAAGGTAGATCCACCATTCTTTTTCTCACTGCTGCTGCTGCTGGTTCCACCACTTGAACTGCTACCTGAGCTCGATTTGCTGCTGCTGCTTGAGGTAGTTCCGCTGCTTGATTTCGTTTGCGGCTCTGTGGCACTTATGTTGTTCACCTGCCTTACTGTCTTGGAACCCGTCCAACTGTCTCCGTTTGAATCAAGTATTTCATGGGTCGTCGACAGATCACTTTCTTCGAGGTCCACGTAGTGTCCTTTTTCGACGTCAACACTGTTCTTGATTAGATCGTCGGCCAAACCATCTGCAACCTTGCCATTTATACTCAAATTCTCATAACTCTTGGCACAAATAGGTACGGTATCAGAAGCTTCTTTTTGACTGAGTACAGATGAATCAGCTTCAATGGCTTTAGCAACATCATTCGCACTTGGCATTTTTGTGTTACTGTAATGCTTTTTCAAAGTATCAAAATCTTCCAACAAGCGAACACCACCATCTGAGTCCATCTCGACCAGCCCATAGTTATTAGACTCCTGAGTGAATTCGTAAACAAGCCCACCACTGAACACGGTGTACATGTCCTTTGAGTAAAGCGCCTCGATCTCATCGAACTGTCTTGGAAGAACCTCATTACAGCCGAATTCAGAGAAAAAGACTGGCTTTGTATAATTCTTGTAAGCCTTGACAAGTTCATCATAGCCGGAAGTCTGCATGTCTTGGGTTCCACACCACTGATAAGAATTTACTCCGTAGAAGTCGACACTAATGTCTTCGTCTTCATCTTCGCAACACTCCAAATAATAGGAAAGAGGAACTCTATAGTCAAGGTCGTCTGCGGCAGAATACCCAACTGGGATAGATCTGACCGAATGAGCCTTGATGTAGTCCTTCATGTCCCGAACGACAGCCTTCACGTAGGGAGGAGAGTGCCTTGCCGATTCCTTATCGTTGATGATTTCATTACCGGCAAAGAACCCCAAAGTGTTGTTGTAATGTGAGAACTGCTCAACCACCTTGAAAACGTGCTCGAGATAGATCTCGTTGTAAGTGGTCCAGGGCTCGTACCTGTTCAAATGCTGATTCTCGAGCGGCGAGTTCACATCCAAAATCAGGTAGATGCCAGCCGCTGCCAGCAGAGACATACACTTGTCGTGATCAAGATCCGGGTTCACCGAGTAAATCCGAATAGTGTTAATACCCAGTTCCTGGAACAGCACGATGTCACGAGCACAGGCGTTTGTGTCGGACAACGGATCCTTATCGGTGGTCACATCAGAAGAGCCACCGGGCTGGTAATCCACACCTTTGATGAAAAAAGGATTCCCAGTCACCGAATCTACAAATTGCTTACCTTGCACCTCGATCGGGTTCACCGAACCTCTCACAACGCGGACAATGCCCAAAACCAACACCACCAGCGGCAGAAAACTCTCTCCAAAATTCTTCATCCTTTCCAATAACGATCGACTATTACCACACAGCTCCAAGAACCGATACCAGACTGGAATAGACCTCTTCCGATAGCTTTCGAGCACTGTGTTCTACTTGTATTTATACCTATTTTTTACATTTTCTGTCATTTTCGTGGCTTCGTCACACAATGTTGCCGAACAAAGAAAAATAGCTGGACCCTGAGTGGCTGTATCTGGAATCTCTGCTCGAGAGACAACAATAGATTCGTGGCGAAGTCGAGACACACCTGGAACGGCGTCGCGATCTGCTCGCGACGTCTGTGGGAACGCAGCTGGACCCTCACGACTTCAACGCGAAGAAATTTCTGTCGTTGAAGGTGGGGTAGATGAAACCCTGCTCGGTGAGCGTGGTGCAGCAGTCCACGACGGTTGATTCGTCGAGGTTTAGCGTTTGCATGATGAGTGGGATTGGGACAGCAAAGCTGTTGGCATCCTTGTCTTCGCATTGTTCTCTGCAAAAGGCTAGAACTCTCTGCAACGGGTTACCCTGGTCGTTGGAGTCTGTGTCTTTCACGAACAGCGAGGGACCTGCGGTGTCCTGCTGTCCCGTGCCGGTCTTAGAACCTGCGAATTGGCCTGTCGCAGAAGCGTAGCACTTTATAACCTCCAGATGGTGTGCTATCACCTCGTTGAAGGAGTCGATGTTCTTGATCAGCGCGAACTGGACTTTCTTCTCGCCGGCAAACTCTTTCAGGGCACCAAAGACTTTCACGTACGTGCCAATTTGGTACTGTTGGGCCAGGTTCGAGACGTAGTTCTTCTTGAGGTCCTCGTCCTGGCTCGCCGCGATATCCCCAGCGTCCTGGCTCCATCTCTTGACGTCGATTTGGCCGGTGCCGTCCTCCACCGTAACTCTGATGTTTGCAGCTTCGTCTGTGATGTTTCTTATCACTCCTACAAAGCAGACGTGGTGCAACTCCATGTCGTTTATCACAAATGGCCCGTCCTGGACCTGCTGCTGCGATTGCAGGATCTGCTTGATGGTCACGGGGGTCAGAGTGTTCAATCCAGTTGATGCATTGCCCGAATCGTTCGAACTGGGTCTGTGTTCCGTGTTCTCATAACCTCCACCGCCAGTGCCACCGACTGATGAGTACTCGTTGTACGGTTGATACGCTGCAGCGAAAGCAACTAGTTAGTAAATAGAGCCATGAGAACGTCCACATGATGGGCTAAAGTCACATACTGGCCATTATATCCGCTATTATGCTTGGTTACAGCTCTTAGAGGTGGATTCTTCTTGGTATTAGTCCCTTCATTTACGCGACCTTAGTAACGCGTTTTGACGTTTAAGATGATTTGAAAAATTTGTATATGCCCATCGCCAATAACTCAGCTCGAAGATCCATCAAATAGGCGATAGAGAGCGTCTGAATTACGATTTGGGTCGCAATCTGGTAGCATGGAGGTGTTGTTACACAGCTATCTGCTTTTGAGCGCCGATCCAGCGGTCCTGGAGTCCGATTGTTTCGAAAACTATGACCAGGAAGCCGTCGACCTTGCGCGGGAGATCTTAGAGGGAAAACCGCACATTGTGATGGAGAAACTGTCGGAATCGTTTCCACGTTTCCCGACTTTGGCTCCAGATATTGACGAGGATGGTCTACTTGCGTCTTTACGCCAGTTCTCTGCTGATTGCTTCGGCGATAATGAGAGTTACGCATTACTGTTTGCAATTGCCTCGTTGCAAGCCTTTATCCAAAACAACTACACAGGTCCTTTGACACCTGGTAACTTGCAAGACATCCTGCTCAAGGGGTCTTCCGCTCCGGAGTCTCTGGGAAGACTGTTCGTCTCCTTACTGGGCGCAGGTGGACAGTCTGCTTACGACTTGGTGAACCAGCCATTGTACCTCATCTTAGCAATTCTATCTCTCGAGAGATTTGCTCAGCGGGATAGCTTTGCGGCAAATTTTGAATCCGAAAGGGACACTTGCGAAGTCTCGGCAACATCAACGCCAGGTCTCCTGGCAGTCGCACACTGGTGGTATGCGAGGGCTTTACTGGCGAAAATTTCGCTTTTACACGAGCCAGCCGGTAACGGTCCTGCTATCGCATCGTCAATCTTGAGCTCTGTTGAGTTAGCACAGGCTATTACGAAGGACCTGCCGCACGAGATTCCAACAGAGTTGAAGAGTTACATCTACACTTTATTTTACCTCGAAAACGTGAAATGTTCTTTGGCCATCAACACAGAACATCTCTGCCTACCCTCTCTGACAAAAGTGAAGAAATTGACGAATTTTCAATTTGTTCTCACTGGTGCTCGTGCTAAGAGAACGAAGTTTCAACAAAAATCGTTCTCTGGACTTGTCATCCTGGCTCAATCGGCTTTCACTCCCACAAGCGATGGTACTATTGAGAGAAACTTTGATCAGATAGCTTTGGAGTCAGATATCCTGCTAGAAAAACCATACTATGAAGACATCGCTGCGGAACCGCTGGATGAACAAATTTTAAAGAAGCAAAAAATCAGCGAAGCTGACTCAATTGAAGAGGATAAGCTACTCCCCGTTGCTCTCAGACAAGAAAACATTCCGGTTGAGCTACGCAGCTTAGATCCAAATGAGCAGCCTCAATTGACTGGATACGATAATATTCAGCTGCTCCTGAGACTATATGTTATTAGACAAACAAGCCCTGCAAAAGACCCGTTGGTTGAAGAAGAACTTGGTGCTCTCATTTCCAGGGTGATATATCAAAAGGGAACTAAAGATTGGACGATTTTTTCACGGGCACTATGGGAAAGATCCATTGTGGAGACTTCCAAGGCCAAGACAATTGAGCGTGGCCTACTACAAATGCAGTCTTTGGTGGAAGAGCTGGGTATGAACATCCGAACAAGATTGATACCAAGTGCACACGATGCTCAAAACTATGAGAAGTTAAAGTATGTTCATCAATTACCTTTCATTCCACATTGGGAGCTTGAAGCAACTTTGGCCGAGAAATACATGTCGCTGGGTGTCCTCAAATCGGCTGTTGAGATTTACGAAAGACTAGAAATGGCCTGCGAAGCGGCCCTCTGTTACGCAGCTGTTGGAGACGAAAAGACAGCAGAGGGAATTCTTCTGAAAAGAATCGAAAAGCAACCCAAGGATGCGAGAGCATTCTCTATCCTTGGTGATATAAAACAAGATCCAGAGTTATGGACAAAAAGCTGGGAAATTGGCAAGTACGTCAACGCTAAAAATTCCCTGGGTAGATATTATTACAACCCACCAGCATCATCTGGTCTGTCGCGAGATTTTAATTTGACGTTAAAACATCTCAACGATTCTCTCAGACAATATCCCTTGAGCTTTGAAACTTGGTACTTCTACGGCTGCGTCGGCTTGGAATGTGGTAATTTCAATTTAGCCGCTGAAGCATTCTCAAGATGTGTTTCACTAGACCAAACGCATGCCATGGCGTGGTCTAACCTAAGTGCTGCCTATGTCGAACTGGACAAGTTGAAAGAAGCCTTGAGTTGTTTGAAAAGAGCAGTCACTTCAGATTCGCAGAAAAATTGGAGAATATGGGAGAATTATATGATCGTTGCTGCCAAGCTGAACGAGTGGAATGATGTATTGTTAGCCTGCAAACATCTAATTGGTATCAAACGGGACAAGGTTGGAGAGGGTTCCATTGACCTCCCCATTGTCGAGAAGCTCGTTGAAATCTTGATCAGCACAGACTACCCCGCTGAAGACGTTCAAAAACTGTCTCATTTCCAAAAGTCATGCATCGAACTGATCTGCGAAACACTTCCGTCTGTCATAACAAGCAACGCCAGATGCTGGAGACAGGTCGCCAAAGTTGAGCTTTGGAGAAAAAGACCCTGGGCCTCTCTGGAGTGTCATGAAAAAGCGTACAGAGCTGTATCTCACAATACTGACATCGAAATAGATGAGAAGGTTTGGAACGATACCGTCGACGCATGTGAAGACTTGATTGCTTCCTATGAATCATTAGGTGAGATGGAAGGTCGTCATGGTCCAGGTTCTCTTGTGTGCAAGGACTGGAAATACAAGTCTCGAGCAACAATTAAAGGTCTGCTAAGTAAGGGCAAAGGCAGATGGGATGATTCTGACGGTTGGGAAAGGCTGATGGAAATGAGGCGCCAAATGTAGTTCAATTTATAGATCCTGAGCCTGATACTCGAAAGCACAGGTATCCTTTGAAGAGCAGAGAGCTCTTCAAGAACCATTTGCGATTTGTAATATATCCACTAGTATCAAAATGAAGCCATTTGCACATCACATATGTTTCCATGATTAGCACACGCAAGGTGCTAGTCGGCTACGTCTTTTTGTCATCGAGCCGGTCAATAATTGCGTCAAGTCGAAGTAGCACTTGCTCCCGAAATTGTTGCTCACTCCGTTGACTCTCTTTGATCTCCGAATATATCTGATCTAATGTAACTCCACTACGACTCTCTACCGTGTTCGGTAGGTAGTTCTTCCTTTTGAGAAGTTCCAGAAGACTTGTAGTCAAGTTCTCATAAAAGTGGACATCATAGTTCTCTCTCGAAATGAGCGGTGGCTTCGCATCATCTAATGAATCAGAGCGAATCTTTTCATCAAGACCTGGTGGAGATACCTCATCTTTCAAGTTCAGTGACAAGCTGGGAGTAGCAGGCGGCCTTCGTGCTGAAAATCCCATAGTTATACTGTCGAGTGGTGGAGGCTGTAATGCATCGTTATTATCCTTCATGAGATCTAAAGCTTCTTCGTTGATGTGATCTCCCGTCCCGATGTCCTCATCGTTAGAATTCTCGTCGAGCCCCGAATCATTGTTGTTCAAGCCTTCCTGCTGCGATTCCCCTTCGCTGACAGAGGACCTACCCCTCTTACGACGGGCCCGATCAATTGTGGCACCATCAGTTTCATTCACAAGTTTTTGCAAGAGCTCATAATCTTCAGGAGCATTTCTGGCAAACTCTTCATCGTTGAAGAAAGCCTTCATCTTGTTGAATTTCGCCTTCAGAGTCCGCGGTTGCCGATAAAAGTTGCCAGTCTTATCATTATAATCTTCTAGAACACGAAACCAGGCATCCTGCCTGTATGCATATGGTTTCAAATGCGGTTTATATTTACCTATTAGATGCAGAAGCGTATGCTCTTCCATGCTTAACAATCTTTCCTTCATTGCACTTTGAATCTGGAGGGTATCTCGCACAGTTGCTCAGTTAAACACCAGCCCTTGATCGATGCAATTATAGCATACGATACTGAGGTTTTAGCCTCGATTCACCTATTTGAAGTCGATTGATAGCGGATCAACCTACTTTGGATCATATTGTAGCAAAAAAGCACGTGATCTTCACTCGATCGCCAAGAACATCTTCTATATAAGCTGAAGGTGAAAGTGCCAGCGGTCACTACAATCCAAGCAGCTCTAGTTGTGTTCTTCTCTATACCGTGTCTCACATTGGCGGATGTTTCACATAGCTAGACGGCTGCCACAAACCTTTAGAACACCTCTTTTCCAGACTAGATTGGCATCGTTAGTGTCAAACAGTCATATCTATCCACAGAGACAGCCTAAACACTACTCGACAGATCCAATTGAGAGTAAGTATCAGAAGAAGCTTTTGGAAAGAGCCAAAGAAAAGGGTTTCAGATCTGTTGAACAATTCTTAGATAGTGCTAAGGAGGACATTGCTAAGAAGAAGAAGGAGTTCAATAGAATCGATCCGTTGAAGGAATTGGAAGACTACGAACAGCGTATGAAAATGTCAGCCAATAACGCAGGTGTGACAAGTGCAAGAGGCCCCATTGATGCTAACCAACCTAAGATACCTTTCAAGACGCTCGATTCCTTTCTGAACGTCGAGAAGATCAAAGAGTTGTCCAAGCAAGAAGTCGAGTTTCTATGGAGAGCTAAGTGGATGAGCAAGGACGACGCTTTGTGTGCTGTGGTACCTGTGGATATTTACGATAAGATGATCGCCAATGCCAAGAGCAATCCCATTTTTGTCCTGCCACTGCCACGAGATGCCTCCGGCGCCGACAAATCCGACGAATCCAAACAAAATGTTGAGCTACACTACATCCAGTGGCAGTTCGTAGGTCCCAACACCACTCACTGTATCATGACTTCTTTGGCCGAGTTTAAACTACACAATGAGTTTGCCAAACCACATACGATTTTCCAGTTCCATTCGGAGATGGCTAAGGACAAGAAAATTATCCTGATGAATGGTCAAGTGGAACCAGACACCAACATTTCTCTGCAAGACGCTCAACTACTGCTCCTGAATGTCCAAAGATTCTGGGGCGCCATGGGTGAGGAAACTCCTGCTGCCAAGAAAAGAGTCCAATTGCTACGGGACTTCACCAGGGGCTCGCCAGACTTTAGTGTCGACTCACTTATAGCTCTTTCTCAATCTATGGAGAACTGAACTGAACTATTCTTTACGATTGAGCGACCTTGTACGTATTTTATAAGATTTCCATATTCAAGAGCATGTTAATTGTTGCGTGGAGAAAGCGATCTACAACGAAAAATGTAGATCGACCTGACAGACACAATTTACAAGGCTGACAATTCGACTCGATGAGTGACTCTGCTGCTGATTCGCTGAAATGGGTGTTATTTCTAGGACCAGAAGGTACATATTCCCATCAGGCAGCTCTCCAACAATTTGGTGATGACTCAGAGTCCAGATTCCTGTCCGCTGATTCGATACCCGAGTGTTTTGAGAGACTAGAAACCGACACAAGCATTGACTATGCAGTGGTGCCACTAGAGAACTCAACGAATGGACAAGTGGTCTTTACCTATGATCTTTTGCGAGATCGCATGGCCAAACAGAGTGATGAAAACGGCGGCACTAACAGAGTGGAATCGAATCTCGAAGTGATCGGAGAACAATACGTGTCCATATTACATTGCCTGATAGCATCCTCTCCCGTAGATTTGAATTCGTTACCTAATTACAAGAGAATAAAAATTCATTCGCATCCACAGGTATGGGGCCAAGTGGCTACGTATCTTCAAAACCTCAAGGATAGGTGCCCGCAAACGCTCCTGGAGAGGGTCGATGCACCTTCTACATCCGAAGCTGTCAAAAGGGCTTTGGCGGCCGAAGCTGGTTCGGATGAAGGATCGGTTTTGAACCTGGCCATAGCAAGCAACACGGCTGCCAATATTCACAAAGCTCATTTAATCGACCAAGGAATTAACGACAAGAAAGGAAACACAACCAGATTTTTGGTTCTTCGCAGAAGAAGTGCGATCGCTTTTGAGCCAAAGAATGGCCAGAAGCAAGTCAGCCTGTTAACCTTCATAGTAAAACAAGATGACCCAGGCTCCCTTGTGGACGTTCTTGTGGTACTAAAGCATCATTCGGTAAACATGTGTTCCATCAGCTCTAGACCGCTGGTCGAGGACCCTTACGGCAGGAAATGGCAGTACGTTTTCTTCATCGAGTACTACCGTAACGAGAAAACCAACTGGAATGCATTTTACAATGATATATCAGCATCTTGCACTCAGTGGTGCCTCTGGGGTACTTTCGCCAGAAACGAACTTTACTTTTCATGAATGATCTGGTTCCTTAACAGTGAATTATGTAATCTTTAAAAAATCAACCCTCCAAAAAGTGTGTTTATCGTCCACACCTTGCCAATTGCCACGGCTGATTATCCAGTGGACATGCATCTCTCGTCTTGATCCATTTATTAATACAATGTAGATGAAACGCATGATTGCAGGTTCCCCATGCGGCTACACACTCATTATCGGTATCTGTCATGGCCAGCGGTTGGCATTCGATGCATGGTTCCATTATATGATTTCTGCAAATGGCACAATTATCTACAGCGATATCCCAAGACCAAAATGCCACGGCAGTCCATTTCTTGATCTCAAATCTCTTTGATTTTGTCTTTGCACCCTCCAAAGACTCAGAGCCACGTTGCTCCACCACGTCGGAGTCCACTTCCATCTTCTCTCCTTCACTCATCTCTAGAACTCTGCTCAGCCTGCCAGAGTGTGATGAACTATTCTTCCAACTGATGATTAACTAACCATTTGAACTGCTAATACCTTTAAGCTCTTCGTAGAGCGCGACCTTCTTAAGTCGTGTATTGCTGAAGGTGATGAAGGTCCAACAATACAAACGACCTGACATCCCAGTCATATTGAGTGCAACGCTTCGGAACCACCTACTAAAGTTCCCGTGATAATGTCAGCTACAGAGACCAACGAGATTAGTTCCCTGTACCCACCGCCACCACCCTACATCAAGTTCTTCACACAAGAAAACCTGGACAAACTGCCCGAGTACAAGAAGACCAAGACCGACCCAACAAACCAGGACAATGCCGATGCTACAGCTGGCCTCGAAGATCAACCGGAATGTGCACTAGATTTTCTGACCCCACCTCCAATGCCCAAAGACTCGCAATACAGGGCATTTGGTAGCATATGGCAATTGAAAGACCAGCTACCTGATCTCAAGACTATGGGTTTAACCCAGCTTTACAAAAAAGCTTCCGCCGAAGATACAAACAACTACCAGTACAAGATCAAAGAGCTTCACAAGCTACTCAAATCGCTCCTTCTCAACTACTTAGAGCTGGTCAACATACTCAGCGTCAATCCCAGCCTGTACGAACAGAAGGTCGACCACATCAGAACCATTCTCGTTAACATTCACCATTTGCTCAACGAGTACAGGCCTCATCAATCCCGCGAATCGCTCATCATGCTGCTTGAAGAGCAGCTCGAATACAAGCGCAGAGAAATCAAGGAGATCGACCAAGTGTGCCAGGACCTCCGAGACAAGTTGGCCCATTTGGACAGTCCCAACGCCAAACCTAATCACGACGCCAAACAATGAGCCATCTGTCAAAGTTACTGTGTGTGTGGACTGGCTGGATTAATCTACGGAAAAATAGCCAAATGCGGAAAAACCATGGTTCAGAAGAAACGCCGCTTTTTTTTCCTCGCCGGAAGAACCGTCCGCCGATCAGATCGGCAGGTACCCTCGTTCAGACGAAAAGATTTTGTTACAAATTAACGAACGAAATGGTGGTTATGAGAGAGTTATCGAAAGTACGCTTAAGTGACTATCCGTGAGCCAAAATTCCCAGGACACGTTATTTTTTTTTCCTTTTTCTTTTCCTTGGAATCTTCCCGATCTGAAAGTGATTATAAAACTCAGGATCCGCAAGTGGTAGGTTCGGCGTTACAGTTATTCAAGTCGTTGTGCGGGTTCACAGATGGGATCTTCAGGTTTTGTTTCGCGCAACGGGTCTTTGAAATCGAACCCAGCTTCAGCCAATTCGCTTTTCTCGCTGGGTAAGAAAAACTACTCGAATCTCTTACTGAACAAGTCCAGTTATTACTACCAAAATGACGAGATAGACGAAGAGCAAGATGGTGTGGTGCCGTTGCCACACGGGCTGCTCAATAATCTCTCGATCGACGGGTTTGCAGATCTTTCTCGCGTTGACTCGAATTCTCCATTGAGTTTTAACCCGCCACGTGACGTGCGTCGAAGATCAATATCCAACACACCTAGTATTGGGAAGACAACAAAGTTTGTATTCATCTTGGTTGGCCTGCCAGCGGTGGGGAAATCAACGATATCTGCTCAGTTGATCCGCTTCATTCAGAGTAATCCTGCCACTCACTCTTTGCGTTGCTCTGTGTATAATGCCGGGAAAGTCAGGAGGAAAATGAGCTTTAAGAATTTGGGCAAGCTCTCTATGGAGCTGGCAAACAATTCCTCAGATGACTTGTTCAATCCCAAGAACTCGGAGAAAAAAGAGAAATACGCCAGGATCACGTTGGACAAGCTTTTGAAAGAATTGGATACTGATGTTTGTGACGTAGGAATTTTTGATGCAACAAATTCTAGAGTTCAAAGAAGACAGTTTGTCTTTGAGGAAATTTGTGCTTATAATGAGAATCCAGAATCTAATTATCACGTCACCCCCATGGTGTTACAAATCACATGCGATGACCCGAACTTTATCAGGTATAACGTTCACAAGAAATCGTTTAATGAAGATTACTTTGATAAACCTTACGAGTATGCAGTGCGTGATTTTGCCAGGAGACTGAAGAACTATTATTCCCAATTCACTCCGTTCTCAAACGAAGAGTTCAATGCAATTGTTAAGCTGATCACTGATCGAGGGCTAGGACACGGTCTCTTTGCCTACAACATCGTTAATACGGGGTTGGTACCATCGAAGCATTTGACCAATAATCATTTCCCTGCAAGATTTTGTCGTGATGTTACTCAAATGGTTAATTTGATGGAGAATTTTGTGGAACATTATACGAGAATGTTTGGTTACACATATATTGAGCGTGTCAAGGAGTTTTTTAGTGAAGAGATGAAAAACGTTGATTTGAAACCCACTCCTGGTGGGCTCAACTATTTATCTACTCTGGGATCAATTCTCGATGAAGAGTATTTTGGAGAGCTTGAGAAGCTATTGAGGAATAATCTAGAGAGTGTCAACGCTGGCCGGTAAGGGTCTCTAAAGCTAATTTAATGAGTTATGAAATGTTATCCGTTGAATGGAATAACGCTAAATTGTTCGAGTTTTTTCGTGTTGTCTGGGTACTCGAGTATCCAGAACGCAAATCTTATAAATTTATTATAGATTGTATAGAATTATAAATGGGTTTCCAAAGGTTTCAATAGGCTTCTGACTATATACTTAGTCCAGGTAGACTTGACGTTTTTGAGGGAGCGAAGTCCACACCCAGCAACGAGTTATTACTAGAAGATGACAGTGGCGGTATAGTATATCCATCAGATCCATTTGCCGAAGGAGGTGCTGCACCGTTCTCGCTTTTTTCTCTCACGGCGTTAATCCCATTGTTAATCCCGAAATACCAAGCATTCACCTTCTTGTCGTTATACGTAGGGTCATTAAAAGCATTTGGATCCTGTGGTCTAGCTCTTGTCCAGAAACGTATAGTTCTGTCCTTGGATGCACTGGCCAAAATATGCCCGACCGGATTGTACGAGAGTGATGTTATGCATTTATCATGAGCATATGGAATTGTGTGAACAGGCTTTTGCAGATCCTGAATCAAATCAAAATCTTTCAATGAACCATCATAGCATGCGACTGTGAACATAGATTCGTTTATAGGGTTCCAAAGGAGCGTCATATAATCAACTTCATCTCTGACAACCATAAGCTCTTTCAAACTATGCCTGATGTCGAAAACTCGCAACGATTTATCCTTAGAGATCGCTGCCAGCAGATTCCCTCTCGTAGGTTGAAATCTTGTCTTGAGAACGGTGTGCTTAAAATTCAGTATAGTGGAAATACATTGTCCCACTCTCGGATCCCAAAGTTTTATCAAGTTGTCCTTTGAAGCAGAGGCTATCAGACCCATCTCTGGATGCCAATCACAACTCTTGACATCCCAATGATGTCCGGATAAAACTCTTTCTTGCTGGCCATTGCTGAAATTCCAAATCTTCAAAATGTTGTCGTCAGAACAAGTTACAAACTTCGAGTCATTACTACTAAAAGCCACATCACGAATGCATTCTGTATGTGCTCTATCCAACTCCTTGACCATATTGAAGTTCGGTTGCCATATTTTGATCGTACCGTCTGAATCTCCACTCACCATCCAATCTCCAGCATGCGAATACTCCATCGTCGTTACTGCTGAATCATGAGCCTGCATGATACTCTCAAAATTGAAGGACGAGCCATTCCACAGCGAGAACTCTCCACTGTAGGTCGCTACCACAAGCCTTCTTCCCTCAGGTGTCCATTTGATTGCTGGGATGACATGCTTGACCTTGTTTGAGCTGAGATGCGTGAACTTACTGGTAATGTTGATGACTCTATCTCTCGACCTATATGCACACGGTGGCATTATATCTGATGTATATGATGATTCTGGTTGAATCGTTGGTAGCTCAATGCCGTGTTTCCTGTAGAAATACAGCTTCTCGAATGGTGAGCTGATATCCACCGTCCGGCGTTGCGTTAGGTAACGTTTCTGGGACTGATCCTGAACGTTTCCCTCATCCATCTTGAGCTATTGCGATGTTCCGTATGTCTCTCTAGCTAGTTTCCTCTAAACTTCTCTTTGACGAACTATGCAAGGCTTTCGAGTTTATCAAAGGTCGTCTTTTGTTGAAATCAACTTCAAGCCTACTAACTTCACAAAACTTCAAAACGAGAAGGTAATAGGTGTCTTGGTAACCTGTTTCAAATGATTGTGCATTATTTGTTATAAAAGCTTGTGATTCTTCTCTTAAAACGGGTTCCCACATGGCATCTACTTCTTGTCAATTGGTCAGTGATGATAGCAGGAATCAGGAGTGACAAGAGAGTCAAGTGCTCTTCAGAGTCGTTCATATGTGCAAGCTTTTTTCTCTATAGCTACTCTAATATATCCTATTTCTGACGGAAATATGAATCTATCTGGATGGGCAGGTACCTTGGGTAAAGGCTCCAAATTGCGGTGAAACTGACAACCATTGACCAACATAGAGGCGGAAACCATTTCATACCGGTGACATGAAGTGTCACACCCACTAGATAAGGCAACATGGCATTTCCAGCACCACCTAGGGCAACTGCAAGCCCGACACCACTAACGTGAAGATTTCTTGGTAGAACCTGCATAGCTACAATGCTGGCGTTTGGGAATAAAGGTCCAATGAAAACTCCACAGAAAAATAAGACAAAGAATAGTAGGCAGATGTACCAACCGGCGTCCGTATCAATTGTCCCCACAACCACTAAGAGAGAATAGAAAAATAAACATATGATGCTGTATGCGAGACTTGCAACATATTCACTCGAGAATACCCTCTTCGTGACAAATCCCAATAAGAACCTTCCAACCGTGAGGCCTGTCCAGTAAGAGGAAGTGACATATGACATTGCAATCTGGTCATCGGATTTTGTCGAAAGAAGATACGAAAATAGCCACGAGCCTGTAGAAACTTCTGCTCCCATGTAGACAATCAGGTACATCGCATATAAGAGCACAGCAGGGTTTTTCAATAATGTAAGCGCTCCGGAAGTCTCGGGAACATTTCCGTCCTCCAAAAATTCATTGTCAGCTTCACTGGCACTGCAAACGTAATCGTATTTTAGAGCAGTTTCGTGTCTAAACGCAGGTACCGTAATTAAAAGCGCCAATATAGATATTCCCAGGGGAATACAGAAAAAATTGGCCCAACGACCGTACTTGACAAAATAGGAAACTATTGGTGGTGTTACCATCGATGCTGCACCATAGAGACCATGTATGGCCCCCATCCACTCGTTCTTGTGCTGTTCTAAGTTACCCATAAGCACATTACCGGTAGAGTCTAGAATCCCAATGCTAAAACCAATAGGCAGGAAGCAGAGAGCGTAAATGAAGAAAGATGAAGGTTGAAGTGCCAGTATAGAGAAGAACACGATAAAGATACCTACTGAAAAGGTCATCGCACCTCTCATTCCCCATTTCCGATGCAACCTTTCATTAAGCACCGATGCCATTGCATAGCCAAAAACTTGTACCAGAAATATATTGGATACTACAACTTTAGAGATCCCATAGCTTTCCGTTAGTGTAGGAACAAGCGATCCTGTTGTTTGATCGTTCAAACCGAACACCATGAACAGAATTAAGTTGGCAGCAATCTGTAATCTAACAATACCCACCTTGTGATAATCCAAGGGGTAGACTTTGATCCTCTCACCTTTCCAATCTATCTCTTCCATCGAACCCTTGCTAGAGAACCTTTCATTCAAATCCGGGGTAAAGCTGTCTTCGTCATCCTGCTCTGCGGATTGATCCAACAGATTGACCATTTCGATCGGGGTATCATCCTTGCCATCGTGTTTATGTGGCGACATCTCGATTCATCCAATGGCTATTTTCTGAAATGATTTGAGCAACTAGGCAGCGTTTCATATCCAGCTTCTTAGAGCCCCCAGGTTTAGAACTGTCAAGAAATCCTATTTACCGGCATCTTGAAAAAACGAAAAAACAAGAAACGACAAAGTGTCAGTGTAAATAAAAATGGCACTGGGCAGATCTAGCGGATGAGAAAGAGCAGAGAAAGGCTGTCGAGCAATCTGACTCAAGCGATGCTATTACGAGGAATGTTTGAAGTTTATTAGTTTCGAGTGTCTGAAGAAAAGTCATTTGAGCGCCCTGGAAATCGCTAGATCTTCGGTATCGAGCTTATGGGGTTTAGAAAATTAGCTCTATGCGGCTGGTAGGATTATTGTAGAAAGCAGATCGTTCTTGGTCGCCTGTTTTCCTGCCCATTTTACTCCAGATATGCCTTCGGATCGAAATGTCACAAAAAAAAAAAGAGGAACAAATAAGTATTTAAAACCATTAACACTTGTGGGAATTAAAGAAAGCAATCACATAGAATCATTAATGAGTGAGCGTGCGATTAACAGTGTTGTTGACGGTTCAAACTATAGTACGGCTAAAATGGCTGCCACGCCGACAGCCTCCGGAAGTGTCAGGGAAAGAAGGGCCTTGACGCTGCCAATAATGCTATGTTGTTCCGTCTCGTTTGGCGGGTTTATATTTGGTTGGGATGTTGGAACTATTGGTGGGATTACAAATATGGACAGCTTCAATCAGAATTTTGGTACTTTAATTAATCCCGCTACTGGCGAGATAAGATTACCGGAGACCTTGATTGGATTAATTATTTCTATTTTCAACATTAGTTGTGCAATTGGAGGTCTCACCTTGGCCAGGTTTGGGGACTATCAGGGAAGAAAGTTTGGTATTTACGTGGCATTGATTGTCTACTGCGTTGGTCTTGTCATTGGACTGATGAATGATACAAATTGGGTTCAGTTCCTCTTTGGTCGTATAGTCGCAGGCTTGGGTGTGGGTTCCACATCAGTATTGGTTCCGATTTACCTAAATGAGATTGCACCCTTGAGAATTAGAGGTGCCATGGTCGGATCTTACCAGCTACTTATCACTTTGGGTATTTTAATCGGTAACGCCACAAATTACGGCTGCAACAGGATGTCTACCGATGAATTGAACAACATGTCCTGGCAATTACCGATATCTTTGGGATTTTTATGGGTCCTCATAATTGGAGTGGGACTAACCTTTACTCCTGAGTCGGCAGCGTTCCTAATCTCGCGGAAGAATGCAATTGCGGAGGCTAGAGAGTCATTTGCCAAGATGAACGGTTTATCGAAGTCAGATTATCGAACCATTGAGTTCATCGAAAGAAGTGTAAGGGAAAAGCATGAAAGGAAGAAGGACGCAAGAAATCAGGATATTTTTGAGTGGGCCACAGGTCAACCAAGACTTGGTGTCAGATTGCTCACTGGTATCTTTGTCATGTCATTTCAGCAGCTTTCTGGAATTAACTATTTCTTCTACTACGGAACTACTATTTTCGAGAGAACAACGATGGACCCTTATGCAGTCACCATGATTCTTTCATCCGTTAATTTTGTTTCGACATTTGGCGGTCTTTACACGGTGGAAGCTCTCGGAAGAAGAACTTGCCTACTTGCTGGATCGATGGGTATGTTCGTCTGTATGTTGATCTTCGCCAGTGTTGGGAATTTTGCCGAGGACTCTAATGAAGCATTCGGAGTAATGATTGCAGCCACATGTGTCTACTTGGTCTTCTTCGCCACCACTTTAGGACCTGTTACGTTTGCACTAGTATCAGAGTTATTTCCAATGAGAACAAAAGCTACTTCAATGGCGATCTGTACTTCCTTCAACTGGATATTCAATTTCCTGATCTCCTTTTTGACTCCAATTATTGCTGGAAGAATAGCGTTCTTGTATGGCTACTTCTTTGCCGGATGCTTATTGGTGTCAGCAGTGTTTTCCTGGTTTATGGTTCCTGAAACCAGAAATATGACCGAAAATGACATCGATGCTCTTTATCATAGACGTAACTGAAGTTCGGATGTCGTCTTAGCTTTAAATATGAAATTCTACTCCTATGGCTAGTTAAAACCCAGGATTTTAGTAGCTAGTTTCCTTACTGACAATTTAATAACAGTGAGTACCCACTAATCAAAAAGTATTGATCTTGAAGTCTTTTCACTGTTTCTCAGGCCTTGAGCCAGCATCTATAGATCTTATAACCGTGGACTAGCATACATGGTTACTCAATACCAACATGACATTTATCAAGCTCAGAAGTAATCTTAATATGTGGATGTTGCCCATCGAAAGGTCTGATTATGCCAGCCCCAGAATCACGTGATAGATAGCTTGTAGTTGTCAAAGGGCAGCGTCTGGAGCTCATCTTTGAAGATACATAGATCCAGCCGAGGGTGCTTCAGAGGTTGTATTAAGACTAATTCTCAAGGTTATGTACAACCCATCAGCTCCCAAGGGTCAACCGTCGACTTCCTTCAGCAGAAGCGAGTTCAAACCGACATCTTTTAACCGATCATCCTTCCGCATTCATCATTATCCTACGAACCCACAGATCTCCTCAATTGGAAGCTCGCCAAGGCCAAGAGCAGCATCAAAGTACTCTTTAAGTAATAGCGGCTCATTTCATGATGGTAGTTTAAGAGAATCACCGTACAGTGAATATCACCACTCCGAAAAGGTCGTATTGGAGAGAAAGCGGAATCACCCAGTGGCACCTAAGTCCTCTGGTCTTGTTTACTCGTCCAAGGCTCGTAAGGAGCTGTCGAGTATCGATAAAATAAACGATCCAAGCACCAATGCCCTGATATGTGCCGGAACAACCCATCTAGGGTACTACAAGTTCAATCCCGAGGATAGTTCAGTTACATGCTTGCACGATTACGTGGCTGTCAACAATGGTCATTCTAATGTTTTCTCCCCCAACTATAAGAAGAGAGCTAGACAGAGTAAATTGAGCACGATAGCCGACGTCAAGACTGGGTTTCACAATCACAAGAATTATGCTGCTGTTTGCAGCACCTCAACTGCGATATCGATATTTGATATGAACAGAACTACAGATGCAGATGGTGCCCTTGTGGCGACGTTGTCCGACCACACAAGATCGGTCAACAGCTTCGACTTCAACACCTCGCAGACAAGTCTGTTGATTAGCGGGGGTCAGGATGGGAGCATAAAGATATGGGATCTCCGGTCGAGCAACTCCAAGAGTCAACATTGTGACGTTAACATCAACACTGCCTCGGATTCTGTTAGAGACGTTAAATGGATGCCTTCTCAAAATTATGCCGCAACTGGTCAACCGGAGCTCAGAAATGGGAATAATGGAGGCTTCAAATTTGCTTCTATTCATGATTCCGGACTCTTACTAACATTTGATCTTCGTCAACCGACTCAGATCGAGAAAAGAATCAACGCTCACTCAGGTCCCGGGCTTTGTCTCTCCTGGCATCCAAACTTGGACTACATCGCCACTGGTGGGAGGGACGGTAAATGTTCTCTGTGGAATGTTGGAGAAAGGTTCCAACATGAGAATATGAGCAGTTACTACGCAACATCATCTGCGCCCACACCGCATTTATCAACTCCTCATGTGAACACAAATTTGGCTGCACTACCAGAGATCACCATAAGTACTGGTCTTCCCGTGACAAAGTTGAAGTTTCGTCCATTTTGCGAACGAAGTGTTTTGAACTCGTTACTGGCTCTTTCGCCCATGACGAACGATGCAGCTCTAAGCGTGTACTCACTTGCTCGGAAATACATCCCGAAGCATGTGTTGCACAAGTCTACCCAGACGCTGGGTTTGGTGTGGTGGGATGAGAATCTGATTTTCGACATCGACAAGGACAACAGCATAAACGGATGGAACCTCACCGAGGAGCCCATTATCCTGGACAACCTCTCGAAAACTGTGACTTGCTGGAGAGATATAGAGGGGAACGGGCTACTTTTCCTGGATCAAGACAGCGGCGGATACGACATGCAAAGCCAGCCTGATGGACAGGACGAAGGCCGCAAGTCTCCAAACCACAAGGCTGGCATGAGCTCGCTGAGCAGCAACGTGGGTAGTCATACAGGGATCATGAACAGTCTAAAGAAAGGCATGAGTCACTCCAACTTATCGTCGTACTCCACGGAGCGGCCCAGTTTCCACAAATCTGGGCTGTCCTTCAGCGCCAAGAGTCCATCTATGGGATTATCGCACAATGCGTCGAGCATTTCGTCAAGTCCGTACGTTTCACAGAACGACACACAGTCCCCAACGGTCGTGACCATAGATCTCCCGTACATTCTGAGTAACATGCGGCTGTCCAGTCTGCCGCGCGATCGAAACAGGCTACGGTCCCCGGAAGTTAATGCGATCAGGGAATCGCCCGTCCGAGTGTTCAAGTTCCTTGCCAGAGAGCTCGAGTTCTCGCGAAACAACGAGAAAAGGGACGGCGACATCAAGACTACGGAACAGAAATCCAGCGTCAAAGAGGAAGACATCGAGACCGATCTGATGCAACGTTTTGGCCTGTCGGAGAACACGACCTGGGCGGCTCTGGTGAACAAGAAAAGCGAACAAGACGCCATACGCGAGTCGAACAGCGTGGCGAAAACGCCCACTACCATGGCCAAGCAATCGCCGCAGAAGAACCTACGCAAGGAGGAAGACCCATCGGAGCCCGGTCACAAGAGAAGCGCTCTCACCGAGAGCATACACGGGCTCGCCTCGGCGATGGAGCCCAACATCGACCAGCTTCTCGAGCTAATTCCCATATGCAGCGACAATGCGTCGGTCTACTCCTACATCGACGATCTGTCCAACTTCAAAATCTGGCTGCTGATCCGCGACTCTCTGCTGTGGGACCTGAAGCGGCTGAGCTCCGGGTACCCGCCCGCGGACGCGACAGCGCCCGCGGGCGCTGTCGTCGAGGACGGCGCCGACGGGGTCGGCGCCAACGAGCCTAACGAGGTGATCAACCTGGGCTGCTCGAGCAGTGTCGCGAGCGACGTGAACTCGTTTGTCGACGAGGCGACACGTGCGCTAACGTCGGACCTCGAGCCCGAGGTAGCAAAGCGAGCGCCAACCGCGGGCGTCTCCAAGCTCAAGCAGCAGCTGATGGAGTGTGGCGGGAGGAGCACGCGCGGACTGTCGGCGGGCTCGTTGGACAGCCTGGGGGCGCGCCGGTGGAACGACCTGCCGGACGCCACGGACAACGAAACAGTGGTCACCGACGACGAAGACGCGGAGGGCGACACCACCTACGCGGCGCCCACATCGGCGCCCGCCGCGGCGGGCCCGGAGTCCCGCGGACCGCTCAATATTCCGATCCTGGCCAAGAGGGCGCAGCGGCCGTCGTTCATCGACACGTACATGACCGACGTGCGGTCGCCGACGGACATGGCGGGCGACGGCGGCTACGCGGCACGGCCGCGCCGCGCGCAGTCGGCGGCGCACAGCAGCGCCAGCAGCCGGCTGTCGTCGCTCCCCAGCGGCGTGTCGCCGCTGCTGGCGCTGCGGCGCGCACCCAACTCGGAGCTACCGAGCTACGCGTCGTCGAACTTCGAGCAACTGATCCGCGCACACCCACAACCCACACACCCGGCACCGCGCCGCGACGCGCCGCCCTGGAACACACGCCGCCTCATCCTACAGCTGTACCACCAGGCCGTCGAGACGGGCAATGTGCTGCTCGCGGTCAACATCCTGCAGCTGTTCCAGGACGTGTACCGGCTGGCGCCCGAAGTGGTCGTCAAGGACGCGCTCGCTCGCTTCACGACCATCCTACACCGGTACGAGCTTTTCGAGATCTCTGCGGCGATCCTCAAGTACTGCCGCTGGGACGACATCCTCGGCGCTGAGGGCGGCGACTCGCTCGTGTCGCTGTTCTGCGAACGGTGCCACCGCCTCATCACCAACGACGCCTCCAAGGAGCGGCTGACGCTGGAGGCGCAGCGCGCCTCCAGCGATGCGCCGCTCGCCCGATTCGGCCACTGGTACTGCGACGCGTGCGGCAAGTCCACCAGTCCCTGCGTGCTGTGCGAGCTACCCATGAAGAAGATCACGCTCGCGCTGCTACCCTGCGGCCACGAAGGCCACCCGGCGTGCCTCAACAACTGGTTTCTGCGCGACCGCATGGACGAGTGTCCCGCCGGCTGCGGCGCCGCGTTGCTCTGACTACACACCTACACCAACCCGCACTCCTCTAGAAAACTACGTACGGCTTCCCAGTACCCGTCCTGCGCGACCGTGTCGTTGTGGTACCCGCGCGCAAACTGCACTGCGCGCTTCGCGCGGCTGGGACACGCCGCGTACAGAGCGCGCATGTGCGCTGGGGGCACGATCTCGTCGCGCAGCCCGCCCAGAAACAGGAACGGCAGCGCCGGGTCGCACCGTACGATCAGCGCCTCCGAGTCCCACACCTCGTGGCACAGCCGCGCCGCCCACCGCAGCGCGGGGAACACGTACGGGATCACACGCGGGATGCTCAGAAACGTGTTCTCGAGGATCACCGCGTCGCACTGCGCGCCGTGCTCGGCCGCGATGTAGATCGCGTTCGCGCCCCCAAGCGACCGCCCGTACAGCACCAGCCGCCGCGACGCGTGGAACGCGTCGCGCGCCAGGTGCGCCATCACGCAGTCCGCATCCAGCTTGAGCCCGCGCTCCGAGGGCGCCCCCGCGGAGCGCCCGTAGCCGCGGTACGAGTACACAAACACGCTCGCGCGCAGCTCGCGGAAAATCAGCTCCGCGATCGGCAAAAAGTAGCCGATGTTGCCCGCGTTCGGGCACAGCATCAGCACGGTGGTCGGCGCGCCGCCCTCGTGCCGGATGTCGAACGCGTCCAGACGCACGCCGTCGCTCGTGGTCAGCGCTACGCGCTCGTAGGGTAGCCCGTACTGGTCCGGCGTGTCCACGTGGTCGCGCGCGCCCTGCGCCCACGATGGGTACACCAGGCGGTTCTGCGCCAGGTAGAGCGCCGCCAGGCCGGCGGCGCCCGCCGCGG
The DNA here is from genome assembly GCA_003708055.3 of Torulaspora maleeae. Taxonomy (NCBI): domain Eukaryota; kingdom Fungi; phylum Ascomycota; class Saccharomycetes; order Saccharomycetales; family Saccharomycetaceae; genus Torulaspora; species Torulaspora maleeae. The sequence goes on along the minus strand of PPNA03000001.1, from coordinate 70,975 downwards.
CGGCTCCCTCCAGGATCATCTTCCACATTGGCCTCTCTGGTGAGTGGTGCTGCCGGGGCTGCGCGCAGACGGGGGCTTTCTTTGTCGAGCGCGCGCGGCCGGGTGACGGGGGCGCCGCCGCCGCTGGCATGGGCTATAAAAATTTTCATCGTGTGAGCAGTGTCAAGAGCAGTGTGTGGCAGCAGGACCAAGTGTGCGTGTGTGTGCTGAACGGAGCTGCAGTGCGAGATGTCAGTCGAGGAAGTGAGCCAGAAGTTGGAATCCGTCGCGGTCGGCGGCGAGAGCGGCAGCAGGACGGTGCTGTCCGACGCAGAATTCGATCTCAAGCATCCGCTTAACACGCGTTGGACGCTGTGGTACACCAAGCCCGCCGTCGAACAATCGGAGTCATGGTCGGACTTGCTGCGTCCCGTGACCTCGTTCGAGACCGTCGAAGAATTTTGGGCCATCGTGCAGAACATCCCTGAACCTCACGAATTGCCCCTGAAATCGGACTATCACGCGTTCCGTAACGACATTCGCCCGGAGTGGGAGGACGAGGCAAACGCCAAGGGCGGCAAGTGGTCGTACCAGGTCAAGGCCAAGCGCGCGGATATCGACGAGTTGTGGCTGCGGACGCTGCTTGCCGTGATCGGCGAGACCATCGACGAGGACGACTCGCAGATCAACGGTGTGGTGTTGAACGTCAGAAAGGGCGGTTACAAATTTGCATTGTGGACGAAATCCGAGGACAGGGAAGCGCTGTGCAACATCGGCGCCCGCTTCAAGCAGGTGCTCAAGTTGGGCGACGACGACCACATCGAGTTCTTCCCTCACTCGGCCGCTAACGCCAAACATCACAACCCATCCATTACTTTGTAAGATAGTAAATAATGTAGTTTCTAAATAGACGATCACGTCACGTGGCAAAATCACGAGGGACTCCAGCTCTCCACTATGCCTTGGAAGTAGAACCCGAACACCGTGATAATGTACAGCAGGATCAGCATGGAGCCCTTGAAATAGTTGGATTTTCCCTCCGCGTACAGGTACGTGAACAGAAACACGCTCATCATCGACGCGATCAGGTCCCACTTGGGGAAGATCAGCGCAAACATCATGTCCCGGATCGATATCTTCGAGTGGTCCATGTTCCACGTGTAAAGCACCGAGTACAGAACCAAGGCGGGTATCTGCAATAGACAGACCTGTAGCGCATACGCGCTACCGATCTCCATCGACAGTGCGACGTTACCATGCATGGCAAACGAAATGGCGTTCAGAAACTCTGTGGTGTTGGGCACAAGGGCAAAGATGGTTAAACCAAGAAACTTGGGATCCAATGACGGAACATCCTGTAAGACTGTGTCCACACATGACACCAGAATCTCTGCAATAACTGCGTAGAGCAGCGTTGCAACCAAAAGAATACATGTAGACTTGTTTCTTGACCAGTTGGGCGCTTCATGACCACCAGAACTATCGTCCTCGTTAGCTTGCTGCACATCGCGATTGCTCTCCAGAGTACGGCTCGCACTCATCTCCTTCCCCTGCTCCGTAATAGGCAACTGCCAGATCATGACAGCGTGTGTTCTCAGCGTAAACCATAAGCCGATGATGTATGCTAGGAAAAGTACAACGGCACATGATATGGAAAGCGGCTCGAGGACACTAACATACATCTTGGTATATTTTAACGGTGGGTGAGTTAGATAACATCTGTCGGAAGTGAAGATCTTCGATATATTTATCAGATTCATTGGTAGGTCATTGTCGTCTTCACAACGTACTGTATAGCCCCCGTAGATCTCGTAGAAGATGGTTGGAACAAACATTACAATCATGGAGAAGATTAACATGGTCGAAGACACACCAGCGCTAGCAGGGTTGTACCTCTGGGTCTTTCTGTTTAAGGCCCCACCACACATCGAAAGACCCGGTAACAATAAAACAGCACCAAGAATAGAACCAATCATCGAACCCTCGACAAGACGACCCTTTTTCTGCTTCAAGGCGACACAGTATAGGTAAATTTCCACTACTGTGGAAAAGAAAGCATTTATCACTGCACCAACTCCCATGGAAGTCTGAGCCGAAATCGATGCAACGGCTTGACCAATGTAAAACGCCAGTGGAATGATTGATGCCAAACATAATATGAAAATGGTAGTCCCGTGGGTGAGCCATGTAGTCCAATGCCATTGCTCCTTGCAGACGTAAAAATCAAATATGGTAAAAAGCACCAGCGACAACAAATTAACCACTATAACATTGGTACCGTCTACGGTGAATTTATAGTAATGCCATCCAGCACAACGAAATGTGCACAGTAATATGTTCTTACCGTTTTGAGCTTTAATAATTGAATCATCTTGTGCGGTTGTGTTCTTGATGTATTTGAACCCGAGGGCTAGTGGATGTCTTCTGCAGTGATACATCAGGTTCCAAAGAATATTACTCATAGGTATAGTGAACACGGCTAACCAAGTAATGAGTGAAAGCAAGAACACAACTGGCTGTATCAAAAGGTGGAAAAGTACGTAGAAGATCAGTCTACCCCAGGACCATTTGCCTCTACCGAAAAGTCTTCTTTGAGCTGCAGGACCGGATGAGTTTCCTTCCTCTCCATTACCAGCTGGCGTTTCGGACGATAGACCCTGAATCGATGGCGATTGGGATTGTTCAGCGAGGTGTTGCCTCACAGAGCCGTACGATGGATGCTGTAATTTATTCCCATGACCTGTTAATGGATCGCCCCCCTCTGCTTGGGATTGGTGAAAAAATAATCGGTTACTATACGATGTAACCCAATTGTAGAACTGTTGGGTACTTATACCTTCGTCCATATCTTCCTGCATGTAGTGTTCATCTCGTGTCAGATAAACCACTTTACCAAATGGCCACAAAAGGTATCGTCCAAGTTTGAAACACAGGACAGCATAATCTTTCGAAGAACTTGTGAATAAACCCAAAACGTAGACCAAAACACCCACCACATCCATCAGTAAAAAGAGGAAAGCTCCTGAAGTGAGTGCCCAGAGAATGTTTGTCAAATGGACTTCCCAAGTAATCTTTTTCAGACTAGTCTCGTGAATATCTTCAGCAGCAACTTTCTGAACTGATCTTTGTTTCTTATACAATGCAGGCTTCCATATCCTAATACCAAAAGGATGTGTCTCATTGATAGCATCTTGTCTTTCTCTCAAAGTGTATGATTCAACCGACGATGCAGTAGAGTGTTGGTCACTAACCAACCCATTTTCCTCATCTATGTTGCGGTCTTCAAATATTATGTCGTGTCCCGTACCTGAAGGATGATCATGGATGACAAATTTATTTGTATCTGGCTCTGCATCCACGTTACTAGCATCCTGAGGAGCACCCAAAGATGGGATCGAGACCTTAGATGGCCTATAATCTTCAAGATCCTTCCTGGGTTTCGTTGCAGGCTTCTTTTTAGGATTGGTCTTGAATTTCGTCTTCGTTTTCAGCTTGGATTTGGTTGCTTGACCACTCCCATCAGAAGTTGCCGACGGAAGCAGATGGTTCTTCGACTTGCTGTTATGTAAGGCGTATTTCAGCCCATCGTGAAGTCCTTCCAGATACCTAACATCGTGCTCAATCTCATCAGGATCATCGTCGACACTGAACACACGATACACGTGGTCTGGCGCACCGGGGCTGCTCACGCTCCCATTCGAGTGTAACGAATGCAAGGGATTGTGGTCCTTTGGCATTGCAATTGTTACGCCAATAGTGCCTGAGCTCAGGAGTACTCAGAACCGATTTCCCACTTCAACTACGGTTGTTTTATATATGAGCTAATCGTGCGCTTCCCCTAAGCAGCGTCAATCTTGTTTCAACGACGCGTCTCATCGCACGAAAAGCGTACCGGGTCACGAGATTTAGCCGCCGTTAAAAGAACTGTCAAGGACCTTTCTCAGATTGTCGAAACGATCTCCAGCGACTCATTAAAGTTACCAAAACTGTCAATGTCCCAACTAAAACTGGATTTTGGCCAAAGCCCAGCTAGAAAACCTCATCAAATCTCTCCTCGAGAGAGAAGAGCCCATCATCACTACTCGACATTCCACGACCATGTTAGTAGTCCCTCAGGTGCTCCAGAACCCCATAGTTCACCACTACTGTTCGCTTCTCTAGCATTCTCTTTTTCGAAAGTGATGGCTGGGCGGCTAAGTGCTCGCTCCTCTGCCACCAAAACGCTTTTTATAGCCGAAAGCCCCAGTTACCCGCCCTTTTCTATTCTTTTCACGAAATCTGAAACGATCTCGACTCGAGCTGTTCGAAGCGCAGGGGCTGAAACATCGAAGCGTGATGAAAATTTACAATTCAACACAGGTTTAGAAGCGGAAACATCTGATCAGGAGCCCAGATTTGGAGTGCACTAGAGTTCGGAACCGAGTGAGAGCCTTTGGGAGATGTTGGCTCAGTTAACTGTAGTTTGGCTTTTATTTTTGAGGCTAACCGTGGCCGTGCTGACGACATCTGTCGTGGTAACCACGGATGAGGATGGCTTGACGTCGACAGAAACTTCTGTGTTTGATCCTGCGACTGTGGGGACTACCGCAGCCACACCGATAACGACAGTTATCACCACAACCAACATCGCGGGCAACTTGGTCACTTTGACCCAAACAATCACACCGGCATCTACGACTGGAAAAACAACGGGAACGACAGGTATTACGACTGCTGCGACTACAGGAACCGGTTCAGTGACAAGTGTTTTCACCACGACAAACGCCGCGGGGGCTACCATAACTTCCACCACTGTTATCAATCCAATAGCTACCAAGGTTGGTACAAGCCTAGTGACCAGCGTCTTTACTACTACGAACGCTGCTGGTGCAACCGTGACCTCAACTACTGTTATAAACCCAACTGCAACCTCAGCTACCGGCCTGGTGACTAGTGTGATCACCACAACCAATGCTGCCGGAGCCTTGGTGACTACGACCACTGTAATAAATCCTACGGCGACTACGGCGTCTACGGCAGCTACAGGGTTGGTCACGAGCGTATTGACTACCACAAATGCTGCTGGTGCTACTATTACCTCTACAACTGTTATTGGTTCGAATACGGCTACCGTAAAGAGTTCTGGGTTGATCACCAGCGTCTACACAACTACAAATGCTGCTGGTGCCACGATAACCGAAACTACTGTTTTCGCTTCTAGCACCTCGTTGTCGGCCTCTGTTACGGACTCAGCAACTACAACTACTGCTGTGGATAACAACGGTAGACCGGATCCTTCGACAGCTTTCACTTCGCCACCTATCTCGGCTGTAACCACTTTAGCCATCGACTCATACGTAACAGTCACAGAAGGGACCACAAGAACGTATACCTCCTCGAGGGCGCGGACCTCGAACCTGTGGGTCACAATAGTGACAGGTGGACACACTGCTGTCGTGCAAACAACGTTTGCTCAAAGGTTTACTTCACAATACACCGCCTTGGCCTCACCATCATCTGGGTCTATTGGTCTGGGGTCCATCTCGGGGACCATTGGCCGCATCAGAAGCGACATGGAGAGTACCCTCGAGAATGATGCCATCACTTACAGTTCATCATTTTTCATTTCATTTTTGGCGTTCGTTATGTGGTTCTTATAGAGAAACCATGGGAGGTTTTAAGAGAAAGTCTGTTATATAGTATTCAATTCAAAATAAAAATTATCGGTTACCATGATGTATCATGCACAGTGGGTTACACAGATTATTTGTAAACAGCTTCAACGGCCTTCTCAAAGATATCGAGCCCTTCTTCGATGAGGGAGTCTTCTATGGTCAAGGCAGGGACAAATCTGGCGGTACTCTTACCAGCAGTAATCACTAGCAGACCTAGTTCTCTAGCCTTCTTGATGACCTCGGTTGGGGGCTCAGCAAATTCAGCACCAATGATTAAACCTCTGCCTCTGATATCTTTGATTTGTTCAGGGAATTTCTTTTGCAGTTGGCGCAATCTGGTTTCGAAGATCTTACCTTTGGCCTCAACCTGCTTGAGGAACTTTTCATCAGCAATTACATCCACGACGTATTTACTGATAGCACTTCCTAACGGGTTGCCACCGTACGTAGTTCCGTGGTCACCAACCGTCAAAGCATTGTTAATCTTATCGTTGACAATTGTGGCGGCGATAGGAAATCCGTTACCCAAAGCCTTTGCAGAAGTGAAAATATCAGGATGAGCTTCCTTTGGCAAAGCAGCGTGGGCCCATAGCGTACCAGTACGACCTAGACCACATTGAATTTCATCGTAAATAACAGCGACTTCGTTTTCATCACAGATTTTCTTCAATCCGATCAACTTATCGGTTGGGATAGGGAAAATACCACCCTCACCTTGAATAGGTTCCACAATAAGACCAGCCACTTGATCTCTATTCGATGAAATATAATCGTTGAATTTGGTCAACTCATCGTTAATGTTCAAAAATGAAACATGAGGAATCAGATCACCAAAAGGTGTTCTGTATTTTGGATTGGAAGTGACTGATAAGGCACCCATTGTACGACCGTGGAACGAGTTTTGGAATGCAATAATTCCTTGCTTCTTAGGATTTATGGTTATACCATGCTTTTTAGCAAATTTCAGAGCAGCTTCGTTGGCCTCGGTACCCGAATTACATAGGAAAACCTTCGAGGCATCGAATTGACCTCCAAATTTCTTTGTTTTTTCGATCAATTTGGCGCTCAAATCCAGACACTCCTTGTTGTAATACAAGTTCGAAGAATGCACCAATTTCAAGGCCTGTTTGTGCATGATTTCTGCAACTTCAGGGTTTGAGTGACCTAGAGCAGTAACCGCTATACCGGCAGTAAAATCGATGAATTCCTTACCATTGATATCGTCGTAAAGCTTAGCATTTTGGCCTCTTGTAATACAAAGATCGTCAGGTCTAGCATATGTGGTGACCTGATAAATTTTCTCGTCTAGGGCTTTTGCCAATCTTCTAGTACAGCTTGAAGATAGATATCTTTTTAGCATCATTTTGAATAATCAATTGCTTGGCAGATCAATTGAAGACCAAAAGTATGCAATTGAGTTTGACCGTCTATCTGTGCACTTATCTAATTCTGATGAAATGATTGATGGCGGCGGACTCGAAAAGTGAGTCAAAAGCCCATTGTCGACAAAATGAATTTCAAGACAGATCCCTCGCGATAGTGATGCCTAAGGAAAACCATAAAAAGATAGTATAAATGGCATTTTTTGGCTCAGATCATTTCAAAACACTACAATTTGGCTTGTTGTCTCTGCCTACATCCTAAACGTACATAAAGTAAATGATCTTAACTTCGATTCCATGAAAGGTAGCTTGGGTCTGCGATTTTCCTCCCTGATATCATCCAGAATCCAAACAGGACTGAGGCAAACGCAACGAGAATACATCCACCGATCAAGTAAACAGTTCCGAGAAAGTAATTCCTACTTCCTATGCTCGAACCGTGGGTGACGTATACGGCTTTCTTACCGTTATACATTGTAACAGGCCAATGAAGACCAATGTCGATTTGGTATTCCCCAGCCGGGAGACTGTCATTGGAGTTTCGACGAATCAATTTGGCAAACTTGTGTAATGCAGCTGGTCTCATCCAATTTTGAAACTCCTCCCACTCTTGAATATTAGGGATATTAGTCTCATTGTAACCATCAGGAAACTGACGTTTCCAATACGGAGGTGGAACGATATCTTCATGACTATACTTGGTTTTCTTGAACCTCTTTCTGTCCGTGTGCCAGTTGATGTTGTTGTTGCTGAGAGAGTAGTTGTTGCTGGGATCACGAACATTGGTCAGTTGGAAGGGGAAGGTGTCATTGAACATCGAGTTGGCTATGAGTCCACATGGGTATATCAGTTTGCCCTCATCATTGCGACCTAAATTCTTACAGTTAATACCAACGTGATCTTGAATATCACTACGTGACGCTTTTCTTCCTCTAATTTGGTCTTCACTAAAAGACAAAACGTATCTTCTATGGTTTGCTGCAAAGTTTTCAATTAGATAATTGACATAGACATCTTTGGGAATTTCCTGTGCTGTGGTAAATCTTATTTGACATGTCCCACTTTCGTCGTCCGAGTCATCAGGGTCTTCAACGTATCTCCACTGAGGTGCCACGTTGAACGTCTTGTTCTTGGTGAAAATCATCGAATAGTGGTCTGCAGGCATGTCAGACCACGTATCCCCGCTTGGCGCATTGGCCTTACAGTCCTGATAATATATGGTAAACTCGCTGACTTTAGAAGCCACCGACAGTAGACACCCTCCTACAATGACAAACACTGCCGCTATACACAAGTACAGTGGAACGATGGATTTGGGTGTAATAACCAGATTCCATGATGCCAACCGTTGCTGCGCAAAAGGTGTATCTAAAGGTCTTCTGCTCTTCACCTTTTTTGGAGCGACCTCTTCGTCTTCAAACTCGGAGGCATCGATGTCGTCTTCTTCCGGCAAGTCTGCATCCTTCAGTTCATGATCCTTCTTCTTGAAAACTCCTACTCGGCTAAGGTCAAAATTCACCATCTTCAAGAGACCTTTTGATTCAAACGCCGCCCTTCGATGATCGCCGTTACAGCGTCCAGCAGATGTTAATTGTACGGCCTATCTATCCTTCTATGAGTTGGCTGAGTAGCTGTAAATTTATCATCAACACGCTTGTTTGGCCCGCGCGCGAATAATCTTGGAAAAATTACGGCTTCTTCAGAATATTGAGAAGTTGTTGAGATAGTATAAATATTAACACGAAGAGAAAGCTAGTTGGTTCCACGGTTTGTCTCTTTGTCTTCGATCTTGATCTTGAAACCGCAGTTAGAAACGGATCCAAAACCGTAGCATGTAGCCCCTCCCCCGGTGACGACGTGTTCTGTCGGAGAGACCTTGATCATATCGAAGCCGACAAAAAAAAGTGGATGATTTTGCCAGATATCGTCGTGGATCTTAATGCCAGTAATTTTCTCAGTCTCAAGATTGACGACAATCATGCTGTTTTGCTGGCCGTAGAGCATTTCTGGACTTGTTCCCCCGACGATTAAAACCTCATTGTTCGAGATGAAGCTCACCTTGGCCCCGTATCTCTGGAACAAAGGGTGCTTGATGGTCTTTTGCACTGCGATACTGCTGCCTTGACAGGTATAAACATATAGAGCATCGGATACATGTACTTCATCCGTAGAACCCCCAACGATAACTCCCAGTTGGGCGTCAGAACTGAAATCCATCGCGGCAGAGATGAGAGGAACATCAATCTTACTTCCTGTGACTTTGCAAGGTTCAAAAGATTGCTTTCTCACGTTGTGGATCAAAAATGGCGCCCCACTGGTCGATCCACCGAATATTATGACATTGCCGTTGACCAAATTCGCACAATGTCTATACCTTGATTCTGGTAGCTCGGGTCCTTGTGACCAGGTGCAGGACGAGGAGTCAAATACCCAGGTGTCGGAATAGCCCTCTTTGGGTCTCCCTCGGCCACCCATCATAATTAATCTACTATTATCCCCAAGACTTGTCAAAGAGTGGCACATTCTTGCTTCTGGGGGTCCATTAGCAGTTTCCAAAATGACGAAATTACCAGTCTGTGAATTAATGTCGATCAAATCACTCAACCTACCTGGATTACTGCCACCAAAATACAATATCGACCTGCTGTTTTCATGGTTTGGCAAGGCGGCGGCTCCAAACTTTCTATCGATCGATGTTTCCAGCTTCTCAAAATGTACATCCTGCCTGACATCCATTTTGGGTATGCTACGGCAGGGGCCAAATTTATAAGCACCATTAAATTGGAAACTGTCATCGTTTGTGGCATGACAAATGATGTAATGATGACAGAATAGATGGAATTCCTCCAGTTCATCAAAAAGCTCCACAGACTGGACTCTTGACCTTTCTTCGGAATTGACAGATTGCCATAGGTTGAACATGTCTCCAGCGTTTACATGAGGAAAGCCTAATTCAATGAATCGCTTCCTCTGTGACTCAATCGTGAAGTACTTTTCCACACTAAGGAGCGGAGAATCGTTTTTCTTAAAGTGTTTCAACATTTGTTTGGAGAAGGGCTCATGAACACCCGCTGGTGTTAGTTGCTCCAACATAAGGAAATTTGAATTCGGCATTGAACCGCATATCTTGATAATATCATCTGCATGATTTGGTAGCATATAAGCCAGAGAAACTTCGGCAATAAACACTTTGATCATTTGGGGATCATCCAAATTGAACACTTTTAATATGTCCTCGAAAGATTTCGGGTAATTTAGGTTGCAGCTTGCGGCGGAATACGTCTTAGTGCCATAAACCACACAGCCTCCATAATTTGTCCTGGGCCCGACAATTTCTTTAAGTTGTGGAGTTTTTTCAATGATACGAGCCTTTTCATGAATTAGATCAATATAGTCCACGTCCAAAAACCGCACTCTTCCTTTAAACTTCTTACTGGCCAAATTTCCCTGGTCAAGAAGCTCAAACGGCAGCGGATCGAAGCCGCAACCAAGATTCACAACTACTATATTTTTTTGCGTACCCTCCAAAATCGAGTCTAATCTCGACCTGATGGCATGAAGTCTTAACCAGTAGCCGCGGTTGATGCAGGGTGACCGCTTTGGCGACTTCCGGACAAAATACTTGAAGTACTCATTTGGAGGCTGACCGCCGTTTGTATTCAAGCCCAATTTCGGCAGATACAAAAGTTCTACAGATCTTTTCGAAGCGATAGACGAGTTGTTGGTGCCTTGTATTGCTAAATCTGCGTACTTTTTCCGTCTTTCTTGCTTTTCCAGCTGTTTGAGCTGTCTTGGAGTAAGTTCCTCAATTATGCCAGGCATAACGTTTGCAAAGCGAACTGCTAGAGTCTTGTTGAAGCTTTTCCAGTTCTTGATCTACAAGCAATTTAACATATTTTTCACCTCATCGCTAGCATTTATAATCACGTGCTCAAAGCTTGAAGTTATAACTTATGGCTGATAGAGACCCTGCTAACAATTCAAGACCAACTACCATACAGCCTTCAACTCTAATCTGTGCTCTGCTGTGACGGTATTGACACATTGGTGAGTTCTTATAATCAGATCGTCAGCATGGACGCTCAAGGACAGGGTTTGGGAGCTGGCTCCCCGGAGGTGTTCAACGAGATGAGTCTGTCGAATGAAACCCCGAAGCAGAGAAGGACTACCAAGTTCATTCTGAGTAAATACACCATCTATGAGACCAAGGAGCGGATGTATATCGTGGGCAGCAACAAGCGAGAAACCATGTTCAGAATTCTGGAAATAGACCTTAGTGTCCCTCAAGACAGGCTGAATGTGCTGGAGGATAACGTGTTTTTTACTAGAAATGAGATTATGAATGTTCTCTCAGGGCTTGAAGAGGCCAGTGAAGAAGGTTTGCACAAGAAGTTAACCGGATATGGTCTAGTTGGGTTTATAAGATTTACGACTTGCTACTATTTGATCGTGGTGAAGAAATGTAGTCAGGTAGCAGTGTTAGCTGGTCGATCTATATTCCACATCGATGACATTGAGTTGATACCAGTATCGAATAATTATAGAAAGCCCGATAAGTACTCCGCGGAAGCGCGGCTCATGTCAACGTTTCAGAGTCTGGATTTGACCAAGACGTTTTACTTCAGCAACACATATGATATCACCAACACGCTGCAAACGAACCTGTTGAGAGAAAAGCTGAAAGCTGTAGGCAGAAGTGACATTTCCATACCTAGCGGTATACCCGACTACAACGAAATGTTCATGTGGAATAATAATCTTTTAAAGCCTGTGTTACCATGTATCGACACCGTTTATGACTGGTTCAGGCCAGTAATACATGGCTTCATTGATCAGGTCGATGTGTCAGTACTTGGCAAAAACATATACATCACACTAATTGCTCGACGGTCTCACCAATTTGCCGGAGCTAGGTTTCTGAAGCGAGGTGTCAATAAGCAAGGTTACGTTGCCAATGAGGTGGAAACAGAGCAGATTGTTGCAGACATGCTATTGACAGGATTTCATCGCCCCGGTAATGGCTACTTCGACAGTGACAGGTACACATCGTTTGTACAACACCGAGGGTCTATCCCACTGTATTGGACACAAGAAGCATCCAACTTGACGGCAAAACCACCTATTCAGGTCACAGCAGTTGATCCTTTTTTCTCCTCAGCTGGTTTACATTTTGATATGCTCTTTCAGAGATATGGTAAAGTAGAGGTTCTCAACCTGATCAAGACAAAGGAAAAGACACCAAGAGAGATGAAGTTATTGAAAGAATTTGAACAGTGCATAAACTACCTCAATCAATTTTTAGCTGATGACAAGAAAATTAGTTACACCTCTTGGGACATGAGCCGCGCATCGAAACAAGATGGTCAGGGTGTGATAGAATTTTTGGAAAGATTTGCCGCGAAGACCGTAGAGGAAACTGGCATTTTCCACAACGGACCTAATTTTAAATCAACTAAAATTCAGCAGGGAATTTGCCGAAGTAACTGCATCGATTGCCTGGACAGAACAAATGCAGCTCAATTTGTCGTAGGCAAGAGAGCTCTAGGAGTCCAGTTGAAAAGTTTAGGTATTGTGGATAACAGTTATCTCGAGTATGACTCAGATATAATTAATATACTGACAGAACTTTTTCATGATTTAGGTGATACGATTGCGCTACAATACGGTGGATCACACCTAGTGAATACAATGGAAACCTATAGGAAGATTAATCAATGGAGCTCTCATTCTAGAGATATGATTGAAAGCATCAAACGGTTTTATAGTAATTCTTTTGTCGACGCACAGAGGCAGGATGCTATAAATCTGTTCCTTGGTCATTATGTCTGGAAGAAAGGATACCCAGCACTTTGGGAAATGAACACAGACATTTATCTTCATAATGAATATGTTTCACACGGTCCGAAGAGGAGCTACACTCACTGGTGGAATAACTATCACATCATCGGTATATCAGAGCTTCTGCAAAAGGAGATAATTGACAAGAAAAGAGATTTAACTTTGAGAGATGTCGTACGCAATATAAGAGGATACCCAGGTGCCTTTGATAACTACTGGAATGAGTATTATTTACCGAGATCTCTCACGTGGATTCGCGATCTCTTTGCCTACAACATGAATGCAACAAGAAGATATCATTCGATGCGTGGTGAACAGAATGAAACCTCACCTTTTGCGTCACGCAAGCAAAGCTACATCAATAACAAGTTAAGGGCCATAACCTTTGATAGCAACAATCAAAAGTCGATTGAGCAAGGGACATCCGAAAATGAAATCAAATTACAAAGTAGAGACGAACTAGGAATGGCAAGCTACCAACTGAATTCAAAGCTCTCCCACGCATTAAAAGCCCAAAAAAATCTCGACAGTTCTTATCGTAACGATACGTTTCCAGTCTTCTTGGAAAGCTCCCCTGCAATATACTCGGAGACCACAATGATTGGCGAGCACACTCCAGCTGACTCAAAACCAGAGGCGATATCCGATTCCGATGTAGATGAGGCAGTTTCCTACAGCAACTATCACGGAGAGATTTTAGTCGATGTGGACTACTACAGCAGCATTCTAAATGTTGATAATTATGAATCATCTGAGAATTACTCTAGTTTTGACGATTACGGTGACTGCAGCGTGGACTTTAAGGCCATTGAAACATATCGCAGTTATACACAGGGCACGAGTAGGGATTTAGTGTTTGTTTAGTCTATTAGTATGCGAGTCGTAAGTGCAGGTTATATCATTCTTCAGTGGCAGCATCGACTATATTCTTAAAGTGTTGTTTTATCTTTTTTTTGTATGCTGCCACAGGGATCTTCTCACAATCAAGTAAGGACCTATAACATGCCAACGTGCTTCTAATCTCATCACACTTCAACCATATTTTACCATTCACACCAATTGCGATTTCAAACTGAGTGAAACTCGAGAGGACCTTCAGGAGAGGAAAGTCTTGATCGAAAAGCATTTGACGAGCGAACCCCAGCGAAACATCGGCGATCATTCCACTTTCCAGTAGGCCGAACCCGGCATCTTTCCCGGTAGCCGAGTCCAGACACTCTATTTCAGCTTCCAACTCCTTTTCAGCCGCACAGACTCGGGCGTAGACCAAATCACCAACTTTAAGAGTTGGTTTATTCTTCTTGGATGCATTGGGGAAAGCCATGTATGAGAGTGTAACGCTCGAAGAGAAACTGGAAAGCGACACTTTGTAACTATCGGAAAACTGACCCACTATCACTCCAATCACAAAATCGCCCACTGCAGGGATATATCTCCTGGAGTTGTACTCAACATATGCTGTTTGACCTCTTTTCGTCTCAGTAACAACCTCTATACCGGCGTTGGTCGCTTCTATTTCCTGTGTCAAAGGATTGTGATACAGCCCGGGACCCAAAGACGTTGGCTTTTGGCTATCGATATTAACTTCATCGCCAGGAAATATTAGCGTAGACATAGTGAGCTTTGAAGCTATATTTTTAACTACTGTCTTGCTGTGATGATATACCTCAGTGCTGATCGTCAGTAATTTTCACTAGGGACGTCCGAGATGACGATACGTTAGACAACCTTTGCTTGACCAGAAGTCAAAACTCGAACGGCCTGGGAAGGGTCTTCGAGATGCTTCAATCGCCTGCCTGATGTGCTCCTATGTTTTGCATTCGATATCCACTGTCTTTCCCAGAGCGCTGGTCTCTGCACTGTATGCCTGGACAGCCTATGTGACTTGCACCAGGGTAGATGAAGTATTACCGACTATTGTTCGTATACTGGTGCTTGGCACGCTAGCTATCGGCTGGTACACATACTACAAACTGATAAGAACTGATCCTGGGAGTCCGCTTGACTATGCGGAGCTTGCGGTGAATGATTTAAGCGCTGCCGAGACTGGGGCAGAATTACCGCCAGACTTTCTATCTAGGAGATCTGTCACTTCGAAACGAGATGGGAGATTCAGAGTATGCCGAACGTGCCATGTATGGAAGCCCGACAGGACCCATCACTGCTCCACATGTGATAGGTGCATTTTGAAGATGGACCACCATTGTCCCTGGATACCTGGCTGTGTAGGGTTCAAAAATCAAAAGTTCTTCATTCAGTTTCTGATCTTTGCCACGATTTATGCTCTAGTAGTGCTCACAATTACCTCTGTCCAGCTGTACTCGTGGTTCCACCGCGGCGAGTTCGAACGGGAACTGATAGACCTAGTATTGCTTTCGGTGTGGCTACTGGCTTTTGCTGTGACCATTGCCATGTTTTGCTTCACAGGCTTCAGCGTTTATCAAGTTACCAAGAACCGAACCACAATCGAGTTGTATATGCAAAGGAATTATCGGGAAGAGTTGGAATTACTGGCTGAACAGGGCTCCCACCGATATGCCAATGCCGATAATGTCTTTGATTTAGGGTCATGTTACAACAATTGGACTGATGTAATGGGAGACACGCTACTCGAGTGGATTCTTCCAGTCTTCACAACACGAAGCGTCAGAAATAGGCATACCTTGGACGACAAAGGTCTATATTTCACTTTCAGAACAGATGTGAACGAGAGACTCCTGGACACCTTAGATCTACAAGATAGACTTTTGAGAAGAGTGACTCCAAGATCATCTACAGAACGAAACTTAAACTCCTGACTTCAGTCCTTGTGATGTTTAAACATCTATGCATATCTAAAACTCCATCTATAAAATTCTCTTAACTCCTTATATAACAGCATGCAGACTTACCATCTGCAATCCCTTCGATCATTAAAGCCATAACAAAACAAAACTCATAAGAATGCCTACCAATCCAGTTGACCCAGTCAAAGCACGGTTAGCTTTGCCCTCGAACATAGTGAAAGCTAACGAGGTCAAAGTTTCTTCAGCTGACGTTAATTGCGTCTGAATAGCAAAAGAATTGAAGTCTGTTTCTGAGCTAGCGGTAACATTTGTCGTTGTTACCATGGAAAACTTAGTTGAGCCAGACTCTGAGCTTATGATGACAGAAACAGGTTGTGCCTTCGTTGTTACTGTAGACAGTTTGGTTGCTTTAGGTTGCGAATTGGAGCTTGGATTGAAGACGCTATTGGCGGCGAGAATGTCTTTAGTTGTTGTGGTTTTTGATTTGAAGTAAGTTAAACTACTTCCAGGAAGTGAGGTTACTGAATACAGCCTCTTTGTTGATTTGCTCGTACCTTTGGTGTTCAGGGTAGTGGACGACCTGACCACTCTTGAAGTTCTAGTTGTCGATCCCTTGGTCACTGTGGGAACTGAATCAAGTGTGGAGATGGCACGCAAACTAATGTATGAGGTAACAACCGCTCCTCCATCTCTAGTTACCAGCGAGTATGTTTGATAGGACTCGATGTCGGAAGAGGCTTTTTCGGTTTTTTGAGATGGTATTGTTGCATTAGAACTTACAGATTCGGCAGACGAAAGCTTTGAGCTCGATACCTTGGAACCAACAGATTTTTCTCCTGAAGGCGCTGTTATAGTTGACTCTGGTTTCAAAGTCATGGTGCCCGAATGCGAAGACGTAGAATTTGCAGTCGCGGTGGATGACAAAAGTGATGTGGTGGAGTTCAAGTAGTAACCCTGGGTGTTAACACTCTCAGAAATGGTGGAAACGGGACATAAGCTTGTAAAAGTGACAACCTCACCGTTTAATGTCATTGTGACCAAAGAGTAGGTCATGTAGGTTTCAGAAGAGTTGGACTTGACGCCAAAAAGTCGACCTTCGGAAACCTTGTCAGCAGAAGAGATAGCCGTGACTGTAGTCCTACTCTCGGAGTAAGAAGATGAAGCCGATGAAATTGATGATTGAGACAGTTCTGATTTCAGGCTGGAAGTCAGCCCGGTGTCTGAAGTGGATGCTGAATGGGAGGTCGAGGAGGAAAGTGGTGTTTCGGACGTAGAAGAATACGAGAAAGAACTCGAAAGTTCGGAGCTTGAAATAGCAGATGCCGATTCGACCGTTTTTGAGAGTATTTCAGAATCTGTCGACCCTTGCGTAACGCTCAAAGTGGAAATAGCAATCCATGTACCAATCTCTGTCACGACACCAGGATCTGTTTTTGTCTCAAGGGAATAGGTCTCGTAAGCTTCATTGAACGTGGAAGAGGCGCTCAAGATGGAAGGTTGTGTTGATCCAGTAACTACTTTAGTTCCCTGATCTTGAATATTAGCCTGAGAATCAGCATACAAGTTTGAGCTGACACTGACTGTATTGTCTCTCTTCGATAATCCACTGGCAAAGTTCAAGGAAACTGTATTTCCAATACTTTTAGTCTTAAGAGGCTCAGTGGAATATTTGACACGCAAATATTTCCCTCCATCGATTTTGGAATTGATAAGCAGCTGTATTTGAGAGGAATCTGATTTATCCTTGACAGCTGTGAATGGAAAACTCCGAAGTGGCCTATTGAAAGCATCAACTGCAACGACAATTTCGAGAGATGTGCGACTTGTGTTAAATTGGTAACTTGCGTTGCTGCTTCCACTGGATGTAAAAGAAACTGCACGATTTAGCATTGATAAGGGAATATCAGCTGTAAACCAAGCAGTATTATTCTCAGCGTATATTCCTCCGTTTGATGTCAAAGTGCTTAAATCCTTCGCGACGTAGTTAATGGATTTAGTGACAGAGGAGCCTGTCGAGACTCCAAAACTATAGTTGCGGGACCCTGGTAACTTTATCTGTCTCTTGGCGTCATCTGCCAACTGAACTAGAAAGTTCAGACTAGCTGTCATGTTCCTTGACTGTGGTTCATTGTAAGAAATCCTAAGCTTGTTGGAGCCACTACTAGTTACCGATCCGATCGTTTTGGAATTAGCCTTGAGTGAGAAAGTATCATTTGGAATCGAGGTGAACTCCTCGGGCACCGTCAGATAGATGTCTTTATTAGGACCCTGGGGCACAAATATATCAGCCTCCACCAAAAACCAATGATTTGAATCCGTACAGTTTGTGGAACCTGTGTAAGCATCGCTCAGTTGAACATCGAGAAAAAAGGATTGAGGTTTTGCTGCCGCAGTCACAATAGTCACAACGTTAGACAGAATCGCAAGGAAGCTTAAACTCCCTATTAGAGATATGTGGTTGAGACGCATGTTTATGAAAGCCCAATGTCTTGCTGCCACCTTAACAAAAAAAAAAAGTGATAGGGTTGTAGGTTACAGGAGTTCACAGATTGAATGCCCATTGAAGCCTTTATAGTAGAGCCTGTAATTGAGTTGGCTGTCATCATAAATTGGCAGAGCGTTCATTAATTAAAATTTTAAGAAGGGCTACCAGCTCCGTCCCGATTCGTCATTGATTCACTCCCCCATAATGCCATGTAAATCTGATCCGTTCATTAACCTGATCCAGCTTCAAAGCAATCGATCATTTAACTTGTCCAGCGTCGATCTGTTCGCGCGGCTGAAACCAGCCATCTTAATAATTGAAAAAAATGACCTGGCTCGACAACTGCAGCAATTGAAAACAATGCTGGATCTTGTGTGGTTCAATTGAGTAATTTAGATACTTTATCCAGCAAGGCTTGCAAACAGCTTTCCAAATGCAGTTGGTTCGCCTTATTCTGGCTGAACCGGATCCCCAGCAAAGATCTTGAGATGTACTGTACTGGAAATCGAGTCGCTAATGATGGCCCGAGAAACATTTTACCTAACTGCTTGCTTAACCCTTGTCTTGCCTTCTATTAAACTACTGGGAATCTTTGTTTAAGTTGGTGTGACACAATATACCCGCTCCTGATCAATGGACTAGTCAGCCAAATGTGCTCTTTGATACAATAGATCTTTCGTTGATGCATAATAGTTGTTGCTATTCTTTGCTAGGGAAGTGTCAAGCTTCTGCAGAATAGACTCATTTTATAAGAAAGTCGTTTGAGGCTTCTCACAACGACCAGTCCAGCATCGCTGGCAAAAGCCATCTAAGACTCGTAGGGCTCCATCACTTTACATTTACTTGAAGATGTCACAGAGAAATCTTTTTTCAACTTACCTGCCTCGTTTTACTAAATGCTTAACGTCTGGACATCGCTAGTTGGCAGGTTAATCTTATCTACGGTGAAACTAACATCACCAAACTAGTCCTCAGATAGCTAGCTACTCGACCGTGATGGTATTGCCCATAATAGTGGGGCTGGGAGTGACTGTACTGGCATTGACAGCGAGATCTGGACTACGGGCTTGGGAAGCATACAAGCTTCTGTCACCGTTGGCAATCGCCAGAATGAACAACATAAAAATCCAGACCAGAGGTCCCTACGCTAGAAAAAGTCGGTATAACGACAACTGGTTGAGCGATTCCAGGAGGTCAAGGCTAGAGAAGTATCGTGGTGGGTTCAATCCGAGGATGACCGAGTCAGAAGCCATACTCGTGCTGGATGTATTGCCTGAAGAGATCGCGGGGCTGGACGAGAATCTACTCAAGTCAAAGCATAGGAAAGCCATGCTCCGGAACCATCCTGATAAGGGTGGCAGTCCGTACTTGGCAATGAAGATCAACGAAGCCCGAGAGGTTCTAGAGCACAGCGTAATGCTGCGGAGGAGGTAGCAAAGGTTGCGCTCGGCATTAATGAATTATGATTCACGTCTCTGAGAGTTCAAGCCTAGGTTCAAATGAAGAGGCAAGAGCAGTATTACAATTTCGTCTGACCAATTCCTCGAATCACTAAGCGTCAATTGCGTGATGAAAGCCAAGAACTGCTCTATTGAGCGGTTTTCTTCTACGTTCCAGTTGTAAACCCCATCCTGGCTCAATGGTCCTGTATATAAATTACGATCGATCCTCTCCAGGTTCCCATTGATCTCATACTAGGGGAGGATTACGGTTCAGCGCGAAGTATCCGTCAGTAGTAGGAAGTATAAAGCATAGACTACTGCCAGTCACGTAATCGGTGAGGTCTTGGAACTGTTTACGGGCTTCAATTCATCTTTTGTTGTAATTGTAACTTGGCATCGCGCCGGCCTCATACAGCTTACTTTACCTACTTGTATAGGGCATCGGCGAAACATAGTACATATTCAAGGCATGAGATGCCAGCAAGTTCATTACGACTGATGAAAGTGAACATCCAATTTGACCACACGCTGAGATGCAGGTTATGTGAGATCGCCAAGAATCTATCGGATGAGCAGGGAAGCTGTAAGGGCGTGCAATATGCCGCAATTCAAATCCCTTCTTATGACAAATCAATACCCCATAGGATAATCACAGATTGCGTTGTGAACGATGAGTTACCGTTCGATACTATCAGAGTTGCGGCTAAACTTTTTGGCGTATCAGCCTCTGGGCCAGCAGTGAGTGTATGCGATCTAGAGCTTTTAGAGGAGAGGCCTCCAGTTCTAGATAGTGTAACACTTATAGTGAGGGATAAATTATATCACAAGCTGATGAAGCTACACAAACCTATGCAAAGGCTCGAGTTCCTAGAGATGAAGTATGGTTTGCAGCATTGTCGAACAGTAGTCTCTGATAACTTTATTTTGGAACCTTCATGGTGTGCGGTATATCAGTGTTCACCGCCTACAGGAGGCCTGGTTGACTTTCGAGAGACTGAAATTGTCTTTGCCAAGGATGAAGGAGACAATTTGGGTGATCGGGTCATTTTAGAGGACTTTGATGAATCCTTCGCGTTAGAGCCAACGTGCAAGAGAAATTTTAGACTAGCAGCACTCGAGTATCCGGTGCCGTTGGAGTTACTTACTCCAGCTCCTGCTCCGGATGACGACGATTCGATGTTCGTGTTCGCCGATTTTAGGACTTTAGTCTCTTTGGGACTAAGTAGCGGAAGTTACATTTATGTATCAGATCAACGCACATCAAGAGTCGTTAAAATCTTCGTTCTGACCAATCCTCACAAATTCAAGAGCTTCACAATTTATGCAACGCCAAGATTGATAGCTAACTTCGGCGACAGCGAAGAAATCACCGTGACAAAATGCATGATTGATCAACTTCAACCGCCAATTGCCCTCTCTGTGTCAATTGCTCGAGTCGGAAGTTGGTTTCAGAGTCAAAAAGTCTACCAGAACCTGATACTGTTGAATCTCAAGCAATTTTTTACTTCAAAACGAAGGCTCCTACATGTCAATGATATGATACCCATATCCTTTGATACGCACTTAGCGAGTTTATATGCCGATGATTTTGATGCCGAGTACCTAGACCAAAAGAATGATACAGTTATATGGTTCTACGTTGAAGGCGCAAAACTGAGTGAGGGGAACGATACCGAGCACGACTCGGTATTCATCATTGAACCATCAAAAACAAAACTGATCACAGCCAACATAATTGCTAAAGCTCCACTCAGGTTATCTCGATGCAACTACATCTCGTACTTTGACTTAGATCCCGTGTTCAAGTATGATTTGGACAAGTTTCCCTACGCCAGAAGATTGGTAGATATTCTGGAATCATCTTTGAAGTGCAGAGAGAAAGGGCTTAATGCCAACACAACAGTCCTCCTCAATTCCACCACCCCAAGCACCGGAAAATCCAACCTGGTGAAATCCGTTGCACTGCATCTAGGGTTTCATTTTCTCAATGTGGATTGTCTAAGTTTGTCCTTTAATGGCGGGTCTCAAGATACAACAGCAAAAATTATTGGCTATTTACGAGGTAAAATTGAGGGTGTTATTCCCCATACAAGTCCGGCCATCGTCTTTTTATCCCATCTTGATGTGCTGCTAGTCAAGAAAGATCCAAATCAAGATCCCGAGAGTGCAAGGGCTTCGAAAGTAATGGATCTTGAGATTGCCAGATTGATATCCGATGTCACGAATAACTTTGAAGGAGCAGTCTTTATGTGCTCTGTTAGCGATGCGGAGAGTCTCCCTTCAAACGTCAGGAACCAGATCAAATTCGAGTTGGATATCCCGGTGCCAGACGAACATCAAAGAAGTGAGATTTTTGAATGGTTCTTGACTCAGTCTTCACTGAATCGGGGCATCAGCAAGGGAGCTGCCCGTTATGCTATAGGAAAAGATGTATTGTTAACGAAACTTGCTCAGCACTCAGCTGGTTTGACGCCTTTAGACATTCAAGTCATTGTTGAGACCGCCAAATTTAAGTGCACCAAACGTTACAAGGAGAGTGGCCGCGGAATTAGTTCAATGAGTGATCCACTCTGGATTACAATTGATGATCTCACCAGCTCTGTCAGCAAGGCTAGAGACGAATTCTCGGCGTCTATTGGAGCACCAAAAATCCCCAACGTAACTTGGGATGATATAGGTGGGATGGATTTGGTCAAGGGAGAAATTATGGACACTATAGATATGCCCTTGAAACATCCTGAGTTATTTGCATCCGGAATGAAGAAGAGGAGTGGTGTCCTGTTCTATGGTCCTCCGGGGACCGGTAAGACTTTGATGGCGAAAGCTATAGCGACTAATTTTTCTTTGAATTTCTTCAGTGTAAAAGGTCCTGAGCTTCTCAACATGTATATCGGAGAGTCTGAGGCGAACGTCCGCCGAGTATTCCAAAAGGCTAGGGATGCTAAACCCTGTGTCATATTTTTCGATGAGCTGGACTCAGTGGCACCAAAGAGAGGTAATCAGGGGGATTCTGGTGGTGTTATGGACCGTATTGTATCGCAATTACTGGCTGAAGTAGATGGGATGGGCTCCAACGGTGACGGTGTTTTTGTAATAGGAGCAACTAATAGACCAGATCTTTTGGATGAGGCCCTGCTTAGACCGGGAAGATTCGATAAGCTTCTGTATTTGGGCATTTCTGATACTAACGAGAAGCAATTTAACATCCTTCAAGCCTTGACGAGAAAATTCGAGCTCGAACCTGAAGTCGATTTGATGACCGTAGCTGAGAAATGCCCATTCAATTACACCGGTGCGGACTTTTATGCATTGTGTTCTGATGCGATGCTGAATGCAATGACTAGAACCGCCAGTCAAATCGATGAGAAAGTCACGGTGTACAACAGGTCTAACAAGGATAGTATGACGCTGAAGCATTGGTTTGACAAAGTAGCCACTCCTCAAGATCTCAGAGTTAAAGTGGGTATGATGGACTTCCTGAAGGCTCAACAAGACCTCACTGCGAGTGTTTCTGACGAAGAGCTGAGCCATTATCTCAAGGTTAGAGCCGATTTCGAGAACTCCACATAAAATGTGCTAGAACAATCCTACAGAAATTCCAAACAAGATGTGAATGTAATTATGAAAGTGCAAGAGAGGCTCTAATTGTTTTCAATTGTTCCTAACTAGATGAATTTTATTGTATATACTAGAAGACAAAAGAATATAGACTACCAATCTTCGTTCAGTGTGATATATGGCGAAGTGATGCTAGGTTGGAAAAGTGGTAAGCGGTGAACAGTACATTCAAGCTTGTTGATGAATACTGCCTTTGAGCTTCACAGAGCCATTGAGCCAGTATCTGCACCGGAAATAGCGATGGTCTATGAGGCAAAACCTTTTGATGCTATAACGGTGAAACCCAACGAGAAGAGAAGGGTGGCTTACTTCTACGACGCCGATGTTGGGAACTTCTCATATGGTCAATACCACCCGATGAAACCTCATAGGATAAGAATGGCGCACTCATTGATAATGAACTATGGGTTGTACAAGAAGATGGAAATTTATAGGGCTAAACCCGCAACCAAACAGGAAATGTGCCAGTTTCACACCGACGAGTATATCGATTTCCTATCACGAGTCACTCCTGACAATCTGGAATTGTTCAAGAAAGAGAGTGTGAAATTTAACGTCGGTGACGATTGCCCGGTCTTTGATGGTTTGTATGAGTATTGTAGCATATCTGGCGGAGGATCCATGGAAGGTGCTGCAAGGCTGAACAGAGGGAAGTGCGATGTGGCTATCAACTATGCAGGAGGTCTTCATCATGCTAAGAAGGCGGAAGCTTCGGGGTTTTGTTACCTGAATGATATAGTGCTAGGGATAATTGAGCTGCTGAGGTATCATCCCAGAGTTCTGTACATTGACATCGACGTGCATCATGGTGATGGTGTTGAAGAAGCATTCTACACCACTGATCGAGTGATGACATGTTCCTTCCACAAGTATGGTGAATTCTTTCCCGGTACTGGGGAACTGAGAGATATTGGTGTGGGTAGTGGTAAATACTATGCGGTGAACGTCCCATTAAGGGATGGTATTGATGATGCCACTTTCAGAAACGTTTTCGAACCTGTAATTGGCAAGATAATGGAATGGTATCAGCCTGCGGCTGTCGTCCTGCAGTGTGGTGGTGATTCACTCTCCGGTGATAGGCTTGGCTGTTTTAATCTGTCCATGCGCGGTCATGCAAACTGTGTAAATTACGTGAAATCATTCGGTATTCCAATGATGGTTGTTGGCGGTGGTGGTTACACAATGAGGAATGTGGCGAGGACGTGGTGTTTCGAAACGGGTTTGTTGAACAATGTCGTTCTGGACTCAGAATTACCGTATAATGATTACTACGAGTATTATGGGCCGGATTACAAACTAGACGTGAGACCTTCGAATATGTTTAACGTCAATACTCCTGAGTATCTGGACAAGATCATGTCATCAATTTTTGAAAATTTGGAAAACACAAAATATGCCCCCAGCGTTCAGCTAAACAACGTGCCAAAGGATCCTGAAGAACTGGGAGACGTAGAAGAAGACACTGCGGAAGCAATCGATACCAAAGGTGGATCTCAGTACGCAAGGGATCTACAGATCGAAAAGGATAATGAATTTTACTAATTCAAAAACTAAAAGCTCAGATCGGACTAATGTTTGTAACAAATAATTATAAATTCACACCTCTCAATTGTAGTAGTCGCTCTGGAACCTTCAAAACTGGAGCATATTACGTGGCATAATTAGCCGTCACCGTCATTACCAATTAGGTGTCAGCAACTTCGGGTAACAAACCTTTTGATAGCTTAAATAGCGGTACTTAACGAAAGGAACTTGATGTTACAGTTCATGGAGACAGTTAAGAGGTCACTGAGGTCAATTGATTCTTGTTAAAGTCATTGAGAATGGCAGTTAAGGGTTTAGGTAAGATTGATAAGCAATATGATGGTTCTAACGTAAGGGTGGGCATCATTCATGCACGTTGGAACCGTGAGATTATAGACGCTTTGGTCAAAGGTGCCATTGAAAGACTGCTTTCATTGGGTGTCAAGGAAGATAATATAGTAGTTGAAACTGTTCCTGGCTCTTATGAATTGCCCTGGGGCTCTAGAAGGTTTGCAGAAATAAATGAGCAAGAAGGACATCCCTTCGATGTAATCATTCCAATTGGTGTCTTGATTAAAGGCAGCACCATGCATTTTGAGTATATTGCTGATAGCACCACAAAGGCTCTCATGTCTTTGCAAGAAAAGGTGAATATTCCAGTAATTTTCGGGCTATTGACATGTATGACTGAAGAGCAAGCTCTAGCCAGAGCTGGTATTGACGAGGGTCACACCATGCATAATCATGGTGAAGACTGGGGTGCAGCAGCTGTTGAAATGGCCATTAAATTCAGTCCAGACTCGTCGAGGAGATCATGAATCTATAATACATACTGCGTAGAAATCTAACTCTACATTAAGATGCCGCCGTTCCTTCTTGCCCGTTTCTTATTCAGTGATCGCAGAGCATCTCTTTGTCTGCGTTTCATTTCTTTAGTCCAGTCACCTCTGTTTTCCCAGAAGGTTTCTTCCCAGCTATCCAAGGTCTCACCGATATCCTTGTTCTTCAGCTTACTTAGCTTAGTTTGACCAACCAAGAATGGGGAATCAAAGTGCGGAAAGAAAAGATACTGTTTCTCTTTCTTGTGCAAGGGCTGCTCTTTTTGTAGGACTTGCTGAGGAGTAGCCGTCATTTCCTCAACTTCCTTGTCGTTCTGGTGGTCAATGTCTTCGTCAGATTCAGCAATCAACTTGAAGGAAGATGGAGCCTCAACATCAGGATTGAAAAGACTCCGAAGAGTCTCAGTGTTACTAATATTCTCATTTGTTCCTAGTGCAGTAGGTGGATTACTTTGTGAAGTAAACGTAGGTATGAACTCCTCTTCCTCATCGTCGTACAGTTCTTCGCTTTTATCATGTTCATGGTGGGACTCCGTCTCGACCTTCCCGCTCGGCAGCACTGGCTCATCGTTCAGATCACCTCCCACTGTGTTTTTGCTGATTGAATGCCGGTGCTGAACCTTTTCGGTGCTGACTAAAGCAAAGTCCTCATCATCGCTTAGCTGCAGCGGTTTATCAAATTCGAAATCTCTCAGCACATTTGCCAAAACGTCCTTGACCTTTTCCTTTTCTTCCTCCTCTTCCTCCACTTCTATATCCACTGCAACGTCAACCTGCCCATCCATAGGCCGCTGCTCAACCATGAATCTGATAGATTTCTTGGATCTGCTGTAATCCAACCTATCAACGATGTGATCGTAGCCATCTCGCCATTTGTTATTCACAAACTTGTACGCCAAATCTTTCGTGTCCTTGTTTCTTTCATAGCCCCATAATTTGGTCTTGTAGCATTTGTAAACTTTTAATGATCCGCCAACATCCACTCTAAATGTGACGTTGCGTAACTGAGCCTTTGAACGTGGATCCTTTCTAATGCGACCGGGAATGACGGACTTTCTTTCCTCCCAACTCATGTTTATATTTTCAATTTTCTTGCCGTACTCCGAGTTTCTCTTCCTTACGATCTCCTCCATTTTATGCGACTGCCTTTGATCCTCCTCATGTCTCTGCTCCCACGCTTCCCTCCAGGAAGGTTTCGCTAGGTTTACTCTAAGTTTATTTCCCTTGAACTTTACGTTATTAAAACTGTTCTTCAACCGTTGAAACTGGCTCTCGTCGTCGAATTCCATGTTGATGTACGCAAACGTATCATGTTTCTCAAACTCATCGCTCAGACATTGCCCAAACTTTGTGAATCTCTGACGCAACTCTGTCAGACAACTCTCATCGTTCTGCAGGATATTTCCCACATATATCCTCCTCTGGATACTAACCATAGCTATTTTTTCAAATTTCGCAGCTTTAAGTCTTCAAGAACTCAATTGGCTTTGGCATTAACTCTTTACTTGGCATCTCATCGCTTGTTTTGTTCTTAGTATTATTCAAACTAGATCGAAATTTTTCAAGGTGTAACCCGCCTCTAATTTTTCAGTCCTTTGTCGATCGTTCAACATACTAATAACAGGCTGATTGAGAGCCCAGGAGCGGGATAAACTGGAATCTGGACCAAGCTTTGGGCAGCGTTTCAGGGGTCTTACTCAACCGAGATGGAGGCAGTAAAGTCTGGTGGTTATCCTTCCATGGAATGGCCCTCTTCCCTGGATATTCCTTTGAAGGCATCAGAGGAAGTGGTCAGCATTGACTTGAAAACCGATTTGCCTGATGACCCTGCAGATCTGAAGACACTACTGGTCGAGGAAGGATCCGATAAGGAGCATTGGTTGACCATCGCGGTCGCATACTGCAATCAGGGCAAAACTAGCGAAGGTATCAGGTTGGCCGAGATGGCTCTGGAGACATTTGACAATTCTGAAAATGGTTCTTTGCATACCTTTTTGACCTGGGCGCATCTTAGAATGGCCAAGGAACATCCCTATGAGGCAGACGTGAAGGAGCGCGGACTCACTGAGGCAGAAGTACATCTGAAGAGCGCCATAGGTCTTGACCCTACTTGGATTGGCAATATGTTGGCTACCATTGACTTATATTACCAAAGAGGACATTACGATAGGGCACTGGAGACGTGTGATTTGTTTGTTAAGAGCATATACGCTGAAGATCGTCGAGCAGGCCGGACTTCAAAACAGAACGCTCTATTTTTGCTTCTCAGAGCCAAGCTTCTGTACCAGAAAAAGAACTACATGGCAAGTCTTAAAAATTTTCAAGAGCTACTAGTCATAAATCCCGTCATGCAACCGGATCCCCGTATCGGTATTGGTCTCTGCTTTTGGCAGTTGAAGGACTACAGTATTGCTATCTCTTCATGGAAAAGAGCACTGGAGTTGAATCCTGAAAATGAAAATGCAGCTGTGCTGGTTTTACTCGGTGATCTCCACACTTCACTGACGTCATCTGAAAACGATACGGCTTTCACGGAGAGCTATTCCAAAGCTCTTTCGGACCTTAACGACTTATTCGTTCAAGATAAGCAAAATCCAGTGCTTCTTACGCTTCTGGAAATCTACTTCTTTTTTAGAGGTGACTACGCGAAGGTTATTGACATTTACAATTCAAAGATAAAAGATAGGGCGGCATTACTGACAGGCACTGTACTCTCTGAAGCTATGTTTTGGTGTGGAAGGGCCTGCTACGCGCAACATGATTATCGTAAGGCATTCGCGATGTTTCAACAATGTCTCAAGAACAATGAGGATCATCTCCTAGCGAGGTTTGGTATTGGACAGACCCAGATCAAAAACAAGCTAGTCGAGGAAAGTATTATCACTTTCGAAAATCTGTTCAAGAGTTTCGAAAATATTCAAGAGCTCAATTACATCTTGGGTTTATTGTATGCCGCAAAGCACTTCAATAAAAAAGACGCCAAAGATTCGACCAAAGCCGAAGTGATGGCTCTCAGTGAGAAAGCAATCAAGTATTTGAGCAAATATATCAAACTGACCTTGTCCAAGAAGAATCAAATAGTCGTTCCAAGAGCTTACCTAGTCATTTCACAACTCTATGAGGATCAGAACAATTACAAGCAATCTTTGGAGTATTTGTCCAAGGCATACGAACAATTCAAGGCTCTTGGGTCTCATTCAATACCTCTTGAGGTCTTGAATAATCTGGGTTGTTTCCATTTCATCAACGGTGACTTGGCCAAGGCTCGCGAGTACTTTGACGACGCTAAAAAAATGATCAAAGAGGGATCTGAAATGACAATCGACTACAACATAGCCCGTACTTCGGAATCACTCAATGAAACCAAATCAAAGGAGATGTACGATCAGATTCTTTCAAAACACCCGGGTTACGTCGATGCACAGATCAGAAGTCTCCTCCTGCGGTTTGTCAACGATAAATCAGATACGACTATTGTTGAAGATACTATCAAGAAATTTTACACAGCAAACGAATCTAATCTTGAGGTGCGTGCCTTTTACAGCTGGTTTCTGAAGAACAGCAGGAAGGAAAAGAGAAACGACATTCTAGAGACTGCTCACAACAAGGATACCCTGGTCAAATACGATTCGCACGACCTTTACGCACTAATTTCCTTGGGTAATTTGTATTGTATTATCGGGAGAGGTGAAAGGAAATCTCCAAAACCAAAGGATCAAGAAAATGCAAAACAATCGTTCTTAAAAGCAGTCCAACTGTTTCAAAAAGTGTTACAAGTGGACCCATATGATGTCTTTGCCGCTCAAGGTATAGCCATTGTCTTTGCAGAGAACAAACGTATGGGGCCGGCGCTTGAAATTTTAAGAAAAATCAGGGACTCTTTGGACAACGAAGATGTTCATTGCAACATAGCCAACTGCTTGATGGAAATGCATGAAAATGCCAAAGCGATTGAAACCTATGAATACACCATGAAGAGGTTTGGAAACATGGAGAACAAGCCTAGGTTGTTAAACCTTCTCAGTAAGGCTTGGTTTTCAAGAGGCGTACGGGAAAAATCCTTTGAATTTTTGAAGAAAGCATTGGGCAACGCGGAGGAGGCCTTATCATTGGAGATTGAGAACACAACTTCTGATAAGTTCGTTGCTCTATTGAAGTATAATGCTGCCCTACTACATTTTCAGATTGCCGAAACTTTGAGAAGATCGTCACCCAAGCAGCGTAAGGTTTTTCAAATTACTGAAGCTATCAGTGGTCTGCAAACAGGGTTAGACATTCTTAAAGAACTACAAGGGTCCAAAGATTTCAATATCATACCGGAGGAAGAACTGGAGCAGCGTATCCAGCTGGGTGAAACGACGATGAAGAGCTCACTGGAGCGTATCGTTAAGGAACAGAAGGAATTTGAGGATGAGCAAAACAGGAAGCTGGAAGAGGCCCGTAAGATCCTGGAGGAAAACGAAGTCGAGAAACAGAGGAAAAAGGACGAAGAAGAAGAAGCTTACAAGTTGAAGTTGGAAAAGCAAAAGGAAGAATACAGAAAGTTGCAAGACGAAGCACAGAAACTGATACAAGAGCGTGAAACGATGCTCACAGCAGAGGACGATAAAGACGAGCTGAGTGACAATCTACCTGAGGGTGCCGATGACAATGGTGCTAAGAAACCCACCAAGAAGAGAAAGACTAAGAAGCGTGCCGATGGGGAGCCGAAAAAGAGAAGAAAGAAGCAGGAAGCTGCTCCGCCTCCTGATGCTCCGGAGTCCAATGACGAAGAGGACGAAAACGTGAAATCAACCGGTAGGAAATCGAAGAAGACCGCGCTGTCAAACGAGTTTATCGACGACAGCGACGAAGAACCGGAAGCTGATGCTGACGCTGATGGAGCAAGTGACAACAACGAAGACGATGATCTGTTCTAATGTAAATTAGGTGTACTATTTAACTGTATAAAAGCCGTACCCGACCTACCTCTCAATCATCCAGTGCTTGGTCCGTCTGTAGGAGTCGTGGGCCCGCCTGTACGTCTCCTTCTCGGACTCATCCAGCGTCAACAGGAACGGCGACCCTAGCTGGGAGGCCTGCGACTCGACACCGCTCACGCTCACACTGCTCGCGTGACCGTTGAGCTCCAACGACCGCTCCATGACCATATCAGCCACGACTGTCGCCAACTCTTCGTCCCCAAACAGCGCAATCCACTTGATTGCCAGCATGTAGAAATGACTACTGACAGAATGCAGATCCAAGCTCGCCGCGCCCGCCTTGATCGCATTCACCACTTTCCCCGAGAACATATCTGGGCGCGACAGCTCCACAAACGGCAACGCATCATCGTCTCCGCCACGTTCCTCGCCCTCTTCCTCGCCGCCGCCAACGATAGCCAGCACTCTGGCCAGCCACAGCGGCAGCATCAGCTTCGAGTTCTTCTCGATCGCCTTACCGGCGTTCCCCTCCAGGTAGCCGAGACCCGGCATCGAGTACTGGAATTTGCACGGAACCTCGCTGCCATCCGCCAGCACGTCCTCCAGGTCGTAGTAGCCCATCACCGCGTGTTCCCGTGGCCCTTACTGGGACCCTCCAGTTCCAACTTCTCGCGTCAATTCCAATCTTCACCACTCTTCCTCCATCGATCCGAGGTCTGACACGTGACCACCCGGGGTTAGTGATCTTTCGTGCGCAGTGACTTTTTACTCCTGACTCCAAGATCACTTGGCGTATATAAAGGTGAACCGTACCTGAGTCATGATGAAGTCTCTGGAGTAAGGCAGGGCAGACGTTTTAGCGGCGATTGTGAGATGGTGTGCGATACAGTGGTTTATCACCCCTCGGTTTCGAGGCTGATCAGGTTTTTGGATTCGACCGCGGGTCGGGAGAAGGTGCTGAGACTGTTGCAGTATTTGTCGCGGTTTTTGGCGTTCCAGCAGTCATCGGTGCTCGCGAAGCAGTTGCAGGCGCAGTTCACGGTGGTCAGGAAGATCCTGCGTTTCTTGAAGCCGCTAAACCATCTGCAGGCGGCTTCGAAGTTCTATGACAACAAGCTTTCGGGCGATGCGTTGGTGCGTGCGTGCAACGTGATCAAGAACATCGCTTACGCTGGGTACTTGAGTTTCGACCAAATCAATCTGCTGAGGATGTTGCGGTTGGTGCCTGTGACTCCGTTTACGGGTAAGAAAGTGCCGCTGTGGAGCAATTGGTGCTGGTTTGTCGGTTTGTTGACCGGTCTCGTGATGGACGTGCGTAAGATCCAGCTTGCGCAGACCAGGATCGTTGCTCTGGCGTCTGAGGAGAGGAGCGAAAAGTACGAAGAGGATAAATTGCTTGCCAAGACCTACCAGGAGAGGGCTGCCGCTGTAAGAAGATTGTTGTGGGACGCCATCGACTACTTCATCGTTTTGAACAATTTGAACTTCTTGCACAACGAGGACGGATATGTCGCCCTTGCAGGTGTGGCCACGTCGTTGCTGGGCGTTCAGGACCTATGGAAGGCCGCTTAGGTATCGATTGTAACTTGTCTAGCTTCTGTAGCACTTATCGAACTGTGAAAATCATCCTGAACGTAAGTATTCTAACGACAGTATCCATCTGATAACTGTTGGCATCGGATTAGAAGGGCTGAACAACGGAGAGGCGATTGAAAGACAGGTGAGCGGGCCGTTGGTACTATGAGTAGTCTACCGTATGGTGCAGTCAATGCCGACGGTAATCAATCTTTTGGGATCGCAGTAAACGCTGGCGCTGGGTCGCCTGGCGGTCCAGTTAACGCGGATAGGTCGGTCAGCGGTCAACAGGCGTTGACGCCGCAACAGCAGCAACAGCAGCAGCAGCAGAGACAGCGGATGCTTATGCAGCAGCGGGCCCTGCAGCAACAGAAACATCAACAGGCTTTGCAAAACTACGAGTCTCAGTTCTACCAATTGCTGATGACTCTGAATAAGAAACCAAAGAGGATATACAATTTCGTCGAAGATCCAGACCAGACTCTCAAGAAATATGAGCAGTATCGACCTAGCTTTGAATTTCACATTTACGAGAATAATTACAAGATTTGTGCCCCAGCTAACACACGATTACAGCAACAGCAGAAGACACCAGAGTTGAACAGCGATGGTCTGATATTGAACAAGAACAATGCCATACTCAAGGATTTTCTTGAATACGTCGCCAGGGGAAAGATCCCGGAGTCAATTACAGAAGTTTTGCGGGATTGTAACATTCAGTTCTATGAGGGAAACCTTATATTGCAAGTTTATGACCATACAAACACTGTAGATGTTGTATCCAGTGATCAGAATGGACAGCAGTCATCGCAGCCTAAGGGAGGCTCCCCACCCGATAAAACTCAGCAAGAATCTGACGTCAAGCGCGAGACTGATGCAAATTCAGCTTCTGGTACACCAGACGCCAAAAAGACCAGACCAGCCACTTTCAAGAGACCGCGTGTCTACAGAACGTTGCTGAAACCAAGTGACTTGACCCATTACTACGACATGATGTCGTATGCAGATCATACGAGGTTCTCTGATAGCATATACCAACAGCTGGAGTCAGAGATCTTGTCACTCACAAAACGCAACCTGAGTCTCGATGTCCCTCTGAATCCATACGATCACAGGGATATAATTGAAGAAGAATCATTTGCTACTCCGCATTGGGATTCAAAGTCTCAAAGATACGTGCATGTTCATCGCGAAGAGTGCAAGAGGCCAAGGACCAAGGGTGCGGTTGGACACATTGAGGAACACGAAGAATTGCCACAACATAGCTCTAACTACGAGCAAATGATGTTAATCATGAGTGAACGCACTACCACTTCGACCAACGCAACATTCGCAGCTTCTTTAACCAAGAACGCTATGCAATTAGAATCAGCTAATTCAAAGTCTGGTGCTGGTCGCGGGTCCTCACCAATCTCAGGAAGTGGTAAATCTAGTAATCGCGGCTCTTCAGCTAGTCGTAATCAAGCAGCCATTGCTGCTGCTGCCGCTGCTGCTGCTGCAGGGCTAACAGCAGGAAACGAAAATAATCAATTCAGCAGAGTAAAATTCATTGAACAGTGGAGGATTAACAAAGAGAAACGCAAGCAACAGGCACTGAACAACAATATCGCACCCAATTCATTGAACAATGCTATATCCATGGCAGCACCTCTAACTCCACAACAACAGCTTCTTCAACAACAACAATCAATGGAACGTGCTGATCAGCGGCAAGACTTTCAGACGGATCAAAGAGTAGGTGTACAGCAAGCTGATGTAAAGAAACGTATGACCAATGACAAGTTGAAGCCAAAACGACCTCGTAAGACAAAGAAGACAGCTGCAGATGGTGGCGAGCCACCTTCCAAGAAAAAGCGAGTCACAAAGAAAAAGCAAGCCGATAACTCATCACCTCCAGATGCCAACGACGCATTTTAGAATCGGCAAACATGTAATCTTACAAAATATATATAACTGAAGTTCATCATCACGCAAACGACGTCTGTGGCTCATTTTCCAGCAGGTACTTTATCAGCTCAAAAATGTTCTGTCTGTCCGCAACAGTGTGAATCCATATGCCGTACACTTCATTCTTTAGATTTTTTATTATCACCAATTCATCCTTGACCTCTACTCCCATGCACTCCAAAGGATTGCTAGCGTTCTCCTCCGCTTCGAATACCTTTCGCTTGTTTACCACGCTGTTGGAGACAATACCGATGGAGAAGTTGTCGGGGTTCATCCTGTTCAGGATGATCAGGCCGTAGTTGTAAATATCACGTCCACTCAGCGTTGCGCTGCAGGCAGCCGTATCCATGTTCTGCGACGCTACACTCTGTTCTGTACTGTCACTCGCGGACAACAAGGAACCGCTATCGGTAACGTCTCTCAGGTATATTGCCAACACGCCTTGGTAATCTAGCTTATTCCACTCATCTTTGCTGAAGTCCCACTTGTACACAGATGCATGCGGCGTGTGGAACAAAAGTTGCTTAATCTTGGGGTCGTAACGTCCAATAACGTTGAAATTGAGAGCCTTGCGATAGAACTCCATGGTCATAGCCGACGTACCATCATTCTCAGTCGTCATTTCAGCTGCCGGTAGGTCTGAACTGCTGTCTACTGGCTGTTTTAGCTCTCTTTAGACCCACCGAAAACTTGAAAGATTGTGATAATGCTTACATCAAGAGCCATAGCAGGCGACTGCGAACAGAACAGAGAGACAGTCCCACAGAGCAAGATATTCGAAGATCGTTATGCCTCCTCAACAGGCCAAGAGTTACAAAGACATCAAAAGTCACCGAGTGAGATGACACGAGGTTGCCAATCATCCATGACAAGTTGTTGATGCAATTGTCGCCGGGGAGCTGACATCCAGACTCCCTGAAGCACGATTGGCGGATACGCCGGCTAGTGGGCTTGTTGTCAGTCCACAACCAGCCCTCTGGACGCCCAGCGTCATTATCTCGAGCTTCGTGAAGCAATATTCCTGGGGATGAGGTGAATTTTTCAATTTTAATTGAGCTGTTATCTCCGCACAGGAGATAAGCTACAGGAATGTGGATCGACATTGACAAGGAGAGACCTATATAAAGAGGGCACCCACTAGGTTGATTAATCTTGACGTGGTCCTGTAGATCACCAATTAATCGAGCAAAGTTTTGCTTGACACCCAACATAGACTACGAAATGGCTCCAGTTCTTAACGTTGGTATCATCGGTACCGGTATCTTTGCCAGAGACAGACATCTCCCATCCTATGAGGAGTTGTCGTCGGACTTTAAGGTCGTGGCAGCCTTCAACAGAACTAAGAGTAAGGCATTGGACTTTGCCAAGAGAGCTGGCATTTCTGAGGACAAGGTTTACGACGATCTCGATGGGATCCTGGCCGACAAGGATGTCTCATATGTGGACGCTCTGTTGCCAGCTCAGTACAATGTGGCCACTGCTGAGAAGGCAATTGCCGCTGGCAAGCCAATTCTGCTAGAAAAGCCAATTGCTGCTACCATGCAACAAGCCCGTGAAATGGTAAAGCTGTCCGATTCGACAGACTTGCCCATCGGTATCGCAGAGAACTGGCTGTACTTGAGTGTGATCGATATTGCAAAGAAGCATCTGCCCAAGATTGGACCTGTGATCGCTTTCACTCACAACTCAACCGGTCCATTCGTCACTGACAACAAGTACCTGGCAACAACCTGGAGAAAGACCCCAGAACACATTGGTGGTTTCCTATCAGATGGTGGTGTGCATCAGCTTGCCCTTGTCACACACCTTGTCGGTAACTTCGACACTGTTTCTGCCCACACCACACAAGTTCGTAAGGAATCTGGCACTGATGATATTGTGTTCTCTACTGTGAAAATTGTGGATAGCGACGTGATTGGTACTTTTACCTATGGCTCTGCCTTTGGTGCCACGGATAAATCTGTCTTTTTGAAGATCTATGGTAGAAACGGTTCTATCGAGGTTCAACTATCAGATAAGAAAAATCCCCTCGTTAAAGTGCAGCTCGGCGACTCCGCTGAGACCGCCGGTAAGGTGGAGGAATTCTCTGCTGGCCATGATGATTCATTCGGTGTCAACCCAGAGTTCTTGCACTTTCACGAAGCAGTCGCAAAGAAGGACAAGAATCTTTACTTGGGAACACCAAGAGCAGCGTTTCATCACTTGGCCTGTGTCGCAGCCTTTTTGGAATCGTCTGCCAAAAATGGTGATCATGTCAAGGTTGAAAGAATCTAATGAAATGAAACATATTTTGAAAAATTTATAGACACACATATATCTAAAGTATTTGCCTGTAGGTCGCTAACGTATTTTCACGGCTTTTTTTGTAATCGACAATGGCAGATGGATATCCTTCCCTCTTGAGGTTGAAAGTATGCACATCCTTACTTTTCTTTAGCTCAGGAACCCACTTCTTGATGAACTCGCCGTGCGGATCAAATTTCTTACTCTGCAACTCCATGTTCAAAATACGAAAGTACGGCTGTGAATCAATACCTGTACTAGCACAAAATCCCCAACCACCCGTATTGGAAGCCAAATCAAAATCTATGAGATGCTTCCTGAACCACCTCTCTCCCCAACGGTAATCGAGGAGTAAATTCTTGCAAAGGAATGAAGCTGTAATCATCCTTGCCCGGTTATTGATGTAGCCCGTGCAGAGTAGCTTTCTCATGATAGCATCGACAATTGGAACTCCAGTTTCTCCCTCGCACCATTTTTTGAAAGCATCTTTATCATCGCTCCACTTCATTTGGTTGAGCTCGAAATGAAAGGGCAAATCCATCGAAAGGAATGGCCAGTTGCAAAAGGCGTGTTTGTAAAAATCTCTCCAGGCGACTTCACGGATAAATTCCTGGGCAGGGTTGTTCTTCTTGATGTCCTTGGCCGTCAAGGATCCATTGGTAACTTTGGCAGCTTCCTTCAGAATGTATCTAGTGCTGATCAAACCGGAGGAAATGTAACAACTCAAATGTGAGGAGCCCTCATCCGGTAAATGGTCTTTCTTATCATAGTTATGGACTGGTCGATCCAGAAACTCGGCAAGCGCCTGTCTAGCAGCATCTTCAGATGCCTCTGGAAGCTCGGGTGCACCCTCTGGAATGTAGGACGTAAATTCTGTGGGCAACTCGTATTCTGGTGGACTGAAAACGACATTTTCATCACTGACTGGATCATCTGGAAGTTCATGCACAAAATCTTCTGAACTTTGTAACTTCTCGGTGGCATCTGTTGCCCATTTTTTATACCATGGTGTGAACACGGTATATTGAGTGCCCTTCCCTGTCGTTAAAACGCCAGGATTCACCACGCAAGAATCGTGAAGCACCTTGAAGTTAAAAGAGGAATTGCAATTCTCAAACACTTTGATATCCCTATACAACTCATCTGCTTCATATTCGGCGTTCGCCGTCAAGAGAACGGAATCGGAGCCAGCAAGATTCAGGCATTGATCTTTCAACCAGGAAGCAAAGTGTTTGGTGTTGCTCAGCATTGGACTTTCAGGATTGTAATGAAGTACATGCAATGGAATCGACAGTTTAGAAAGCTTTTTCCCCAAGTTCGAGAGAGCGTTCATCATAAATTTCAACTTCCAACCACTATCCAAATGGGCCCTCCAGTCGTTCTCATTGATTGTGAAAATAGTCAACAATTTACCAGAATCCTTATCCTTCCGTTGCTCATACTTTTTGATGGCTTCGAACAAGCCTGTATTATCATGAATTCTCAAGTCTCCTCGGAACCAATGGATAAACACCTTTGATTCATCTTTTTTTTCCTGTTTCGAGATGTGTTGGTTCAGAATGTCAATTGGCTTCTTTCTCTTACCGTTGTTGAACTCATTAGCCCTCTGGCAAGTGATTGGGTTCTTGTAGTAAGTCGGATTCGAGGAATAGTATTGATCGTAATCCCCGTGTAACTTTGGTTTCTTGTTGCCCTTCGAAATGGGACTCGTCAATGCACCTCTTTTCATTCTTCCCAGAACAGCAGGCTCGTCTTGACATCGTAAACTTTTGTGAATTAGAGAGCACAGTTCACCATTTTGCTCTTCTTTAATACTTCATTCTCTCGAGGATTGAAGGCGATGCCCTCTCCCCTTGAGAAAAAACGATGATTTACGTCATACAACAGTTTATTCAATGAAGCTCTACTTGCAACTCACTGATCCAGTCACACTCACAAGAGTATAAAGAGTCTACATGCGGCTAATGCATTGGGCCGTCTCTTGATTAACCTCGACTGTGTGGCTAGTATAATGCTATTGCGATAAGTATGGCGACGGCACCGTAGACCACACAAACGTAGTTCATGTTGGTGCTGTCGACTGGGATCACGTAGGGGAAGGATAGGAAGATCAGACAAAATAGAGACCAGCAGATGGTCAGGATGTTTGGGATCAAGTACCACTTAGCTCTGCTTTCGCGGAATTCCTGGCGAATGCCAAGAGCCTGGTGCTCGCTGGCGACCCTACTGTAGAATTTGCTCTTTCCGACCACAAATAACATGATGACACAGGGAATAGCATAGGATATCAAGAGAATGGAGATGCAGGCTGTGATGATGGCGTTGAACGCTGTGCTTGAACCCATGAAAATGCAGCCTATGATTGCGACGAACAAATGGGACAAGAGGTGAGCATAGAGTGGGATAGAGACTTTGGAATTAAGGCTACCGAGTTTTTTTACAAGAACTGCCTTCTTGGCTGGCATCTCATCGCATTCAATGTCGTAGTAGGTCCTAGAAACGGACCACAGTATCCTGTTTTGCCAGGTGCTGCTAGAGACACCGCAAATAAATCCCGTAACAATGCTGCTGGCTTGCATGAAGGCACTCAGTGATTTGTTTCCCGTAGCCTGATAGTATATTTGCAGAATTGGTAGGATGCTTTCTGCCACAGCGGATGAGTCGGTGATACAAAAGAACATCACAATGGCGTATGGAAAACTCGTGGCAAACCCAAGTAGTATAGTAAGGATAATGGCCCGAGGAACCAATATCCTAGACTTACTGTGTCCTACATCGTCAACCATGTGCGTTGCTGAGTCGATACCCGCAAACGCCCACAATGGGTTGATCAGTCCGACGATGAAAGCCATACCCGAAGACGACCATCCAGTTGTATTTTGGAATTGGCCGAAAATTGTTCTAGCTGTTGGCCATGGGTCGCTGTGGTTGAAGCTACGAGATACAATGGAGATCAAAAAGGTTAGCAAGTAGGATACAATGGAAACTCCAAGACCGAACTGAGATATTGCCGGTAGCCATCTATCCCAACTTGCAAACAATGCCATTGCTATGTTCAACAGTTCGAATGTGAGAAAGACATTCCAATGTTTAAGTTCGTAGTCGGGATGCATCAAGGTATAGACGCCCAAAATACTGAGCGCCAAAGAGGCACATATACTCGCACTAGTAAACACAGCCCCAGCGTAATTTATTAGTCCAGTCATGATCCCCAGGTCTTTTTTCCATTTTTTGGTTATCAAAAGATTTTTCCCGCTACAATAGGCCTCAAGCAAGGGCTCATCTAATTGATCCATTAAAGAACCATCGGCTGTAATCCCTAATGGTTCATCTTCTTCGCACTCCGTGGCTTCCTTTTCAATTGTTACAGGGTCCAGCTTTTCAGATAGCAATTTCAAAACCCAGAAGCACACTCCACTCGCATTGGGAAGCATCGATGAAAACTCGCTCAAAGAGAGTCCACACATCAAAGAAAATATCATTCCAATAATCAATCCGTAAATAATAAGCAGTGGCCCACCACTAGATATACCAGCCACCAGTGATGCAGCAACACCTACCCAAGAGCTAGTCAGCGAAAATGCGATCCCGAGTAGCGACAACCAACTGAATCTTTGAAAGCTCTTAGCAGCCATTTTAGCAATTGAATTCGATCAAGGAACAGAAGTTGAGAAGGATGTGAATGTGTTTTTGTCAAATGCCTGCTTTTATATGCAAAATCTGCTTCCTGACTCAGGAGTCATCCTGAAAGCTGCATCGCGTATAGTGGACGCATGAATGGGCCCATAAATGGTCATTCTATGATGGAGATTCATTCTATATATTCGTATTTAATTTAGCAGTTGGTCTAAGGAGGGTATGAAGCGTAGACCAGCTTCGGGTGAGCTTAATCTTTCGACTTCAGCTAACACTTTAATGCCGTAGTCACGAAGAACCTCGACATTACCTGGATTCCTCTCACCATTGACTATGATTCCCATTATGTTTTTGTCGAGACCTGCATTCTTAAGGTAATCAATGGTCAGTAGGGTATGATTCAAGGTCCCTAGGCCACTTCTTGCAACAACGATAATTTTAAAAGGTCGACCGCATGACTCAGCTATGTACTTCATCAGATCTGTCATGGTTTCCAGTTTCTTGGTTAGCGGGACAAACGCTCCCCCAGCACCTTCCACTATCAATGGAGATTCCGTAGATGCGCTTGGAAGCTTGAAGTCGGAGAGGCGAATGTCAATTTGTGGCTCATATTCCATAGCCTTGTAAGGCGATAAGGGCTTCAGTAGCTCGTAACGTGGTGGGAATATTTGTGGCTTCCAAGATGAATCACACAGACATTTTGATAATGTTGAACTGTCGCCTTCATCAGATTCAATGCCAGTTTGAACTGGCTTCCAGTAGTTGGCGTTCCACTTGTGAGCTAAAAGAGCAGATACGAAAGTTTTGCCCACATCAGTGTCGGTACCAGTGACAAATATGACAGGTTTGGGCATGAGTGAAGTTAACGATAAGTAGTCGCAATAAGCTGACGAATCCTATCCCACCAAAATGCAGAGGCAGAAAGCACCTGTTGCGGTCTTTTATATGTGTTACTTGTAGTAGTCACTAGCCATTTAGCTCCTGCCAATTTCTGATGCAATCATCTGCGAGATAGCCGATTCTGGGCTCCCTGGTTTGGATAAAAGACTCATTGCGGCCGCCGACTTCTTTGCTTGATCATTGGTTACTATATATCAGACTCTGTGACCTCGAATAAAAAACCCTGCCTTGTGTTGTCTTCAAAGTCATAGTTTCTTGAGTCATGTTGGAATGTCTAACTTTCAAGGCATCGATTTTTTTATGGTCTCATGCATAATGAACAGAACTCAACAGTTTTGAACGAAGTAACTTCTGGGAAATGTGCTAATTCGAATGGGTCAATCTCATTGGCTCTGTAAGTCGCTACCAGAATCCGTGGATCGCATGTATCCAATCCGTCTTTGGCCTAAAGGTCTTGAGTCACAGTAAAATGACTCTAACTCACAATAAGCGAGTCAAAATCTTTATAGGCAACACAAGGCGGGAGGTATTCCGACGAGGAAAGTTCAGATATAAAGCTTGAATACATTGATGTGGAAACCTGTCAAAGAGGCCCTCCTCTAAGCGGCCCAAAATGAAGTTCAGCAAAGAAGTCGATGACCTCTTGAGCTATGACAGAGATCATATTTGGCATCCGTACACGAGCATGCGTGATCCTATGACGGTTTACCCAGTCAAGGAAGCTCATGGGTGTGAAATCACCCTACAGTCTCAGGATCCTCCAAATCAAAAAATGATTGATGCTATGTCTTCCTGGTGGTGCGCCATTCATGGTTATAATAATAAAGAGATTAATGAAGCCTTGGTGTCACAAATCCAAAAGGTTTCTCATGTCATGTTCGGAGGATTGACTCATGAACCTGCCATCTCGCTGGTCCAAAAGCTTTTGAAGCTACTTGACCACGATAAACTACAGCACTGTTTCTTGGCCGACTCGGGCTCAGTTGCAATGGAGATCGCCTTGAAAATGGCCCTTCAATACCAGTTTAGCTTGAACCCGGTACCTTCTTTCAAAAAGCGAAAATTCCTGACCATTTCAAGAGGTTATCATGGAGATACTATTGGCGCTATGAGTGTGTGTGATCCGTTTAGCTCTATGCATTCTATCTATAACGGTTATGTGGCTGAAAACATTTTCGCCGACGGACCTTCTACAGTTCCCCTACTACCAACATCAGGCATTTTTAAGAACAATACAGATCTCTTCAGTGACCGTGTTGCCTTTAAGGAAAGTGATATCGCTGATTTTCGTGCTAAGTTGACGCAAAATCATGAAGAAATTGCTGCAGTTGTTTTGGAACCGATTCTACAAGGTGCTGGTGGAATGAGGTTTTACCACCCACAATTTTTAATCGAGGTCAGAAAACTATGTGATGATTACGAAATTCCCCTTGTCTTGGACGAAATTGCCACTGGATTTGGTCGTACAGGAGCTATGTTCGCATTTCATCATTGCAAAATATACCAGGATGGGCTGGGTGTCCCCAGTGAGTTACAGGTGAATGTCTATCCCGACATCATATGTGTTGGAAAAGCCCTAACAGGTGGTTACATGACATTAAGCGCTGTTGTTACGACTCAAAGAATAGCGATGACAATTTCGAATCCCACATTACCAACAGGTGGTTGTCTGATGCATGGACCGACCTTTATGGGAAATCCGCTAGCTTGTGCTGCAGCCAATAAATCTTTGGATATCCTCATTCGCGGCGACTGGGTTAATCAAGTTATGCGTATTGAGGAGCAACTTTTCAATGGCCTATATCAGGCGGTAGCTTCCGACGAAGTAATTGGCGAAATCCTCTCTGATATTAGAGTTACCGGGGCTGTCGCAGTGCTAGAATTGAAGGAATCTCTTGATTCCTCATGGTTTCACCACAAGTTCGTATCTAAAGGAGTCTACGTTAGGCCCTTCAGAAATCTATGCTACATCATGCCACCATATGTTATCTCGGAGGAGCAACTCGATAAGGTGACTACTGTCATAAGGGAAGTCCTCAGAGAGTGGGCGGAGAAGAGGCAGCAGTCACAAAATTAAGTCTGTAGAGTCTCTATTCTATTTTTCTGTCTCATTCACACTGATTTTCAACTAAACATGAAATTCCGAAGCCACCTTGAGTATCCAAAAAAAAAAAGGTACTTTAAAGAGCTTAAAATTGCATAGCCGCTATTCAAGAGAATAGACTGCTTTAAGCTAGCCGATGGCCATGTAAAAACCGAAGCCAGGTAGTATTAAGAAGGCAAGAAAGTCTTCCTGCCAGCTAGCCGAAAAACTGAAACACAGTAGTAAAGACATCAAATTTATAGATCATTCTGAATAGTTTGGAGCTATATTAAATCTCTCGTCCTGATGTGCATCAAAGAGAATGACATAGACACATAAACGACTCCGGAGGAAACCAAAAATCAAGATTTGATACATGAGGATATCGCATAAACGTAACCTTTGCTTGTGTTATTCCATCAGAAATCTGCAAAACA
Organism: Torulaspora maleeae; assembly: GCA_003708055.3. NCBI lineage: Eukaryota > Fungi > Ascomycota > Saccharomycetes > Saccharomycetales > Saccharomycetaceae > Torulaspora > Torulaspora maleeae. The sequence goes on along the minus strand of PPNA03000001.1, from coordinate 27,645 downwards.
TCCTGCTTAGAGCAACAAAGCGGCTGCGGCAGCAGCAATACCGGCACCCATGCCAACAGCGGCCCTTGGAGCACCATTCTCGGTTTGAGTCGCCTGAATTTGGCCATCGTCGATCTGAGAAATGGCCGAGGCGGTGGTAGACTCACTTTCGATAGCGACAGTGGAGCTGGAAGACTCGGCATCGCCTATAGCAGAAGTTGTCGAGACGTCTTCAGATGTAGAGGCAGAGGCAGAGGCGGAGGTAGGAGCTGAAGTCTCGCTTTCAGTGGCTGAAGAGGAGGTGAGAGTTGTAGTGGTATCATCGCCATCAGATGGGGTAAAGTCTGGCACGGTCTGTCCATTGGAAGCAGTTGCCCTTATGGCGATGCCAACAGAATTCTCACTGCTCTTGGTCGAGAAAACGTATGCGGAGCCCTCGGGAATTGCATAGAAGCCGTCTACATTGTTGTAGATCAAGTGACCCTCTTTGATGGAAAAACCATCTGTGCCGTCACCCTCTGGTCCTTCAGTAATGCTACCGTCTGACAGAACGACGGCATATCTGTTCTCGTCGTTGTTGAACTTCAGCTTACCTGCGTCCGTGACAACGGCCGACAAAGTCTCGGAATCAGTTCCGCTTCCCACGTACAACTTGTCGTCGCTGTAGTAGACACTAGCATACTGCAAATCGCTGCCAGAACGGATGGACAACAGACCAAAGCTTTCAGAGTCAGCGATGATTAGCTTGGCCAAAGCCAGCAAAGTAACAGAAAGGGCGGATGTGAACTTCATTTATTATTTTTTGTAGGTAATCAAACCGTAAAGCTTGGAATTCTCCACCGAACAGGTCTCTGCATCTCAGCTCAATCATGATTCCCATTAAATATCCGCTGATTCTCGGTCAATAAAGGTTTCAATGAAGAGCTTCTTCCAGCATCACCAGCTTGAGAAACGAATACGTCATAGCCCTCTGCTGGGTGCCAGTACAGGGAGCTTCTATTTTTACTTCCCGGAGAATCGGACCTTTGACACAATCGAGTACCCGAATAGGAAATAAACATACGTCGAGCACCCTGAAGTTCGCCACCCATGTGCATTCCATGCCGTTCCGTTCAACCCCGCGTCGTCACACGACTTTTCTGGGGCCGCACTGTCTGCGGTGATATCCGACCGACTGGTGAATGTCACAATAGAGCGACAAATGACCTCCTTTGAGGGGTCTGAAAGAAGACTTCGTGACCCTCGAACCCCTCGCAGATTGCCGCTGACCCATCTGTTGGTACTTTTGCCAAGTAATTGCAACAAGCTGAAGAGGAGTCAGTTTCTGATGCCAGTGGAAGCGAACAGCATCTATGATCGTCTGCAGATACTTGACAGCGTCTTCTCGGAATGTCCCTCGGGTTTTCTGCGGCGTGGCCTTCGATTCAAAGCAATTTGTTCTGTTCGTTTGTCCAGAGTCTTAGGTTCTGATAGTTCAGGGCGCGGGGTGCTTTCCCTTTTCGGTCTAAAGAACACTAGCGTATTCCGCAATTCGAGCGATCAATAGAACCGGAGGCCTATGAGGCTCCGAAGTGGCGCCTGCAGTCCCCTCCCGAGTCGCTCATCGTCTTTGCACGTGTTAGAGACACCAGGAAACCCAAATGCTAGCATCCTTGGATAATTACAAAAATGATGAGCCTCCGAGTAGTATTGCAGGAGCTATCTTGCACTTCAACGTGCTCCATCAAGTGACGGTGGCGAAATTCGTCCGAGCTTTGACCCCTATGCAGGTGGCTTGCGAATTCGCCAATTCGTGTTTAGTTGAATTCTGGAATAATCGACGGCGTTAACTCGAATGTCCCTAATCTTTTACATTCTGCTATTGGAAAGATGTCTAATCCGAACATTCAACAATGGATGGTAATCGTATATTCATTTCTGCTTAGTAATGCAATGGTCGCTTAGTGCTTTGTCATCTCAGCTCGGCCGAAGGATATAAAAAGCATTGAAGTCTGAAATACTACCGGTGTGGGTTATCAGTGTGAAAACCAAGTCGATCAAGCCACCATGTCTGAACTTCTAACGCCAGCACCAGAGCCTCCAACCGAGTTGGGTCGGTTGAATTTGTTGTCAAAGACAGCGGGCATCAAGGTGTCGCCTTTGGTTCTAGGAGCCATGTCTATTGGTCAGGCATGGGCGGAACAATTAGGTTCCATGGACAAAGATAGCTCTTTCAAGTTGTTAGATGCATATTATGAAGCCGGTGGCAATTTCATCGACACCGCCAACAACTATCAAAATGAAGAGTCTGAGACCTGGATCGGGGAATGGATGGAGTCCAGAAAGGTTCGTGATCAAATGATAATCGCAACCAAGTTTACCACTGACTACAAGTCCCACGAAGTTGTTAAGGGTCGAAGCGCAAACTTTGGCGGTAACAACAGGCGCAGTTTGCACTTGAGCGTCCGCGATTCTTTGAAAAAGCTGAAGACAGACTGGATCGATATCCTATACGTTCACTGGTGGGATCATATGACTTCCATTGAAGAATTAATGGATAGCTTACACGTTCTCGTGCAACAGGGTAAAGTCTTATATCTAGGTGTTTCAGACACCCCGGCGTGGGTTGTTTCGGCTGCTAACTACTATGCAACTTCTAATGGAAAGACTCCATTCAGCGTTTATCAGGGTAGATGGAATGTCATGCTAAAAGATTTCGAACGCGAGATCCTTCCCATGGCAAAGCACTTTGGTATGGCTTTGGTACCTTGGGATGTCCTTGGTGGTGGAAGATTCCAAACGAAAGAAGCTATTGAGGAAAAAAAGAAAAATGGCGAATCATTGCGGGCTTTCTTAGCACCTAGTGCGCAGACCGAGCTTGAAGAAAAGGTTAGCGCTGCGCTGGAACAGGTTGCTAAAGAACATGGTACTCGTTCCGTAACAGCTATCGCACTGGCTTACGTGAGATCAAAAGGAACCAACATTTTCCCGCTTGTGGGTGGGAGAAAAATCGAACATTTGAAGGACAACATCACAGCACTATTAATAAAACTGACTCCAGAACAAGTCAACTTTTTAGAGAGTGTCGTTCCATTCGACATTGGTTTCCCCAACAATTTTGTGGGAGAGAATCCAGCAATTTCAGGGGAACTACCTTTTTTCTCTGCCTCCTCTTATAGGCTGAACATCGACTCTTTGCAGTTTAAGTGATACAGAGACCGAATAATTTCGAGATCAGTGTCCCCTTTTCAAGATTTAGAAATCAAATAGTTCAGTTTTCGAAAAGAAATATCGTTTGAAATTCATTCTGTCTCATGACAGGTAGCTTTGGCATTGTTCTTCTGACATATTTATGCAACTTTTCTGTCAAAAAGTCCGAATCGCAGAAAATTATTTAAAGAAGCACTTGAGCTCACCGTCTTGAATGCAAGACCTGTAGTCATATTTCTTGAACTTTATCAAGGTCGAACTTACGCCTGAAGCTAACAGGACATATATCTCACTTTGGAGCGTATGGAATTCAAATCCATATTATGCGAATGCTAGTGATGTACGTCACAAATATATGATGGCTTAAGTAAATACTGAGGAAAAAAAAATATGAGCGTAAAATACTATGAAAACTTAAAATTAGAACTAATCAAAGATTGGGTGGATAATTTCCGAATAGTTACCTTTGGAGGCCTTTTTTGCTTCTTCTAGGGTTGGGTTGAGAACGAAAGCGGGACTTTTATAATCAATATGTCCGCAGAATGGCAAGCTCGTGTGCAAGCCAAGGATCTTGAGCGTCTGAAACGAAAAGTTCTGGAAAAATGACGGAGAGACATCAGCATGATAATTCTCTTCTTGTTTTTGATAACTCTTGTTCATGAAGAAAAATGCACCAATTCTATCTGAGCCACTATGATTAGAACTTGCTGCATGATACGTGCTTCCGAGCATGAACGCTCCGTCTCCTTCTTCAAGTTCCAAAAAGACTTCTTGGTCAGGTTCGAACTGATATGGCCCATCAAGCGGACCCCATAAGTGAGATCCAAGAATAGCCCTAGTTGCCCCATTTTTTTTGTTCATAGGAGTCAGAGCGATGGCAAGACCAACTTGCGAGTCATCTCCGTAATGATATTTTTCACGACGAGGATGCACATTGTGCAGCGACATATCTTCACGATGATACATCTGGTCACCTGCGCCAGGACCGACTTTGTATATGATACCCGAATACAATTGTACGTCCGTCTCGGAGCGTCTCAATTTACCGTCACCGATCCAAAAAAGATTTGATTCTGATAAAAAGTGGTAGGAGACCCTGTAAAACGTCTCATCGCAAGCTATTTTGCTTAAGCAAGTTGGTGATCTCAATGCTGCCCTCGTAACAACAGTGGTTTGCTCTGGAAAAGGAGAACCTTTCCAGCTTTCGTCCCGGAAATAATGTGGTTCAAGCTCCTTTTTGATTTGAGCACAAGTCTGTTTTTCCAAGTACTGCTTTACAATACAAAGCCCATAAAGCTCCAGTTTCTCAACAATTTTCTCGAAGTTCGACTTCTCCTCAACAACAAGGTCAGCATACGTGGGCTTAATACCAGTTTTGATTATATTTTTGGGAACTCTAGCATATTTTTTGCCGTCCTTCTCAAAAATATCAAATGATTGTAGGTTTTTAGTAGACATTTCCCTCTATATTGATGTGACTTTAGTGAGCAAGCAACTGAACATGATGAATCAACTTTTCGTCTTTTCATGGGTCATTTATATACATTCAAGGCTATGACAGTCAAGTCCAAATATGCAAATGGCTGTTAAATTTGTTGGGTTTTGTTTGACTCTGAGTCATGAGTCTTGCTGATTAAACTAGTGGGGGTGTGCTAAAAAAAGAGTCTACCATCTGCTTTTCAAAACAATCCAATCAAGAACTTTTGAAGGTCACACAATCAATAACTTGAAGATTTTTTCGGTATTTTTAGCGGACCACTTTCTACCGAATACGATCAAATTCTAACGCTTCTTAGAAAGTTCAGGATCAAAGATGTAAATTTGAGCAATTGAACCGTTATAGTGACAACACTATGCGAAGAGGGAGTCTTTTATCCATGTGCCCTGAGGTTTTTTGTGTATCAGGCTAAATTTGAGAACAGGCGCGATGGCGCCTTTTACCAGTTTGAGTTCTTCCTTCGAAGCTGTTAAAGAGGGAATAACGCAGAGCTTGCTTTTAAATGGCCTGATGTAAATATTTCGCTTGATAAACGACCTTCGAACCAGTGAACATCGATCGGATTTGGGAGCTATACAGTCCCTATGGCCCGTGCGATCTTAATCTGTTGCATAGTATAAATCATAAGCTTCTCGTCTTCGGCTAGGACCACGTACAACTCCTCGAATAGCAGTTTTCGATTAGCTACACTTGACTTTTCCACTCATCCTAGATCAAAATGTCAACAGACTTGTTCCCAGCGCTCTATAGCAACAAGCTACCCGTTGAAGTTGGAGCCTGGAAGAAGTTATCTTATACTGGTCCATGGGGTAATCACCTTTTTGCAATAGCAGGGGTGGTCCCAACTGCACGAAATTTCAAGTAGGCACAATAGTGCCATTTCTAAGTCAGCTTTGGAAGCTTTGTACAAATACACCAGAGCCAGACCAGGCTACAAAACGCTTATTGATGCTTTGCAAGCATTTGGAAACTTTGAACGCTGGTAAAGAACCAAGAGCCGCCGTCACGGCGGCACATGAAGGTGCCGAGAAAACTAGAAAAATGGATGCGCTTGTCGGTCGTGCTTCTTATGTTGCAAAAGAAGAGTTGAGTAAATCAGATGACAAAGGTGGACTTCCAGATCCCGGTGCAGTCGGTCTCGCTGCTTGATTGGTGGTTTGGTCAGTGCAGCAGGTTTTGATGCAGATTATTTCATCACCTCCATTATGTTTGATGATTGTTGGGAAAATGTCGACTTGTTTTCGCAGCGGGATTGCAAACAATCCCCGATGCTCAGTGAAATGCTTGAACGCAAATATGCGCCAGTACGACCAAAAGTGGTGGTAACTTCGTTCATGATAATGGCGATATAATACCTTTTACAAGCCTTCCTCACATCAATAATGTAACTGAGCGTGATAAAGCCTCACTTCACCTGCGCTTTGACGAAGCGGCTCCAAAACATATGTATCTGGGAATGATGTTAAATGATCGCGACAATCATGGCACCAGATGCGTCTCCATGGTAACCGTGCCCTATTGTTAATAAAGTGCTCCTTTTGTACATGTCTGGATCGTCAAATAAGCAGAACTGAAGCGAAAATTTCATGGCAACCTCAACGGCAGCGGAACATGAATACAGGGAGAAGTTTAGGATGATCAATGAGATTCAAAAGCTTCTGGCCTGAATCAATTACATATCAGTCAGTAAGCTCATTGTTCAAAACGGGGGGCATATTCCTCGCACGCTCTTGCATTAGTTCTGTATATGTGTCATAAGCCCAAGGAAGCCATCAGATAAAGCAATCTTCCGTGTCTAAAGCAGTCTGGAATTCCTCTGACGAATGTACCGGATACACAGTGTACGGTTCATCCTTTGCTGCAACAGGAGGCCGAAGTGTAAATCGTCCTAATTTTGCGGATCTTGAACATCTGGTGAACTGGGCGAGGACTACATCTTTTGATGAAACTTTCCAAGTAAAAAAGCAATATCATTGTTTGATTACGACATCTTAATAGTTCTCAATCTTCACCACATGTAGTAAAGACCAATGTTAAATGTTCGCGGGCTATATCCAACAGTCTCACCACTTTCTTACAGCATTTGAGAAGCTCGCTGGGTTGAGTGCGTAATTGCTGATGACGTGACTGACATCTACTAAAGAGTCCAGTGAAGGACTAATGTCCCAGAGCCAATAAAGCTGAATCATACCTGAAGACTAACCTGTCATAACAGCGTGGTTACGATCCTAGAATCGAGAGACGATTGAACTGGACAACATGAGCGCTTTATAGAATGATCATTACATTGTTCTTGAGTCAATCGTGAGGCACTTAGAAAGCCGAAATTTTTTCAATTCAAAGAGAATGAATAGTTTCATTAGTAGGGGCTCCTTTATCCATAACTTAGAAATAAGCTGTGACCCGATGAAGTTGAACGCAAATGAACAGTCTAAAGTGCAAAATTTACTTCTCCAAATAGCCTTCTCATGACTCTGATACTTCCAAAAGTTGACTGTTTCCGAGAAAATATGAATTTTGACCGATAAGGCTGGCACTTTCCACTTTCTTAACATTCAGAGACGGGACTAATATCATGCTACTCTTTGAAGACGCACCAAAATGAGAGATTTCTTTCATCAATTTAAATCCAGAGACTTCACGCATATGAAGGCAGCCTTCTAGTCGAACTTATCGCTTGCTATCCTGGTCGTGAAAAGTCGAAGCTCAAGCAGAAGACGATAGTTGAACACAGTTCAAATGCTGCTCGAACTGATTAAATGAATCTCTCATTTTTGCTGAACCCAATCGTACCACCGAGCCGCACACCAGTACACAATGACTCATTTAACCGAAGTTCATAAATAACTTGCCGGTGAGGAACCCGACTTCTGACCTACTCTCACCAATGGTTTCTTTGAGCAAAATCGGGCAGCGAAAACCTCTCCCCGGCAATCTTTCATATTTCATTGTAACGAAGTCCCAGCTTGCAAGGGCAAACCGCCCTTTCTATAATTCCGTCTGACTCTTTTGCTGACCTACATCAGAGATGCCTTGTAAAACGAAACTAATAGAGCCTGAGAAGGATCGTTGAACCAGGAATCTAGAGGAAAAAGGAGGACGTTGGCGCTTTTGAGAGTACAGCGACTCCATCACTTTTCAGAAACATTTTCTGTGCTCAAAATCTGAAGAACGGCCCATCGTTATATCACCAAGTGAGAAAGACGGATAAAAAGTCAGCGTTCCGCTTTGCTACTGAATCTTCAAGTCCTTCAAGTTTCGGGACCATCTACCTGGAGAGCAGATATTCCAACCGTTAGATTTAGATTGATTCGAACCTGAAGAAAGAGAATGAAAGCTTTAGACTTAATTTATCATTTTCTGCGTCATCAGAGCAGATACCAGGAACGTTTTTGCTTACTATGAACAAACCGATCAGCGGGTTGTACCTTTTCGTGGCGCTACCATCAGGAGTGATAACAAGAGCACAATTAACTTGTGGATTGCCACAATTGGAAGGTAAACACGAAAATTTCCTGATAAGTGGATAATAAAACTCTGGACGTACCCAATCAGTCACAGCTCCCAGGCAAGAAAATATGATTAGAGCGTCGTCTCTTTATCACCTGCAATTTGCCATGTTCAATCCCGACGCAACTGTGACAGGAGATGAAAGTATACTAGCCACGCGAAACGAGATTGAAATGAGATGGGCATATAAAAGTGGAACGAACTATTCAGTCATCTTGTTAGAGACGGCTTAATCGTGCAACAGACTTATCTGAGAAAACTTGGTCAACCAGTTCTAACGCAGAAGCTAACAATGGCAAGACAAATTCAATGGGAAGAGGTAGGTGCGTCTGGTCACGCCCTACTTTCACCTGCCTATTTGACTGCAAAAAACAGCCAAACCTTGTACACTTCTGGCTGCGTTGGCACTGATCCCAAAACAGGTGAAGTACCAACATGTGTTGAAGCCCAAACCAAGAATGCCCTAGAAAACCTCAAGGCAGTTTTGAAGGCAGGAGGTAGCAGTTTGGATAACGTTTTGAAAGTGCTACTATTTGTCGGGGATGCAAGTTACGCGGCTGCCGTAAACAAAGTGTACAAAGAGTACTTCCCTGGCAAACCAGCGAGAAGTTGTATCGTGGTATCGTTCCCTGATCCAACTCTCAAAGTTGAACTGGAATGCGTCGCAGCAGTTGAAGAGTAGAATCATCGGTTATACTCGGCGTTTCAGGGTCAACACAAGTCTGAAATATGTAATAACCCTATGTACTCCTTTTTTTTTTCAATTATTTTCATCGAAAATATTGATGAATAGCCAGCAACCATATGTCTCAATGGTTTCGAGATATAGCTCTTCAATAATTGGAGTGGAAAGCTTCTAGCAGCGTACTCAAGCTATGGCACATCATGCCGATATCAGACCATTAATCAGCTTCTTAGTAGAGAAATTTAGTATCTAGAACATTTTCACTCTTAGAGCACCGTATGAATATTTATAAAACAAGTCTAACCTGTAGCTTGATAGCAGAACAACTAAATAACAGTGTACCAGATTTTTTGCAACCAGCCCTTTGGAATGGGGACCACTTCATTCCTCTCTTCTTCATCAGATATATCAATCTTTGGTATGAGCTCTTTCCCAATTTCCTCAGAGGTTCTAAAGCGCAATTCTCTGTAGTAGATTGTACTTCCGGCAAATAGCACCAAAACAAATCCGATAGTAACGTAAGAGGTGAAAAAGGAGCTCACATCCCAATGACCCTTGATAAAGACTGCATAACCATTCGTTAGACCCAGGAGGGAGAAAAATACAATTGAACAGTAAGCGCCAATTTTCTGAAAGCGGACTCTGTAGGGTATCCTGTCATTGAGGTCTAGTTCGTCAATAACCTTTCTGAATTTGAGGTACACGACAGACACTATGACCCAACTAACAAATCCTGATATGGTGGCAATATTGCTTAACCAGTTGAAAACGACTGAAGATGACTTTGAGCAGTTCAAATAAGCGAGCAAAGTAAACAGACAGGCACATCCAGTACTCACGTAAGGAACACCAAACCTGTTAACTTTCCTGAAAATTTTGGGAGCCTCACCTCTCATTGCCATTGCATGTAATGTTCTCGACGAACCATATAAGACACCTGTTCCGCAGGAGTACGCACTAGTTAAGATACAGGCATTGATGATGTGAGGTAAGACCCTAATACCTGCTTCTTTGATACCAATAACGAAAGGAGAAGCCGCTGCTGTCGAGTCACCAGTAGAGATAGCGTTCATTAGACTTTTGTTATCAGATCCAACGACAACACCAACTATTAAGGACCCAAGGACGTAGAAAAGGGCTAGACGGTAAATGAACCTTGAGCATGCTCGTGGCATGTTTCTTCTTGGATTTGTAGATTCAGCTGAACACGAAGTCACCACCTCTGGAACTAGAACGAAAGAGAAACCACTTTTAATTATAGCCGTCCAAACAGCCAGAAACTTACCAGTTGAGCCTGGAACCAAGTGCTCCTTGAAAGCTCCAGGATGTTTCCAGTAGTGAAAACCCAACACATGGTGTTGACTTGGCCCGCCACCGAAGAAAATGACAATACCAACAATAATCAAACCAGTAATGGTGAGGATCTTGATCGAACAAACCCAAAATTCACTTTCTCCGAAAAATTTGACTGGAAGCATAGTAAGCACTGCAGTGGCAACAACGAAAATGGAAATGAATATGGCAGTATTAGCATCTGACCAATATTTGATGAGCAGAGCACAAGCGGTGATCTCGGCAGGGGCAATCATAGCCATGGCATAAAACAAATTCCAGCCAGACATGAAGGAAAGTGGACGATTTAAGTATGTCCTGACCAACGAGTTTAGCGAAGCTTCGCCTGGCAGTGGGACCAAAGCAACCATCTCCGTCAATTGATTCATGATAGTCCAAACAAACCCTGACATGATAATATAGGCAATTAGCAAGGGTGCAGGGCCGCATGTTTCCAGTGCACCTCCAGAACCAATGAATAAACCAGTACCTATAGCACTTCCAAGGGCAATAAGCTGAATATGCCTCGATTTTAACCCTCTGACAATTTTGTGCTGTGGTTCCTTTTCCAGGTCAGAAAAGGATCCCTGCTCCGTGTCGATGGCATCTTGAATGGAAGTCATCATGTTCTCCTTCACCTGGCTGGAGAGGTAGGGCGAAAGCGATACATTTTCCGTTGCCTGTAACACTGAAGTCATTTCGATAGTGGCAATTGAGTTAGCTGAGCTTCTTTAGAGTTTCAAGCGCAACTCCAGCTTGAAATCTTTGTTGATCGACTGATGGAAGGCATGCGGATTCTACTTGAACCCGTTCGTTTTCTACCTCAATATATACCATTTAGCGTCTGTCTTCATTGAACCTCGATGCAAGCATTAGCTCCTTGTGAGCAGATAGTGGATAGGTGCGAGATCGTTAGCGCCTGTGTTTGATCTTGAGCGGCCCACTTCTTCTTTATCTAATCACTATAAGATATGCAGAAATGAAAAATTCAGCCTCGAGAACCTGCAGATTCTCAATGTCGGCAAAGGCAAGAGGCCTGCCTAATAGGGAAGGTCAAAAGAGACAAAAATGATATCTGCGAATATGTCGGAGATAGTGAAATAAGCGGGACAAAACATGCACAATCAGGGATCTGTCAATGGGAAGTGAGATCAACAGCATTTCTCCCAAAGTATGGGTTGGTGGTTCGAGAAAGCAAGAAAAGAGGAAATCGAGATGCCTTAATTTGCAACATAACAACTATCTTTCCGGGTCTGTGTGGTGGCGTCGTCTCTGGCCCGAATCTTGAGTTGAGTAAAACGTTCATCAGAGTATCTAAAGGCACATTTAGTTGATCGACAGCAAAAGTCAGCTTACAATCCCCAAATAAGCTAATTATTGAGGACAGCCAACGAAAATTCTGAGAGCTGGTTCGACTTGCTGGAGCAAAACTATGGAAGCGTTGTTTCTCACTGTCCTTCATACTTGCACCAGTAACTTACTTATTTTAAACCATTATACAGATGACAGGTCATCTGACGGCCCTTTTCACATCTTTGACCTTTACGTAGATCGTTACTTTCGGTTCTTACCTGTACCGAACTTTGAAGCGGACGCCCGATAGTGATGCAGTTCAATGCCTTGCGAGAAACAAGCGCCGAGACACAATATGAAATACAGCATTTGTATTTTATTGCACAATCTGGTAGTTTTGAGATTTGTCAGATAGCGGTCAAATCACCTAAAAGCATCTCAGCGAAGCGAATCTCACTGACGTTTACTTGACGTCGATTATTTTTCTGAAGGACTTTAATTAATCTTTGGTTTATGCATCACGTCACCCAAGATGTGTTTGTATTTGAATGCAATTACAAAAATTATGATTGTCGCTGTGAAAACCGTTCTATTAGCTCAGACTTCTACGTAGCCGAGTGGCACGTAAAAGAATTGTATTTTAAGAGCACGATTGATAGCTATCTGTTCTCGTCAAGACAATAGTTCGAATAGGTGCAAGTAATTTCTTGGCAGTCCACGGAATGAGAAATCAACTGTAAGACTTCCGCTAAATCTATACTTCCCTCTTAAATAAGTATGCTCCTTCTATACAGTTTATTTTCTTCAAGTAATGGTAACTAATGTGTTGAATCTTATTAGTGAGAGACGCGCCCACAAGCTGAGCTCATGGACCTTGCTTGAATTCCGGAAAGAAAAGTTGCTCGTAAGCATTGTCATATAAAGAGTCGTTAACTTTAGGGTTTTTGAACATCAGACTTTTGGCGTCTATAAAACTTTCATTTAGGTCTTCAATTTTACCGACACCTAATAACCTCATGTTATTATGAATCTCTTCTTCCAGAATGCTGATTAACTTACTGACACCATCTTCTCCGTATCCTGCCATTGCATACAAAAATGGTCTACCCAACCCAACACCTTTGGCACCTAGGCAGATTGCTTTTAGAATATCCGAGCCTCTGCGGACACCTCCGTCGACGTAAAGCTCAATTTTGTCTTCCAAGTTCTTTTCTTTCAGCATAGATCTTGCCTCGGCAAGCACCTCTAGTGGCGGTCTGGAAAAATCGAGCTGCCTGCCCCCATGATTGGATAAAACCACGGCCTTAACTCCCTTTTCGGCGGCAAGAACGACATCTTCTCCTCTTTGAACACCCTTCAACCCCACAGGGAGATCAGTCGACTCTAGTATCTTGTCTATAGTGCTCCAAGTTATCACTGGGTAACGTCCAAAAGTGGTCGATGCGATGAAGTCCAGATCGCCAGTCTCATGCGTCTTGCTTCTTTGTCTCGCATCCTTCTCTCTATTTCCAATGTCCGCCAAGTCGACGTTGAAGAAAAAGCCTTTCACACTAGGTTGTTTTTCCAATTTCTTGACTAATTCGACTGCATTATCAATTTCTTGTTGAGTGTCGAAATGATATTGCATCCACTGATTCTGATCCTCTGGAACATACTCAAAAAATTCGTCAATCCCATAAGAGACCTGTTTTGGAACCATCTGCATTACATTAGCGTTGTAAGATGCCGCCTGTAAATTCAATTCACCTAGAGGATGAGCCAACTTCGACCCCGCGAAAGCTGTAATATAGAATGGCAGCGAAACATTGGTGCCTAGAAAAGTTGTTGAAGTGTCTATTTCTTTAACAGACTCTTGCAAAACTTTTGGCCTAAAAAAAACTCTGCTGTAGGCGTAGTGATTCTCTCGAATCGAAAACTCATCAGAGGCACCCGTTGCATAGTACATGAATGTAGACTTTGGCAAAACATGCTTAGCGATGTTTTCAAAATCAGAAAGACTGAAGATAGAGGATAATGGTGGAAGCCTCTTCTTCATGTCCATAATTCTTATTTCTTCCTCTGAAAGCTCATTGACAATATTTCCGCTCAGATCTCCGACATATATAAAATTGTCTTTCATCTTCTCAAACACTGAATCAGAATGAATTTGATAAAATTTCTCTGTTGCATCACTACCAGCAACTTCCAAGAGTCTACCCACACCACCTGGATGAATTTGGAGGAAGGAAGTTATATCATACACTTTTCCATTCAAGGCAATCCAGCAGTCATCGACGGAGTTGTGTTTTCTCAATTCACTCACAGTGATTTCACCTTCTGACGTATCAAACAGAAAGTATGACAAAAGGGCTGTGAAGGTGGCCCCAGTAGCGAATGAAGCCTTTCTGAAATTTAACTTTTTTGGATTGATACCTTTGGAAGATGTGGCAGATACAGACGCAGGATTAGCAGTGGTCAATAAACGCTTGAAAGATCTGCTGCTTGAAATCCCATTCTTTGTTCTCAAACCTCTGACAATAGATCCTCTTAACATTTTAAAAATGTGATAATCGAATTTCACACTGGTCTCTGAGGGAGAAGAGAACTTGTAGCCTGGAATAAAGTGCCCGGTGGCTCTGGCTTAGTACCCAAGTATTATATATGTTGGACACATGCCATCTCGCTGTTGCTGATTGCCTGTCTAAAGCTCATCACTGCCTTGATGAGTATGAGGAGATGAAATTGAAGCTCTATCAGAGATAAAACATTTAGATATGACGATAAAAAAACACAATTCCGTTACTGCTTGCCATTATCTGTCGGCCTTTAAACTGCATCACTTGATACACTTTGTGTGAACACTTATCTTTCGGTTTTTCGTTACCCGATGCTCCAAGAGAGGAAGGTCAAAACTGACATGTAAAAGGAATGCTCTCAAGAAGAGATAGTCGATACTGAGTAACTGAAAGTCTTGCTAAGGGGTTAGGGTTATCACAATGCTATCTCGCGGGGAATATTTATTTTATTGACTGCGGATTTGACGGTCTTGTACCTCCGTGTTATGGTCGAATGCTAGCATGACCTATAGAGAGAATAGCAGTTTAGTAGTAACATCAGAATAGCGTAGCGGCCTCTAATAGACACATTTACTTTATGCTATACAAAATCAGTGATTTAGGATCAAATGGTAAGCTGAATACCGGAAGTAATCATTTGTGAATCTCTAAGTACAAGCATCCTTAACCGTGCTTGGATCACCCCTCTTCCGAACAAAAATTTCACTATTTAGTCTGCTTGGCCTATTTACCGATTAGACGTATCTCCACTCTAAATGGAGATTACCATGCTAAAGTTTATTCAATCCAAAGAATACATCTGTTCAACAGCTCTTAAAAAAATAACGTGGGGTACGCACCGTGACATACAGAAACTACAAAAAAAATTATTCAAATGAGGACCGGTTATAGATGGAAGACAGGAGACCACGGCTTCTTTTCCTTTACCAGATCACCAAACCCCTTCTTTTCTTAACAACTTACTCAACTCGTTGGTAGTATCGACCATCTTTTCGACGATTTCGTCAACATCTTCCTCAGTAATGATGAATGAAGGAGCCATGATGGCAAGGTCCCCGACATTGTCTTTCACGCTGGGCATACAGATTAAAGTGATTCCGTTTTTGTAGGCTAATTCTTTGAAGCGCCCAGCCACATTTAAAGATGTGTCAAAGATCTTCTTGGTTTCTCTGTCTTGCACAAATTCAACACTCCAAAAACCACCAATCCCTCTGACATCCCCGGCAATGTTATCAGAGGACAAAAGTTTATTCTTCAACTTTTTTCCCATCAAGTTACCCATCTTGAAGACATTTGCTGTCAAGTTCTCTTCTTTAATCTTCTTTTGAATACCTAAGGCAACAGCACAGTTGAATGCATGGCAAGAGTAGGTGTGACCTCCTACAATAGAACCAGAGCCTTCAAGGAAGGCTTTTCTAATTTTAGGACCGACCAAAACACCAGCGATGGTGACATAACCAGAGCCGAGAGTCTTTCCAACGGTTTGAATATCTGGTGCATCACATGGGTCCAAAAAGTTCTCCCAGCAGTTTAGTTTACCATTTGGGTTACATCTGCCGGTACCACACATGACCTCATCCAGGTGGAAAATGATGTCGTACTTGTTGCAGAGAGCTCTGACACCCTTCAAATAACCCTTTGGTGGTGGAGAAGTACCCAAAGCAGACCCTGGAAGACTTTCTACAATCACAGTACCCACTTTCTCTGGTGTGTGCTCCAGAATCTTTTCCTCAAGAATGTTCAATAGGCGTTGAGCATATTCTTCTTCGGTCTCTTTCGCATCTTTGAAACGATAAGTGTAAGCGCATGGCATCTTAATACAGACGTTTTCCTGATCAATCAATAAAGGAGAGTAAGCTTCAATTCTTGGGTTAGATGAAATGGACTGTGCGGCCAAAGTAAAACCGTGGTAAGAGTTTTCTCTGGAGATAATTTTCATCTTTTCTGGAAGGCCACGCTCGACCCAGTATTGTCTGACAATACGCATGGCATTCTCATTGCTTTCAGAACCTGAGCAGCACCATACAGCAGCAGAAAAGACCCCTTCTGGGGAATTGTCAATGTAAAACTTTGCCAGCTCTTCAGCGCTTTCGTTTGATAGCAGTGCTGGGTAAGAGTAAGTTGAGCTACGAGCCGCATCGTTGATGATCTTGTACACATCTTCATCAGCCCATCCAAGAGCACCCACAGCAGCACCGGCTACAGCATCAATCATACCGTTCTGAACTTTGCCATCAAATTTGACATCGATACGGACTCCCTGACCACCAACGACTTGGGGACCGGCTTTTTCAACCTTTGCTTGAAATAGGTAAGATTCTTGAGTTGGTCTTTCCACGGTCATTTTATTCTTAGAATTTTCTGTACGGTCTATTAGCGTTCAGTTGATGTCCTTTGTAAGAGGGACAAGGTTAAACCAAACTTCGTCCACAATCGTGTTCATCAATCCAGTTAAGTACTCCAAAAATCTTTGAGATTGTAACTTCAACACTCACATCTATATCCCTGCTTATCATGCCAATGCTCGGTTCAAGTAGTTCATTGAACTGGCAATATAATAAATTATCACTACTCACTTACTGAAGACGGAAGGTCAATGATTTTTACATTTATTCATTCTCGGCAGAGCTTATCGCTATCGCGCGCGCCCTTCCGAAAGCGCAGAATCGAGAAACGTTAACCCAGTGATAGATCCAAGCTGTGAAAGTTAATCTCCGTTTGACTGATCTGAACCCAAAAGGAATCTCTCATTCGAGCACCCGTTTATCGCAGATGATACTCTCTTGGCCTCTCTATTGACTTTTGCGTCCTACATAAACCACCTGGCAAAATGATGCTTTAGAATAGACAGCACTTGAACAAACCATCGAAAAAGAGTTTTCAAGCTTAATAATTTCGAGATGACTGGACACAAGGTTTTATTAATTGGTGCTGGTGGTGTTGGTGCCATTGTCGCGTACGGTATTTCTCTAGCGGGGAAGTCAGAACTGTCTATTGTGGTCAGAAGAGACTTTGAGAAGGTCAGCAATGCCGGGTACAACATTGACTCCATTGATTATGGGACTGTTCAAGGTTGGAAACCGGACAATCTGTATCCGTCTGTTGAGGCAGCAGCTTCTTCCGGTACTGCTTACGATTATGTCATTATCACTACCAAGAACCTACCTGATATCGTCAAAGTAGAAGAGTTGGTTGAGCCAGTAGTGACTCCGGCGGTCACAACTGTGGTACTAATCCAAAATGGCTTTGATTTGTGTCGCCCTTTTTTCGACAAATATCCAAAGAATGTCATTATGTCCGGTATAACCTACGTCGGATCTCATAACTTTAATGGCAGTATCCATCAGACGCAGCCGGACAGGTCCTATTTCGGCTCAGGAAGAAATCCTCATCTGCCACAAGAATTGCAAGAGTCAAAAGTTCAAGAGTTCGTAGACCTTTACTCTAACGGTAAGAATAAGCCAGTTTACATCACCAATGAAAAGGAGTACAGATACTCAAAGCTCATTTACAATGCCACGCTGAATACTTGTTGTGCTTTGACGGGCGTTGATACTGGAAGGCTAGAACTGGCCGGCACTTTGGACGCAGTCGCACTCCCCGCAATGCGTGAGATTGTTGCTATTGCGAAGGCAGACGGTGTTGACCTACCAGCGGATGCAATAAACAAGGCCATTCATAGTGATGATGGTGATTGGTTTTCGCCATCTATGGCAGTGGATGTTGATAAGGGCAATCCGATTGAGCTAGAAGTCATTCTAGGTAATGTATTACGGGTTGCAGAAGAGCTGCACGTTAAGACGCCATTCTTAAACCTTCTTTATGGACTTTTGAAGGCTGTCCAATTCAAGTTGAAAGAAGGCCAAGGTTATTTCTCTTTACCCGCTGAGCGCCCAATATCAGACAGGTTTTATGAATAGGTTGGTGTTTTAGAAACATGTCTCAGGGTTTGCAGGGCTGATCGATAGCGAAGATGAAGCATATCAATAATGAGATTGAACATTGAGACTAATAGAATGGTCGAATGGCTCACTCTTGAGTGATTGCTCTTATTGATATGCATTACTACGATTGGTCAAGCCAATGAATGTAGTTTCTAAGGGTGCTTTTGTTATCATCCATCTTGTGATTCGTTGAAGCAGGTTGTTTTTTTATCAACCCATATCTTGTCCTTCAGAAGGTCGAACTTGTACAATTTCAAAGGCCGTTCATGTTCTGGAAGACAAACATCGTTTTAAGTATATATACCTGTCGTGTGCCCAAAGAACACTAATCGCTTATCTACTAAGAGAAAAAAACGACTTCAAGCATAAAGTAAGCTTTTACCGGAGCAACCTTCAGCCAAAGCCAATGTGAAATACTTGGTAAGATACTCCACAAAAAAAAAAAAAAAAAAATCAAGTTTCGTCAGAGATAGAAAGGCTTAAGTATCAGATTCATCAATCATTCTCATTTACTCTTCTTCCTTTACCCTTAATAGAAAAATTTTAGGTGCCTGAGATGAACTTAAAGTGGGAAATGGAGAAAAGGATTGCGTCTAGAACGAACTTCCTACCTAGCATCCTTGCTGCAGAATAAACATCGACTATTCCTTCCCCATGGCGAACTAAGAAAGGAAAGCCCACAGTGAAAGACTAGGCATCTTAGAAACTTTTGGATACGGATGAGAATTGAAAAGATCTTCGACCTTCTTCGGATCTCTTAGATTCGAGAGCTTTGAATGCTAAGGTACTGGTCAATAAGAAGGCTCTTCAAGGAAGCGCGGTCAGTGTACAAAATTGCCGTGTGACACTGAAGAAGAGTTAATTCTAACAAGCTGAAGGCCAAGGCTTTGTGGTATGTTACAGAAGGCTGTGCCTGTCTGTAACTTTCCTTATCAATACCTCTGCTCTGCTCGTTATCAATGATATTCTTGTTCTACAGGGCTAGTTGTGGAGTACTTAAGAGTACAATTGATATCGAATGTCGAACTAGACTATAGTTAAGCTGGGCAAGTCAGTTTTTTCCTCACATAGTAGGGGCAAAGCTAATGCTCTCCAAATCGCGTCACTCCTGTGAGCATTGTAGCGAACAAAGAGTCAAATGCGGAAAAGAACGTCCGGCATGCATAAATTGTACTGAGAGAGGGTATAACTGCAAATATAAGCTGATTTTACATTGGGGTGGTCGTCCATACAAAAACGTGAGGAAAAGAAGCAAAACTTTTGACGGTCTAAGTCTAGTTAATGGTGTGCTTGTTTTGGATCCTAATGAAAAATCCCTTAAACGCAAACGCGATAACTTAGGAAGAAAATCTCCGTCTTTTACTCTCTTAGAACCTGCTAGAAAGCTTCCAGTGCTAAAGTCGCAAAGCGCTATGAGTTTTCTAAAAAGCTCCGAAAACTATCGCAGCTTGTGGAAGCATTTCACGGAAGAAACGTCTCGAATACTTGTGGCTAAGATGGAAGCGGATAACGGTAATAATCCTTTTAGGGTCACAATACCTACTCTGGCGCAACATTCGATTACTCTCACAAAACTAATCGTTGCCTTTGGTGCTCGCCATCGGTATCAACTCCACAAAGAAATTCAGGATTATAATACATCACAATTATTATTGGGTGAAGCAGGGAAAGAACTCGTTGAAGTGATGAACCGTCTCCCAAATATGGACAAAAAGACTGGTGAGCAGACATTAGCTTGTATTTTGATGCTGACGGCCTATTGTGTTTTCTTCGGTGACAAAAAGCTTAGATGGTCGATTCATTTGGGTGCAGCACGCTACATTCTCAGCAGCATGTTGAGCCATGATAAGAATACAATTAATCAGGAGTCAGTTGTGGTTAGATATTGTGCTGATCCGAGCCCGCTTTTTTTTCTGATGCGATGGTTTGCTTTCATGAGTGTCTTGGGAGGTCTTTCATCCGCACCTCTAGTCAACAGCGATTCGCTGGTCTTTGACTTCAGTGGTTTACACCAGCAGGTGGATGCAACAGAGTATTCACTTGAGTTTAAAAACTTCGAATATAATAATGGAATGCGAATTAAGACGCTCGAACTATTGATGAAAGTGGGTAAACTGGTCATGATCTATGAAGGTGAAAATCCACACATTTTAGAGGATGATAAAGGCTCCTTACTTGGTAGAGCTATTGAACTGGACCATGAGATCATGAAAGACATCAATTGCAATGAAATGGAAAAACAATTGTTGGCCTTCACTGAGGAAGATAAGTTACTGTTAGCAACAGATCTTCTTTTTAGTCTTTCAGGCATGTTGCATTTAAGGCGGAGGATAATGAGGTTGCCTTCCACGAGTAATTTGATTAAGGAACTAGTTTTGCGAGCAGCTGGCCTGCTCCAAGATAAGATTCCATCTGAAGGCCCGGTCCTGTGTGGAATTACCTCGTGTATTTTTGCGTTTGGCTGCGAGTGTATAACTGGAAGCGAACTTGAGTCACTACAATCACTGTTTTCGAGTCGATTGGAACAAATTGTCATTTTGGGTATTTCCACGACAAACCAAGCAAGAGAAGTGATGACAGAGTGCTGGAAGACCGGTTGCAGTTGGTGGCAAGTTTATAAGGAGCGGAACATTGAGGCTTCCTTTGGCATATAAATCTGTTATTTCATAGGACGTTCCTAGTAAAGATGGCGTTTCGAATTACGGAGCCTTCAACATTTGATCCGTGGATACCATGGTATAATATGTATCGAGGCATAAGCCCAGAAATCTTGGCGTTTGCATCCTTCAACTCCTGTATGCAGGTGATGACATCAAAACGAGATTCAAATCGAAGCAACGCGACAGGTAAATCTACTCGAAGATGACTAAAAGGTCCCGGGGGTAGATATGGTGGCGCTCGTATGCAGAAAACGGTTGACGAGCAACTCGTTAAATTCCAAAGTATAGATGGAAGCAATGTTTTGAGATTGCAATAGTTCGACCATGTGATACGAGATAGATGAAATAGAGAAGCTTATACACTAAAATCGCCATGATTACTTTAGTCTTCTTGTATGAGAAGTCATCTTCATTTTCATTTCAGTGACTGAAGATGAGCAATGGACTTCGAATCCATTTTTTTCCGGATCAAGTAGTGGTACACCAATATGAGCTGGGAATCTAATCAAGTAGTCTAGAGATTGATACAGACTCGCATATTTATTAGTCGAATGATGCACGTTTATGACTATACTAGTAGCACTTCACATCTATCTCATAGCCACGAGTTAGCACCTGCATTCTGCTTTGGCAGGATTGAAACTGAGTGCAATATCGCACACTTTGCGTTTAGAGACAGGGCTCAAATTAAAATTGCCCTGACACTATGGAAATCAGCTGAAAAGTAACCAAAAGAACGTATGTGACCTTCTGCTGGTTGCAAAGCTTTGCGTCTCCCCTCATAAGAATGAGAAGAATTTTCTTCCATTCCTTGTGATTGATGCAGGCAGTCGGGAAGAGGGACATTCGATTCCGCGACTTCCGAGTTTGGTGCATCAGTCAGGTAAAGGATAGCAACCAACTCCAGACGGCAGAACTGAAAACTGCGGTAGTGGATCATGTTAAAAAGCTTGACATTTGGCAAGATAACCTAAAAAAAACTAAAGGTAGAGCTTGTCCAGCTTCGCTTAAACTGAATCCCCTGAGAACATGCCTAAGAGGATTTCTATGACCACTCCCTGCTTCTCGAACCTTTGAACGTACGAATAAAGAATCGAAAGCGTGTGGTTACTGATGTGAGCGTGGTTCAAAATCATGACTACAGTGCCGAACTCTATTTGACTACAAACAAAGAAATCCCTGTGTTTTAGGCATTGCCGCTTATTGTCAAACAAGCCTTCAAAATCCAGCATCCGGTCGACATTTTTACCTTATTCATTGCGAACGGCTGTTATTGACACTTGATAAAAAAGATCGGCAACGATGGCAAATAAGAAGCCCATTTCCTCAATAACAGATAGGAAAATGTCTGCTTGCTATTTTGATTTGACCGATCTGGCGGCATGTGAGATGTCTGTCGTGCAATATAGCAGCTTCCGGCCTGTGGTGCGCTTGTGCTTGGGTAAGGAATCAAGACCAGATATTGGTAACTGCTACACTGAAAAATAAACACCCAACCAGAAATCATTGGTTTGTTGACATTCTTGTTCCAGATGTTATATTGGTGGCCATGATCTTGCAGGTCAATTTCGCAACTCACCTCATGGATCATCTGCCCAAAATCTATCCATGTCCAGAGAGCCCCGCCCTAGTTGGCTTGTTATGCTTCTCCTATACCACATGAAAATTTCCCGAGATTGAATTGTTCGTTCGTTTGCGCACTGCAATGTAGTTGTTTCGGTTGTAATCGGCCTCTTATGTGTGTCTCATTAAACAGTGATATCGTCGGGTTTTGCCATTGACCTCCTTGAAGCTCTCTACATGTTTTAGCTGATTTTTTTTCCAAGGTGTCAGACAGTGTGCATGCGTTGCTTTGAAGTACGGTGGCGACAGGTCTGCCGATTATTGTTCGAACAGCAAAATTGTAATCGTGGGCTACTTCATCAACGTTGTTAAATCCCCTCCTCATCCAATCTTTGTTTTAAAACAGTTTACGTATTGTAGATTGATCTAGCACTTATTCTCGAACCTATGACAGTTGAAAGCGCACCCCAAACGCAAGGGAATTTATCTCATTCAGCTCCATTGGACTAATCTCGATTTATTGTGACCAATCCGTGAATAGAGGCGCCCGCATTTACAACTTCGAAGCCAGTGAGGAACGACCACAATTAAAATTTCTCAAGATTGCCAGTAGTAATGGCGACTCCAAGTTACACAGCAATGGGTTAGCATCATCAAATGGCACTGCTAGTTCAGATATGGGTAACCTGGAAAGTAATCATAGACAGACAAGCTATCGATATCTGTGTAGGTTCAACTGGTGCTGTTTCCATGACTTTACGTCAGCTGTGTTTCACGTTTCCTTAGCTGTTTATCCGCACCTCTCCTTATTTCATTGGTATCTGTTGCTGAGGTAGAGTCTTTTAGGGTATCGCGAATATTCTTAACCACATCTAGGACTTTTTCTGTTCTGCCAATATCATAGGTGATAAGGGTCATGATAGTAATAAGATCCAACCAGTAAGGCTGCAAGAACCTTCTTGGTGTCCGCTTCCTGAATCTCATTCTGTATCTTCACTGCTTCTTTAGGCTACTCAGGGCGACAAGCGAACTCACCACTGATATTTTGTAGCATCAGAAGTACACACTTATGTACCTGCATGTCTTAACTCGATTCAAACCTGCTCAAAGAGTTAGAAAATTCTATCGTCATGCAGGAACTTAAAAACCCCACGAAGTTTACGAATGCACAAAACTTTGCCAAGTGAATCCTACTTTGTTTTAATCGTCCAGGCAACAGGGTGTGCCCTAAGAGGCGGCTGCATGGGCACCCTTTTGCAAAAATCACCATGGTGATGTAATCCCGATCAGCGCTACAGAGCCAAGACGATATGTCTCTACATTTGACGGGAGATTTCCATTCTCCCGTTCACCCCCAGTTCTGATGGTAATCAACAGCCGTTGCCGGGTTTTGGATTAAATCACCACATTCGGCGTTTCGATCTTGTCTTGCACAATCCTGCTAATGTCCCTGATCTAATCACATCACAATGAGGAAACGCTGCTTCAACAACTACGCATTTTAAGGATGAGCGGTAGGCACATCAGCCCGTCCAATTAAGCTTAAAACCATAAGCATTAGAAAAGGAAGTTGCCTGATTCTACGTTTACCCAGTGTGGCTATTCTTGTTTCTTTGGTGGGCGGGTTGTTATAGCAATCGTTGCCTGCAATTGCCTTCTGGCACCCTCGTATGGCATGACTGTTTTTTCCCTCCACTGAAGAAGAGCGTTTTTTTTTACGCGATTATGTATTCACAAGGCGGCGACAGCCAGAGTCATAGGGGCAGCGAACGAACACGAGCACTTTAGCGTCAAAGACAAGCTATACAGAAGAAGGTGAGCTAACATTTTGAAGAGGCTAACTCAAAATTCATTGAACGTAGTGAATTAGCCGCATGTCATCATCACAACCCAAACTACCGGCCATCTCAGCACTTATGCTTTTTACTCTCGGGCATGTGATATGTGGAATAGGCAAGGATCCACGTTTCTTCATATCAATGATGGTCTCGGGCTTATGGGCCTACTTTGACAAGGATAGACCCTTTTGGGTCCGAGTGACCTGGTGGGGTTGTTTCTTGCAAGACATGAACGATTCGATAAGACAGGCTAGGAGAGTCTGCGAGAGTTGCATCACTGCAAAACTGGATCCAACCACCGACTGTGGTGATTCTATCCAAAACTTGATTGATGCCTTGATATTCATTGTTATGTCGCTAGCGATCAGACACCACTATAATCGACGTTGGGATAAACTATCCGCTGATTCGACTCCTCAGTCAATTTTAAGTGAGGAGGATAGTGATGCTAGTGATTATAGTGATTCAATTTGTGAAAAAAAATCCTTCCACATGCAAAGCTAGCTGGCGTAGCTTCGATGGAACCACTACCCGAATCGTTTTCTTCTCACGCATAGTCCCGTAGGCAAGACCCTCAGCAACTGATTTGAAGTTTAAATGATGGTTGCAGTTGGCGCTGAAAGGCCGTTGTTTTGAAGAGTCTTCCAGTGGCAAAACAAGGACTTGTTGAGAAGACATGCATGTTAACGCATATCAACAAGAGAGATTATATCACTGAAAAATGATGAAATGAAAATTCGTATCTACATGAAACTCTCTGAGGCAAAGATTGAGTTTAGCTGTTCATTTATCCTTGTGCAATATAATGGAATTGGTGAAGAGGTATGAGGATTAGTAAATTGATACATATTTGCCCCTCCTCATAGTCTGCGACTATTATGGCAGCAAAGAATGTTTAATTGTGGATCATTGGACGCCCTTTCCGTGCTCTTCGCTTTCCTATCAATGGCTTTTCGGTCTTTTGCCAAGTAGAACTGTCGAGGTCCTGGTGTGTATCTATTATCTCCTATGTGTGGAGCTTTGAGTTGCGTTAAGTTGTCCGTCAGCGAATTTTTCATCTAAAATTTCATGAACGATTCTTTCTTTTTCTCTACTTCAGGAATCAGCATATCATAGAAGACTATGTTATCTGCATCCGGTATACCATTGTTCACCAGTTTGGTGTCGGACCTTTTGCGAAGCTTATTGAGGAACTCGTCAGACCTCTTCAATTTGTGCGTGAATACAGCCATGTCTTCTACGAACAGACATTCAATTATCCCTTTCCCGTTAAACACGCAAGGCCAATCCTTTATCTTTTGAACTTCAGTATGTTCGGTCAGGAATTGGGATATTGCTTCGTACCAAGTGGCTCCACTTTGTTCATGCCCGTACAACGACTTTCCCAGTCTGAGCACCTTGTCATGCATGCGTAGATGCGGGGGAGGGGCTCTGATGTAGAGTTCTTCCTTCAGTTCTGCGTTTAAGTACGCGGACGAGATGTCGAACTAAGTCATGAACATATCTTTGTCCAATGCTAGGGCCATGCACGTCATCAGCGCGTGGTTGTGAACTGTGTTGGCCTGCATGTTTTCCATGTAAGTCTCGGGCTTCTGCTGATAACCTCTTGCGACGAATCTGCATTTCTTAGTTCAATCTCGCTTGGTAGTAACGTGTGATTGCTTCCTTGTGATTTAGTGATAGTCTTTCGATAATGAGCTGGCCGTTGCGTGGAGTCTTGATTGCTTGGGCGTAATTGACCGGCTGTTTCGATTTTGGCTGTTGCATTTCCTCCCTTTCCTTGTCGCCTTCGGTTCCACTGTCGCTACTAGTATTGTGAGCACAGCTACTCACCTTTCTTAGACGTTTGGTTCCTACTATCGACGGGTTTTCGGTTATCCGCTGGAATACCTCTTCGTATTACTTTATTCCACCCCCCGAAGTAGAAACATCTGAAGACAGATCAGATTCTGCTTTGTTGAACAGTTTTGGTACTACTCCGGTTGGTATGGGTGGCCGAACTGGCTTAGGACGTTCAAGATTCTGATTTTTAGTATCTGCGATATCCAGAATTAGGCGTATTGTCGACTGGCCTGTCCCTTGTGCTGGAGCGAGATTGCTTGCTATTTTTATCTATACAATCCTCGTGGAACTGCCATCCAACGTGAAACTGCCACTAGAACTACCACTGGAAGTGACACCCGACGTGAAACGCTGCGGTGGCGGAAAATCGTCATTGTTTGCGTCCGAAAGGTACGGTATGTCGTCTTGATCTACCGTTTGACGCAATTGTTGGATTAAGGTGTCTACGGCAGTCTCGCGTTGAGTAGCGCGGTCCCGGACGACTCTGTAATTGCGTGTGTCTACTACGTTGTCACGGGATGGGACGTAAATTAAATATCCGAATAATGTGGTTGAAGGACAGAATGCAAACCGCTGTTCCCCCGCGTGTATACAGCTTGTTGCGCACTTTGGGGTTGTTGACAAATGACCGGTTGGCCAAACGGCAATATTGTTCCGACTTCGACCCTAGCCAGACCGGCTTTGGTTCTCAGCGACTCCTTGGTGCTAGGTGCGATGATTGTGTTTCCCATCAAGGTCGCGATTGGACAGCGCAGAACCATAGATCAGCGAGCAGGTTGACGGAGTTTAGGGGTGTCTTAAAGTCATTTAGTGCGGGGTAGATATGGAATCTGAGAGCTGACTCATATTGCTATGGTAAATATTAGGTCTAATTGTGACGTGTGGCAAACAATAGTAAGTTACTATACCTAATTAGTACATAAATTGGCCCTCCCCTCTTCCACATACTCTAACTATTATTGGAACAGAGTTATACCGTTTATACGTGTGGAACCTAATGCGTCGATCTCGTTAGATTCTTTTACACCGCTGCGACCACATCTACCCCTGTGGTCGTCTCGTCTATCGACTGCGTCATCGTTTAGATTCTTGTTGGACTCCCAAATCATTCGTTTGGATACCAATAAGGCTCTGACATTTTCCAACACTTCCGACCAATTCCGACAGAATGCGGTAGTTTGTGAGTCCAAAATACGAAGGAAGGGAAATAATGAAACTATACTCACAATATGCGCACTCTTTCATAATATGACTGATAAAAAGAGGATTGGTGATTCAGAAAGCTGTTGAACTTTAGAGCTTAAAGATTAAAGATTAAATTTCTGGCGTCTTCACCGTTCTCTTCCCTTGCACCAGTAGTTTAACATCTTTACCCCAACATTTGAGTGACTCGGAATGAAAGTTGATGCCTTCATCTTTTGAGATAACCCATAAATATAGAACGATGACCGACACAGTGGTGTCTTTTGATAGATGAAATCCAACTTGTTGCCACGTTTACTTCTCGTAAGGAATAGCTAGGAAAAATGTCGACACTATGAGGATTAAAGTGCATTTCATAATTATCGAGCACTTCATGACATCGACCCGGTTACAAGTAGTTCCCACAAGTTCAGGAAGCTAATTTAAGGAAAAATTTGTATAATTCTTCCTTCTGATGTCTCTCGGCAGTGCTTTTGTAACCGTTTACCAGTCTTCCGTTTTGTTTTTGTCCTTCAGCTTTTTATGTTATTATCGTTGGTTGTCAGTTTTGTTTC